>JBBCBC010000015.1:18949726-19695233 GCA_037126765.1 Stenogyne calaminthoides
TTTTGATTTTTGGTAAGTGTATTTGTGCATTTAAAGTTTAGGATTATCGTTTTCTTGATAACGCTTTCTTGATTATACTTTCTTATAAATTCATCCGATATGATATTTTTTATAGGTGATATCTAAGGAGGAGAAGATTTTGATTCGTCTATTTGAAGTGCATGAAAATCATTTTGAATACATATAAGACATTATTTTTTTGTTTATTATTTCATGTAGTTTTCATAACATAGATTGTTGTTTGGTTTATATTGTTTGAAGGAATTTTTTGTTAATGCAAATTATTTTTTTATCTTTAATTAATTTAGTTTTTGTTGAAATATTTATTATTTAATATTATTACTGATTTAATATATATAAAAATTCAAATAAATTGATAATAAAAGTAATTATTTTAAGATAAAATAAATGCGTCACAATATGTATCAATTTTTATGATTTAAATAATAGTCAAGGTATGTTAATTAATCATGACGATATATGTTGTTACTATATCAATTTCTTTAGTGGCGATTATCATCATAAATCCTTTGAATAATATTTTTTAATGACAAAAAATATTTTGTCACCATTTGTACATCTTTAACAACGACAAATATTTCGTCACTAAAGTCCAATTTTTTGTGACGAAATTCAGTTATCATTATACCTATATATATAACCACGATCATTTTTTCGTCATTTTTTTGCAATTCTTTCATGATTTGAGAAAATGTCAAATAAACGAACAATATATTGTCACCAAATCTAAACTTCTAGTGATGATTATTATTTTGATCACTAAATAATACTTTATAGTGACAAAAATAATTCATCACAATTTCCACATCATTTTGCGATAATAAAAATTTTGTCACTAAATCATACTATTTAGTGACAAATTTTATCATCATTTTATATGTACACATATAATGACGATCAATATTTTGTCACCGAATAACAACTCTTTCTTGACGAATATAGAAAAATGCGTCGAAATATCCAAGCTAATTGTGATAAAATTAACGTCACTAAAGTAACATTTTTTGTGATAATTATTTATATCATCATGTAAAGTTGAACTTTAGTATTTTAAACGTCATATTAGCGATGATTTTTTATGCCTAAAAGTGACAATTTATGCATCACAATAGATGGAAGAATATAGGGATCGATGACCTTTTTTCGTCACCAAATGATGCCCTTTTCATGATTTAATTAATATACCGTCACATTTTTTCATAAGACTACGACTATAAATGACGATCTATGCCACAAAAAAAAATTTATCAAAATTATCAATCAGGATTTAAAAATGATGTTTAATGTTAATTTTTTCGATCTCAAATTCTCAATTTCTGTAGTGATCTCGGATTTCAGGGTATTATTCCTTCTAAAATTTGACCGTCGAGAGTCGACTTAGTGGTTGACACTTCATGCTTCCTCTTGGTGTACACCACCATCATCATCTTCCCGATATTCATCTCCTTCATGCTTCTCTTGTTCTCGGGAGTTATTTCGTCACATTCCACCATTTGGTCGTCACAAATTGATGAAGGAGTAGTCCGCTAAAGTAAAATTTATAAATTAATATTCATAATTTCAGAATAAATAATATTTTTTTTTTAAATTTTACAAAAAGATTTAAAACAAATAATAAATTAATAATTATACTAAATACCTTGGATGAGCGATTTTCTTCTCTATTTTTCGATAAAATTTTCATCGGTGAGATAACTTCACAATGGTATATCGTCGTAATTGTTGTTCAAATTGAATTGCGAAATATGGAATCGAAATATGAATTTTCATCAACCAACTCTTTTTAGTTATGATGGGAATTTATAACATAATTCTTTCTACATAGAGCCTTAATATAAATTATATATGTATCATTACCATCAATAGTGTTGGTGTCCATGGTTACACTTCTTTCACATATTACATGACTTCGTTCACGCACTCCTAATAATAAACATTCATAAATATATATCAGTTATAATTTAAACAAATGAGTTTTATACATTCATAACAAAAATAATCATAGTATGATATAAATACATATCATACCATGTTCTAAAGAGCTTACATGATAGCTTCTATTCACAATTTAATAAATTTTATAATATATGATTATTTTATTATTATAAATCACAAATTAGTGAAATTTGTACTAAATTTAAAGGTTGAGATCATAATTGCAGAAAGAAGGATCATTTTCGAACACATATATCAAAAAATGTTTTTTAAAAATTCATGTTGGACCAATATTGCAGTTTATCCAAAAACTTCTCATAATAATATTTGTATTACATTATAAAATAATTTATGTAATATATAAGAAATAAGTATAAATACATTTGGATGTTCTCATGCGTTTATTTTGAATTTTTCCATTCCTTGCCATTTTATTGATCCAAACTCGTTTGCTTCCAAAATTGGATTAAATTTTTTATCACATTATAGAAAGTATTAAATTTTATATAATTGACAATCAAATCAAATTACTATAATAAAATTATTTACAAAATTAAAAAATAAAATACTATTAAAATTTATTATTAGGAGTTTCAATTGTTGGATCGAAATGAAACTTTGTCGGTAGCGTTTTGGAACTTGTTAAGATACATTCGAGCGGTAGAGAGAGATCGATTTGGATCTCTATTGACGGAATAGGCCGCAAAATAGAAGGTCTATTTTTGGGCGATTATCTACTGCGCAATCGAGTAAAAGGGTCATTTCTCACAAACCAATTTGTTGGATCGAGAATGTAATTTGGACAACAAGTTTAGGACTCATTTGGGTTGATTCTAGATGGTGGAGATCAGATTCGAGGATCCGAGCTTGGTGAAAAAGTGAGGAACGTTAGTTGGTGTTGTTGGGTGAGATCTTTCTAATCTCATTATTGTTGTCAAGTATTGCACATTTGTGATAGAATATCATTGCAGATAGATTGTAATACTTGGACTTTTGCTCATAGTGAAGTTTTTGATGGACTTCGTCCAAAAGTGGTTTTTACTCCTCACATTGAGGAGGTTTTCCAATGCTAAAAATTGGTCGTGTTATTGTTGGTGATTGTTTCTCTTATTGTGCATTATATTCTTAGAATTGTTTCCTACTAGATTTACACAAGCGAGGGATAATTGATCATTCTGCTGCGTATACGAATTAGTCTTTGTTTGATTATTCGTGTGTTTATCCCAATGAAGTGGTATCAGAGCGATTTTCTGCTCTGTGCCTTGTGGTGAATATGAAAACCAATACTACTAGAATGATGAATATCAATGGTTCAAATTATCATTTATGGAAAGGAAATATGGAGGATCTTCTATACTTTAAAGATTTCTATCTACCTGTATTTGAAACCAACAAGCCTGATGGTAAAACAGATGGTGAATGCATTGGGTGGAGAAACAAATGCACGGTCATTGTGGGAAATGTTTGAGCAATTGTATGCTAGAAAAACTGGGAACAATAAGTTGTTTCTAATCAAGCAGTTGATGAATTTGAAATTCAAAGATGGCACTCCTATGACTGATCACTTGAATTCATATCAGGGTATCATTAATCAATTGTCAGGAATGAATTTCAAGTTTGAAGATGAAGTACAAGGCTTATGGCTTCTTGGTACATTGTCAGATTCGTGGGAGACTTTCAGGACATCTTTGTCTAATTCAGCACCCGATGGTACCATTACCATGGATTTAGTTAAGGGCAGCGTTTTGAATGAGGAAATGAGAAGAAAATCGCAGTGCTTTTTTCAGCAATCAGAGGTTTTGGTCACAGGGAAGAGGGGGAGAAGTAAAAGTAGAGGTCCAAAAGACAAACAAAACGGCAGGAGCAAATCCAATAGATATAACAAGATTGAGTCTTGGAACTGTGGCATTAAGGGACACATAGCGAAGCATTGCAGAAAACCAAAGCTAGATGACAAGAAAGATAAAGGGAAAGAAAAGAAGAATGAAGAAGCGAAAGATGATGACCGAGTGTCCGCTGCAACAAGTGAATTTCTTATCTTTTGTGACTATGAAGTTGTTAATCTTGCACATCGTGAGAGTAGTTTGGTGATTGACAGTGGTGTATCCATACATGCCACATCTCGGAGAGACATGTTCACATCCTACATGTCAGGTGACTATGAAAATGTTAGGATGAGTGATGATGGCTTAGCTAAAGCCATTGGCATTGGAGATGTATATTTGCAGACTAGTAATGGTGATAAACTAATTTTGAAAAATGTGAAGCATGTGCCTGATCTTCGGTTGAACTTGATATCCGTTGGGAAACTTGATGATGAAGGTTTCTGCAGTTTGTTCTTTGATGGTCGGTGTAAGCTCACAAGAGGTTCTTTGGTTGTTCTTAGAGGCCAAAAGCATTCCTCATTGTACTTATTTACAAGCAAAGCTACTTGATAATTTCTATAAATGCAATTGAGAATGAGGGATAATCGAGTTGTGGCATAAAAAGACTCAGTCACATCATTGAGAAGGATCAAGATTTTGGAGAAGGAAATCTCATTCCAAACTTGAAGAATGCATCTTTGAATAAGTCTTTGTCATTGTTTAGCGAGAAAACAAACCCGAGTTGCTTTCAAGACCTCAACTCCTTCTAGGCGTCATGTATACTTGATTTAATTTATTCTCGATGTTTATGGTCCTATAAAAACAAGAACTCTTGGTGGTGCTTTTATATTTTGTGACTTTTATAGATGATAATTTCAAGAAAGACCCGGATCTACACATTGAAGAGCGAAAGATCAAGTGCTCGATGTGTTCAAGCGGTTTTCATGCCTTAGTAGAGAGGTAAACGGGAAGAAGCTAAAATGCATCGATCGGATAATGGAGGAGTACATTGGTCCTTTTGATGATTATTAAAAGCGGTGATTGTCTACATCATTTTGGGGTGAGGCTCTTAGCGCTATTTGCATACGTCTTAAATCTTACTCCATGTGTTCCTTTGGACTTTGATGTTCCAGATAGAATTTGGTTTGAAAAAGATGTTTCTATAATCATTTGCTTGGGTCTTCGGGTGTAAAGCATTTTTTGCATATTCCAAAAGATGAAAGGTCTAAGTGGACATGAAGACTCTAAAGTGTGTGTTTCTTGGTTATGCTAAGATGAGTTTGATTATATGATTCTATGACCCCATGGAGAAGAAGCTTGTCCGAAGTCGAGATGTTGTGTTTGTTGAGGATCAAACCATAAGAGATATCGAGAAGGTGGATAAATCAGTTTCTACACCCAGTGGTGACTTGATTGATTTGGAAATAGTTCCTCGCGGTGAAGGTTCAATAGAAATTTGAAGAGGAGAATCGGGATCGCCTTGATTTGGTAATGATGAAGGTCATTTACAAGATGGAGAGGATATCGATCAACCACCACCACCTGAAGTTCCAGAACCAGAGGTTCCAGAACCACCTAGAAGAACCAGCAGAGCTCATGTACCTTCTAGGTTGTATCCTCCTGATCAGTATGTGCTCTTGACCGATGGGGGAGAGCCTGAATACTATGGAGAACCAGTTCAAGGTGCGCACAAGAATGAGTGGTTGGAAGAAATGCAAGATGAGATGAAGTCCTTGCATGAAAATGACACATTTGATCTGGTGAAACTATCAAAGGGGAAAAATGCTTTGAACAAGTGCGTGTACAGGATAAAGCAAGATGAACACACCTTTAAGCCACGATTCAAAGCTAGATTGGTTGTCAAAGGTTTCAGTTAGAAAGCGAGAGTTGATTTTGAAGAAATTTTCTCTCCGGTTGTTAAGATGTCTTCTGTCCGTTTTGTGCTTGGTTTGGCAGCTAGCCTTGACTTGGAGGTTGAGCAGATGGATGTCAAAACCGCTTTTCTTCATGGTGAGCTAGATAAAGAAATGTACATGGTGCAACCTGAAGGTTTCAAGGTGAAGGGAAAAGAAGACCATATGTGCAAACTGAAGAAAAGTCTCTACAGTTTGAAACAAGCACCGAGATTGTGGTATGAGAAATTTGAGACAGTTATGGGGGAGAGACCATTTCTGATCATTGTATGTTTGTTTAGAGGTTCTCGGATGATGATTTCATCATATTGTTGCTTTATGTTGATGATATATTACTTGTTGGCAAAAATGTTTCAAGAATTAGCGGAGTTGAAGAAACAGTTGAGCAAATCCTTTGCTATGAAGGATTTGGGGCCAACAAAAGAAAATTCTTCGTATCAACATCTCGAGATAGAGCAAACAAGAAGTGCGACTTATCACAAGAGAAATACATTGAGAAAGTGCTTGAGAGAGATTCAATAAGCAACGCTTAAAGTGGTTAGTTCTCCTCTTGCCACTCACTTTTAAGCTTGATGCTCATTATAGTCCTTCAACCGATGAAGAGAAGGAAGCAATGAGAGACTCCCATATGCTTGGTTGTGGGGAGTTTGATGTATGCAATGGTGTGTATGAGGCAAGACATAGCTCATGCAGATTGTATTGTTAGTCGTTATTTGTCTAATCAGGAAAGCGAGCATTGGAATCTTTGTGAAGTGGATAATGAGATATCTCGAGGTACATCCGATTTGAGACTCGCCTTTGGAGGGGGGGAAGCCCGGAGTTAGTTGTACACCGAGACTTCGGATATGGTATCGGATGTGGACACCGAAAGTCAATTTCAAACCTACTTGGTAACATTCTCGGTGGTATGCCAGGTCATGGCAATCAAGATTGCAAAAGTGTGTTGCACTCTCCACAAATGTAATTAGAGTACATGTGCAACGGAAGCATGCAAAGAGGTGTTATGGTTCAAAAGGTTTCTGGAGGAGATTGGAGTGAAGCAAGAGAGGAACGTAGTATTTTGTGATAGTCAAAGTGTTATCCGTCTTAGTAAGAATGCTGCGTTTCATTCAAGATCGAAGCATATTCATGTGAGATATCATTGGATGAGAGATGCCATCAATGATAAGTTGTTTGAGCTTGAAAATATTCATACTAATGACAATGGTGCCGACATGATGACGTAAAGTATTACAGAAAGAAGCTCGAGGGGTGTGTCGTGTGATAATGGGAATGGCTAGTCTCTCCACATAATTGGAAAGGGGGAGATTTGTTGGGTTAGGTTTCCAAATATGTGGAGAAGCTCAATAGCCAACAAGCTTGTAAAGCCCAAGTAGACCCAATACTTGGTGTTATCTTGCCCTAGAAGACATTGGGGGAAGATAGAAGAGAAGTGTGAGACAAAAACACTATTCACGTTTTGAGAGATTCCAAGACAAGAAATCTTGCGGATAATATCCGGGGTTTCAACTGTTGGATTGAGTGAAACTTTGTCAAGACGTTCTAACTTGTCAAACTACATTCTGAATGGTGGAGATTGTATTTTGAGCTCTTTATTGATGGGAATAGGCCACGAACTGAAGGTCTGTTTTTGGGCGATTCACTTCTGCGCAGTCGAGGTAAAAGAGTCGTTTCTCACAAACCAACTGTTGGATCGAGCTATAATTTGGACAGCACATTTAGGACTCATTTGAGTTGTTTCTGGATGGTGAAGATTGGATTCCGAGGTACTGAGCATTGTGAACAGTGAACAACAGTTGGTGTTGTTGGATGAGATCTTTCTAATCTCATTGTTGGTGTTAAGTATTGATTGTCTTAGCACATTTGTGATAGAATATCTGTTGTTGCAGATTGTAATACTTGGACTTTTGCTTATAGTGAAGTTTTTGGTGGACTTCGGTCCCGTGGTTTTAACTCCTCATATTGAGGAGGTTTTCCACGTTAAAATTGCTCGTGTAATTGTGTGCCGATTTCTTTTCTTACTTTGCATTATATTCTTAGTATTGTTTCCTACTAGATTCACACAAGAGAGGGATAATTGATCATTCCGCTGCGTATACAAATTGATCTTTATTTGATTATTTGTGTGTTTATCCCAATAACCTAGTGGGTAAGAATTTGTGGGGAGACTCTCAAACCCTAGCTTCTCTAAGACTCTCTCTAAAAAATCTGAAATATGGAAAAAATTATATTCTGGAATATGTGGAATCGCCGAATTGGAGTTGTGCATCACGCCTTTTTAATAAGCGTAAGAGTTAAAACGAACTACATTTTTCCTTTTTTTTTTAAATTTCTAATAGTGCCGCTGACTTCTATTATATACTAGTATTTAGACTCGCGTGCTACGCGGTTTGAAATATATCATAGTACTACTATTGAATTATTTTTATTATCCGATATAATGGGTTTAGGAGTATTTTATACTATGTGTTCTTTTCTGTTAGAAATAAAAAATAATTTTGTTTACATTAAGCGTTATTTGTTATGTATATATTAATATTGTTTAAAACATCAAAATATGAAATATTAATTTCATGGTCAATCAAATATATATTATAAAATGGGAGAAAATTTTAATACATAGTAATGAAGAACAATAAATAAAAAATGTATTCTCAAACTAAATAGTAGAGAAGCCTATTCAAAAACTATAATAATAATAGTAATAACTTTCATGTTATTCTACTTGGTGTTTATCATATATCTCCCGTTTGTGGCATTATTCCTTCTCAAATTTTACCGTCAAGAGTCGCTTAGTGGTCGACACTTCATGCTTCCTCTTGGTGTACATCACATTCATCATCTTTCTGATATTCATCCCTTTCATGCTTTCTCTTGTTCTCGGGAGTTATTTCTTCACATTGTTGGGGTTATACTGAAAAGTATGTTTTTACTTTGTATAATCAAACTGAATTTTCTTATTTATTTACTAAAAATAAATTATTAATCACTGTTGCATTTAAATATGAATGAATGTTTATATATTTATTGCAAACCCGTTCAATAAGTTAGTACGTATTACGTTGTAGTTAATTTGGTGATACCAGATCACAGAAGATCAAATTAACAGCTCCTCGTAATTAAGTACAAATTCACAACCTAGATGGAAATGAACAAACCATCATGAAAGGTTGATGTATAAGGCTCAGATTGATTTGTCTTGACCAAGAAATTATACTAGTGAATTTAGATGCACTGAATAGGAGGGTAAATTCTTCGGTACTGAATATACAAGAATTAGACCTCAGTGGTGTGTTATTTCTTAATCTCCGTCCCTTAAATAAGATCGTGTGAAATTAATAACTATTGCTTTGACTTATGATAGGAAGAGAGTCATTGTGATTTGATACCTTATATCTTGGGCAATATTATTAATTAAATGACGATTGCTGACATTTAATATGGAGAATCGTGTGCAAGTACGTCTTGCTTGATTTGTCACCTTGGTGGGCTCAGAATCTTTATCATACCAAATCTTGCAAGTGGAAATTTATTTCCAGTATGGATAATAATGTTGAGCTGTCTTTACCCTTGGTAAGGATCATTTTCGAACACAGATATCAAAAGTGTTTTTAAAAATTCATGTTAGTCCAATATTGCAGTTTATTCAAAAACTTCTCATAAAAATATTTGTATTACATTATAGAATAATTTATGTAATATATAAGAAATAAGTATAAATACCTTTGGATGTTCTCATGCGTATATTTTGAATTTTTCCGTTTCTTGCCATTTTATTGATCCAAACTCGTTTGCTTCCAAAATTGGATTAAATTTTGTTATCACATTATAGCAAGTATTAAATTTTATATAATTGATAATCAAATCAAATTACTATAATAAAATTATTTATAAAATTTAAAAAATAAAATACTATTAAAAATTTATTATTTACTCAAAGTGTTCAGTAGTAGAATCCATAGAAGTACCTAAGTAAAGAATAATTTAAGTGATATACAAAAAAATTATGTGTACATACCTTCGGATGTCCTTGTGCCTTTATTTTGAAGTTTTTTTATTCCTTGAAATTTTTATATTTCCAGACTCATTTGCATCCAAAATTGGAGTATAAAAAAATAGCAAGTATTAAATTTTATATAATTGATAACCAAATTAATGTTGGAATATAGAGGCACGTAAAACACGTAATCACATGCGCAGTGGAATTTAAAGTTCACCAACAACGAACAATTAATTGCATACAGATTACAATAATCATAACGAGAAATCTTACAGTAACTCGAGAGCAGATTTCTCTACTATGGTATCCACGTAATCCCCAATCACGGATTTGCACGTATTTGCCAGCGTTAAATCCCGAGACAAATTTGCTAGGAAAATCCAAACTCTAGATTTTATGGAGAAAATATGAAGTGATCCCGTTTTTGAATCCCAATAGCTTGTATATATAGGGAGGCTTAGATTATTTCCCAAGCTAGCCCAATTAGGGAAATAAAATCCCCAATCTTGAATTAAATTAATTCCTTTTAATTTAATTCCCTAAATATAAATCTTTACGGATTTAAATGCCTTATATGAAAATCTCTACAATTTATGTCCATATACATTAAATCCTATAATTATATTCCAAATATAATTATTGGGAATTCTTATTTAAATCCAATTTAATTAAATATTAATAATAATTAATTCCAAATTAATCTATTATTAATTACTTCTCCAAAAATTAAATATTAAATCCAATTTAACATTTAATCAACCAACTATAATCCGTAAAAGGGAACTACTTGTTGTGTGACCCATAGGCCCTCATATACCGAGCGATTAGTCAAATTAACGGTCTTAATTGAACCCTAGTCAATAAATCAGACATTCTCAATATATGAGGTACATTGCGAGAAATATGCAACTACCTGTAACTGAAACGTGGGCAATTGCGATTTCCTCCTTTCATTCACGAATACTCGATTAGTCTTGAACATGATGAAGTTTCTATTCAAATAACTTAATCAATTTATCTCAAATCACTAATTGATCATTAGTGTCACACTTAGTCACAAAGTCTAAGTTGACGTGCATTGATCAATGACTTAGATCCAATTATGATGAGAAGAAGGTATTCTCTCTAAATCCACTTTGAGGAATGAATCCTTTTCTTGGCTCAACTACCACGTACATGCACTTCGTGATGAACCCAATACAAGCCATATCTACCCATAGACGGGTGCAAGCGTCGGTCATGGTCAAAGTTCATCACTCCACACATGTCGTGCGTATTGACCTCAAGTCAAAGGAGTATCGCATCGCTCCCACTAATCGAGACACCCGTAGACACATATAGTGGAGATACATTAAACGGTTTCTCGGATAGGTATACCAATACCCTCTAAGGTATTTGTGCATCCATCATGAGATACCTAGTATCTCGTAGTAAGTGAGATCTTACTACACTCTCTAAGAGTATGATGCAGATAGCACACCAATCTCCATTACATCATCAATATCCCATTCTTTATGATCCTTGATCGGGGCTATTTGAGAATCATGCTTAAGTCATCTGAGTTCTCACAACCTCAATGACAACAATGACTCATGGAAACACTTGTACGAATAAATGCAAACAATCAAACATAATATTCAAACAAGTGTATTGTCATACATTAATATTAAATTAACTATAATATTAAATCAAACTGAATATCATCGAGTATTATGTCCTTATAATAGATTGTCTCTAGGACACTAACACTAACAATCTCCCACTTGGACTAGAGTCAATCACTTACATGTCTAACCCCTAGACCATCAAATGTCTAGTGTGTACATTAACACTCAGTGTTTTGGTGAAAATGTCTGTCAAATTAAATATGTGGGAATACATTTTAATTTTATTTCTCCTATCGTTATTATCTCCCGGATCAAATGATAAGTCTAGGTACATGCTCGTTTATGCTTGTTGATCTCGGTTCCTTTGCTTGCGCAATCGCACCAGTGTTGTCTCAATAAAACTTTATTAGACAACTGGCACTCGAAACTACCCCTAGTTCTCTTAAGAACTATAAAATTCAGACATTCTCCTTGAGGCTTCTGATACAACAATGTACTCAACTTCGGTTGTTGAATCTGCAGTCCTTTTGCTTGGAACTATTCCAACCTACCGCCTCAGTATTGAGAGTTAAACGTAACCTAACTGTGATTTTGTAATCATCACAGTCGGATTGGAAACTTGTGTCAGCATAACCAGTGGCTACTAGTTCTGACTGTCCACTATAGACAAGGAAACATTCTTTAGTTCGTCTAAGATACTTCAGAATGCTCTTGACAGCAATCCAGTGAGACTCACCCGAATTTTGTTGTTGTCTATCAGTGATGTTGATAGCGTAGGCCACGTTTGGCCTAGTGGAAGTCATGGCGTACATGATTGACCCAATTGCATATGCATATGGGACATCTTTCATGTGCTTGATATCAGCTTTAACAGAAGGACAATCCTTCTTTGACGGCTTTATCCCATGATTTGCCGATAGAGACCCTCTCTTAGAGTCCTCTATCGCAAAACACTTCAACACCTTATCTACATAGGTGGACTGTGACAGCCTCAACATCCTCTTGGATCTATCCCTGTGGATCTTGATCCCTAAGATGTAGCAGGCTTCACAAAGATCCTTCATTATGAAGGTCTTCGACAACCAATCTTCAACAGACTGCATTAACGAGATATTGTTTCCCAAAATCAATATGTCATCACCATACACGATTATGAAAATAATATTCTTCCTGTTGTGTTTATGATAAACGCAAGGATCTTTCGAATTTCAGATGAAGTCAAAAGGCTTGATAGCTTCATCAAATTGGATATTCCAACTCCTAGAAGCTTGCTTCAATCCATACATGGATCTTTTTAGCTTGCATACTAGATTAGAATTTGACTTAGATATAAAACCTTCTGATTGAGTCATAAACACTTCCTTATCAATGTTTCCATTGAGGAAAGCTGTTTTGACATCCATCTGTCAAATCTCATAATCATGGTGTGCTGCTATCGCAAGTAAAATTCGAATGGACTTGATCTTTGCAACTGGTGAGAAGGTCTCATCATAGTCAATGCCTTCACGTTGACTATAATCCTTCGCCACCATCCTAGCTTTGTAGGTTTGTACTTTTCCATTTATAAATGGGTATAACCCCTCTAGGCAACTCAACCAGGTCCCAGACTTGATTGGTGTACATCGAGTCCATCTCGGATTTCATGGCTTCATGCCACTTCCCTGAGTCAATATCTAATATTGCTTCAGAGTAAGTATTAGGATCGTCCTTATTCGGTATGTCCACATTAATGAGTTCCTCCAAGAGGTAACTGTATCTAATGGGCGGATTACAATTCCTGATTGACTTACGAGTTGTGGTTGTGAAGGCTGTACATTCTGATCGTGAAAATTTTGTGGTGCATTGATTTCATCAATGTCCGAAGAGTCCTCAAGAGCTACACTTTCAAATGCCTCTTGGGCGGGAGTTTGAACTATGTTGTTCTCATTCAGCCCACTTGGAAGTTCTTGCACTGGCAAGCATACTCCAATTACGCTCCCACTGGCTGAAAGACGATCACCTAGTGAAAGACTCCCACCGTGAAAGTTGCTGAATGCTCCCACTGATTCCTTGTCATGTTGCTTTGACAGGATATCAGTCTCTTTGTTAATTTGTGGTTCTTGAATTTCTTCAAGTTCTATCAGCTTACGACCTTGTTCCTTAAAGACATAGTGTTCTTCGAGGAACTTGGTCTGCCTAAAAATAATCACTGATTATTTCTCAGGTAGATAGAAGTAATATCCTTCAAGTTTCTTTAAGATATCCCACAAAGTAATCCTTTTCACATTTGGGTTCCAACTTGTCGGTAAGCATCCTTTTCACAATCACGGGGCAACCCCATATTAGATATGTGTAAAAGTTGGTTTCTTGCCACACCATGGTGTATGGTGCTCAACCGATTTAGATGGAATCCTATTCAGAATGTAAATTGAGTTTTATAACGCGTATCCCATAAGAATGTTGGAAGAAAGGAAAAGCTCATTATGGACCTCACCATGTCTAACAGGGTTTGGTTTCTTCTCTCGGACACACCGGTTTATCTGAGGTGTTCCGAGAGTAGTCCATTGAGATTGGATTCCATGTAACTTCAAGTAATCCATGAACTCGTGGCTAAAGTATTCACATCCTCAATCCGATCGAAGACTCTTACCAAGTTGCTTCTCTACTTCAGTTTTAAACTCCTTGAATTTCTCAAAAGATTCAGATTTGTGTTTCATAAGATACACGTATCCATATCTTGAGAAATCGTCAGTAAAGGTGATGAAGTAGGCGAAGTGACCCCTAGCTAGAGTGGGCAATAGTCTACAGACATCACTGTGGATCAACTATAGAGCTTTTTTGGCATGAATCCCTTTCCCAGAAAAGGGTTTGTTGGTCATCTTGCCCTTGAGACAGGATTCACAATTTCCATAAGACTCAAAGTCGAATGGGGTTAAGTAGTCTAACTTTCTTAACCTTGCAATCATATTCTCATTTGCATGACCAAGCCTACAATGACACAAGTAAGTCGGGTTTTCATGATTACTAAGTTTGAGTCGTTTGTTTTGTATATTAAGAACATTATATCCACAGTGCAACAAGTATAAACCATTCACCATATGGGCATTCCCATAAACCACACCATTCAACGTGAAATAACAATTATTATCACTAAAATGGAAGGAATAACCCTCAATGTCTAACATAGGAATGTTAATAGCGTTGCGAGTAATAGGAAGAACGAAATGACAATCATTAAGTTCTAATCTAAAACCAAAGGGTAAGTCTAACACATAAGTGCCCACACGTTCAGGAGTAACTCTTGCTCCATTACCACATGTAAGACGACTTCACCCGCCCTAACTGTTCTATGACATATAAGCCCTTTCACATTAGTGCAAATGTGAGAGCTAAATCTAGTATCCAATACCAAGCAGTTAGCACTATTAGTGGACATGTTTATGTTAATAACAAACTTACATGTTCTAGTGCTAGAAGCACCTTATTGCATTCCTTTTAGCAACTAGAACCTCACAGTCCTTCTTTCAGTGCCCTCTTCTACCTATAGTAGAGGCACACATCCTTGTCCACCCGCTCCTTCCTTTGAACACCATCTTAGTGATAGTGAACTCAAAAGTCTTGAGCACGTTTTGAAGTTCAGGCATGGTCGCATCCGTCTTATTCATATTGTAGTTCACAATGAAGCTAAAATATGAATCCGGGATCGACTGGAGGATAGCATAAATGAAAACGTCGGTCTTTAAGCACAAAGCCTAAATTACCAAGTTTCTCAATTAGGCTTACCATCTTAAGCACATGAGTGAAACATTCCTTTCTTCAGCTAATCGGCACCTGAACAGATCTCTCATCATTTCACAAATCTCAGAACGAGATTCAAAATCAAAGAGATCCTTCCGATGCTTGAGCATCTCGAAAGGACCCATTTTTCTCATGTTGCCTTAAGTAATTCGGGAGTCATGCCGAGCAACATCACACATTGAGCCTGGGAAGCATCCTCTTGATGCTTCTTCTGAGCTGCTACGTCAAACGTGGCTGTCTCAGAGTACCAGATTTAATGGTAACCGGGATATACGTGTCCAACACGTACTCAATCTTTTCTTGCCTTAGCACCAAACACATGTTTCGGTGCCAGTCCAGAAAATTTTGCCTAGCCAATTTTGTTTATTTCCAAAACACATCTCAATTACAGTTATACATTTCAACTAACCAAGATAAATAAAATAAAACGGGAATTAAACACATAATTCCTATGATCAATATTCAGCAATGAAAATAAACATGGCCTTTCAAATTTATTTTGTCTCCATTATTTTCACATATTCAACGACCTCATCGGAAGAATACGAATTTATATCTAATATAAATCATAATAGACTAGGATCCACATTCCTACTATTATAATATCTGCTTGGGCTGATTGCTATGACAGCATAACTGGTAGGTCTCCAAACCAATTACAGAAATTTGCAACTCCTAGTTGATTGAACCTAGTTCAATATGATACCCCTTGACTTTCGTTTCCCTGCATGGGCTGGTGAAAGAAAGTCAAGTTGATTTACAATCATCAAGCGGCGACACTACGTGTCCCTATGAAAGTCCCGTTAGATGTAGATCAGAGCAAAAGACTTGGGCCTTAAATACTCATTGGAACTAATCTCCGGTTTACTTTCAATTTCGATAGAAGGCATCATTCAAATTAATGAAAATCATATTTTAGTGAGGAACATTTTCAAAGGCGGGGTATTAGTTGCTTAATCGAGATCCAATCATGTTAATCTACATCACATTTGAGCACTTATTGGGCGCCACCTACCTATACATGACATTAAACGGACTAACACTTATATGGGTGCCGTCTACCCAAACAATTAATACGGTCCGACAAATATTGGGCGACGCCTACCTAAACAATTATAATGCGGACTATAAAAGCGTTAACGAATTAATTAAAATCAGTTAAACAGGTGGGATTTAATAATTTCTTCTAAATCGAATCTCAAAATCCAATTAAATTCGATTTTAAATTATTAAAAGCTAATAATTAATCCAATTAATTATGATTAAAATCCAATTTTAATTCTTTAAAATTAATCCAATTAATTTTTAATCAAAAGTCCAACTTTCAATTTTATTTTAAAATTAAACCTTTTAATCTTAAAATTCATTTTAATTATCTTATTTATAGGGGCTCAAATGCAATTTCAAAAATTGCATAGCAGAGCCTAGCCAAATAAAATTTGCTAGACGATCCTCCGTTCATCATCACCCAAATCCGACAGCATTCAATCTGTAATTTGGGACATCCGTTTATCCAAAAATCCAACAAACAATTCATCAATCACAGTTTTCAGAATTAATCCAATCAATTCATCAACATATTCGAGTCCAACAAAGTAAACAATTGGACTATTCGAGGGATTCTCAAAAGGGACAGAAACGAAGAACAGCAGCGGACACAAACACATCGGCCCAAAATTGCGGCCAAGTGCTTGACCATCGCTGCCACGGAGATCATGAGGCACCTCGTCGCCGTGTGAGCTGAGCGCATTCGGGTCAAACCCATGCTTTGGTGCACGTGCGCGAAGCTGCCCATCGAAATGATTCAAAAGGAGGTGACGGTTGCGCCGTCGTGGGTTGAAGACGATGCAAGGGATACGCCACCATGAATCGAAGCGAAACGGTGATGCGTCACCACGAATCGCATCGAGATTGGAGTGTATCACGGTGCAGCAAAGACGAACAGATGAGCGCCGGCGCCGAGTTCGCATACGGCCATCGCCCGCTTCATCGCGGAGTCGCGCGACCATCGCGAGTTGCAGCGCGAAGCTGCCGTCTCAAGCGATGTCGCGGCGGTCCGTCGCCAGGAGAAGCGGCGCCGTGTTGAAGATGGAGCCGGAGCGGCCGATTGGGGTTCCAAACCCTAATCTGGCGAAGCTTCCCAAGGAAGGAGACGAAGATCCCAAGGGGTTTCACAAACAATTAACATATGTAAACCCCAAAATAAAATAATCAAGGGGTGCGGTTGTTCCAAACAGTCATGCCCTAGGTTTTAATAAAAAAAAAATTAATATAAAACCAATACACTATGCAATTAAATCAAGAGTCTGAGCTCTGATACCACTGTTGGAATATAAAGGCACGTAAAACACGTAATCACATGCGCAGCAGAATTTAAAGTTCACCAACAACGATCAATTAATTACATACAGATTACAATAATCATAACGAGAAATCTTACAGTAACTCGAGAGAATATTTCTCTACTATGGTATTCACGTAATCCCCAATCACGGATTTGCACGGATTTGCCAGCGTTGAATCCCGAGATGAATTTGCTAGGAAAATCCAACCTCTAGATTTTATGGAGAAAATATGAAGTGATCCCGTTTGTGAATCCCAATAGCTTGTATATAAAGGGAGGCTTAGCTTATTTCCCAAGCTAGCCCAATTAGGAAAATAAAATCCCTAATCTTGAATTAAATTAATTCATTTTTGTTGGGAGATGAATTTAATAAAGATTTTGATTAGATCCCAAAACCCCTGCGTATGACATGTTTCAGGATGATCTTGATAGTATAGGATCAGGTTTCAAATTATCAGGACGATCTGCACCATGTATAGTCAACAGACATAGTTCAGGTTAAGAATAGGTTTCAATATTTTGTCTGAAGATCACAAAAGTATCCTGAAGACCAAACTATACTGAAGACCTAAACCATACTGAAGGATCAGTATATCCTGAAGACTTGAAGAACCTGAAGATCAGAAGAACCTGAAGATCAGAAGAATCTGAAGATCAGAAGATCCTGAAGACTCTTATGTACTGAATCAACAGAACCTGAACAAGTCACTCCGAGTGTAAATAATGTTTGTTCATTCTGAGTACATGCAAAAAGAATGTTATACATTCGTGAACACTAAGAAAATTATCAACTCAGTATTGGTTGACTAAAAGAGTCATTTTTGTTGTCTCTGTTCAAAGGAAGATGTCGACCAATGAGGAGGTGACAACAGCGTACTTTCATGACAATGAAAGCGACATGTCTCTGAAGAATGTCAGCAGAGATATTTGTCTTCTTCACATAAATTGGTGATTGGCTGCTTGTTTGAATATTTCCTAAAGCATGCAAGGGCTCGTTCAAACCCTAATGAAGTCGTTCACCATATACTCAAAGAAGAAACCTGGGATGCTATCTCTCCAACGGATAGTTTTTCAAAGGAAGACTTCTTGAAGAGTTTCCTATAAATACCAGAGGCCTTGAACACTTCAAGGTTTACGGGAAATCAAAGCAACTCACAGAGCTCATTCGTATTCAAGCATTCTTGTGAAGCACTCGAAACCCTTAGATTTTTCCAAGTGTTTTATCATTGGAGAGAGCTCATTTACTAATCCTAGATTCAAGATCTTATCCAAAGCTTAGTTCGAGATATCCTAGCCTTTTACTTGTGTTCTCATTGTAAAAGGATATCTCACCATAGTTGGAAACCAACCAAAACCCAAACCCTTTGATTAGGTAGTTTGTGTGTGTAGAAGTTGGAAGTGAGAGTTGTAAAGAGTAAGTAAGCTGCTGTGTTCAGTCTGAAAACTCTAGAGAAGAAGTTAGTAAGCTGATTGTTCAGTCTAAAAGCTTGTGTGTGTTGAGTTAGTAAGCTGTAGTAGTTCAGCCTGAAAGCTCGTAGTAGAAAGTTAATAAGCTGCTGAGTTCAGTCTGAAAGCTTGAGGTAGTAGAAGTAGTGTGTTAAGGAATTTCTCTAAAGTCAGAGAGAGTGGACGTAGGAGCTTGAGCCTCTTAACCACTATAACTTGCTGTGTTATTTGCTTTCTACTTTGCATTCGTACTAGTTGAATATCTCACTGAAAGCATTTCTGATATTCAGTTGGAATCAATCCACTGAACTTGCATTAACCTAATCACAGCCTTAACCACTGTTTTATTAAGGAAAGATTTTCAGCAAAGTAAAACGAGTATAAACTTAAGGCCTACACTTTCCGCACTCTAGATAAGCTAGTATAGATAGTTGTCAAATTGATAAACTCCCCTGAGTAGTCAGTAAGATTATTATCTACTCCCAGCTTATTTGGACTCTGTACAAGAAACTCAGGATCAGTTGAGCTAATCTGAAGTCTCTGAAAGCCGCTTAGTGCTATTGTCTCAGTAGACTTTGACTCAGGGTAATTTGTGCTTCTCAGGACTGAAACTCAGGATAACCTAACTCACTGATTTCAGTAAAGTTTTAAAAGTTGAAAAATCAATATATACGTGTATTCCCCTCCCATACACGTGTGAGACTCGTTTACACCGGGACCAACAAGTGGTATCAGAGCAGTGGTTCTAACTGACCACTTACTTTGGTAGCCAATAGTCTTGTTTGCTTAGAGACTTTGGTGGTCTACTGAATAGATCTTACTGCTGATATCTTACAAGGTCATTTCATCAAGCCTTCTAAGAAACTACCTGTGTTCTCAGTTTAGAACTATGATCTATGGAGATTGAGAATGCAGGCACACTTGTACTCAAAACATGAGAGAATGTGGAGAGTTGTGTCTCAAGGACCTTTTGAGTTTAAGGTTGTTAATCCTAGATCTATTGATGCTGAAAAAAATGATCCAAGGGATGAATTTCCCAAAACTGATGATCAACTTACTCCTGAGGAGAGAAAATTGGCTAATTTGGATTATATTTCTAAAGATACTCTATATAGCACTATTGATGATGGTGTTATGAGAATGATCTCTCATTGTGAAACTGCCAAAGACATTTGGGACACACTTGCCATAATGTGTCAAGGCACTCATCATATCAAAGAAAACAAACTATCTGTGGTTATTGCCAAATTTGATGGTTTTGAAATGGAAGATGGTGAATCTATTGAAAAACTTGAAGTCAGATTCACTAGCATTATGAATGATCTGAGTGCTCTTGGGAAAAAATATCCCAAAAGAGAAATTGCTCTGAAAATTCTTAGAGGACTGTCTAAGAAATGGGATATTCATGTTGTTGTGATTGAGAACACCAAATATATTGCTTCTATGCCATATCAACAAGTTTTCTTTGAGTTGAAAGCATATGAGTTTGTGATTGATAAGAAAATTAAGAAAACTGACAGCAAAGATGATACTTCATCTAACAAAAATGTGGCTTTCAAAGCACAAGGTAAAACCTGTAAAGAGCCTGAGACCTCATCTAACAAAATGCAGGATGAAAAAGATGAGACAATTGCCCTAATGGCAAGAACGTTTGAGAAAATGAACCACGGATTTGGAAAGTATAAAAGGTATTATAAAAATACCAGATACAAGAACATGAACAACTCAGAAGCTGAAGAAAAGTCTACTGAGAATAAGAGAGACTACAAAGCTGAAGGATATTCATCCAAAAAGAAGGACTACAAATCCAAAGAGGAAAATGATCAGGATGATAATACCAACAGATGCTACAACTGCAAAAAGATATGTCACTTCCAGTATGACTGTCCTGAGTTGAGTTCCAAAGAGAGAAAGGATCGGCAAGCCAAAAGAGACAAGAAGTATTCAAGCAAGAAGGCAATGGTTGCTGAAGAAGAACATTCTGAGGAAGGATCCAGTTCTTCAGAAGAGATGTTCTCAGATAGTGATAGTGATGATGTCTGCCTTGTTGCTATTGAGGAGGTAAATTCTTCTATCTTTGTTGTTGCTCCTACACAAGCACCTGAGTTATCAAGTTCATCTGTAACCAGTAATTTTGACCTGATGGGTTCTTTTGAAAATCTGATGAAGGACTATTCTGTGTTGCAAGAACTGTTCGTAGAAACTCAAGAGCGGAATGAAGTGCTGACTACTAAGAATCTAATGCTACTGAGATCACTTCTCAATTGATGGGAGTAACTGATGAACTTGATAAACTGAAAGTACAACTCTCAGAGAAAGAGAAGGTGGTAGAGGCCCTGAAAGGAAAGTTAGAAAAATCCACTGAAGAAAATCAGCTTATCAGAACTAAGTTTAATGACCTCTTTGAGAAACATGAAACTCTAAAGGAAAGTGAGGACAGTTTGCAGAGAAAGTTAGCTCTATTGAATTCTGCATCTAAAGCAATAGATGAAATTCAGAGTTATCAAAGACCTGCAACTATAAAAGCTGGATTAGGATATATTCCAGGGGGAACCTCACATGATCTTCTGAATACTGCTTCTACAAGTGGCACCAAGACTGTCTTTGTTAAACCGGTGGTTCGTACTGATCTTCTTATTGAAGAACAACCCCGTGTTTTGGACAAGGGTAAAGGACCTATGGTTTTAGAGAATCTGAGAGTTTAGGAAAGAAAGCCCAGACTTTAGGAGAAGGCTAGAAAACCTGTACAATAAGTAGGAAATCCTCAGGCCAGTACTTCAAAGCCTCAGGCTAAGAATACTAACCTGAAGAGATCTGCCCTGAACCATAAGAGGAATCCTCAGAAGAGAAACACTCAGTAGAGAAATTCTCAGAAGAGGAGACCAAGTCCTCAGGATACTGAAAGACCACAATTTTAGTACAGGCGACCTAAACCCCACTTGCCTAAGGGTAAAGGTTTCCTGAACCCAAGTCAGCAGAGACAGAGATCAGTTGCACCAAAGCCAAAGCAATATAACAAAAGGCCTGAACCCAAGAAGAATTCAAAGGCTCATGTTTATGCTAAGGCTGACACTCATACACAGGATACTTCCAAGGCACCTAGGGTGGTGAATGTGTATGTAGATGTTTATGGAAGATAAATCAGCCACTCTAAAGTCATTAGAGTTATTAGGCAGATTTGAGTTTCAAAAGGTACAGCTAACCTAGTAGGACCCTACACCAAATGGGTACCTAAGGTCTAGTTTGTTTTGTAGGTAAAGGATAAGGGCACTAAGCTGAAAGAAGACAACATAGCCCTGATGAGTGGAACTGAAGTGTTTAGAGCAGGTTAGCCGAAACAAGTTGAGGTTAATGGCTGCAATCGAGGATTCACCGTCTAGAGATTTCAATTGGTTGAAATTCTTGGTAAGCTGCATACTTAGCCAAAATCAGAAGATTGAGTATGACAAAGGGATGTTCAATAAAGCCGAAAAGTTATTGTCTGCAACGAAGATAAGCTATCTTCTGGAAACCTTACCAAGGATGAATATGTTTTTCTTGACCGATTCTACTTTCAACCGGAATAGAATCATGTTTCGAAGGCCTAAGTCGCAGAAGAGGAGACAGGCGACTTCTCAGTGTACGAGTTCTACAGCTCAGGATGAGCCTGAAGAGCAGGCTATCCAGGAAGAGCCTGAACAACAGGCAGAGCAACTTAAGGTTGAGAGCTCTGAATCAGATCAGGATAGGTTGACTATTGCTGATATCACCCGTACTAAAGGCAAAAAGGTGTCTGAGAAAGCCACAGAGGAACCTGAGAAGAGGAGAAAGGCACTTGAGCTCCTGAAAGTGAAGAGGGAAACAGGTGAGAGGAAGAAGGCTCAAGATGAGCAGAAGAGGGAGAAGACGTTGAGGAAAATAAGTGAAGTGGCTGAAGGGGAGAAATCTCCACTTGATACACTTGTGAAAGCCGTCTCACAAGCTACTGAGGCTGAAGCTGTAAATATTCCTGAAGAAGATGTGTTTACTGAGGTTCTCAGCACAAGTATTGGAGATGATCACATTACTAGAGAGATCTTCACAAGTTCTCAAAAACCTGTTGAAGAAAGCCAAAAACATATCCCACTCACTCAACCCTCAGAGCCAAAAATTCCTATACCTTCAGAGGCTCATTCTACCTCTGAGGAAGAATCACCTATTCCTGAACTTAGGAAAGGTGAAGCAGAAGAAAGGGAATGAAAGTTGAAAGCTGAGAGATTTGTGTTAGACAAATTCCCAATCCTTGCCAACTATCCTGACCTTCAGGATATATTTGTCAGAATGAAAACTACCATGCTGATTGTAAATCAATCCTTTGCCATGATGTTAAGAATAGGAAACTTCAGGGGAGAAGATTTCTGGGTTGAGAAAGTGGCAAAGCTTGATGCGTTTTCAGGTCTTGGAAAGAGGAGACTAAGGATCAAAGCTGTTGAATTTGAGGAACTTGTCCTAAAGAAGGTTGCTGAGAGACAACATGTTAATCAGCCTGAAGGACCTTCTGAGGCTCAGGACAAAGACCGAACTGATCAGGACCCTGCTGAGGGTAGTCAGAAATTTGCTGAGGCTGGAGCATCTGCTCAGGGGGAACAAGCTCAGGATGTTCCTGAACTTCAGGTGACTCCGTTTGAAGAGACCCCTCAAGAGCCTACAACAAAACCCACTGAAGCTATTAAAGTTGGGCCTCAGACTGAAACAGAGGAAGAGATCCCTACCCCACAACCAACTGTTGATCTCACACCCATCATTGAGAAATTAACCATGTATAAGCCAATGATTGATCAAATGGCAAAGCTTGAACCTCTGGTTGGTGATGTATCAAAGCTTGCTGAGGCACAAGTTTCTCAAGGTGAATTCATCAGGACACTTAGCACATCCATGGTTAAACCTACTCAGGTAAATCTACTATCTACCTCAATCGATAGTAAATTTACTGCTCTCAGTACGAAATTTGATGATGTGGCTAAGGAGATGAAGGATGAGATAGAGAGACAGTTTGATCTGAAATCAAAAGCTCTTGAGGATTTTCTGAAATCCAAGGCTGATGAGATGATCAGATCGGCTGTGGATGAGATGAGCAACTCTTTGATGGAAAAGATGAAAGCAACATATGGTGGTCTTGCTGAAGACACTAGCACAGGCCTGAATGTACTACAGAGGATTCAGGATGAGCATTTCCATGTAGCGGCAGAAGTAAGGTCAATTGGTAGAGAACAACTTCACATGGACAGAATCATATCTGAGTTGATTGCCAATTATGATGCCAAAAAGGGGGAAATTTATGACAAGCTTGCTCCCCTGCCACCTCTGGAAAAGCAATCAGAACAATTTCCTGCTGAAATCCACAGAGGGAAGAGGAAAGAGGCTGAAGTTCTGATTCACCCTGAGGATACCATGGAAGTAATTGAAAAAAAAAAGGGCAAAGAGGCAGAGGACTCAGGAATCAAGTAATCAAGGAGAAGATCATGCCATACTAAACCCTCAGAAGAAACCTACTGTTGTATTTGTGGAGAAGCCACTGAAGGCCAAGCAGTTGGCTAAGCCTGCAAGTAGGAAACCCACTCAGAGGAAATTAGTTGCTGAGTTCGATGAAGATGTTGAAGAAGTTGCTCAGGAACTTGCTAAGAAGGATGAAGAGTCTGAAGTTGATGATCTCTTCAAGGAAGGATTTGGTGTGTACGATGTGTCCACCAAGAGACTGGACTGGGACTGGCACAACACAGTTAAGGCCTTAGAACCTGAGAAGAAGATGAAGGCTGCAGTCTCAGTGTCGGGGTCAGAAATGACCAGGAAGGAAAGGGAGGAAGCAAAGAGAAAGCTTGGAGGCTTTCAGATGATGATCCTAAGGAGGAGAGGCACGAAACCAAAGAAGAGGCAGTGGCCCCATATTGATAAATGGATGCCTATTGAGATGAATGATAGATGGGAAACGGCCAAGAGAGAGTTCGTATTCAACAATGATGTGTTGCTGAACTGGTCTGAGCCCAATGCTGACAGAGATGAAGCATTCATTGCCTACCTGCTTCAGAATTACACTGATATTTGCCAGATATGGTTTAATATATTCGACACCTTGGGCTATCAGCCAAAATCTCCTGGACAGATCAAGTACCCTCCACCAAAATATAAGAACGGGATGGTCAATTATGATTTCATTCATGCTGATTTTGTGGAACAGGCAGAGTATCTGGGCCTGAATGGAAATGATGCTGAGACTCTTCGCAAGAGAGAAGAATTGAAGATCAGATACTATGACCAATTCAACCTGAAGCCACCAGCCGATGAAATCGAATCTGATTAATACTGATGTATCTTGTTTCCTTCTGTTTATTTTGTTTCAATAGAAACTTATGAAAACCATTGTAACTTGTAATCATGGTTTTTGAGCTTTAATGAAAAATCTACAGATTTTCTAATGATCAAAAGATAATATCTCATTATCTTACTGATTGCTTGATGGTTTCCTTACTTTTTTTCTTGCTTTATAAGTTAAAATCTGAGTAGATGTTAGGTTTATTTCTGTTTGCAAGCTTGTAACAAGATGGTTTTGTCATCATCAAAAAGGGGGAAATTGTTGGGAGATGAATTTAATAAAGATTTTGATTAGATCCTAAAACCCCTGAGTATGACATGTTTCAGGATGATCTTGATAGTATAGGATCAGGTTTCAAATTATCAGGACGATCTGCACCATGTATAGTTAGCAGACATAGTTCAGGTTAAGAATAGGTTTCAATATTTTGTCTGAAGATCACATAAGTATCCTGAAGACCAAACTATACTGAAGACCTAAACCATACTGAAGGATCAGTATATCCTGAAGACTTGAAGAAACTGAAGATCAGAAGAACCTGAAGATAAGAAGAATCTGAAGATCAGAAGATCCTGAAGACTCTTATGTACTGAATCAACAGAACCTGAACAAGTCACTCCGAGTGTAAATAATGTTTGTTCATTCTGAGTACATGCAAAAAGAATGTTATACATTCGTGAACACTAAGGAAAGTATCAACTCAGTTTTGGTTGACTAAAAGAATCGTTTTTATTGTCTCTGTTCAAAGGAAGATGTCGACCAATGAGGAGGCGACAACAGTGTACTTTCCTAACACTAAAAGTGACATGTCTCTGAAGAATGTCAGCAGAGATATTTGTCTTGTTCACAGAAATTGGTGATTGGCTGCTTGTCTGAATATTTCCTAAAGCATGTAAGAGCTCGTTCAAACCCTAATGAAGTCGTTCATCATATACTCAAAGAAGAAACCCGAGATGCTATCTCTCCAACGGATAGTTTTTCAAAGAAACAATTCTTGAAGAGTTGCATATAAATACCAGAGGCCTTGAACACTTCAAGGTTTACAGGAAATCAAAGCAACTCACAAAGCTCATTCGTATTCAAGCGTTCTGGTGAAGCACTCGAAACCCTTAGATTTTCCCAAGTGTTTCATCATTCAAGAGAGCTCATATACTAAGCCTAGATTCAAGATCTTATCCAAAGCTTAGTTTGAGATATCCTAGCCTTTTACTTGTGTTCTCATTGTAAAAGGATATCTCACCATAGTTGGAAACCAACGAAAACCCAAACCCTTTGATTAGGTAGTTTGTGTGTGTAGAAGTTGTAAGTGAGAGTTGTAAAGAGTAAGTAAGCTGTTGTGTTCAGTCTGAAAACTCTAGAGAAGAAGTTAGTAAGCTGATTGTTCAGTCTGAAAGCTTGTGTGTGTTGAGTTAGTAAGCTGTAGTAGTTCAGCCTGAAAGCTCGTAGTAGAAAGTTAGTAAGCTGCTGAGTTCAGTCTGAAAGCTTGAGGTAGTAGAAGTAGTGTGTTAAGGAATTTCTCTGAAGTCAGAGAGAGTGGATGTAGGAGCTTGAGCCTTTGAACCACTATAACTTGCTGTGTTCTTTGCTTTCTGCTTTGCATTCGTACCGGTTGCATATTTCACTGAAAGCATTTCTGATATTCAGTTGGAATCAATCCACTGAACTTGCATTAACCTAATCACAGCCTTAACCATTGTTTTATTAAGGAAAGATTTTCAGCAAAGTAAAACGAGTATAAACTTAGGGCCTACATTTTCCGCACTCTAGATAAGCTAGTATAGATAGTTGTCAAACTGATAAACTCCCCTGAGTAGTTAGTAAGATTATTATCTACTCCCACCTTATTTGGACTTTGTAGAAGAAACTCGGGATCAGTTGAGCTAATCTGAAGTCTCTAAAAGCCGCTCAGTGTTATTGTCTCAGTAGACTTTGACTCAGGGCAATTTGTGCTTCTCAGAACTGAAACTCAGGATAACCTGACTCACTGATTTCTGTAAAGTTTTAAAAGTTGAAAAATCACTATACACGTGTATTCCCCCCATACACGTGTGAGACTCGTTTACACCGGGACCAACACTTTTAATTTAATTTCCTAAATATAAATCTCTACGGATTTAAATGCCTTATATGAAAATCTCTACAATTTATTTACATATACATTAAATCCTATAATTATATTCCATATATAATTATTGGGAATTCTTATTTAATTAAATCAAATTTAATTAAATATTAATAATAATTAATTCCAAATTAATCTATTATTAATTATTTCTCCATAAATTAAATTTTAAATTCAATTTAACATTTAATCAACCAACTATAATCCGTAAAAGGGAACTACTTGTTGTGTGACCCATAGGCCCTCATATACCGAACGATTAGTCAAACTAACGGTCTTAATTGAACCCCAGTCAATAAATCAGACATTCTCAATATATGAGGTACGTTACGAGAAACATGCAACTACCTGTAACTGAAACGTGGGCAATTGTGATTTCCTCCTTTCATTCACGAATACTTGATTAGTCTTGCACATGATGAAGTGTCTATTCAAATAACTTAATCAATTTATCTCAAATCACTAATTGGTCATTAGTGTCACACTTAGTCACTGTTGGGAAATTTATTAAGTTTTGATAAAAGTTCCAAAACAGATGGAATAGGACCAGTCAGAATCTGTTAGCTGACTGATGTTTTATATTGAGAACTAGGTTGACCAGTTGAGAACCGTTGTATAGAGCAACTGATGTATAAATTAGATTAGAACACACATTGAGGGGGAACTCAATGTGTATAGCTCTTAGTCTTGAAGATCAGTTATAAAGATCACTTATGTAGATCAGAAGAGAAGAACTGGAGATCTGAAGATAACAAGACTGAAGACAGATAAAGCACATCAGATGAAGTCAGCAAGTTGAGCTAAGACAACTTACAACCAAAGACTTCAGATAGGGCAAATCAGTTCACCTGATCTGTTCAGTTCTAAGAAGTGTTCTGAAAGTTCATTACACTTTCAGAAAGGTCGATCAGACAACAAGCATAAAACCTATCAAGACCAGTTTAAATGGTACTTGCTAGCTTCTGAGAGATCGACACGACTGTACGGAACTGATAGGACTCAGGGTTGGAGGCTCAATGTTCAACGGCTAGAAAGGACAAAGTTACATGCTTTCGGCCATACCGCCCCTGAGGAGAATCATATCAACCCTGCAAAACTACCTTAAATGGACCGAAATTCAAATTGCTCTCCAACGGCTAGTTCGATTTCGTGCCTAAAAATAAGGGATCAAACCTTCATAGTAAGGTTACGAAAATTTTCTTCAAGCAAAAGCTCTCAAGATTTCCGCACGAAGAACACAATCACAAGAATTATTCTTAAGTGTTCATCCCTTAGTTCTTAGCAGAATACTTATCCTCTAGCTCTTGGCTACTTAGAAGATAGGATAGTATACCAGTTGGAACAAAATATATCTTATACCAAAACACTGTTAGGTTAAGTTTTTTATAGCAATATTTCTATCTAGGGTTTCTAGATTAGATTTCTGGGATTGGTTGAGTGTGAACTCGTTAAATATATGTTGGTTGTATTGTGTTGGACTAACACATTAAACTAAGTTCAGTTGGTTAAGTTGGTACCCCTGCTGATAGGGAAGAGTGGACGTAGGACAAGTTGTCTGAACCACTATAAATCTGTGAGCCTTTAATCTTGCTTTTCACATCTGCACACAACTTGTTATTTGCATACATAATACGTACCTAAATCAGATTAGCCTCAAGCTACTGATCTGATTAGTTTGACATTTTAGTCACCTGATCTGAACTGTTGGTCAGAATCTTCTTTGAGTAAAACTGGTTTTCTACACGGGTTAACTTATCTTCCGCACCATCAGTTAAGTTGATAGATGCCGAACTGATCTGTGTACCAGATCAGTAAGTCGGATATCAGTCCAAACTGATTCACATCGCACTCTGTTCAGACATACGTGCAAACACATCTGATCCACGAAAAGGTTTTGAAGTCTATTCACCCCTCCCCTCTAGACTTCAACCCTTACTGAAACTCATTCGGGACCTACAAGTGGTATCAGAGCAATGGTTCTACCGACCACTGGCTTTGAATATCATTGGTTCTTGAGGAAGAACCTTTGTGGACACTTGAACTGATCTTTGAAAACCTTTTTAAAACTTATTTTCTTAAAAACAAAATCACCAAGCATGGATAACACTTCAGGTATGCATCATAATCTACCCATGTTTTCTGTTGATGAGTATGCAGATTGGTCCATAGACATGAGAGACCATCTGGGAGTGATTAGCAACAGAATGGATGAGATTCTCGAGATAGGACCGATTATCATCTATCACTATAATCCAGCTGAAGCAGGAGAACGAGATCCTACTCAACCAGTTAGAGCAAGAATCAGAAAGAGCCCATCTCTGATGGATGCAGATGAGAGGAAACTGTCTAACCTGGATACTGTTACCAGATATCTCATCATGAAAACCATGGATGCTACTATAAGAGAGAAAGTGAAGTATCTGAAGACAGCTAAGGAAGTCTGGGATACACTTGCTGAAATCTGCAGAGGAAATGAGCAGATCAAGGACAGCAGACTGCATGCTGAGTTGGTTGTATTTGAGAAACTCAAGATGCTACCAAACGAGACTTTTGATCAATTCGATGGGAGGATCACTCGTGGAGTCAATCGACTTTGAGATCTTGGACGTATCATGACAAACAAGGATATAAATTATAAGATCCTCAGATCACTCACTAAGAAATGGGACACGAAGGTAACTGTAATTAAGGATTGCCAAGACATTGCTAACATGAAACCCAATGACTTAATTTTCAGTTTAAAAGCCCACGAGTTCGATCTGATCGAGAGAGGACAAAGTTCTGATGATGTCCGAGCTGAAGCTACTGCCAATTCCAAATCTGTTGCATTCCAGGCAGCAAGTAGCAGTTCACGAATTGTTGAACCAGTTGGAAACATCATAAGTCAAGCTTAACAGATTACACTGCTGACAAGAAAGCTCGAAAGAACTAATGTTCAAATGGGTAAGTATAGAAAATTTTATGACGATTATCGCAGGAACAGGGGAAGAGATTGTCGCTCATCTGATAGATCGCAAGAAAGGTACCATTCATCTGACAATCGAGATAACAGAAGAGAAGAAAGACAAGATGATCATACTGATGAAAAGAAAGATGAACGAAGAGATGACCAGAAAGAAAGCAGACGAGATGATCGATCAGACAGGAAAGGTTCTGATTATCGACAAAAGGGGAAGTCACGTAACAGATATTACAGAAGACACGATTCTCCAGGCAGAGGAAGCTCCGGAGACTTTAGAGTGTGCTACAATTGTCAGAAACCAGGCCACTACAGTGCTGACTGTCCTGACCTGACCCCCAAGGAAAGAGAGGGGAAAAGAAACAGAAGAGAACAGAGATACAAGGACAGGAAAGCTATGGTTGCAGATACGTCTGGCATTGATGACTCCTACCTCCCCTCAGATGATTCTAGTTACTCATCTGTCGAAGACTTCTGTTTGATAACAACAACTGATGATGTCGATGATCTGAGCTTCTTATCTGATGACGACATCTGTCTCATGGCCAGAGAATCAGATCAAACAGAGGTACTTTCTAACTCTTCTGTGCCTCTTTCTTCCACACCACATGTGCCGAGCACATCTGCAGGAGAGGTTAACTTGCAGGTCTACAATGACCAATTGCTTGATGATCTTTCCAATGCAATATATACTTATACACAAGTGGAAGTTGAGAACGATAACCTGAGAGCTGAGAACATCAGGCTTGTTAAAGAAATTGAGGCAAGTAGAGCAGCTGAACTAAAATCAGCTGAAACTGTTCAGAAGGTGACCACAGAACTGGAGTCTCTGAAGGTCAGCTCTTCTGATCAGGGAAAGCTGGTTAAGGAACAGTTGGCTCTCAACCTACAACAAGCCAGTGAACTCAAATCTCTTCAGGCTAAGTTTGATGAACTCTTCTGGAATCATGAGAATCTAAAAGTTCTTGAGGACGGTATACGTAAGAAAATAGAGGGTTTCACGAAATCTTCTAAAACTGTTCAAGACTTGAATAACTATTTTCGTACGTCAACTGACAAGAAGGGAATTGGGTATGAAATCCCTTCTGGATCCTCAAAAGCCCCGTCTGGTTCACATCAGAAAAATGTAACCAAACGAGTTTCTGACCAAGATACACGAAATGTAAAATCTATATCTGGTAAGGGAAAAGGACCAGCTGATCAGGCAAGATAAGTGTCAAATCAGAAAGGGAACATAAATGAACCCCAACTGATCAGACAACAACCGAGGTATCATCAGATGAACCCAGTTCTTCTGAAGAAACCTCAAATTTAATCACAGAGTAAGTATCACCGACCATCTCGAAAGGGACGGTCTCGATGACACACTAAGACTAAAATTAAGCCTAACAAGCAAGCTAAGAGTAAACTGCTAAGACCAATTATGCCAGAAAGATATGAATCTTTTAATGGTAGCAGTCGTACTTACCCTTACAATCAGAAACCCAGGGCTGCTGCACCTGAGCCCCACTGGATTAAAAGAAGACAAGTCTCAATGAAAAATCCCAAGTCTTCTCATTTATCCAATGCTCACACTCATAATCATACGAACCAGATTGCATATGAAGAGACGTATGACTATGTAGATGTTTATGGGAGACAGATCAAGCCTTCTGTTTTCAACAGAGGTGCCAGATATGTTTGGATCCCGAAAGGTACCTCTAACCCCCCAGGACCCGATTCTACTAGGGTACCTAAAGTCTGAATTGTTTGCAGAATCGCTTGGGACTAGTAAATAAGGGTGGAGAATAGGCAACTATCTGGTACATAGATAGTGGATGCTCAAGACATATGACTGGAAGCCAGTTTCTCCTTAGCAGCTATGTTGAAAGACCAGGCCCAAGAGTTCTCTTTGGTGACGATAACTTTGGTTTTACTAGAGGAGTCAGAACCTTAGTGAACGATGATGTACAGATCACGGGAGTTTCATATGTTGATGGATTAAAGCACAACCTGTTATCTGTCTCAAAATTCTGCGACAATGGATTTAGTGTTGAGTTCTCAACAGAAAAATGCACAGTCAGAAATTGAGCTACTCAACAGATCTTGTTGATTGGTTCAAGAAAAGGAACGATATACACAGTAGATTGGAACAGTTGTCCAAGAAATGCATGCCTGATTGTTAAGAGTTCTAAGAGCTCCAGCTGGCTCTGACACAAGAGGATGAGCCATCTGAACTTTAAGACTCTTAACAAGATAGCAAGGATGTCTTTGGTGGAAGGGCTCCCGAATGAAGTTTTCTGTAAGGACCAGACATGTTCAGCATGTCAGAAGGGAAAGCAAGTCAAGGCTTCATTCAAAGGGATACCTTCTCCTCCATCCAGTAGAGTACTGCAACTACCTCACATGGATTTATTTGGACCAGTTACACCTCTAAGTTTCAGTGGACGCAAATACACTCTGGTGGTCGTGGATGATTATTACAAGTTCAACTGGATTATATTCTTGTATAAGAAGAGTGAAACTACAACCAAACTACCTGAACTGCTCAAGAAAATTCAAAATGAGAAGGGTCTCAGCATAGTGAAAATCAGATCAAACAAAGGTACTGAATTCCTTAACCATTTTATATCTGATTTTTGCTCTGAGTTTGGTATACAACATGAAACATCAGCTGCAAGAACACCACAAAAGAATTGCGTAACAGAAAGAAGAAACAGAACACTCAAATAAGTTACACGCACCATGTTAGATGAGCATGCTACTTAAAGCCGTTTCTGGGCAGAAGCTATCAACACAGCATGCCACACGCAAAATAGATGTTCTCTGACTAAGATTCATTTTAAAACACCCTATGAACTGTGGAAGGGCAGAAAATCTCGTGTTTCTTACTTCCATGTTATTGGGTGCAAGTGTTTCATACATAACAATTGGAAGAGTCCGTTGAAAACTTTTGATGCCAAAGCAGATGAGGGCATATTCTTAGGATATTCCTCAACCAGCAAGGCATTTAGGGTCTTCAACAGACGAACCCTAGTTTTGGAAGAAATACCTCATGTGGTCTTTGATGAGACATCTTCTGATCAGGAGAAGTCTGCCTCAGAACAGACGGCACCAGATGCAACTGCTGTTCCAGATGCACAGAAAATGGATCAGCTAAGGCTCAAAGGAAAGGAACCAAAATATGTCACAGTATATGTTCCTAACCTTGACCTTGATGATTCACTAGGTCAGAAAGACCCTCAGGTATGCACAGCTGTCAGTGAAGAAGCTGGTACAGCTGAGACAGTAACAACTGAACCATCTGGTTCAGGGGGAACACCTGATGTTCCGGCAGACAGACTTCAGCACATGATGAGTCCAACATCAGCTGAGACATGTCCATGTCAAGTGGATCCTACTCAAGTACCTCTCCCAGTCTCTAGTGATGAATCTTTATCATAAGAGGATGATGTTCTCCAAACAGATGACAATCAGAACAGAAGGACCTGGATAACCAGTCATCCAACTGATCTGATCATCGGAGACCCATCTGATAGAGTTAGAACTAGACATCAGATTGGTGAAAGTGTAATGTATTGTTGTTATCTGTCTTTGAAGGAACCACTCACAGTTGAAGAAGCTCTTCAATATGCAAGCTGGATTCTAGCTATGCAAGAAGAACTAGAACAGTTTGAAAGGAATCAAGTTTGGGAACTTGTAGACAGATCAACTCACCAAGATGTGATTGGTACTAAGTGGGTATTCAAGAACAAGAAGGATGAGCACAATGTAATAACCAGAAATAAGGCAAGACTAGTTGCTAAGGGATATTCACAATCAGAAGGGATTGATTATGATGAAACCTTTACACCAGTCGCTCGCTTGGAAGCCATTCGGTTGTTTCTGGCATATGCAGCTCATAGGGGATTCATTGTGTATCAGATGGATGTAAAGAGTGCATTCTTAAACGGGGTGCTGGCCGAGGAAGTTTATGTTGAACAACCTCCTGGCTTTGAAATAAGCAACCAAGTGTACCATTTAAGAAAAAGCTCTTTATGGATCGAAAACAGCTCCCCAGAGCTTAGTATGATACACTATCTCAGTTCTTGGTAGAAAATGGATTTACTAAGGGCTTGATTGATCGGACCTTGTTCTGAATAGAAGATGGAGAAGACATTCTCTTGGTTCAGATCTATGTGGACGACATTATATTTGGGTCTCCCAATCGGTTATGTGAGAAATTCATGAAGTCGATGCAAGGGAAATTTGAGATGTCCATGATGGGTGGGATGAGCTATTTTTTCGGGTCTACTGTGTCAAGCAATCTCACTTGGGATCTTCATCCGTCAGCAAAAATATACAAGGAATTTGTTGGCTAAGTATGGAGTTTAATTGCAAGGAAGTCGTAATTCCAATGTTAACCGCATTCAAGATGGATCCGATGAAGGTGGTAAGAAGACTAATCGTAAAGAGTATAGGGCCTTGATTGGATCTTTACTATACCGACCGCAAAGCGCACTAGATATAACATTTGCGATGAGGTGTATGTGCGATTTCGTGCAAATCCCGCACAAAAGCCACCTATAAGTTGCCTAAGCGGATTCTTAAGTATCAAGGGGCATGTAAACTTAGGTTTATGGTATCCAGCAGATGATAATCTAGAGCTTAGTGGGTACTCGATTTCGATTATGGAGGTTGCGAATAGGCGTAAAGTCAACCTCGTGCACGTGTCGGGTTCTTGGGAAGTAAGTCGATCTCGTGGTTCTCTAAGAAGCAAACGTCTATCGCCACATCTACTATGAGGGTTTTAATATACGGTCAGTAGGTAGTTGTTGCTCCCTAACCGCCTCGCTTTGTCGGCGGTGAGGGATTACAACATAATCGCTACCAATGTACCTATCTTCCGTGATAATAGTAATAGTGCAATTGCTATCACGCTGTAACCCCGTTTCTACATACAATCAAAAAGACGTAGACATCAGACATCACTTCATAAGAGACCATGCAGAAAAGAAGAATATCATAATGGAAAAGATCCATACTGATAAGCAAAGAGCTTATATCTTAACCAAGCCCCTAGCTGAAGTCAGATTTAGAGAATTATGCAACGAACTAGGTCTACTGGATTTAGGAGATGCAGCCCCAGAGTATTTTGGTGGTCTGATCTCAAACACCAGTTGGTTAAGAGACTGATCTGATAGAATCAGTTGAGTAAGGAAACTCAACTGATCAGAAAAGTCAGTTAGGCACCTTAGATTAATAGGATAATAGATTAAGGGGGAAATATACAAACATCGCGTAATGAAATCAAGTCAACTCATCAATGGAATTAAGAGAGAATTTCATTGATAAAGACCCGGAGGTCGAAACTTTTCATTACAATAGACCCGAAGGTCGAAAGAAAAGTCCTAAGTCCTAAACCCTAAACCCTAAAACCGGTGAGCATTCGCGCTTTAAATGAACACGAATGTCATACATATGGTGCTAAATATAAAAGGCGACTTGACTTGATCAAGTTCGCATATACAATACTAAATCCATATTACATGTCAGAAATTGCTCAACGATGTCAACCACGTCATCTCGATCGGAACACAAGGCATAGACAACCACCTCCATGATAAAGGTGACAAATTCTCAATCAGGGTGGCGGTGAAGCTTAGCTATGGCCATTTGGTAATCTTCCGATGAAGACGAGATCAAGGGAAGCTTAGGGATGGACTGGGAACCGAAGGACTTGCCGGAATAGAAGAAGCCTATAGCCGGAGGAGTTACCGGAATCAAGGACTTGCCAGAACTTCTCATGTGCAAACTTGAGAATGAAAATTGATGAATGATTGTCTAAATCCAGTTCTATTTATAGAAAGAAAGCGGGGGTGGAAATGCAATTATTTTTTAAATTTGGGACCCCTCTCAAAGAAATTTAAGTCATAAAGTTACTGATCATCATTGCGGGCATGTCACATCACACCGACTTAGGGAATCGAGGCGATTGTTCGACTCCTCGAGATTTAGGCTTCAGCGGGAGCACTTTCCAAGACCCGGATTGGATCAGATTGGTTCAACAGAAATCTTATCAGTTAAGTTGGACATTGTTGAGAAATGTTGGTAAGAGACAGGCAGAACTTCAGATCAACAGATCAGATACGCTTAAGAGATAGGCAGAACTTAAGATCAACAGATCAACAGATCAGACAAACTGAGAACCGGCATCATGTGGTATTGGCTGATTACAATATCAGTCAATCAGATACGCTTTTCTATCTCTTTCATCTGTTCTTATCTAGTTTACTATACTCAAGTACATATGACGCAAGTCCTGCAAGGCATTAAATGTGGACGTGGGGAACATGTATTAAATGGTTTTTATTGAGTTGTTTAAAATCCAAAAGCTGTCGGATTAAAATCCTTAACCACACGATCTATTTTTAAAACTCACCGTTTAATCTTGACCATTCATCTTGATTAATCAATTGATTTTCCGAATCGTTTCTCGAAAAACCACTTTCCCTCCAAGATGCCTATATATAGTAGGAACCTTTCTTCAAGACCTTTCTTCGGCCAAATTTTTTTTCTCAAGGCACTATTGCAAAAATCCTTTTCACTCCGGCAAAGCAAGTTCTTCACACTCTTTTAAAATTTTACCAGAAAACTTCTTCAAATTTTCTTCACTGGTAAATAAATCTTTACTTATTCATAATTTGTAGATGGCTACACACGGATTAGGTAAAATTATGTGTAACTATGCATCCCTCGCCAAGAAAATAGTTGAAGATAGATACGTCGTATTTGGAGTTACACAAGATCCTGAATCTCAGGAAGTGGAACAGATCTTAAGAGACAATCACCTCAATCAGTTCTGCTCACGGTCCGGAAATCCAGTGATGCAGTACGATGCTCTCGAATTTCTCCAGAATTTGGAAATCACTTCTCCAGGGGACAAATTCACATCTATAGTGAACGGAGAAGAGGTTAGGGTTACCAATGCTGACCTGATACGCATTTTTAACCTACCGAGAGGGAAAATTTCTCCAGCTCATTATCGGGAGGATGAGGACGATAAACTCAAATGGGAACTGTTCCGGGATGCTGACAAGGGACAAACATCTGGTTTCACCAAACCAATGTTAAAAAGAAAGTACAGATTGCTCTTTGATGTTCTGTCAAAGATAATTCTTGGAATCTCCTTCAGTCCGGATGGACTGACGTCTATGAAGCTGCATTGCCTAGCTACCATGGTTGACAGAGTGTCAAATATAAACTGGCATGGGGCACTCAAAGCTGTTTTGGTGCAAGAACATCAGAAATTTGGAGTAAATGAGCGCAGTGAAGTTTACCTGAAGAAGAGAATAGGGAACCTCAATAAAGTGGCAGTTATTCCGAGGGACAAGCTACCTCAAAAAGAATGGGACAGAGAAGGCATCAAGAGCTACAAGGCTCTCTTGAATGATTCTGCCAAGATTTTTGGCCCGCCTGATTCTGATCCTCAGATCACCATCAAGAAGAAAAGAAAAGTTACTGAGGAAGAAGGGACTGAGCTACCTGCTGTTCCGAGCAAGAAAAAGAAGACCAAGGCTGGCACATCTGGTGTCAGCAGACCGAAAAAACACAGGCTATCTCCAATGAATCTGTTCATAGAATCAGGAACAGAGGAGGAGGAAACTGATAGCGAGAAAAAGTCCTTCAAAAGCCGGACAGGCAGCAAGTCCACAGGCTCCCAAAAACAGGTCTTCATACCTGAGAGGAAAAAATCCTATGCTGAAAGCTCTCCTGATCTGCCACAGGAAGAAGATTTTGGGGCTGACCTGACACGATCTCCTTCTCCCCAATCTCGGGCTCCTTCTCCTACTTCATGCATACAAGAGATCACAACCAGCTTGTACTTATGGAGGAAGAACAGATAGTAGAACCTGCTGTGGAACTAAATCAGCAGAAGGTTGAACAGGCAGTGATGGAGATCACGCAACAGATGCCGGAAGCTGCACCTGAAAGACTCCCATCACCAGCCAAGTTTATCTCCAGAGTGGACAGGACTGTTTCTGGCCACATGATCAGACTGAGGATAGCACGCGAACTGGAACAAACATATCCAGAACTGTCTGATCATCAATTCGTATTGGATGAAGTTGTGGAAATCTTGGCCTGGAGAGATTTAAGGCTGAAAAACTTCACAGATCTGTTCATGACTGTAGAACAGTTGGGCGGGGCTGATGAATTTGTTGATTTCGATTTTGACATGTGCAAGGCTGCCGCAGTAAGCTCACCAACTGTCTTATTATCTGAAGTTAAAGTAAAGAAATTGATCTATCGCAAGCTGGGTAGAACAGTTGAGCAGGCTGAGGAAGACATTGAACTGCAGATGGAGGAGGCAATTGCCGATGAAGGTGATGTTGGTGTTTCGACACGTGACCAACCACCGGGAGGAAGTAGAGTGCCCGCAGAATCTATTTGGGACATCTCAAGGTCCAACAGGTCAGGCCATGCTTACAATTCCTGCGACACACATCACAGTTGATCAACTTAAAGAGATTAGATCATGCTTCAGGGATTTGTTGCAGTAAGAAGTTGAAGGTGTCCTGGCAAATTCCATCAGTTCAACAATTGCAAATCATCGCCAGGCATCTGAGAAAGTTATGGAGGAACAGAGACTGTATATGTCTTCCCAGGTCGCTGAGCTAAAAGAAAATTTTGCCAAGGAAATGAAGGTGATTCTTGGAAAACTTCTCTAAGATTGTGGAAGAGAATCGCCAAAGATTTCAAACCTGGAAGTCTCTCTGTTAGTGGCACCGATAGATCAAGTTTGAATGAAGAAAAGTTTGATAAGCTAATTCTTACCTTTTTCAATGTTGACCATAGAGTTCGCTAAAACTGAAGCCGGTGAACAAAATCGATGAACTCATATTTCAAGCTCAAGGTCTATCTGCTGCAGATCTCAACAAAACGATGGCCGTCAGTTTTGGATCCCTGACTTCCCATATCAATGCTTTTTTTGATCAAACCAAAAAGGGGGAAGGACAGGTTGAGAAACCAACTGGCCTGATCATAACAACCGAAGATCTTATTCAGACTATTGAGTCACATGATCAGAGGCTTCAAAGTCTAGATGAGATGGCATTTGAAGTCCGTGCCAGGCTAGAAAGGGCCAAGATGAAGGGCAAAGGAACTGGACCGTCACATTCTGCACTTCTACCTTCTCAAATGCTTTCTACTCAAAGAATCACGAGGAGTGCATCTGCTGCACATGTAGAAGCAGACAGACGACTGGCTGCTAGACTGACTAAAGAAGAACTAGCTGAGGAGGCCCGAATAAATGAGGAAGAAAGAAGGAAAGAAAGGTCGGCCGGGCCGGGCGGTTAAAAAGAAGATATTCTGCAAGGCTGAGAAAGGGTCAAATCGGCAAAGATTTTGTTGAACCATTGATCCCTGCTAGGGTAGAAGACATTATCAGAAATGATAGCAGAAAAGAAGCCAGATTGAAGACCTGGCGTGGAATCAGGGCAGAATGGTTGACGGATGCCTTTGTGCTAGACATTGTGCCTTCAGAAGAGTCTCCAGATGAGGAATTCTGAATCGATGGAAAACAAACATCCTGACTTTATGAAGGAGGTCCAGATAGATGCCGAGAGCATCAATGCTAAGATCACACATCCTCCATATGATGTGTTGGACTATCGAGAAAGGCGATGGATCCTTCGACAGATTGGCCTTTGAAAGATTCTATTACAACTGATTGGCAAAGCCGCCGCCATCGATCGAGCCAAGTTAACAAATGTCAAATGGAAGTTGTACGTAATTTTCAATGTACCTCGAACATGAGGGAGATGCGAAAGGGTACACTCCGAAGGATTGAAGATCAGAAGACATTGGGATCAGTTTATGCTTTTGTTTTTCAAATGTACTATGTAATGCTTCATCTTAATGAAAAACAAACTCCATTTCTGATCCTAAGACAATCTCTCACTGTCTTCTGATTATATGTTTCTTACTGTTTTATACATATCAACTGATGGTTGGTTTCTCATATGTTTTGGTTTTATCAAAAAGGGGGAAATTGTTGGGAAATTTATTAAGTTTTAATAAAAGTTCCAAAACAGATGGAATAGGACCAGTCAGAATCTGTTAGCTAACTGACGTTTTATATTGAGAACTAGGCTGACAAGTTGAGAACCGTTGTATAGAGCAACTGATGTATAAATTAGATTAGAACACACATTGAGGGGGAACTCAATGTGTATAGCTCTTAGTCTTGAAGATCAGTTATAAAGATCACTTATGTAGATCAGAAGAGAAGAACTGAAGATCTGAAGATACAAGACTGAAGACAGATAAAGCACATTAGATGAAGTCAGTAAGTTGAGCTAAGACAACTTACAACCAAAGACTTCAGATAGGGCAGATCAGTTCACCTGATCTGTTCAGTTCTAAGAAGTGTTCTGAAAGTTCATTACACTTTCAGAAAGGTCGATCAGACAACAAGCATAAAACTAATCAAGACCAATTTAAATGGTACTTGCTAGCCTATGAGAGATCGACACGACTGTACGGAACTGATAGGACTCAGGGTTGGAGGCTCAATGTTCAACGGCTAGAAAGGACAAAGTTATATGCTTTCGGCCATACCGCCCCTGAGGAGAATCATATCAACCCTGCAAACCTACCTTAAATAGACCGAAATTCAAATTGCTCTCCTACGACTAGTTTGATTTCGTGCCTATAAATAAGGGATCAAACCTTCATAGTAAGGTTACAAAAATTATCTACAAGCAAAAGCTCTCAAGATTTCCACACGAAGAACACAATCACAAGAATTATTCTTAAGTGTTCATCCCTTAGTTCTTAGCAGAATACTTATCCTCTAGCTCTTGGCTACTTAGAAGATAGGATAGTATTCCAGTTGGAACAAAACAAATGTTATACCAAAACACTGTTAGGTTAAGTTTGTTATAACAAGATTTCTATCTAGGGTTTCTAGATTAGATTTCTGGGATTGGTTGAGTGTGAACTCGTTAAATATCTGTTGGTTGTATTGTGTTGGACTAACACATTAAACTAAGTCCAGTTGGTTAAGTTGGTGCCCCTGTTGATAGGGAAGAGTGGACGTAGGACAAGTTGTCCGAACCACTATAAATCTGTGTGCCTTTAATCTTGGTTTACACATCTGCACACAACTTGTTATTTGCATGCATATTCTGTACCTAAATCAGATTAACATCAAGCTACTGATCTGATCAGTTTGACATTTTAGTCACCGATCCAAATGTTGGTCAAAATCTTCTTTGAGTAAAAACTGTTTTTTCACGGGTTAACTTATCTTCCGCACCATCGGTTAAGTTGATAGGCCTTAATCGATCCGTCTACCAGATCGAGAAGTCGGATATCAATCCAAACTGATTCACATCGCACTCTGATCAGACATACGTGCAAACACATCTGATCCACGAAAAAGATTTGAATTCTGATGGTCCCGGTAGGAAACCCATTTTCTGCAGCGTCTTGAAAAATGTAAATTGCGATGCATAAAAAAAGCGAGAGGAGGACAGAGTGATTCTGATTTTTGCGTTTTAAGCTCATGTGTTGTGTTATGCTTATAATCGAATGAGTATGACAAGATAAGAACATAAAGCAGTAAACAACACAACAATGTATAGTGGTTCGGAGACTCAAGCTCCTACATCCACTCTCCCCATTCTAGGAAATTCCTTCAAACCGGACTTATCACCCTCTCGGGTTCGCCTCGAGACTTATCACCTCCCAGGATTGCCTACGGATGTTTAATGAGTTCACACTCCAACGGGACTTATCACCCTCACTCGGGATTGCCTTAACAACTACCTCACTTCACCATGGGGTTTGGATTTGGTGTTGTCTCCAACTATGGTGAGATTTTCCCTTACATTTGTTTTTAGCCTCAATCTTAAGGTTGGGAAAATCTCTCTAAGCTTATGATACTTGCCGTGGGTTGCTTAGATTGGGTTCTAGAACACTCTTTGAATATATTTGTATATCTGGACTTGTGTTCTAGGGTGGGAATGCTTTTGAGTATAACTCTCTTTGGCTCAGTAGCATTGTTCTTATCTTCTTCGCACTTCCACACTCGATAATGAAGGAAGAACTTGTATTTATAGTGTGGATTTGAATGTTACCGTTGGAGAGAATCACATTCAAATCCATACTATTCTCTGTGAAGTTCTGCGAGCTTTTTCCAGGTGGTTGTCTTCCTCTCATTGGTCCACGTCAAATTTACCGATCTTCTTGCTATATTCCTCGATTTCTCGCCTTGGAATCATTGAGATTCTGCGAGTCTTCGGATCACAATACGAGCCTTAGTCTATCGAGCTTTCAGTCTATCGAGCCTTGGTGACTTCTCTTGATCGGACCTTATACGTCGAATTATCTGACACTCGGTGGTGAGTTCGATTCTTCTTGTCTTGAACAATCGACCCCTCAGTCCTAGCGCTTTTCAGTTGCTTGATCATCGATGGCGTTCGATTCTCGATGAACATGACTGAGATGACTTCTCTTACGATGACTTCTCTTACGATCTGGTATCTGCATTTACGGTTTTCGATGCTCTGGTTTCTTCTCGCTTTGATCGATCATTTCGGATAATCGGATCGATATAATATCGAGTCACATGCTCGGTTTATGCGCCATTAGTTCATCGTTAGCATATTAGGTTAGCATGCTCGAGGTTAACACATCGGTCTCAATCACGTCGATCTTGACCATCTGCTCATCTTCATATCCGATCTCGATCACGCGTCGATCTCGATCGATCTCATCTCTCCTCTTCGACCGCAACCTTCTCTTCCGATCCGGTCATCCGTCATCCGATCCGGTCTCCGATGATCGGTGGCTTTATCTTCTCTTCTAATTTTGCCTGACTCATCGGTTTAACCGGAACTCATCTTACTCATCCGATCTCGTCGGTCGTCTCTGCGACCGCGTCGATCTCGATCATCTACGTCGATTTCGTGAGTTCCCCTCAATTTGTTCTCTCGTTCTCCTCAACTTGTTATCCGTAGATTAGCTTCAAAAAACACAAGTTGATAATCTTTTCGCATAATTCATCAAAACTAAAATATCCCAACAAATTCTATTCACCTCTCCCCCAGACTTCAACCCTCACAGAAACCCATTCGGGACCTATATCCACAAAAAATCTAAGTTGACGACATTGGTAAACGACTTAGATCCAATTATGATGAGAAGATGAGTATTCTCTAAATCCACTTTTGAGGAATGAATTCTTTTTTCGCTCAACTACCACGCATACGCACTTCGTGATTAACCTAATCCAAGCCATATCTATCCATAGTATAGTGCAAACGCTTGGTCATAGTCAAAGTTCATCACTCCACACATGTCGTGCATATTGATTCCTCAAGTCAAAAGAGTATCGCGATCTCTCCCACTAACCGAGACACCAGAGACACATATAGTGGAACTACATCAAATCCGGTTTTCTGGATGGGTATACCAATACCCCTAAGGTATTCATAAGATCCATCATGAGATAGCTGAAGATCTCGTAGTAAGTGAGATCTTACTATACTTTAAGAGTATGATGCAGATTAGACACCAATCTCCATTGATCATCAATATCCCATTCTTGATGATCCTTGACGGACTATTTGAGAATCATGCTTAAGTCATCCGAAGTTCTCACAACCTCAATGACAACAATGATTTCATGGGAACACTTGTATGAATAAATGCAAACAATCAAACATAATATTCAAACAAGTGTATTGTCATACATTAATATTAAATGAACTATAATATTAAATCAAACTGAATATCATCGAGTATTATGTCCTTATAATAGATTGTCTCTAGGACACTAACAATTAAATTATTTATAATACAATTTTTTTAATCAAATAATATTAAAATTTATTAATTACTTACCACGTTCAATAATAGATATCCATAAGAAAGACCGCTACTCTCATTAGAATTAATATCTGCTAAATATTTTCTATATCAGAAATTTAAGATAAATAATAAAATAAATAACGAATTAATTAATTTAGCTTATAATAAGGTATATCTTTGTACAATATATTTTAATATAATTCTCGCAAAATCAAATACTATTCATATTTATTAATGACAAAATATTGTGTGAACCTGAGTTCACCGTGAACTTAGTTTTTTTAATATCACTGTTATGTATAAAATCTATCACTATTATGCATAAAAATTTTGACTGTTATGCACAAAAATTATTAATGTTAAAAAATACGTTATATTTTTAAATAGTGAATATTTTTATGCTTAACAATGATAGTTTTTACATATAACATTAATTACGTAATGCTTAATATAAAAGTTAAAATAGTTAGATTAAGAATTTATATCAACTAACAAATTATTGATAATCCCCCACGTTTTTTCAAGAGGATTGATCTTTGGACCATTCTTGCATGCTTAACACAATAATCTTCATACGTAAAAATTTAATTAAGAGAAATAAAAAGTATAAAAATTATTCAAATATACTAAGAGAAATGATGAAAAGATGAATTAAATAATCTTAATTGTATTATCATTATCAATATCATTACTATTTTAAAAAGTGGTTTGGGTGTGGGAAATATTTCTGGACCCATTTACCCCTGTCATCCTTTTCTTTTATCAATTACACCCTTCATCTTTTATACTTCTAATTTGTTATGATTATTATTAAATATTAATTCTCTGGCTTTCCTTCTTCCTTCACGAATCACGCCTTTCAATTTTCCACACAATCATCGAATCAACAACCCATCCCAACCGAACCCATGACCGGCTAAGATGGCGGAGAATTTATCGGCGATGGCGAGAAACCAGTGGGGATCATCCATGTCGCCTTTCAAAGGAGACTGAAAAGGATTCTCACCACGGCTTTCTCAACTTCACCGGCAACAATCGGTGAAAGCGTGGGTGAAGGTCGAGATCGCGGCTGTCACCCCGCCAATTCGAATGAGTTTTTGTGGAGGGTTTTTGGTTTCGTTAATAATACTGCTGAATTTTCTAGGTAAGTAGATTTTTTCATCTTTATTACATATGTTCTACTAAGATATTCACTCTATGATATGTTCTACTAAGATATTTGCTGATAAAGAAATTCTGAGTGTGTTATACCTATTGTGACTTTAGTTGAATTTTGGTATCTTTATATACATTTTATGATTCCTTGAACGTCATGTGCATCTAATTGCTTTTGATTTTTATATATATATATATATATATATATATGCTATATGATGTTTAGTTCTTTCATAAGTATTTTGCAAATTCAATATAAGCATATACATGTTTTCTAGTGACGGACCCAGAAATTTTATCGAGGGGGCCCAATTTATAACATAGTGTAGCTAAATGCACTTTAGAATTTTTATATATTTTCGAAAATTATTTGGACTAAACATCTTTATATTAACAGAGTCGAATACATTTATATGTATATTGAAAATGTGAATTATACATATTCTTTCTCTATTTTGTTACCCCTTTCTCACCTAAAAATCAACATTTTATTTATAGAGTGTTGATTTTTACAAGGATTAGTAATAGTGGTGTACAGTGAACATGATGCACATAATACTTTGTTTAAAGGAGACAGACATTCGTATGAGATAGTTTTATACATGATATAGGGTATAATCTATAACACAAATAATACTCATTCTTCCAAAATATTAGAGCGTTAATACACAATTTATGCTTCGCCTTACTATGAGACTGTCTCATACAGGTGTGTCTTAATTATAAGTATATATATATAAGAAATTCAAGTGGGGTCAGGGGGGCCCAGTGACCCCCTGGGGTCAAGGTAGGTCCGTCTACTACTACCTGTTACTAATTTGCAGGGGGACAGGTGTTGGGGTTGGGGTTGATTTCACTTAATTTTGATTCATTTTGTATACTTCTTTTGAACTTTTTGTAGGTGTTGGGTGCCTTGGATATGTGCAAATTGAAGCATTACTTGGTTGCGCAAGACATATAAATCCCAAAAATCAAGGGCTACGTCGCCACCTCCAATCATACTATCTCGGTACACCGTACACCTTCAATCCTAAATAAAAATTTAACTAGTTTTTCTCTTATTTAGTGTACCAATTTATATGTATAAACATGGTTAGGGTTTTTGATTGATGCAAACCAATGTGGGCATGATCAGTGATCATTTTGTATATTATGTTTGCATGTCATAGTTACTTAATTGGTGAATTGGTGAAGGGATGTTTTGTTGTTGTTGTGTCACTTTGGGATTGATTATGCAATAAAATCTGCTTATGCTACCTTCAATAGTTTTCCGTTGGTAGGAAATTAAAGTTACATAGATTGGACAAGGAAGGTAACTAATGGAAAGATAGGGGAATTGGGACTGTGAAGCTACTCAAGCACAAGTCTTGAGTGCGGAACACTGCTGATTTTTCAGATTAAGAGGTAAAGGAAGAGACATTTTGCATTCTATTTGCCTTATAAAGAGTAAGTGAATCCTCTTTTTTTATCTCCAGCATGATACTATTATTCCTCTAAATTTTTGAAGTAAGCAAGTTTTGCTAATATTCTAATATTTCATATGCTTTATGACTTTATCTACTAGAAACTTACTTGCAAGGCAGGTGAATGAATTCTAAGACAGTAGTTTCTTATTTTTTTTACCAGTAATATCATGGTTACCATTTTGCCTCATCCAATCTTCGCTCTACACCATTTGAACTGTATAATGACAAAATTAATGTAATTATTCACTGAATTGGTAGTTCCTTTGTTAAATAATTCTCTGAATATTTATGAAGAAATACTGGTATTTAGATATGGGGTGCTAAGTTTATTGAGCAAATGAAAAGAAATATACAATTAATTACTGAGCTGTGGAGAGTGTATATTCTTAGGTTTGCCCAACATTAAAGGAAGAATGTTGAATATCATGGAAGACCTAATATTGGTATAGCATAAGGGGAGTGTTTTAAGACAAAAGACAAAATAGGTTTTAAGATTACTATTTAGACATCATATCATTCTTAAACATAAATACATTATGACATGTTCTTCCTAATGTATATTAACACCTTACAGCATAATTGAAACAAACATCACATACCTGATAAATAGACCTTAAGAAAGAATACTACTCCATCCTCCAAGATCTGTTAGAAACCACAAAATTCATTAAATATCACAAGTTTAAGCTCAAATTCTTGAAAGTACGTGATTTTTATTGCAACTTAAGGAAGCCATGTTATATCACTTATTAGGAAAACAAAATTTTCTGTTGTATTTATTCAAATTAATTATTATGAATTGCTTGTCTTTCATGTTATACTTCAGTTTTAAAGATCTCCTTTGGATTTTTGCATGTAATTATATTATCTTTTTATATATCTAATCCTTATAATGGAAATAATATACATTTGTTCTCATTATCAGCATTTTCTCATTTTCGTTCATGTAATCTTATCATCTTTTTATAATTCTTCATCTTCTTTTTGTTCCTAATTTGTAGAGTGATTGCATCGGCCCTCATGGTACCAAAATAATAGTCTGCAATTTATGGCATACCGATGATGGAGAAATGGAGCTCTATTTTGAGTAAGATCATGAGGTTTGTTTGTGCTGACGGCTAAATTCCTGTTTTGACAGGATTTACTCTGCATTGTTTTTCTTATTTAGCCTCATTCAATCTTTTCGGTATCAGGATATTCTCTCAGCAGGGAAGGATAAAAGTACTACAAAATTTTCTTCTCGGATGGAAGCATTCGAACAACATCTCGCTAACCATCTTAAATATATTTCATGTGAGTTTGCACCTAATCTTTAATTAAGGACTTGCCAAAACTTGCCTATCTTATTCCTGCAGGCATAATTGTCTATCTTATACTTGCATCCAACAAAGATATTCAGCATAAACCTGCTTGGAAATAATGCAGAGTGTCATAACATTGCAAATGATCTAAAATTTCCACAATTCATATTGTACAGGACTTTAATGCTGAGGTATGCTTTTGTTTCAACAAGTTTTATAATGTATATGAGCTAGATACACAAATTTTACGAGTATTTCAAAATAGAGATGCATATGCTGAGTGCATAGATGTACATAAGTAGATTTATACTGACTTTATCAAGTATGCAGGCACATACAATGATATATGTCTTGGAATCTAATTACTTATGATTTGTATAAACTTAATTTATTGCTACATACTGATTGTCTAGAAGCATTTATGAGCCAGTCTTTCTAATTACTTATGGTTTGTATAAACTTAATTTATTGCTACGTACTAATTGTCTGGAAGCATTTTTGAGTCAGTCTTTTTGCGTTATAACGTTTGTTTGGGGTTGTAGGAGGATCACAAAGATCCTGATTGAGAAATTATGAAATAGTAAAAAAAAGTTGAATTTGACTGCTATATATGATTTGTTGATGACAGTGGGGTAAGATTTAGAAAAACATAGAGAGAGAAAAAGTTGATGAGGTTATTATATTGTGAAAAAGAAAGGTTTGTGGTATTGAAAAAATGAAATATATGAGAGGTAATGTAATAGAACATATCAACATAGGTATTATAGGTTAGGATTATGGGTAGATTTTGAAATTATAAGAAAAATATTTAAGCCACACGTAAAAATTAAAAAAAATCTAGGAACCTACAAATTTATTGTAGACTATTTACAAATTAAAATTTTGAGCACCTTTGAAGCATGAATCTAGAACCCCAATCAATTTCGTAATTTGTCTTCAATGGTTTGCTCGACCACTTAACTTGATTTTGTTGTATACTTTCCTCAGGCCAGGGACAATCTTAACCAGGCAAAAAAATTCTCGAGATTCTGATCAAGGTATTGCTACTTATTATTATCTTTATATTTGATAGGGTGATGGAAGTTGTTATAACGTGGATACTTATCATTATCTTTACATTTCATAGAGTGATGAAAGCTTTTGTAATGATGATTACTACTCATTCCTTTATCTGGCTTTATTTGTGATTATTGTTAGATATGTTGTCGTTAAGAGTACATCCCTATTTTAAATTTATTTTGTATTTGTATGATCTTTTTCTCCCCTTTTTACTATGTTAATTTCTTACTATTCTTTTCACCTTGTATGTTGCATATGGAATCTGAAAATGATTTCATATGGGAATTGGAGGAACTTTTGTGTCCGTGAAAAAGTACACGAGACTGATGAAATATTTCTTCATTTTTGGGTGTAAATGTATAAGTACACGAGGAATTACCTGTTTATGTCACTATTGCTTAGTTATTCTATGCAATCTTAATTGCAGATATCATCTAATGTTGATGCTTGAGAATTATATATTATGCTCATAACAGTGGAATATGTTCACATAATTGGATGAACTAGAAGAGCTGGTAGGAAGGGACACCTTCTGCTACAATTATATCATATATATATATATATAATTGACAAAAATTCTATGGAGTGGTTGGGTCCATGTATTGTCAACTCCAGACAAATGTGTTCTTGCAAAAACTGAAACTTTTAGATTTAATTTGTAGGCTTTTAAATAACAGTCTTTTCTATGAACTAAAACTTACCAAAAAATTCTAATTAGTTAGATTGTTTTAATTTGCATTGGAGCATGCCTAACTATATTATAATCTCCTCCAACGTTCGCTCTTTATAAAAATATTTACAATCCAAATATTGATAAGGTTGCTTGTTTTGATTTGATTAAAATGTTTCACAAAATTTGCATCCGAATGAGGTAAAATGAGACCCTATATATTTATTTTGCAAAATTGGGAGTGTTGAAGCCTTTGTTTACTAAAATCTCAATTTATTTTTTCACTTCTACTTTTACTAGCTATTTACATATAACGTGCAACTCACGTGGTATATAATTAATTATAATAAAATTACGTGTTTATACACTTCTAGCATATTTAAAAATTTTATTATATTATTTATAAGATATTTTATTATTTAACTTTACTTAAAAGTTTGTACTTATATATAGCGGAGATTATGGCTGCTACCTTCATTCTCCCATTAATTGCAATGCTGATGTGCGTGGCATATGATAGTAAGTGGGCCTCCTTTTTTGAAATGCCATGAAATAATGATAAATGGGCCAGCTGTTTGGGCTTGAGTTTTGGGCCTTCATTTCTTTTTTTGATTTAATCTCCCTCGAGCTTAATTCTTCTTCTCTTCGACTTTGAAAAATAATAGGCTCGTGTTTTGGTCTAAAAATCCTCATTTCACCTATAAAACAATAAAATACTACATTTCTCGACAATTAAGCACAATTAATCAATTTAGTATATATTAAAAAATGCATGAAATCCTATCAAATTAAGCTAATAAAGAACATGAATTTCGAGCAATTTTCACACTAATCAAACAACACTTTGAAAATTACGCACGCACACTTTCAGTTGGCACCAGAGACATATACTTGATACACTAAGTTAAAGGTCCTGTGTTTTTTAAAGTTTATGTGGCGCAACCACATTAATATACATAAAACTTAATTCAACAAGATCATTTCGTTCAAAACTGAGATCTTTGCATTCTAATAAAAAAATTACTTAAATTTTTAATTTCAAAATTATTTATCCCACATCGATTATATATTATTGCTAAATTTATCTTTATCATATATTAAGCATTGATTTATAATTGCATCAACTTTTCTTCCATCTCCTTAATTCGAAGAATCCTATATTTAAGAATTTTAATTGTAAAATTAAAAGAACCTTATTTTGGGATAATCTCAACAATGAGAGTTAAGTATATTAAAAAAAATATTCTAATTCTAATTAATGAATAAAATAATTATATTATGAAAATTTAATTTTCATCTCCCACTGTCCACAATGAAAATAAAAAAGAGTTTCACAATGAGAATTAAGTATATTAAAAGGATTATATTTATTCTAAATTGTACGTCATTATTTAAATAATTGATGAACTTATTAACTATTTATCTCACATCGGTTATATATCATAGCTAAAAGTTATTTTTTCATATAAAAAGGTGTTAGTCATTAATTTGTATCATAGGTAAAAAAGTTACCTTTATCATATATAAACGTGTTAGACGTTCATTTGTAACTACATAAACTTTCTTCCATGTCCTCATATTTAAGAAAACTATATACTTAGGAATTCATTTTTTTTTATAATCTCAACAATGAGAATTGCATATATTAAAATAAATTAATTTATTCTAAAAAATATATATTATGAAAATTTTAAATATTCATTGAATTGTAAAAAAGTGCCAGCGAAAATTTTGATATTGAAGAATGTGAATTTATATTATTGGATATGGTCCTATTTAATCTCTTCATATAAATTTTGGCATATATTTAATAATTGATAGATGATTGATTTTGTAAACAATTTGTATTAAACAAAATAAATTATTATTTTTATTAATATTATTCCATAATTCTTCGCAATTTTATAAATTTAAAGTTATATCATAAATATTATTATATAATTATATATGTGTGTACATATAGACAGAAAGAATCACTATATATATATATATATTAATGCATAAATAAGTAATTTTATCAACCAAATTTTAAAATGTTAAAGAATCTTTTAATTGAAACATATCATAAATTGATTTGTGTACATGGCATAAATATTATTTTATTTATTTATTAAATTTAATTTAATTTTAACCACAATTAAACTTTTTCTTTAATCTCGTGTAGTACGTGTTTTTAATTTAACGTCTATGTTACATATATAAAACCAAATTTTAAAAATCTTAAATATGAACTTAGAGTTAGTCTCGTGTGAAAATTTGCACGTACAAAAATATCTAATTTTGTAGGTTATGCTACACAATAAGGTTTGTGGATAAGTTGAGTAACATAAGTCCTTGTAGTCTAATGGTGTGCAACACCTTCTTCATGTTGCCAGATGCGTGTTTGAACTTTTGCTGGCGCAAATTAATTCTTTTTTTATTCTTTGAAAATATAAAGATGAAAAAGTATATTATTCCTTAAAATCGGACCCTGGTCACAGGAGTAGTTTAAAAGTAGACTCACCACTATAGTACATTGATTAATTAATAATTAATCTTTTTTTTCTAGATAATTACAGTGCACATATACTGCATATTGCTCTATAGTTGCGATTTACGAACGGTACATGCAAAAAAAAATAAAAAATCAGTATTAATATATATTAATAATCAACAATCAATTAGTGCCTTCTACTTTGATTTCTAATAAGAAATTAAAAGTGTATTACAAACAAAACATAACAATATTAAAAACAAAACATAAACATTATTATATTAAAGTATATACTCCAGTATTACAAAAAAAATAAAAAATTATGATTTAAACATTTTTTTGAGCGCAATAATATTACAATTTAAACATAAGAAACATTAAGGTAAATTATGAAGTATCTTTGGGATAATATTACATGCAAAATATATCATTGTTATAAGGGATAAATACTCAAAAGTACCATTTATCATCAACCTTTACTCATAGGTCCAATCACTTTTTTATCTAACTATAAGGTCCAAAATATTCCCAATGTACCTTTTCCCCATACATAATTAGTTTTTTTAACTTTTTATATTTTTCCTTCTCATCAAACGTTGCGAGACATCCAAAACGCATCAAACCTCCATATCTTCTTCCAAGCTTCTCTCTCTGCACAAAAAAAAAAAAAGGTTTTGTTGGGAGATGAATTTAATAAAGAAGTTTTTATTATATCCCAAAAACCCTAAGTATGACATGTTCAGGATAATCTTGATAGACTGAGTCAGGTTTCAGTATAGATTGTTCAGGAAGTTATCTGCACCATGTATAGTCAACATATATAGATCAAAGTTAGAATCAAGACATCAAGACTAATATGTCATCAAGACATTGAAGACTCAATATGTTATCAAGACATCAAGACTCAAGAAGTTCTTTCAAGACATCAAGACTCAAAGATGTCATCAAGACATCAAGACTCAAAAGATGTCATCAAGACACTAAAGACTCAAGAAGTTATCAAGACATCAAGACTCAAGATGCCACGGAAGACATCAAGACTCGGAAGATATCAAGACCAAAGAGAGTTATCGAAGACTCAAGAAGATATCAATACTCAAGATAACCTCGAATGTTCAGAGGCACTGAATAATATCTATCTGAAGACTACAAAACTGAGAAAAACGTAAATATTCAGAAAAGTAGATATTGCCCAAAACATTCATATGCAGACAAAAGGAACTAAGTTTAAGTGTTGTTTAAGATTATCTCATTCAGAGAGATTGACCAAAAAGAGCCGTTTTGTTTGTCTACATTTACTGAAGACAAGAACCAATCAGAGGAAGACAACACTGTACTTTTATCGACATCGAAAGCGGGACAGACATTTGAATCATGTCAAGAGTACTATGTTCCGATCGCAAAAAATTGGTGATTGACTACATGACTGCATATTTCCTAAAACATGCAAGGGAGTATTCAAACTCTAAATATAGTCGTTCATCAAACACCATAAGAGGAAACTCATGAAATTTATCTCCTCCAACGGATAATTTTTCAAGAGTGACCTTGGTGAAGTTAAGGTTTTATAAATACTAGTGACCCTTTACATTGAGAGGTTACGGGAAATTTCAAAGCAACTCAAGAGCTCATTCGTATTATTGCAAATTGAAGTACTCGAAAAACCTAGAATTTTCCAAGTGTTTCACATTGGAGAGAGCTCACTATTCTAAGCCTAGAGTGATAGATATATTCAAAGCTTAGAAGAGATATCCTAGCCTTTGCATTCGTTCTTATTGTAAAGGATATCTCACCCTAGTTGGAAACCAACCCAAAACCCAAACCCTTTGTTAAGGTAGTTTGTGTGTGTTTTGTTGGTGAGTTGGAGTTGTAAAGAGTTAGTAAGCTACAGTGAGTTAGCCAGAAAACTCTAGAGAAGAAGTTAGTAAGCTACTTGTGGTAGTCTGAACACTTGTGTGTGTTTGAGTTAGTAAGCTGTAGTGAGTCAGGTAGAAAACTCAAGGTAGAAAAGTGAGTAAGCTACAGTGATTTAGCCATAAAGATTTAGGAAGTGGTTATGGAATTTCTCTGAAGATCAGAGAGAGTGGACGTAGGAGCTTGAGTCTCTGAACCACTATAATTGCTGTGTTGTTTTGCTTTCTGTACTGCATAATTATCTGTTGCATGTTTTTCACTGAAAGCATAGTTCACTGATATTCAGTTGGAACCAATTCACTGAACTTGCATCAAATTGATCACAACCTTAATCACTGTTTTATTGAAGGGAAGATTTTCAGCAAAGCTAAAACGAGTATAAACTTAGGGCCAACCATTCCGCACACTTGAGTAGCTAGAACAGATAGTTACCAAACAGAACTAACTCTACTGAGGGTTCAGTAAGATAATTATCTGATCCAAGCGCCTCAGGATCTCTGATAAACTCAGGTTTAGTTGGGCTAATCTGAAGCTTCTGAAAGCAGCTCAGGATCATTGTCTAAGTAGACTTTGACTCAGGGCAATCTGTGCTTCTCAGGAAAAAATCATCAGGATAACCTGACCCATCTGACCTCAGTGAAAGAAAAGTTTTAAAAATCACTGAACACGTGTATTCCCCCCCATACACGTATGAGACTCGTTAGCACCGGGACCAACAAGTGGTATCAGAGCCAGATTCATTTTGACCACTTGCTTTGGTAGCCATAGTCTATTTTGCTGAAACACTTTGGTGGTCTACTGAATTGATCTGTTTGTTGATATCTTACAAGGCTCAGTCATCATGCCTTCTAAGAAACTTCCTATGTTCTCTGTTGAGAGATATGACCTATGGAGATTGAGAATGCAGGCTCATCTGTATTCAAAACATGAAAGAATGTGGAGAGTGGTTTCTGAAGGACCATACAAATTTACTGTTGTGAATCCCAGAATCACTGATACTGAGAGGAATGATCCCAGAGATGAATTTCCAAAGTCTGATGATCAACTTACTCCTGATGAGAGAAAGTTAGTCAATCTGGACTACATTGCTAAAGATACTTTGTATAACACTATTAATGATGGTGTTATGGGGATGATTTCACCTTTGGAAACCGCAAAAGAAATATGGGACACACTTGTCGTTATGTGTCAAGGCGCACGATCATATTAAGGAAAACAAACTTTTCATTTGCTATTGGAAAGTTTGATAGCTTTGAAATGGAAGATAGTGAATCCATTGACAAACTTGAGGTCGATTCACTAAGATCATGAATGATCTGAGTGCTCTTGGGAAAAGATACCCACAGAGAGAAGTGGCACTGAAAATTCTTAGAGGATTATCTAAGAAATGGGATATACATGTTGTGGTGATTGAAAACACCAAAAATATTGATTCCATGCCATATCAACAAGTTTTCTCCGAATCGAAAAGCTTATGAGTTTGTGATTGACAAGAAAACTAAGAAATCGACAAAGAAAGATGATTCTTCATCAAGCAAGAATGTGGCTTTCAAAGCCAAAGAAAAATCCTGTAAGTCTAGAGAGTCTGAGAACTCACTTGCCAAAAATCAGGATGAGCAGGAGGATAAGTTAGTATTGATGGCAAGGAGGTTTGAAAGACTCAATAGCAGATATGGAAAATATAAGAAATATTACAGGAATCACAGGTACAAGAGAGACTCAGAAGCTGAGGACAGATACACTGAGAAAAGAAATGACCAGAAAGCTGAAGGATCCTCATCCAAGACGAAGAACTCCAAAACCAAGGAGGAAAGTGATCAGGATGATGATACCAACAGATGTTACAACTGTCAGAAGAAAGGTCACTTTCAATATGACCGTATCCGAAATGAAAAGCTAAAGAAAGAAAGGAAAGACAAGCCAAGAGAGGCAGGAAGATCTCCAGCAAGAAAGCTATGATTGCAGAAGAGGAAGAACATTCTGAAGAAGGTTCCAGTTCCTCAGATGAAGTTTTCTCATAAAGCGATAATGATGATGATGTACATCTTTATGGTCGTGGAGAAGGTAAATTCTTCTATCTCTGTTGTTGCTCCTACACAAGCACATGAGTTTTCAAGTTCAACTGTAAACAGTAACTTTGACCTGATGGATTCGTTTGAGAATCATATGAAGGACTATTCTGTGTTACAAGAACTACTCACTGAAACTCAAGAGCAGAACAAGGAATTGACTGCTGAGAATCTGAAGTGGAAATACTCTAAATATGTTGAGATCACTTCTCAATTGATGGGAACTACTGATGAACTGGATGTTCTGAAAGTACAACTCTCAGAAAAAGAGAGGTGATAGAGATCCTAAATGGAAAATTAGAGAAATCCACTAAAGAGATTCAGCTTATCAGAACTGAGTTCAATGAAACTCTAAAGAAACTCTAAAGAAATGTGAGGATAGTGCGCAGAGAAAGTTAGCTCTATTGAATTCTGCATCTAAAGTGATAGATGTAATTCAGAGTTATCAAAGACCTGCAACTATAAAAGCTGGATTGGGATACATTCCAGGGGGAACCTCACAAGGTCTTTTGAATGCTGCTTCTAGTAGCACCAAGACTGACTTTGTTAAACCAGTGACATCTAATCTTCATACTGAAGAACTGCCCAGAGTTTTAGACAAGGGTAAAGGACCTATGGTTTTAGAAAAACTGAAGGTTCAGGGAAGAAAGTCCAAACCTCAGGAAAAGGCTAGAAAACCTGAACACTCAGTAGGAAATTTTCAGGCCAGTACTTCAAAGCCTCAGGCTAAGAATACCAACCTAAAGAGATCTGCACTGAACCATTAGAGGGATTTTCAGAAGAGAAACACTCAGCAGAGATATTTTCAACTGAAAAGACCAAGTCCTCAGATTACTGAAAGACCCCAATTTCAGTACAGGCAACCTAAACCCCACTTGCCTAAGGGTAAAGGTTTCCTGCACAAAAGCTAAGGCACTTGAACAAAAGGTCTGAACCCAAGAAGAACTCTAAGGCTCATGTTCATGCTAAGGCTGGCACTCATGCACAGGATACTGCCAAGGCTCCTAGGGTGGTGAATGTTTATGGGAGACAAATCAGTCACTCTAAAGTAATTAGAGTTGTTAGGCAGATTTGGGTTCCAAAAGGTACAACTAACCTGGTAGGACCCTACACCAAATGGGTACCTAAGAACTGATCTATTTTTCAGGTGAAGGAAAAGGGCACTGAGCTGAATGAAAACAACATAGCACTAATGAGTGGAAATGAATTAGCTCATGCTGTATGGTATCTGGACAGTGGATGTTCAAGACATATGACAGGATATAAGCAACTAATCACTGACTATGTTGAGCAAAAAGGCCCTCAGATCACATTTGGAGACAATTCCAAAGGACAAACTGAAGGATATGGAACTCTTGAAGTTGATTTTGTTCATATCCATGGTGTTTCATATGTGTCTAGTCTAAAGCATAACTTTCTTTCTATCAGTCAATTCTGTGACAAAGGATTCAGTGTTGAGTTCTCAAAGAACTTATGTTATGTAAAAGACAATACTTCACAGAGAATTTTACTGACTGGTACTAGAAAAGGAAATGTGTATCTTGCTGATTGGAGTTCAACTCCTAAAGATACAAGTTTGGTTGCAAAAAGTTCCACTGATACCAGTTGGTTGTGGCACAAAAGAATGAATCACTTAAACTTCAAAACCCTGAACAAACTTGCAAGATTAGCAGTTGTAAGGGGGTTACCCAATGAAGTGTTCAGTAAAGATCATGTATGTGATGCTTGTCAGAAAGGAAAACAAATCAGAGCATCTTTCAAAAGCAAAGTAGATGTTTCTACTGATAGAATACTACAACTGTTACATATGGATCTCTTTGGTCCAGTAACACCTCTGAGCACTAATGGCAGAAAATACACACTTGTGGTGGTTGATGACTACTCTAGATACACATGGGTCATATTCTTTTCAAGAAGAAAGAGACTCGCATAAAATCGCCTGAACTATTGAAAAAGGCTCAAGATGAAAAAGAATTTGAGTGTGGTCAAAATCAGATCAGATAAAGGAACTGAGTTTATCAATCATATCATATCTGATTATTGTGAAGCAAATGGAATAGCTCATGAAACATCAGCTGCAAGGACCCCACAACAAAAATGGTGTTCTTTGAAAAGAAGAAATAGGACTCGAAAAAGAAGTGCGAAGGACAATATTTTTGAAGTCGATATTCCTAAGAGATTTTGGGTGAAGTTATCAACACTGCATGCTACTCTCAGAACAGATCCATGCTGACCAAGAACTAAGGAAAAACTCCACATGAGCTGTGGAATGAAAGGAAACCTCTTGTTTCTTTCTTTCGTGTGTTTGGTTGCAAGTGTTTTATACACAATAATGGTAAAGATCAGTTGAAAACTTTTGATAGCAAAGATGATGAAGGGATATTCTTAGGATATTCTGAAGTCAGTAAAGCCTTCAGAGTTTACAACCCTGTAGGACTCTTATTGTGGCGTAAACACCTCATGTTATTTTTGATGAATCTACTTGTGTTGGAAGAAACAGAACATGACTCAAAGAGAACTGACCAAGAGAATCACTAGACTTAGCCTGAAAAAGAAATCCTCTGAATCTAAAAAGAAGAAGTCAGTCACTTTCTATGAATGGAGTGAATCAGACTCAGACAAAGAAGTTCAGGATGGAAAAACTCAGGATGGTGAGACTCAGGATGGAAATTCTCCACTGAAGGAAAGCCAATGAAGTGACCAATCTAAACATACACCGGACTCTCGGGTATGTAATGCCGATGAAGATGTGGTCACAGCTGAGGCAAACTCTGAATCTATCAACCAATGGGGAACAAATGTCTCTAACAATGTTCTAAATGGAATTTCCCCTGAGGAAGATGATTCTCTTTCTCCTTTTCTGTTGTTCCCTGAATTTAATGAACTACCTGAACCTAATATTTCGATGTTGAGGATACTCTTCAAGGGGAACATCCAGAGAAAATGGTTGGATAGTCATCCTACAAGTCGATTGTGGGTGATCTATCGATGGTGTCAAAACAAGAAGGTTCCATGGAGAAAGTGCTTTGTTTCACCGCTTCCTTTTCGAAAAAAGAACCCATCGAGATTGAAGAAGCTCTACAAGATTCATTTTGGATTACTGCTATGCAAGAAGAGCTGAATCAGTTCTCAAGGAATGAAGTTTGGGAGCTAGTGGATAGACCCAAGAGGCACAATGTGATTGGAACTAAGTGGGTGTTCAAGAATAAGAGAGATGAAAACAACAACATTGTGAGAAACAAGACAAGGCTAGTTGCACAAGGTTATTCCCAAGAAGAAGGCTTGGATTATGATGAAACCTTTGCACCTGTTGCAAGACTAGAAGCCATCAGATTGTTTCTTGCATATCTTCGCCCACATGAAATTCACGGTCCATCGGATGGATGTGAAAAGTGCATTTTGAATGGTGTGCTTAAGGAAGAGATTTATGTGGAACAACCTCCGGTTTTCGCACGAGAATGACCAAGTTTCAGTGCTCGGGAAAGTCTTGTATGGTCTTAAGCAAGCACCCGAGCATGGTATGATACCCTTTTCGGTTTCTTCTTGACCATGGTTTTATCAAAGGAACTGTTGATAGGACTCGTTCGAGGATAGAAGATGGGAAAAACATCTTACTTGTTCGATTTATGTAGATGACATCATATTTGGATCTCCAAATCATCACCGTGAAAAATTTTTACCCCGATGAAAGGAAAGTTTGAGATGTCAATGATGGGGAGATGAATTTCTTTCTTGGACTTCAGGTGAAACAAACTAATGAAGAAATTTTTATCAATCAAGCAAAATACACCAGAGATCTGATTTCAAAGTATGGTGTACAGAATTGCAATGCAGTTAGAATTCCTATGAATACTAACTACAAGATGGATCGATCCGAAGGCAAGTAAATCACTGCGATTATAGAGGATCATTCGATCATCGCTATATCTCATGACAAGTAGGGCTTCGATATAACATTTCTTTGTTGGGATATGTTCAAGATACCAAGTTAATCCTAAGGCTAGTCACATGGAGGCCGCCAAAAAATTCTCAAATATCTTAAAGGCATCGTGAATAGAGGATTATGGTATCCGGTGATGATAACCTTGAATTAACTGGTTATTTAGATGCTGATTATGGAGGATGTAGAATTGACATGAAGTCTACCAGAGGAACTTGTTAATTTCTTGGAAGTAAACTGATATCATGGTTTTCAAAGAAACAAACCTCAAGAGCAACCAAGATTGTTGAAAGTTTGAATACATGGTTTGCAGAAGTCGTTGTGCCATGATTCTTTCGCTGCAGACAACAATTGAGGGATTACAAGATTATAGCCAATGAAGTACCTATATTTTGTGATAATAATAGTGCAATTGCTATTGCACAAAATCAGATTGCACACCAGATGTAAGCATGTTGATATCGGACATCACTTCATCAGAGATCATGTTGAGAAGAAAGACATCGAATAGAGAAAATTCATACTGATAAACAGAGAGCTGATATCTTGACTAAACCTTTGGCTGAATCAAGATTTCAAGAACTATCAGTTGAATTAGGTATGTTGGTTCCAGGTGAATAAAGCAAATCTAAAAAATTGATGGTTTTCAGATGCATGAAGTTTTCTCAGGTTTTTACTGAAAAACTCAGGATAAAATTGAAAGTACTGAACACTGAGTCTTGGGAAACTCAGTTATCTCGAAGACAAATTTCAAAGATATTATCGACATTTTATCAAGGTCAAAACTCAGTAAGACTGATGGAGAAAATTAGTCTGAAGAAGTATTAACTCATGCAACACATTTATTGTCTAACTGGATCTCAGTAATCATTGGCAATAAATGACAAAACACCTGAAGAAATATTTGGGCGGGACCTTTGAAATACACGAGGAAAGTCAATGGTCTGCAGGAATAGTAATTAAATGCACTGTTCATTAATCACCAATAGGGATAAATTGGCGGCTTAGTATTTGCGAAATCGTCCTTTCATATACCCATTTTAGTCGGTTTTTAATCTCAACCATCGATTTCTTCATCTACGCAATTTTCCATAAATCGAAATTCTATATCCATTGGAAAATTTTCTTTAAAAGCCCGATTCCAAAAAGCCTTCATCTTCACAAAACACTCTGCTTCGAAACTCTCGATTGCCCAGAAATTTTCGTCTATCTCAAAACCCTTCACCAGAAATTCTCCAAAAATGACACTTTCTGTATACGACACACTCGCCATTTCCAATAAACCTTGGTACGAATATGTCGTTTCTCTCGAAAGCTCATCCAATGCAACTCATGAGGAGGAAGCGTTGCATATGATTCGCTTTGCAAAGCTTACATGCCCGGGTCGCGAATCAACCAGAGGCCTAATATGCGAAAAGAGGTAATTGAGTTTATCTCTAATATCGCAGTTAGATGATGAGAATTGCATAGAATCTCGGATTCTGATCTAGCATTTGGAGCATAGTTCAAATATGTGGATTTTGTTAGGGAATTATATATTATTCCTAAGAATCTTAATGCCATATATGAGTTAAGTGATAGAGGTGAAGACCCTACGGTATACATAATGGGTAGGGAACAAGAATATTTGGATAAAATTACTGAGCATCCAGTAAAGTTTGAAGCTACTCTGAATAAGAGGCATTTGAAGCCTAAATATCGAGTATTGTTGGATATTGTAAGCAAATGCATCATGAGTAGATCTGGTAGGTTTGAACAGATAAGCACGCCTAAGTTAAGGCTAATGGCGGCGATTGAAGATTCACCTTCCACGACATTCAACTGGTTGCACTATTTGATCAAGGTGGTGAATGATCATGCCAAACAAATTCAAAAGGTGAATGGCTCTGTAGTTGTCAAAGGAAAGATTCTACATGCAACCAAGATTGCATTTATCTTAGAAATGCAGAGAAGAAGAGGAGGACATCACAATTCCACTTCCTTTCCAAAGTCAAAAATCCTGTTCAAACCAACAAAGAAGACTTTGAGAGGAAAGAAAGAGAAACACTTTGAGTCTCGTGGAGGAGATCACAAGAAGAAACCGGCCGAAGAAGCTGACAAGCCGTGGGGAAAGCCCCGATGCAAGTTAAAAAAGAGAAAGAGAGAAACGAAAAAGAAAGCACTGCTCCTCGTGGCGCAGAAGGCTTCAATCTATTCTTTGAGAAGGAGGCCGGGGACATCAAGAAACTCAACCTCAAGGCCGTTAAGGGTTGAAATCTCCACTTCAGGTTCTTGCTCAGGTTGTGACAAATGTGCAAGAGCAAGAAACTGAGGAACAAGTTTTCTCTGAGGTACTCGAAACTTCTCTGAGCTCAGATAAAATTTCTCAGGAAATCTTCAAGGGACCTCAGATTCCTACTAAAGAGAGACTGTTCGTAATTCGGATCGTCCCCAACCTCGTGAATTATTGAACTTGGACGCGCTTCTAAATGAACCATTTCTTGATCCATCGCCATTCTAACTTGTACAATCCGATCCCATCATTCCCGAGAGCCCAAAGTTGAAGAAGGGAGAAAGTAAGAAACCGAATGGCGGCAAGGGGGAACAATTCATCCCGGATGATATCCGAAGCTTAATGCATATCCTGACCTTCAGGATCTCTTCTTCAGACTCAGAACCACGGTCTACATCCTGAATCAGACTCTTCCGGAGATGCTGAATATAGCCTCCTTCAGAGGAGAAGATTGGTGGAATGCCGAGATCATTGCTTTTGACAGAGTTCTCTCGGGTTCGGGAAGACCAAGCTCGTAATGAAAATTGCCGACTTTTGATGAGCTAGTAAAGAGAAAGGTGGCTGAGAAAAGAAAAGCTGATGTTGATGCCTCCAATTCTATGAATCCAGAAGGAGATGAGGATCAAGATAAAGAGGGTGACAAACAAGATGATCTTTGAAAAAACAATCTCGGGGGGGGGAAGGAACCTCGCATGCAGATCATCGAGAAAGAAAAAAGAGATCGAACGTCGGATGGAGAAGGACAACGATGTGCGACAAAACCGATATCACACATCCTCAGGCTGAAGTTAGCACTCTTCAGGAATCTTTTGGCACTATTATACATTATGCCAAAGCTACTGAAGTTCCTATCTTTAAATTTGTTATGTATGATATGAAGACTGAGGCTCAGTTGGAGCAACCAGCTCAGTTGGAGACAATTATTTTGCCTCCAGAAATTGATTTCAGTCCTATCCTGGATAAATTGGAGAAGGTGCTGCCAATGGTGGAGAAAGTGACTCAAATTGAAGAAACCTTGGCAAGACAATCTCAAAAGATGGAAAATCTGAGTTCATCTTCAGACATGCTGCAACTACAAACAACTCTTGTAGATAAAATGACTACTTTGGAAGGAAAGATTGATGTAGTCAAAACTGAGCTCAATGCAGAGATGAAGCAGATGTATCAAGAAAGAACTGCCTATCTTGAAGCCAAGTGGTTGAGAAGAATGATCGATGATCAAAACAATTTGTTGAGGAAATGGGCTCTATGCTCATGACCAAGATGACAGAGATGATGCATGATGTCTTCTCACCGGCCAAGACCTCTTTAGGATGAGTTCTCAATGGATAAGAATTACATGAGAAGGCTAGAGGATGAGCATGATCGGGTTAGCGGGGAAGTGCGAAGTATAAGCAAAGAGCAATACCATATGGATACTGCACTGACTCAACTACTCCCAAGGTATGGTGCCAAAAAGGGAGAAAGGCCTGGTGGCAAATTAAGTGAGTTGTTGGCACAAACCTTGGAGAGAAAGGCTCAGAAAAGAAGTCGAAAAGAAAGAAAATTATCGATGCCTTAAGAGAAATTGAAGCCAATCGAGAAACTAAAATTCAAAGAAGCCGAGAAACCTACCTTCACTCGTATTAAATGATCGATCACTCAGAAGTAATTTATGAGAAACCGAAAGTGATAGAAGGATGATTGAGACAAGCAAAGCCGGTGAAGATCAAGTCGACGAAAAAGAGAAAAGCAAAGTGGCATTTGTGGAACAAGAAAGGAAGAAAAGAGCTAAAGCTTCTAAGCCTACTCAGAGGAAATTGATAATGGATTTTGAAGAATCTGAGGAAGAAACTGAAAAAGAAGAAACTGAAATTCAGAAAGAAGTCTTCAATACCAAGAAAACTCGAAAACCCTTCAAATCGAAAAAAAAAAAGATGACCACGCTTCAGGTCGTGTTCCTTTTTGAGAAAAAAGAAAGAAGAAGAGAGAAAAGAAGAAGTGGTTTTAAAAAGTTTTTGACAAAAAAAGGAGGGTAAAAAAAAACTTTGAAATGGCCGCACATTGAAAAAAATGGATGCCTATTCAGTTCAATGATGCATGGGAAGAGATCAAGAGAACCTTTACGGTTCTATTATGAGATTCGAGAGAATGGAGGGGAGAATTTCGGATATGAATGAAGCCTTCATTGAGTACTTACTGACATTCTATCCTAAGTGCCTGCAAAGTTGGATCAACTTGGCAGATGAAGGAAATACTCAGATAGTAGCCCCTGGTCCATACACTTACCCAGCTCCTAGATTTGAGAATGGCTATGTGAATGAAACAACCATTTCTCAGGAGATAGCTCAGTATGCCATCCAGCTAGGCCTAACAGGAAACAACCCTGATATCATCAAAGCAAGGGATGAACTAAAGAAGAGATACTGTGGGATGTTCAACCTGAAAGTGTCAGAGGAAGAAGTGGAAGAAGACTGAAGACTTTGTACTTCTGTATTTTATTTTCGATTTTCATTGTAATCTGTAACTCTTATCCTCTTCAATTAAAATTTTATCTTTATGCTCAAAGATAATATCTCATTATCTTTTTACATGTTTTATGATTGATATGCCTTATGTTTTGAAATTGTTGGGAGAATTACCATGTTGGATTGTAATAGATAAACTAAAACCTGAGTTTAGGTTAGGTTTTCTTAAATGTAACAAGATGGTTTTGGCATCATCAAAAAGGCGGAAATTGTTGGGAGATGAATTTAATAAAGAAGTTTTGATTAGATCCCAAAAACCCCGAGTATGACATGTTAGGGATAATCTTGATAGATCGAAGTCGGTTTCAAAGATAGATTGTTCAGAAGTTATCTGCACCATGTATAGTCAGCAGATATAGATCAGGTTAGTAATCAAGACATCAAGACTCAAGATGTCATCGAAGACATCAAGACTCAAGATGTCATGAAGACATCAAGACTCAAGAAGTTCTGTCAAGACATCAAGACTCAAAGATGTCATCGAAGACATCAAGACTCAAGATGTTATCAAGACATCAAGACTCAAAGAAGTTGTCAAGACATCAAGACTCAAGATGTCATCAAGACACCGAAGACTCGTAAGATATCGAAGACCCAAGAAGTTATCGAAGACTCAAGAAGATATCGAATACTCAAGATAACCCGAATGTTCAGAGGCAATTGAATAATATCTATTCAAGACTACAAACCGAGAAAAACGCAAATATTCGTAAAAGTAGATATTGCCCAAAACATTCATATGCAGCATAAAAGGAACTAAGTCTAAGTGTTGTTTAAGGTTATCTCATTCAGAGAGATTGACCAAAAAAGAGCCGCTTTTGTTTGTCTACATTTATCAAGACAAGAACCAATCGAGGAAGACAACATCGCTTTTTTATCGACATCGAAAAGGACAGACACTGAATCATGTCAGTAGTTATATGTTCCAGCTGCAAAAATTGGTGATTGGCTACATAACTGTATATTTCCTAAAACATGCAAGGGAGTATTCAAACCCTAAATATAGTCGTTCATCAAACACCATAAGAGGAAACTCATGAAGCTATCTCTCCAACGGATAGTTTTTCAAGAGTGACCTTGGTGAAGTTGTTTATAAATACTAGTGACCCTTTACATTGAGAGGTTACGGGGAAATTTCAAAGCAACTCAAGAGCTCATTCAGATATTGCAAATTGAAGTACTCGAAAAACCTAGAATTTCCCTAGTGTTTCACATTGGAGAGAGCTCACTATTTTGAGCCTAGAGTGATAGATATATCCAAAGCTTAGAAGAGATATCTTAGCCTTTGCATTCATTCTTATTGTAAAGGATATCTCACCCTAGTTGAAACTAACCCAAAACCCAAACCCTTTGTTAAGGTAGTTTGTGTGTGTTTTGTTGGTGAGTTGGAATTGTAAAAAGAGTTAGTAAGCTACAAAGTGAGTTAGCGAAAAACTACGGAGAAGAAGTTAGTAAGCTACTTGTGGTAGTCCGAACACTTGTGTGTGTTTGAGTTAGTAAGGCTAAAGTGAGTCGGTAGTAAAACTCAAGGTAGAAAAGTGAGTAAAATTTCTGTGAATTAGCCGTAAAGCTTTTAGGAAGTGGTTAAGGACTTTCTCGAAGATCGAGAGAGTGGGCGTAGGAGCTTGAGTCTCTCGAACCACTATTATTCTTTGTGTTATTTTTTTCTTTACATCTTGCATAATTATCTCTGCTGTATGTTTTTAAAAGAAAAGCATAGTTCATCGATATTGGGTTGGAACCAATCCAATCGAACTTGCATCAAATTGATCACAAAACCTTAATCATTTGTTTTATTGAAGGGAAGATTTTTTAAAGCTAAAACGAAAGTATAAACTTAGGGCCAACAATTCAAGACACTTGAGTAGCTAGCTAGAACAGATAGTTACCAAACTGAACTAACTCTACTGAGGGTTCAGTAAGATAATTATATGATCCAAGCTCCTCAGGATCTCTGATAAACTTAGGTTCAGTTGGGCTAATCTGAAGCTTCTGAAAGCAGAGCAATCCGTGCTTTCAGGGCAAAATCATCAGGATAACCTGACCCATCTGACCTCAGTGAAAGAAAAGTTTTAAAAATCACTGAACACGTGTATTCACCCTCATACACGTGTGAGACTCATTAGCACCGGGACCAACAGGTTTTCTCATCCAAAAAAAAAAAAAGGAAGGAACCCCTCTTTCTTTCCCTCCACCAACACTCAACCCAAACACAAGAAACTCAAACTCAAAGTTGCCATCGCTCCACGAGCTGGAGCCGCCGCCGCCGCACCCCACACCCCACATAAAAAAAAACTCTAAAACTCAATGGATCGACGATGCTGCGACGGATCTGCGGTGGATTTTCCAAATCCGCGACCTTGAGTTGGTTTTTCATTGGGGGAGAGGGGGGTCGCGGTAGCGGTCGCGGTCGCGATTCGAATTTTTTGGGCGGTGATTTGAGCGCGGCAGAGGGGCGGCGATAGTGGGGTTGACTTGTGCGTTGGGTGGCGACGAAAACCCCAACTACCGCGATGGTGGTGGCCTGTGTTGGGCATTCATCTCCATTCGGTGCGGTGAACGTGCTGCGGATGATGATTAATTTCCATTTGTAAGTCACAATTTTCCATTGGTTTGTGGGAACTCTCAAGAAACAGGTTGATCTGAAAACAACTTTCGAATTGTTTCTGTAAATTAGATAGATGTTTATAATCATTTCTTTTCTGGTAAGTAGTTTTTCTGGCAAGTAGTTTCACTTCTTTTGTAATGATTTAGCTGGAGAATGCCCTCTTTACTACAATCTTTAAAAATGATGGGTTTATTGTTTACATATAGCAAATTAACACACACGATACAATGTCCATTTGTCCCTTGTTCACTCCACTGATCAAGGAACACAGTATGAGAATCCTGGGGGCAAGCATGACAAGATAATCTGAACACTCATATCCGATTCGTGATTTCATTTCGACTGTTGAATCCTCTGTATTTCTGGTTTTTATAGTTTCACAATATTTATTTATTTTTTAATAATGATGTAATTTTAATTTTAGATCTGTTTATATATGCTGAATATTTTTCGGGTGTGAAGAATTTTTTATGTGTGTGCAGAATTTTTTTTACGGGTGTGCAGACTTTTTAAATAAAAGGAATTGATTAAAAAATATTGGGTGTGTAGAATTTTTTATGAGTGTAGATTTTTTTTGGGTGTGCAGAATGTAAATTGGGTGTGCAAAATTTTTTACGGTTACGGAATTTTTTTTTCCGGGTTGTTTAGAATTTTTAAGTAAAAGGACAGATGATTAAAAAAAATGTGGGGTGTGCAGAATTTTTTGTATGGGTGTGCAAAATGATTAAGAATATATAATTTAATATATATACGAATATGTAATATTTTATTAGTGAAAAAAAATTAATTAAATAAAAGGATAAATGTTTAAAAAAATTGGAGTGTGCAAAATTATTTACGGGTGTGCAGATTTTTTTAACGGGGGTGCAAAATGATTAAAAATATACAATTTAAAATATATATATATATATTAATAGAAAAAAATTAATTAAATAAAAGGATAGATGATTAAAAAAAAGTTTGGGTGTGCAAAATTTTTTTAGGCTTATATTTTTTTACCAATAAAAATTAATTAAATAAAAGGACTGTTGGGAGATGAATTTAATAAAGATTTTGATTAGATCCCAAAACCACTGAGTATGACATGTTTCAGGATAAACTTGATAGTATAGGATCAGGTTTCAAACTGTTGTTAAAGATTCAGGATTATCTGCACCATGTATAATCAGCAGATATAGTTCAGGTTAGAATAGGTTTCAGAGTTTGTCTGAAGATCTCAGAAGATCCCTGAAGACTAAAATATACTGAAGACCTAGATCATACTGAAGGATCAGTAGGGCCTGAAGACTGGAAGATCCTGAAGACCAGAAGATCCTGAAGATCAAAAGACCCTGAAGACTCTTGTGTACTGAACCAAAAGACCCTGAAACAAGACATTTCGAGTTAAATAGTGTTTTTTATTCTTAGTACATGCAAAGAGAATGTTATACGTTCGTGGACACTAAGGAAAATATCAACTCAGTGTTGGTTGACTAAAAGAGCCATTTTTGTTGCATCTGTTGAAAGGAAGATGTCGACCAATGAGGAGGCGACAACAACGTACTTTACTGACACTGAAAGCGACATTTCTCTGAAGAATGTCAGCATAGATATTTGTCTTGTTCACAGAAATTGGTGATTGGCTGCTTGTCTGGATATTTCCTAAAGCATGCAAGGGCTCATTCAAACCCTAACAAAGTCGTTCATCAATTACTCAAAGAAGAAACCCTAGATGCTATCTCTCCAACGGATAGTTTTTCAAAGGAAGAGTTCTTGAGAGTTGCCTATAAATACCAGAGGCCTTGAACACTTCAAATTTACGGGAAATCAAAGTAACTCACAGAGCTCATTTGTATTCAAGCATTCTTGTGAAGCACTCGAAACCCTTAGAATTTCCCAAGTGTTTCATCATTGAAGAGAGCTCATTTACTAAGCCTAGATTCAAGATCTTATCCAAAGCTTAGTTCGAGATATCCTAGCCCTGTTACTTGTGTTTGATTGTAAAAGGATATCTCACCCTAGTTGGAAATCAGCCAAAACCCAAACCCTTTGATTAGGTAGTTTGTGTGTGTAGTTGTTGGAAGTGAGAGTTGTAAATAGTAAGTGTTGGGAAATTTGTAGTTTTGATGGAAGTTTCAAAATAGATAATGTAATAGGACCAGTCAGACCTTGTTAGCTGACTGATGATGTAGATAGCAGATAAGATGACCAGCTGAAGTGTATAGACAGCTGAAGTAACAGATAGGTCACATATTGAGGGGAAGCTCAATATGTATAGACTAAGTCTTGATCAGTAATACGGAAGATCTGGTGATTGAAGCAGATAAGCCAAGAAGCAGATATGCAGAAGAGTTCAAGACAGAAGACCCCTTACAGAAGACCTATATCAGATGACATCAAGTAGAGGTCAGTAAGTTGTGCTAAGATAACTTACAATCAGATGACCTAAGTCAGGTAGGCAGATCAAGACTCTGACTGATCTGTGTCAAGCTCCATCAGGTGACTACTTCAATATTACCTAGTACGAGTCAGGTGCACAGACAAGAAGAATGTCAACCTTGTTGCTTATTCATGTGCTGCAAATCGTACTTGATAGCCAATAAGAAGTCGACAACACACGTACGGAGCTCTGACAGTCTGCAGAAGGCGCTTCAGGGTCCAACGGCTAGAAAGGACAAGCTTGCATGCTTTTGGCCATGCCGCTCCTAAAGCACGTCAAATCCGTCTGCAAACCTACCTTAAATAGACCAAAATTCGAATTGCTCTCAAACGGCTAGTTCGATTTCGTGCCTATAAATAAGGGATCAAACCTTCATAGTAAGGTTACGAAAATTATCTACAAGCAAAAGCTCTCAAGATTTCCGCACGAAGAACACAATCACAAGAATTATTCTTAAGTGTTCATCACTTAGTTCTTAGCAGAATACTTATCCTCTAGCTCTTAGCTACTTAGAAGATAGGATAGTATTCCAGTTGGAACAAAATAATTCTTACCCAAACACTATTAGTTTAAGTTTGTTATTGCAAAGTTTCTATCTAGGGTTTCTAGATTAGATTTCTGGGATTGGTTGAGTGTGAACTCGTTAAATATTTGTTTGTTGTACTGTGTTGGACTAACACAATAAACTAAGTCCAAGTTGGTTAAGTTGGTGCCCCTGCTGATAGGGAAGAGTGGACGTAGGACAAGTTGTCCGAACCACTATAAATCTGTGTGCCTTTAATCTTGTTTTACATATCTGCACACAACTTGTTATTTGCATGCATATTCTGTACCTAAATCAGATTAGCATCAAGCTACTGATCTGATCAGTTTGACATTTTAGTCACTTGATCTGAACTGTTGGTCAGAATCTCCTTTGAGTAAAACTGGTTTTCTACACGGGTTAACTTATCTTCCGCACCATCAGTTAAGCTGATAGACGCCGAACTGATCTGTTTACCAGACCAGTAAGTCGGATATCAGTCCAAACTGATTCACATCGCACTCTGATCAGACATACGTGCAAACACATCTGATCCACGAAAAAGTTTTGAAGTCTATTCACCCCTCCCCTCTAGACTTCAACACTCACTGAAACCCGTTTGGAACCTACAGTAAGTAAGCTGTTGTGTTCAGTCTGAAAAATCTAGAGAAGAAGTTAGTAAGCTGATTGTTCAGTCCGAATGCTTGTGTGTGTGTTAAGTTAGTAAGCTGCAGTAGTTTAGCCTAAAACTCGTAGTAGAAAGTTAGTAAGCTGCTGAGTTCAGTCTGAAAGCTTGAGGTAGTCAAAGTTGTGAGTTAAGGAATTTCTCTGAGGATCAGAGAGAGTGGACGTAGGAGCTTGAGCCTCTGAACCACTATAACTTGCTATGTTATTTGCTTTCTGCTTTGTATTATTACTCGTTGCATATTTCACTGAAAGCATTTCTGATATTCAGTTGGAATCAATCCACTGAACTTGCATTAAACTGATCACAGCCTTATCCACTGTTTCATTAAGAAAAGATTTTCACCAAAGTAAAACGATTATAAACTTAGGGCCTACACTTTCCACACTCTAGATAAGCTAGTATAGATAGTTGTCAAACTGATAAACTCTCCCGAGTAGTCAGTATGATTAATATCTACTCCAAGCTTATTTGGACTCTGTTGTAGAAACTCAGAATCAGTTGAGCTAATCTGAAGTCTCTGAAAGCCGCTCAGTGTTATTGTCTCAGTAAACTTTGACCCAGGGCAATTTGTGCTTCTCAGGACTGAAACTCAGGATAACCCGACTCACTGATTTCAGTAAAATTTTAAAAGTTAAAAAATCACTATACACGTGTATTCCCCCCCTTACACGTGTGAGACTCGTTTGCACTGGGACCAACAAGTGGTATCAGAGCAGTGGTTCTAACTGACCACTTGCTTTGGTAGCCATAGTCTTGTTTACTTAGAGACTTTGGTGGTCTACTGAATAGATCTTACTACTGATATCTTACAAGGCGATTTCATCATGCCTTCTAAGAAATACCTATGTTCTCAGTTGAGAATTATGATCTATGGAGATTGAGAATGCAGGAACACTTGTACTCTAAACATGAAATAATGTGGAGAGTTGTGTCTCAAGGACCTTTTGAGTATAAGATTGTTAATCCTAGATCCACTGATGCTGAAAAAGATGATCCAAGGGATGAATTTCCCAAAACTGATGACCAGCTTACTCCTGAGGTGAGAAAATTGGTTAACTTGGATTACATTGCTAAAGATACTCTATATAACACTATTGATGATGGTGTTATGTGAATGATTTCTCACTGTGAAACTGCCAAAGATATTTGGGACACACTTGCTATAATGTGTCAAGGCACTGATCATATCAATGAAAACAAACTATCTGTGGCTATTGCCAAATTTGATGGTTTTGAAATGGAAGATGGTGAATCTATTGAAAGACTTGAAGTCAGATTCACTAGCATTATGAATGATCTAAGTTCTCTTGGGAAAAGATATCCTAAAAGAGAAATTGCTCTGAAAATTCTTAGAGGATTGTCTAAAAAATGGGATATTCATGTTGTTGTGATTGAGAACACCAAAGATATTGCCTCTATGTCATATCAACAGGTTTTCTCTGAGTTGAAAGCATATGAGTTTGTGATTGATAAGAAAACTAAGAAAACTGACAGCAAAGATGATACTTCATCTAACAAAAATGTGGCTTTTAAAGCACAAGGTAAAATCTGTAATTCTAAAGAACCCGAGATTTCATCTAACAAAATGCAGGATGAAAAAGATGAGACAATTGCCCTGATGGCAAGAAGGTTTGAGAAAATGAACCACAAATTTGGTAAATACAAAAGGTATTATAAAGATACCAGGTACAGGAACAGGAACAACTCAGAAGCTGAAGACAAGTCCACTGAGAAGAGAGACTACAAAGCTGAAGGATCTTCATCCAAAAAGAAGGACTACAAATCCAAAGAGGACAATGATCAGGATGATGATACCAACATATGTTACAACTGCAAAAAGAAAGGACACTTCCAGTATGACTGTCCTGAGTTGAGTTCCAAAGAAAGAAAAGATCGGCAAGCCAAGAAAGACAAGAAGTATTCCAACAAGAAGGCAACGGTTGCTGATGAAGAACCTTCTGAAGAAGGATCTAGCTCTTCAGAAGAAATGTTCTCAGATAGTGATAGTGATGATGTCTGCCTTGTTGCTATTGAGGAGGTAAATTCTTCTATCTCTGTTGCTGCTCGTACACAAGCACCTGAGTTATCATGTTCATCTGTAACCAGTAATTTTGACCTGATGGGTTCTTTTGAGAATCTGATGAAGGACTATTCTGTGTTACAAGAACTGTTCATAGAAACTCAAGAGTAGAATGAAGTGCTGGCTGCTGAGAATCTAAAGTGGAAAAACTCTAATGCTGCTGAGATCACTTCTCAATTGATGGGAGTAACTGATGAACTTGATGTTCTGAAAGTACAACTCTCAGAGAAAGAGAAGGTGGTAGAGGCTCTGAAAGGAAAGTTAGAGAAATCCACTGAAGAAAATTAGCTTATCAGAACTGAGTTCAATGACCTCTTTGAGAAACATGAAACTCTAAAGAAAAGTGAGGATAGTGTACAGAAAAAGTTAGCTCTATTGAATTCTGCATCTCATGCAAAAGATAAAATTCAGAGTTATCAAAGAACTGCAACTATAAAAGTTGGATTAGGATATATTCCAGGGGGAACCTCACATGATCTTCTGAATGCTACTTCTACAAGTGGCACTAAGACTGTCTTTGTTAAACCGGCGGTTCGTACTGATCTTCTTATTGAAGAACAACCCCGTGTTTTGGACAAGGGTAAAGGACCTATGGTTTCAGAGAACCTGAAAGTTCAGAAAAGAAAGCCTGTAGGTCCCGAATGGGTTTTAGTAAGGGTTAAAGTCTAGACGGGAGGGGTGAATAGACTTCAAAACTTTTTCGTGGATCAGATGTGTTTGCACGTATGTCTGATCAGAGTGCGATGTGAATCAGTTTGGACTGATATCCGACTTACTAATCTGGTAGACAGATTAGTTCGGCGTCTATCAGCTTAACTGATGGTGCGGAAGATAAGTTAACCAGTGTAGAAAACTAGTATTACTCAAAGAAGATTCTGACCAACAGTTCAGATCAGGTGACTAAAATGTCAAATTGATCAGATCAGTAGCTTGATGCTAATCTAATTTAGGTACAGAATATGCATGCGAATAACAAGTTGTGTGCAGATGTGTAAAGCAAGATTAAAGGCACACAGATTTATAGTGGTTCGGATAACTTGTCCTACGTCCACTCTTCCCTATCAGCAGGGGCACCAACTTAACCAACTGGACTTAGTTTAATGTGTTAGTCCAACACAATACAACCAACAGATATTTAACGAGTTCACACTCAACCAATCCCAGAAATCTAATCTAGAAACCCTAGATAGAAATCTTGCTATAACAAACTTAACGTAACAGTGTTTTGGTATAAGATTTATTTTGTTCCAACTGGAATACTATCCTATCTTCTAAGTAGCCAAGAGCTAGAGGATAAGTATTCTACTAAGAACTAAGGGATGAACACTTAAGAATAATTCTTGTGATTGTGTTCTTCGTGCGGAAATCTTGAGAGCTTTTGCTTGTAGATAATTTCCGTAACCTTACTATGAAGGTTTGATTCCTTATTTATAGGCACAAAATCGAACTAGCCATTGGAGAGCAATTCGAATTTCGGTCTATTTAAGGTAGGTTTGCAAGGTTGATATGATTCTCCTCAGGGGGCGGTATGGCCGAAAGCATGTAACTTTGTCCTTTCTAGCCGTTGAATATTGAGCCTCCAACCCTGAGTCCTATCAGTTCCGTAGAGTCATGTCGGTCTCTCATAGGCTAGCAAGTACCATTTAAACTGGTCTTGATAGGTTTTATATTTGTTGTCTGATCGACCTTTCTTAAAGTGTAATGAACTTTCAGAACACTACTTAGAACTGAACAGATCTGCCCTATCTGAAGTCTTTGGTTGTAAGTTGTCTTAGCTCAACTTACTGACTTCATCTGATGTGCTTTCTCTGTCTTCAGCCTTGTTATCTTTAGATCTTCAGTTCTTCTCTTCTGATCTACATAAGTGATCTTTATAACTGATCTTCAAGACTAAGAGCTATACAAATTGTAGGTCCCGAACGAGTTTTGTGAGGGTGGAAGTCTAGAGGGGAGGGGTGAATAGACTTCCAAAACTTTTTGTACGGATCAGGTGTGAACTGCAGATTACCCGATCAGAGTGCTAGTGTATCAGTTTAGACTGATGTTCAACCTTACCGAGTGCCTGAGGGCAGATCAGTTTGATATCTGTCAGTTTAACTGAATGGTGCGGAAGCTTGTTTTTACCCGTGTGAAAAACCAGTTTGATAGGCCCCGGTGAAAAACCATTTTGCGTGTGCGGAAGCAAAAACATGTCGGGCGATGCATATAAAAACAGGGGTGAAGGAATGGTGATTCCAGATTTTTCTCTTTTTGAGCTCAAGTGTTGTGTCTTGCTTATAATCGAATCGTCACGACAAGATAAGAACGAAAAGCAAATAAAGAACACAACAATGTATAGTGGTTGGAGACTCAAGCTCCTACATCCACTCTCCCTGTTCCTAGGGAAATTCCTTCAAACACTTCCTAAGGTTTTCTGACTACCTCTGTAGTTTACTAACCTTTCTACTTTGAGCTTTCTGACTACCTCTGTAGTTTACTAACTCAAAGCCTCTGGACTTATCACCCTCACGGGCTCGCCTCTTAGATGTTTAACGAGTTCACACTCCTTCGAGACTTATCACCCTCACTCGGGATTGCCTAACAACTACCTCACTTCACCATGGGGTTTGGATTTGGTGTTGTCTCCAACTATGGTGAGATTTTCCCTTACATTTGTTTAGCCTCAATGCTAAGGTTGGGAAAGCCTCTCTAAGCTTAGGATACATCGTGGGTTGCTTAGATTGGGTTCTAGAACACTCTTTGAATATATGTGTATATCTACAGACTTGTGTTCTAGGGTGGGAATGATTGACTATAACACTCTTGGCTCTGTAGCATCTTTTGCATAATCTCCACACTTAATTTGATGGAAGATCTTGTTTTTATAGTGTGGATTTGAATGTTACCGTTGGAGAGAATCACATTCAAATCCATACTATTCTCTGTAAGTTCTGCAGACTTTTCCAGTTTGGTTGTCTTCTCTCGTTGGTCCACGTCAATTTGGATTCCAACATTTATATTCTCGAGCTTGCTTTGCCTCGGAACATTCGGGATATCTTGAGCATTGGTATATTATCGAGTCTCTGATAATTATCGTGCCTTGTATTTCTCCGAGCCTTCAGGTTTCTCTGAGCCTTCAGTTTCTCTCGTCTCATCTTGAGTCTTGATTCTCGATCTCATATCGAGTCTTGATTCTCGATCTCATATCGAAGTCTTGATTCTCGATCTCATACTGAGTCTTCAGAATCTAACCTGTTCTATATCTGCCGACTATACACGGTGCAGATATTTATCCTGAACACTCTAAAACTGAACCTTGACTCATCTATCAAGATTATCCTGAACATGTCATACTCAGGGGTTTTGGGATCTAATCAAAATCCTTTTTTTTTTATTAAATTCATTTCCCAACAATTTCCCCCTTTTTGATGATGCCAAAACCATCTTGTTACAACACTCTTAACCTATACTCAGGTTTCAGTTTTCCTATTACAAGAATGGTATATCTCTTTAATAATCAATTCAGCAATGAAGCTCTCAAACAATTTCATCACCAAACAACAATAATCAGGCATATCAAATATAAAGACATGAAAAAAGATAATGAGGTATTATCTTTGAGCATAAAGATAAAATTTTCATTGATGTATGATAGACTATTACAGTTTATAATGAACTTTTCAAAAGATAAAGACAAAAACATAAAGAATTACAAGTCTTCAGTCTTTGGTCTTCAGTCTTCTGTCTTCTGCTCGGCTCCTCATTCCTCTTCTTCTTTGGACCTTGTCTGATCAGGCATACTGACACTCATGCTGACTGAGTTCAGTTTCTTCTGACTTCAGACATCCTGGCCTTCAGGTCTCTCTTACTTACTGACCTTCAGGTCTTTTGACCTATACTGAGTCTCAGTTTCACTTTTACTCAGGCTATCTGATTTCTTCTTTGTCTGATCTGATCAGTCGACTAATCAGATCAACACATCTTTAGATCAATACATATCAGAATAGCATCAGGTCATCATATCAGGTTAGCATATCAGGTTTATCATATCTGATCTCGATCACGTCTGATCTCAATCAGTCTCTTTTGCTCATCTTCTGATTTGCAACCTTCTCTTCTGATTTGCTGGTTTTAGCTTTTCTTCTCTTCTGATTTTGCACAGCTCATCAGTTGAACTCATCTAACTCATTTGATCTTGATCAGTCTTGTCTGCAGCCTCGTCTGATCTCGATCATCTACTTCTGATTCCGTGAGTTCCCCCTCAACTTGTTCTTTCGTTCCCCCTCAACTTGTTATCTGTAAATTTTCTTGAATAACACAAGTTGATAATGTTTTGGCATAGAACTAAAATATCCCAACAATTTCTCAATTTATAATGTCGCCAAAACATCAGAATATATGATTTTTTTAAAGAAACGGGTTTTTCTTTAAAAAGATCTGTTCAGGTGGTCACTCTGAAATTAGTGAACCTTTTGAACTCCCGCTTTGATACCAATTGATAGGCCCCGGTGAAAAACTATTTTGCGCGTGCGGAAGCAAAAACATGTCGGGCGATGCATATAAAAACAGGGGTGAAGGAATGGTGATTCCAGATTTTTCTCTTTTTGAGCTCAAGTGTTGTGTCTTGCTTATAATCGAATGCGTACGACAAGATAAGAACGTAAAGCAGTAAAGAACACAACAATGTATAGTGGTTCGGAGACTCAAGCTCCTTCATCCACTCTCCCTGTTCCTAGGGAAATTCCTTCAAACACTTCCTAAGGTTTTCTGACTACCTCTGTAGTTTACTAACCTTTCTACTTTGAGCTTTCTGACTACCTCTGTAGTTTACTAACTCAAAGCCTCTGGACTTATCACCCTCACGGGCTCGCCTCTTAGATGTTTAACGAGTTCACACTCCTTCGAGACTTATCACCCTCACTCGGGATTGCCTAACAACTACCTCACTTCACCATGGGGTTTGGATTTGGTGTTGTCTCCAACTATGGTGAGATTTTCCCTTACATTTGTTTAGCCTCAATGCTAAGGTTGGGAAAGTCTCTCTAAGCTTAGGATACATCGTGGGTTGCTTAGATTGGGTTCTAGAACACTCTTTGAATATATGTGTATATCTACAGACTTGTGTTCTAGGGTGGGAATGCTTGACTATAACGCTCTTGGCTCTGTAGCATCTTTTGCATAATCTCCACACTTAATTTGATGGAAGATCTTGTTTTTATAGTGTGGATTTGAATGTTACCGTTGGAGAGAATCACATTCAAATCCATACTATTCTCTATGGTTTTTGCGACTTTTTCCAGTGCTTGTCTTCCCTCGTTGGTCCACGCGTCAAGCTGGATTCCACGGCATTTATATTCCTCGAGGCCGATTGCCTCGGAACATTCAGGATATCTTCGAGCATTCGGTATATTCTTCGAAGTCTGATAATCTTGTGCCTTGATATTCTCTGAGCCTTCAGGTTTCTCTGAGCCTTCAGGTTTCTCTGAGCCTTCAGGTTTCTGTCTCTCATCTTGAGTCTTGATTCTCGATCTCATCTTGAGTCTTGATTCTCGATCTCATCTCGAAGTCTTGATTCTCGATCTCATCTTGAGTCTTGAGAATCTAACTTTGTTCTATATCTGCTTAAACTATACGGTGCGAGATATTTATCCTGAACACTCTAAAACTGAACCTTGACTCATCTATCAAGATTATCCTGAACATGTCATACTCAGGGGTTTTGGGATCTAATCAAAATCCTTTTTTTTATTAAATTCATTTCCCAACACAGTTTTATCAATCAGATTCTTAAGTCAGTTTTTCAACCAGTTGACTAAAGTGTCAATCTGATCAGATCAGTAGCTTGGTGCAGACTAAGCTTAACTTTATAATATGTATGCTGTTTTTAAACTCAGTTGTGTGACTTGTGTAAAGCAATAAGAAAGCAAGTGAATGCACACAAGACTTTTTATAGTGGTTCAGACGAAACCCGTCCTACGTCCACTCTTCCCTTAATACAGGGGAACCTTAACCTACTTTAACCTGCGGGACTTATATCCTTTTCAGGATGGCCGAGATGTTTACCGAGTTCTCACTCTTACAAACTTAACCTCCGGGACTTATATCCTTTTCAGGATGGCCGAGATGTTTACCGAGTTCTCACTCAAGCTTAACCTATGGGACTTATATCCTTTTTAGGATGGCCGAGATGTTTACCGAGTTCCCACTCTACAAACGTAACCAGCGGGACTTATATCCTACAAAGAGGATAGCCGAGATGTTTAATGAGTTCTCACTCTACAAACTTGACCTAACTTGTCTATCCTGGTGCTTTAGGTAGCCAAAATGCTAGTGGATAAGATTTCTTGCTAAGAACTATGAGATGAACACTCTAAGAATAATCTTCAACTATGGTGTTCTTCAAGCGGAAATTCTTCTTGAATTTTCTTGCGTGAATGTTGTTGTTCAGCTTGCTCAATAGTTCATGTGATGTGGTTTCTCACTTGTTGGTCCTTGTCTTCAAAGTGAAGATCGATCCCATTTTATAGACCTCAAAATCAAAGAGCCGTTGGAGAGTAATTTGAATTTTGGGCTATATTAGGTAGGCTGTAGGATATGATTATGACGTGCTCCGATTATCGGCGTGGCCGTAGGCATGATTAGCGTCATTTTTGTCTGCAGCGTCGTATCCCATATTATCAGCTCTTTTTGTACACGTGTCGCTTTCTCCTTGGCTTCGCGAGGCGGCACTTCAGAAATTTGTCCGTTAGACGATTGATATTCCTTTTGTAGAAGATTCGTCTTGTCTGGTGTATCTTTTTTATTGTCACCAGGTGTGAGCTGACTTGATCAGGTAACTGATCAGTCTACCTTGATTGAGTCTTCAGATGCACATTGCTTGGCTTCAATATGCAGACTCTGCTGAATGTAGGTCTTCAGGTCTTTTGATCTTCAGGTGTCTCAGAGCCTCAGTGTATTCAGTCACACTGAGTCTTCAGGTTTGTTGCTGAGTCTTCAGGTTTATCTGAGTCTTCAGGTTCATCTGAGTCTTCAGTGTCTATCTGAGTCTTCAGGTTCATCTGAGTCTTCAGTGTCTTCTTGTCTTCACCTGATTTTCTGACTTCTTGTCTTCTGATTTGTGCTTAGTCTTCTGATCATCTGACCTTATCTGGGTCATCTGATAAATTGACCTGACCTATTCATATTGAGTTCCCCCTCAATATGTGACCTATCTTTTACATCAGCTATCTATACATTTCAGCTGGTCATCTTATTCTGATTCTAAGTCATCAGTCAGCTAACTGGTCTGACTGGTCCCAACAATTACAGATTTCCATCAAAACTAAATTACATATTTCCCAACAATTTCCCCCTTTTTGATGGAACCAAAACCCTTAACCATACTTGATCAGAAAAACAGATACCATGAATGGAAATGTAGATAATGTAAATAGTACATACCTCAGAAGACAATGAGATGATTGTCTTAGAATCAGTGAGATGGAAAGTTTTATTCAGATAGGTGTGTGCATTGTAGAATATATGAAGAGTGTACCTATCATCTGATTCCAAGTTGTCTTCTTCAGGTGTACTTTAACATTTGCAGCTCTTTGGGGATGCCAAACATCCTGTACATCCTTTGCATTAGCTTGTCCAACTCTTCTTTTCTATGGATTCCTCCTTTTTCAGCAAGTCCATAGTAGATGTTCTTGAATTTAACAAGATCTAGCTTGTTGTCTGGACGCAAAGGTGGAAGGAGTAGTTCAAAAGGTGGAGCTTCTGGTATTAGTGACATGATCTTGCCTTCTGTCATCACTGTCTGGTAGAAGTCTGGATACTTTGTTTCTAACCAGTTCCGAAATTCATCATCATTTTCAGTCTGCTCTTGATGAATTGGAATCTTCTCCAGGATGTGGACGTCACATAACCATTCTCCTCTGATCTGATCCCATTCTGGAAGCAAATCTTGTCGTGCACAGATGATGCCTTTAACAGGTGCTGGACGGGCATTCTTCTCCTAAACAATCTCCTCTGCTGCAGCTTCGGTCTTCCTCTTCCTTCGGATGTAAGCAATATTCAGCCCCTTTGCCTCTGCTAACTTCTGCTTCTTGATTGCGGCCTCTTTTATTCCCTGTCTTGTCTGCTCTTGAACTTGTTCAGGAGTCATCTGACTTTTGGTGGAGAATAGCCGGCCCTGTCTCTGATCTTTCGCTGTTGTTTTCATCATCTTGCCTTTACCTTTCTTCCTCCTCAGAGTCTGCTCAGGTTCATTTTGTTCGTCTTCTTCAGCTAATTTCTTAGCAAGTTCAAGGCTCTTGGCCTGATCATCAGTTTCCATTCTTTTCTGGACGAAAGAGGAAAAGTCTTCAATCTTGTCGACTCTGGCAGTAATCTCTGAAAGGGCACTTTTCTGCTCAGCGATCTCTTTACTTGTTGCTCCACAGTTTCTTTTATTTTAGCAACGAGATCGGTAGATGAAGTGGCTGGCACGTCAGATACAGAGGTTTTTGGTAGAGATGAAAAAGTTACCAACTGTGTCTGAGTCTGTTTTTCTTCCTTCTCTTTCTTCTCTTTTTCATGAGTCTGTTTTTCTTTATTCTCTTTTCCTTCAGACTCTTTTTCTTCAGACTCTTTTCCTTCCCCCTTTTTGGTTGCATCAAAGAGGTTGGACATCTTGCGGTTTAGAGCAGCTAATTGCCGTGAGATCTCCTCTCTGAGTTCCTCGACAACAAGAGGAGTGATCTGGACGGTGGCAGAAGATGCAGGTGTGCATAAGCGTCGGAGAGCAGCTTCCATTTCCTGTCTTGCCTTTTCTGTAGAAGTTAGAAAATGTTTCCAACCCATATCCAAATGGTTGTTGTTCTTGTCTAAGGATGCCCAGACACTCTCCAAAAGTACGTAATGCGATTGAGCATCTTCATGCGAACCGAGAGTTTGTCGATTTGGAGTTTGAGCTTCTCGGCAAGAGGATAGACTAGTTGCATTACTTCAGCAAGGATGGCATTGTGCATACCAACTGTGTGGCTTCGTTCCTTGTCAACTAGTTTTGCTTGCTCATCTTCAAATCGCTTCATTAGATGCATTTGTGACCTTTGCGAATTTGTCTTCAAATGCGACCTTGACCCCATCTGAATAAATGCGAGACTCTTGATCTAGGGTATCGAGCTCATCGAATGCTTGATCTGTTCGAGATGTTGAAGCCTTGCCAAGTCGGGTCTCATCTGCGGCACCCATTCTTAGTTCATCGGGCTCCCTCATGATCTTTAGGAGGTTGAAGCGGTTTCCTCCTCATTATCGATAATACCGAACCTTTCGTGAATCAACCATCCGATATCATCGCCGATGCCAATTCAACAAAGACTTTCAATCCCAAAGATTGTGTAGACATTTCAACTCCAAGTCTACAAAAGAAATCGATCGAGAGTTGTCATTAGAATCAAAAATTCTTCAATGCTCTTTGATCGATATCCCTCGAGAACACTATCTCTTCTATCTCGAAATTTGGATGCGGGATGTTGATCCATTCGGCACGATCCAGCAGATATTCCTTGATCCATGCTTAATTATCCTTATGATGGGGCTCTCTAGAAGCGGGTGAAAAAAGCAATCGCTCGGTATTGAAGGGATTATGAGAGATGGACACTCGTTCGTCGGATCTCTCGTGTCCTGAGACTTGACTGGGATTGGGATGATTGTAGTTCGGAGTTGGTTTTTCGTTTTGAGGGTGTTCAGTTTCCTGAACAGGTTCATTGATTGGTGGTGTGGGAGATGTTGTTTTGATAGGAGAGGGTGAGGGTGAGAAGGTTTTGTGGGGAGAGGATGGTGGTGATGATTTTTGAGGAGAGGGTGATGGTGATTTGGAAGTGGGCGTTGGCGATCTTGCTCTCTGGAAGATCTTGGTGAGAGGCAGAGAATCAGATGGTGATTCTTCCTCAGGTTGCTCCACTTCTGTCCCTCTGACAGATTTCTCTCCTTCTGCTGCGATCATCTGCTCTTCCCTTTCTTCTCTGATAGTCGGCTCAGAGTGGACTGCTATCTCTTCGCCTGATCTTACTTGCAGGATCCTCCTCTGCTTCTTGGCGAGAACTTGGAAGCGGGAGGAGAGGAGATGAGTCTCTCTTCCGACGTTTCATTGAGAGTCCGGTTTCTTGGCGAGATCCTTCCTCTTCATCCTCTTTTTCGAACGGCCTTTTCTGCGCACTTCGCATCATGCAAATATTTTATCTTTTCCTTTCTTTTCTCCCTTGGGATTGGGCACATAAGGAGTTGGATCCTCATCAGCTTGTCCAGGTAGCGACTCATCTTTGCCCAATATAGCCTTGTGCTTTGCTTGGTAAATCTTCGCTCCATTCTCGTTCCATTCATAATTCTGTGGCAGCTTATCTGACAGAATGATAGAAATTTTGTGTATGAATGAGCACTTCGAAGATAAGCACACTTCATTACTTTGGTTCAGCTCGAACTTCCCGGAGTCTTTGTTCAGTCTTGCTTTGACCATGCCCATCCAATCAATGTCTGAAGCCTTCTTGATTATAACATCCATTACACTTATCTTGTATGAAGTGACCGCATCAAGGCTGTAAGTCGAGCACATGATCACCTTCTGAACGATTTCAAGAAGAAGGCGATACTTTCTCTTGGATAGGAGGCTTTGGCGTTCGTCGTGTTCTCCTTATTTCTTGGTCTCAACAAATTTCGGCTTCAAGAAACTCCTTTTCTCCTGGCGGTTGTGTAGGTCTACGGATTGATGCTTCTCGAGTTGGGACCGAATATTCTCTCGTAGATCGTCATTCAATACTCGAACTTCCATTCCGCCAACGGAAGAAAACGGTCAACATCATTGTCTTCATCCTCTGCAGATTGTAGAGAAACTCCGTGGCTTCATGGGTGTGAGCGATGTTACGATGAGTAGAGCAATATCGTTTCGATCCACCACACTCGTAAGCACTCCAGAATTTCCAACGATTCCGGATCTGAGGTGATGTTGAAGACGACGTACTTTTCATTAATGATGTCTTTCTTCATCGATGTAAAGTTACAGTACTTTTTCCCTTGTCCTGGTCTTGAAACAAGATGCGCCATTTCTGTAAGATATGCAAATTGATGTTTAGTTTGAGTAAGATATTTCAATAAATTCAGTCAAACTAGCAATTTCATCATCAATTTAGCAAGTAAGCGTTTAGATCCAAAGAAAATTACAGAAAATACAACTTGTAAACCTAGGTATCATAGAGAAATTGAGATCATGCAATTAATTAAAATAGGAAATTACCAGTAATTGATTCGAAAAATTTAGAAATCGGAAGAGTAGAATCAAAAGATTTCGAAGGTAATTCTCTGAAGATTTGAAAAATAAAAAGATCTCTTAAGAGCTTTGAGAAGACGAAGTAGTGGAAAGTGATTTTCTGAGAAAAATTTGGATCTTATAGAATACGAGGGAAAACCTTTTTGCACAAATTTCCAAAGTACTCAAGTATTCGTGTTTTGAAATTGATGGCTGAGATTAGTCGGCCAAAAAGTATTTTGATCGCACGGTTGAGAAAAGTAGCCTTCTCGTTTTTCGGACTCGAAAAATCACAATAAAACGTTTTGAAAACATTTTCCAGTTCCTCATTTAAAGCTTTGCAGAGCATGCGTCATGAACAGTGTAAAATAAATCAATTAAATATAATAACGCATGTAAGGTATTCAGAAAGAGATAAATAAGAGAGCGTATCTGACTGATTGATATTGTAATCAATCAGTTACCACGGTGATCTGATCTGGTACTTTGTTAACTTATTTGATGGTTGCCTTATGCATTTCCCAACAATATCTCACTTATCTGATCAGATCTTCGCTTGAAACACTTTGCCACTTATCTGATCCTCTTTTCTGATACACTTTATCCTTCAGTCTTCTTCTATCAACCCGCATTAACTGAAGTCAACTCCCGCCAAATCTTTTACTTCGGGGAGTCCAAAAGTCGGCTCGATTCCCAAATTGGCACGATTTGACATTTCGTAATAATGACATAGATACGCTGTGATTTAATCACACCGTTAACTCATCCAACCATTAGCCGCGTGTTCCTAACGCGTTGTCGATGCAAATTTCTCTTAAGATCTTCTGAGAAAATAAAATTTGCATTTGTACCCCTAATTTCCTTCTATAAATAGCCTGGGGTGTTAGGCAAACAAAACATCATAAACCATTTCATCTTCTTTAGCATATCCTTCATGCTTTTCCGATGAGTTCCTTATTTTCGGTGAAACTTCCGGTGGGAACCTTTAGCCCTTTTCCAATGAATTCAGCTCTCTCAAATCAACCCTGTGTGTTCCTTCACACTGCTTTCGTCGTCATCTAAGATTTCACATACGATCAATGCTAAGCTTGTTTACCACCGTGGAGGCGGATCTGCTAAGGCAAATGAGAAGGCACTTCTCCTAACTGTATGCACCTTGTGCGCCTATCGAGATGACGGTATTAGCATCAACAGACTCAGTCTGAAACAAAACATGGGTTTGATATACATAAAAGTGTATCAAACTCAATATTTGCATGAGACACTCATGGCCATATGGTCTTTCTGACCAAACCTATGGCACTGTGTCCCATTTAACAACTGGAGAGCCCATTGATTTTAGGTCTAAGGGCTCCTAGCTTAAAGATCCTTCAAGGCTCGCTCTCTTGTCTCACTCCAAGATTCTAAGAGCGGCTTTTAGGATTCTACAAGCTTCTCTGCTGCCCCCTGGGTCGGAGAGTCTAAGAGCATCAACTCTTAAAATCTCTCTCTCTCCTTCCCTGCCTAGGGTTGTCTTAGGGCTGATGGTTTATGTATCGACCTCCGGGTCTTCTTGTACTTGTAATACCACTTGAAGATAGTTGTAGCAGTTGTAGCTTGTGATATCACTTGTAACTTGTAAATCTGACCTCCGGGTCTTTATCAATGAAAAACTCTGTTATTCCATTGCTTTGTTGTTTCTTCTGACTTATGCGATCTGTAGCTTTACTCTTGATTTGCTTGTTGACTTCAGCTTTAATCGACTTATAAAGTAATCTTCCAATCTGATCAGTTCCCCCTTAATCTGATATATCTTGAACTGATCTGCCCTTTGTCTGAACTTCAGATCGGCTACTTATCTGACTTTCTGATCTGCTCCTTATTTGAACTTCAGATCGGCTCCTCATCTAGTCGTCTGATCAGTTGAGATTCCTAACTCAACTGATTCCACTTAACCTGGTTAGTCTTTTAACCAACTGGTTCTAGAGATCAATCCTTCAGCCATATCTGGTGCATTTTCTCCAAGATCCAGAAGCCCTAGCTCGTTGCATAACTCTCTAAATTTGATTTCAGCTAGCGGCTTGGTTAAGATATCAGCTTTCTGCATGTCAGTATGGATCTTTTCCATCCTGATATTCTTCTTTTCAACATGATCTCTGATAAAATGGTGTCTGACATCCACATGCTTGCATCTTATATGTAGAACAGATTACGAGTGATTGCAATAACACTATTACCGTCATCGCGAATATAGGTGCGTTCTTAGCTACAATGTTGTAATCCTCACCGCCGACTTTAGCCGAAAGCAGTTTGGGAACAACAAACTTCCTCGACCATATATTCTCGCCCAAGTAGTAGATCGCAACTAATGTCTCGCTTTTCGAAAACCATGAGATCGGTTTATTTCCCGGCCCGGACATGAACTCGAGGTTGACTTTTACGTCGATTACCGCAACCTCCAGAATCTGAATCAGAATACCCACTAAGCTCTAGATTGTCATCGATGGGTAAAATAAACCAAGGTTTACGATCCTTTAGATACTTGAGAAACCGGGCTTAGGCGCTTCTAGGTGGCTTTTGCATTGGATTTGCTTGAAAACCGCACATACACCTCCGCAAAAAGTAATGTCGTCGGGCTTTGGCGGTCGGTATAGTAGTGATCCAATCAGAGCTCTATATTCCTTCTGATTCGTTTTCTGACCATCTTCATCTGGATCCATCTTGAACCCGGTCATCATTGGAATTCTGGCTTCCTTACAGTGTTGAACTCCGAACTTTGCCAGTAGATTCCTTGTGTACTTCGCCTGGTAGATGAATATCCCTTATGTACTCTGCTTGACTTGTAAACCCAGAAAGTAATTCATCTGACCCATCATGGACATCTCGAACTTCCCTTACATCAACTTGCTGAACTTCTCACATAGCTTCTTGTTGGGAGATCCGAAGATGATATCGTCCACGTAGATCTAAACCATCATAATTTCTTCTCCATCTTCTATTCTGAATAAGGTTCTGTCAACTATTCCTTTAGTGAACCCGCTGTCTGTCAAGAACTGAGTGATTGTATCATACCAAGCTCGAGGAGCTTGTTTCAGGCCGTAAAGAGCTTTCCTTAAACGGTACACTTGGTTGCCTTTTTTTCAAAGCACGGAGGTTGTTCGACATAAACTTCCTCTCGCTAGTACCCCGTTTGAGAATGCACTCTTTACATCCATCGTCTGAGTGAACCCTCTATGGGCAAAGATATGCCGTAAACACCCGAATGGCTTTCTAGCGAGCGATCGTGCAAAGGTCTCATCATAATCAATTCCTTCGATTGTGAATACCCCTTAGCAACAAGTCTTGCCTTATTCTGGTTATGACATTTTCTCATCATCTCTAGTTCTTGAATACCCACTTCGTGCCAATTACGTCTTGATGAGTTGGTCTGTTCACCAATTCCCAAACTTGATTTCTCTCAAATTGTTCCAGCTCCTCCTGCATGGCTAGAATCCAGCTTTCGTCTTGTAGAGCTTCCTCTACAGTAGTTGGTTCCTTCAAAGATAGATAACAACAAAGACATGGCACTTTCACTAACGATGTCTAGTTTTGACTCTATCGGATGGGTCTCCAATAATCGGATCGGTTGGATGGTGGTAATCCAGTCCTTCGTTCGATGTGCTTCATTTGGAGAACATCATCCATATCTGATAGTTCATTACTAGTGATTGGGAGTGGTGCGGAGTTATGATCCACTTGATAAGAACATGTCTCAGTTGATGTTGGACTCATCATGTGCTGAAGTCTGTTCATAGGAACTTCAGGAGTTCCCCCAAACGGATGGTTTAGTTGATCTTTGTCTCGGTAATGAACTTCTTCACTGACAGTTGTGTGTACCTTAGGGTCTGATTGACCTGTTGAATCAGGAAGATCAAGTTTTGGGATGTACACTTTTACGTGTTCAACTTTTTTCTCCTTGATGCTTAGCTGATCCATTTTCTGCGTGTCAGGTAGCGGTTGATCCGCACGCCTTGTTTCGAGGCGACTTTCTCTTGTTCGAAGATGTCTCATCAAAAGACCACATGGGGTGTTTCTTCCACAACTAGAGTTCGTTTGTTGTAAACTCTGAAAGCTTTGCTGGATGAGGAATATCCCAAGAATATGCCCTCATCTGACTTGGTCTCAAAAGTCTTCAACTGACTTTTCCCATTGTTGTGAATAAAACACTTGCACCCAAAAACATGGAAGTATAAAACACGAGGTTTTCTGTCCTTCCACAGTTCATAAGGTGTTTTGAAGTGATTCTTAGTCAGAGAACATCTGTTCTGAGTATGGCATCTTTGTGTTGATTATACGCCGTAAAGCAGTTTTGGTGTGGCATGTTTAGCTAACATAGTGCGGCGAATTTCCTTGAGAATTTGTTTCTCCGATTCGCTACTCCATTTTGTTGTGGTGTTCTTGCAGTTGACGTCTCATGTCAGATATACCAAACTTAGTAAAAAAAATCAGTAATAAAGGAATTCAGGAACTCTGTACCTTTATCTGATCTGATCTTTACTATGCTGACACCCTTCTCGTTTTGTAGCTTCTTGAGCAGTTTGGGTATCTTTATCGTTGTCTCGTTCTTCTTGAATAAGAATACAACCCAAGTAAACTTGGAATAATCATCCACGATTACAAGAGTATATTTGCGTCCACTGAGACTGGCTGGTGTAACTGGTCCGAATAGATCCATATGGAGGCGGTTGCAATATTTCTCTCGATCTTTGGTCCGTATTCCCTTGAATGAGGCTTTAACTTGTTTTCCCATCTGACATGTGACACATGTCTGATCTTTGGAGAATATCTCATTCGGAAGTCCCTCAACCAAAGACATCCTAGCTATCTTGTTAAGAGTCTTGAAGTTCAGATGACTCATTCTTTTGTGCCAGAGCCAACTTCTACTTTTAGAACTCTTAACAATTAAGCATGTATTCTTTGGGCAATTGTTCCAATCTGCTATGTAGATCGTGCCTTTCCTTGAACCAGTTAGCAAGATTTGTTGAGTGGCTCGATTCCTTATCGTACACTTGTCACTCGAGAACTCAATGCTGAATCCGTTGTGCTTTAATCCTTCGACATACGAGACTACAGTTACTTGTACATCATCATTCTCTAAGGTTCCGAATCCTTTGGTAAAACCAAAGTTATCATCACCGAAGAGTACACGTGGCCCTTCTTGTTCTTTGTAAGGGCTAAGGAGATGTTTGCTTCCAGTCATGTGCCTTGAGCATCCACTATCGATGTACCAGATAGTTGCTTGTGCACCTCCTTTGTTGGCTAGTCCCACGCGAACCTGCAATCAAATCAGGCTATAGGTACCCCTTTGGAATTGGGTCCTGGGGGGTTAGTGGTGGATTTAGGGATCCACACAAACAGAAAGTAATCTTATGAAAAATGAAAGATTAGAAGGTCCGATTTGTCTCCCATACATATCAACATAATCATCGTCTCTTTATATGCTTTTCGATTAGTATGATTATTAAATTGAGCCTTGGGTGACTTAGAAGACTTGGGATTTTTCTTTATATTTTGTCTTCTTTTAATCGAAGTGGCTCGTATGCGGTAGTCCTAGATCTCCGGTTATAAGGGTAGAAACGATGCATTGCTACCATCAAAAAATTCATATCTTTTTGGCATAGGTGGTCTTTGCAGTTTACCTATAGCTTGCTTATTAGGCAGCTGACCTTGATTGGGTCTCAAATTAGATTTCCTTCTTACAGGTTGTCTCTTCTGATACCTAATCAGCTGATCAAGTTGAGGTTTCTTCAGAAGAACTGGGTTCTTCTGTTGATTCCTCGGCTGATGCTTTATCAGTTGGGGTTCATTTCTGTTCCCTTTCTGATTAGGCACCTGCCTTACTTGCTCAGCAGGTCTTTTTCCTTATCAGATACAAGTTTAGCTTTTAGTGTATCTTTGTCAGAGACTCGTTTGATTACACCCTTCTGAAGTGAATCAACCGGGGCTTTTGAGGATGTAGAAGTCTCATACCCAATTACCTTCTTGTTAGTCGACGTTCGAAAATAGGTGTTCATATCTTGAACGGTTTTAGATGACTTCGTGAAAACCTCTATTTTCTTACGCAAACTATCCTTAGTAGATTTTAGACTCTCATGTAGTCGGAATAGCTCATCAAATTTAGCTTGAAGGATTTTGAAATCATCAGCTTGGTGTTTGTTGATTGCTAGCTGATCTTTGATCTGCTTCTCCTGATCAGAAGATTTAACTTTCAGAATGTTAAGTTCCTCGATTTACCTTACGGCGGTTTCAGTGATTTTCGGTAGTTTTCTTTGAGGCGTTCTTTTAACAAGTTGATTATTTCGATCCTTAGCTTGTCATTTTGACTTCCACTATTGTATGAGTGTCTCTTGATCGAGAGATCATCAAGCAATTGCTTTCGAGTAGAGCTGCAAGTCAATCTCCGGCAGTGTGGAAATTAAAAAGCGTAAGGTTTGGAGGTTACCTCGATTGGTCCTCCTGGCCATCAGGCGGAACTTCATCGTCATCGAAGAGAATATCAGATCTTCATGCTCGTGGAAGTCGCAAGATCTTGCTTATCGAGCAGAAGTCTTCTCTGAGATGAGTACCAAAAGAGTCCGGAAGGCGAATAGGAATCATCAATTCTAGATGTGTCGGCGACGGGGCTTTCCTATCTCGAGGCGTTGCTCTCTTTTGTTTTGTTTCTCTTCTCTTTCTCCGGGAGTCGGTCGAGGCGTTCGGTCTTTGTAGTGACCTGGTTTCTCCTGATTGAAGCATGATCCTCGATCTCGGAACTTCCCTCGCCGGGTCAAGTCACTCGGATAGGATCTGTCGGGTGACTTCCTTTCGATAATGTCGAACTCCTACAGTCGGATCTGTTATCTCTTCTCTCATCTGTCCGGATCATCTCTTTCTTTTCTTCTCTGTGATCTCTTCGATCATCGAGATCACAGTTCTTTATGATGATCGTCGGATGGCCTCTGTTTCTTTGATAGTCATTGTAGAATCTCCAATACTTACCAAGCTGAGTATTTGTTCTTTCAAGTTTCCTGGTAAGCAGAGCGATCTGTTCTGCTTGACTCATTATGTTTCCAACAGGTTTAGTGGCCTTCGATCTGCTGCTGGTTGCTTTAAATGCAACTGATTTAGACGTTGAGGCTTCAAAGAGCGTCTCTTCTTCATCCGCTTGTCCTTTTTTTCGATTAAGTCGAACTTCGTGATCTTTAAGGCTTAGGAACAAGCTACTTCGAACTCATCTTTGAAATGTCTTGGCAATCCTTGATTACCGCGGACTTTCATGTCCCATTTCTTGGTGAGAGATCTTAAGATCTTGTAGTTGATATCTTTGTCTGACATCTCTCTACCAAGTTCTCGTAGCTTATTTACCGACATGGTGATCCTCCCATCGAGCTCGTTGATGGTCTCGTTGGGCAACATCTTTAGCTTTTCGAACTTCACTAGTTCGGCTTGTAGTCGGCTGTCTTTGATCTGATCATTTCCTTCGCATATCTCAGCAAGAGTATCCCACATTGCTTTAATGGTTTTGAGATACTTTATCTTCTCCTTTGTGACTTTATCCATTGTCTTCATGATTATATGCCTGACGATTGTATCTAGAGTATACAACTTTCTTTCTTCTGCATCCATCAGGGCTGGGCTTTTTCGTACAAGACTTCCCGATGTAAAGTCTGGATCTCCTCCAACTGCTGGGTTGTCGTGATATATGATGATGGGTCCTCGTTCAATGACTTCCATCATTCTGCCGCTTATCGATCCTAGATGGTTGCACATATATATGGCCCAATCTGCATACTCATCAGTTGAAAACTTTTGCACATATATATGGCCCAATCTGCATACTCATCAATTGAAAACTTAGGCAAATCATGATACATACCAGAGGTATTATCCATCCTGAGTGATTTTGAAAACGAATGAGTTTTAAAAAGGGTTTTTCAAGATCTGTTCAAATGACCACAAAGATTCTTCCTTAAGAATCGATGATACTCAAAGCCAGTGGTCTGTAGAACCACTGCTCTGATACCACTTGTAGGTCCCGAACGGGTTTTGTGAGGGTGAAAGTCTAGAGGGGAGGGGTGAATAGCCTGCCGAGATGTTTACCGAGTTCTCACTCTACAAACGTAACCAGCGGGACTTATATCCTACAAAGAGGTTAGCCGAGATGCTTAATGAGTTCTCACTCTACAGACTTGACCTAACTTGCTTTTGGGTAAAGAATGTTTGAGGGTTCCAACCGGAAATCTATCCTGGTACTTTAGGTAGCCAAAATGCTAGTGGATAGGATTTCTTGCTAAGAACTATGGGATGAACACTCTTAAGAATAATCTTCAACTATGGTGTTCTTCGAGCGGAAATTCTTCTTGAATTTTCTTGCGTGAATGTTGTTGTTCTGCTTGCTCAATAGTTCATGTGATGTGGTTTCTCACTTGTTGGTCCTTGTCTTCAAAGTGAAGATCGATCCCATTTTATAGACCTCGAAATCAAAGAGCCGTTGGAGAGTAATTTGAATTTCGGGCTATATTAGGTAGACTGTAGGATATGATTGTGACGTGCTCCGATTATCGGCGTGGCCATAGGCATGATTAGCGCCATTTTTGTCTGCAGCGTCGTATCCCGTATTATCAGCTCTTTTTGTGCACGTGTCGCTTTCTCCTTGGCTTCGCGAGGTGGCACTTTAGAAATTTGTCCATTAGACGATTGATATTCCTTTTGTAGAAGATTCGTCTTATCTGGTGTATCTTTTTGATTGTCACCAGGTGTGAGCTGACTTGATCAGGTAACTGATCAGTCTACCTTGTTTGAGTCCTCAGATGCACATTGTCTTAGCTTCAATATGCAGACTCTGCTGAATGTAGGTCTTCAGGTCTTTTGATCTTCAGGTGTCTCTGAGCCTCAGTGTATTCAGTCATACTGAGTCTTCAGGTTTGTTGTTGAGTCTTCAGGTTTATCTGAGTCTTCAGGTTCATCTGTGTCTTCAGTGTCTATCTGAGTCTTCAGGTTCATCTGAGTCTTCAGTGTCTTCTTGTCTTCACCTGATTTTCTGACTTCTTGTCTTCTGATTTGTGCTTAGTCTTCTGATCATCTGACCTTATCTGGGTCATCTGATACTTCGACCTGACCTATACATATTGAGTTCCCCCTCAATATGTGACCTATCTTTTACATCAGCTATCTATACATTTCAGCTGGTCATCTTATTCTGATTCTAAGTCATCAGTCAGTTAACAGGTCTGACTGGTCCAATTACAACCTGTTTTGGAACTTCCATCAAAACTAAATTACAGATTTCCCAACACACATTGAGTTCCCCCTCAATGTGTGTTCTAATCTAATTTATACATCAGTTGCTCTGTACAACGGTTCTCAACTGGTCAGCCTAGTTCTCAATATAAACGTCAGTCAGCTAACAGATTCTGACTGGTCCTATTACATCTGTTTTGGAACTTTTATCAAAACTTAATAAATTTCCCATCAAAGCCCAAACCTCAGGAAAAGGCTAGAAAACCTGAACAATCAGTAGGAAATCCTCAGGCCACTACTTTGAAGCCTCAGGCTAAGAATACTAACCTGAAGAAATCTGCCCTGAACCATCAGAGGAATCCTCAGAAGAAAACACTCAGCAGAGAAATTCTCAGATGAGGAGACCAAGTCCTCAGGATACTGAAAGACCACAATTTCAGTACAGGCAACCTAAACCCCACTTGCCTAAGGGTAAAAGTTTCCTGAACCCAAGTCAGCAGAGACAGAGATCAGCTGCACCAAAGCCAAAGCAATGGAACAAAAGGCCTGAACCCAAGAAGAATTCAAAGGCTCATGTTCATGCTAAGGATGGCACTCATACACAGGATACTTCCAAGGCACCTATGGTGGTGAATGTGTATGTAGATGTTTATGGAAGACAAATCAGTCACTCTAAAATCATTAGAGTTGTCAGGCAGATTTGGGTTCCAAAAGGTACAGCTAACCTGGTAGAACCCTACACCAAATGGGTACCTAAGGCCTAATTTGTTTTGTAGGAGAAGGAAAAGGGCACTAAGCTGAATGAAGACAACATAGCCCTGATGAGTGGAATTAAAGTTACACCTGTTGCATGGTACTTGGACAGTGGATGCTCAAGACACATGACAGGATACAAATATTTACTCACTGACTACGTTGAACAGAAAGGCCCTCAGATAACATTTGGATATAATTCCAAAGGACAGACAGAAGGATATGGAACTCTTGAAATTGATACTGTTCATATCCATGGTGTCTCATATGTGTCTGGTTTGAAGCATAACTTGCTTTCTATCAGTCAATTCTGTGATAAAGGATTCAGTGTTGAATTCTCAAAGAACTTGTGCTATGTGAAAAATAATGTTTCACAACAAGTATTACTGACTGGTTCTAGAAAAGGAAATGTGTACCTTGCTGATTGGAGACTTACTCCTATGGATACATGCTTAATGGCCAAGAAGGCTACTAAAATCAGTTGGTTATGGCGCAAAAGACTAAACCATTTGAACTTCAAAACCCTGAATAAACTTGCAAGATTAGCACTTGTAAGGGGGTTACCTAATGAAGTGTTCAGTAAAGATCATGTTTGTGATGCTTGCCAGAAAGGCAAATAGATTAGAGCATCATTTAAAAGCAAAGTGGAAGTTTCTACTGATAGAATACTTCAACTGTTACATATGGATCTCTTTGGTCCAATAACACCTGTGAGTACAAATGGCAGGAAATATACACTGGTAGTAGTTGATGACTACTCAAGATATACATGGGTCATTTTCTTACTTAGTAAGAAAGAAACTCAAACCAAACTGCCAGAGTTACTGAAAAGACTCAGTACTGAAAAGAATCTGAGTGTGGTCAAAATCAGATCAGATAAAGGCACTGAATTTATCAATCATATTATATCTGATTATTGTGCAGCAAATGGAATAACTCATGAAACATCAGCTGCAAGGACCCCACAACAGAATGGTCTTGTTGAAAGGAGAAATAGAATTCTAAAAGAAGCTGCAAGAATAATGATTGTTGAAGCTAACATTCCTAAGAGATTTTGGGCTGAGGCAGTCAACACTGCATGCTACTCTCAGAACAGATCCATGCTGACAAAGAATCAATGAAAAACTGCATATGAACTGTGGAATGAAAGGAAGCCTCTTGTTTATTTCTTTCGTGTGTTTGGTTGTCAGTGTTTCATACACAATAATGGTAAAGATCAGTTGAAAACTTTTGATAGCAAAGCTGATGAAGGGATATTCTTAGGATATTCTGAAATTAGTAAAGCCTTCAGAGTTTACAACTGTAGGACTCTTATTGTGGAGGAAACACCTCATGTTGTTTTTAATGAATCTACTTGTGTTCATAAGAAACAGGAAGTTGATTCAGGAGACTTGACAAAGAGGATCACCAGACTTAGCCTGAAGAAGAATGTCAAAACATCATCTGAGCCTGAAAAGAAGAAGTCAATCACTTACTATGAATGAAGTGAAACTGACTCAAAAGAAAAAGAGACTCAGGATGAAAATACTCAGGATGGTGGTACTCAGGATGAAAGTTCTCCACTGAAGGAAAGCCAACACACTGAAGCTGACCAATCTGAACAAACACCAGTTCAGACTCAGGTATGTAATGCCGATGAGGATGTGGTCACAGCTGAGGCAAACTCCGAATCCACCAACCAAAGAGGAACAAATATCACTGACAATGTTCCAAATGAAATATCCCCTGAGGAAGATGATTCACTCTTTCCTTTCTTGTTGTTCCCTGAGTTTAATGAATTACTTGAACCTAAAATTTATGATGTTGAGGATAATACTGAAGGGGGAACTGTTGGGGAATTAATTGCCCGGATCTATTCGGGATGAATATTTAAATACAAATTAAATTCTAACAATTATTACTAGCATGAATTAATCCTATATTAATTCAAATAATAATTCAACAACAAATTTTGCATATAAACAGTTCACATAAATCCTACGCATGCGGAATTGCTACGGGTTTACGTGAACTAACCTGTTTGGAATGGCAATGGACTCGGTTGATAAGAACACACCAAAAAGCCTTCCCAAGTATTCCCTAGCCCTTGCTCGTCAATCCGGTGGAAGGAAACTCGCGAACAATTAACAAAAGGGAAAATAAAATTATGTTGCACCACCTTTGTGGATTTTTAATTTTTCCAGCACATGGAATTGTAGTTGGGATGAAAAAATCATCCCCTATTTATAAGATGAAGTGGCCGATTTTTGCTTAGGAAAAGGGAGAGAAAATCTCTTTCTTGATCTCCAAGAAATCTTGAATATATATCCAATATATTCTTTTCTCCATAATTAAATATTCCATAAAAATCACACTCTCTTATTTTGTCATAAGATTCCAAGATTTGGATCTTCTTGAATTTATGAGATATAATTGTATTCCAAGAATATATATCTTCCATAATATCTTTTCAAAAAAATCAAGAAAATCTTTCTTTTCCTTCTTTTTCTATGTTTTTAAAAAATCATCATATAAATAACCAAGTGTGAGATTTTTTGAATTTAATGAGATAATCTTGTATTCCAAGAATACATATCTTCATTCCATAACAAAATTCAAAGAAAATCTTTCTCCCCTTTTATTCATATTTTTCGAAAATTAAGGAAAAATAGCAACAAAAATTTATTTTATTTTTGAACACCTTTTTCAGTTATTGGACTTTATGTTTGGGCTACTTGAGGGGCCTTTAGGAGAATTAAGATTGGACCTTCCAATGGATCTTGAATTATCAATATTGAGCCACAATATTATTCAAGCCCATAAATATTAATTAATCCCACTACATAATTAATATTGCACTATCCATCTTAACCCATATTACTGTTAATATGGCTCCCGATTGTTATTTCCCGTGTTTAAGATTATCTAGCCCATTAATTAATTCAAGCCACTGAATAGCTTTCCATTAATTAATATCTTTTGTCCTTGGTTAAGGAACGGTTCAACATTATTATCCATACTGTAAACTAGTTCTACTTGCAAGATTTGGTATGATAAATCTTATGAACCTCCCAAGGGGGCAAATTGAACAAGCGTGCTTGCACACGATTCTTCGTATTAAATCTTAGCAATCGCATGTGACCAATAATATTGCCCAAGATATAAAGTAGAATATCATTGATTCTCTACCCGTCATAAGTCAAAGCAATAATTACTAACCACACACGATCCTATTAAAGGGACGAAGATTAAGAAATAACGAACCACTGAGGTCTAATTCTTCCTAGTTCAGTGATGAAGAATTTATCCTCCTGTAGGTCCTATTCAGTGCATCAGTCATGCACTAGTGTAATCTCTTGGTCAAGACAAGCCAATCTGAGCCTTACACTTCAACCTTTCACGATGGATTGTTCATTTCCATCTAGGTCGTGAATGGCATGCTTTTAGTTACAAGGGACTGTTAATTTAATCTTCTGTGATCTGGTATCACTAAATTAACTACAATGTAACACGTACTATTTATTGAACAGTTATGCAGTAAATATATGTAACATTCAATGATATTTAAAGCATCAGTGATAAATAATTTATTTCAGTAAATAAGACAAAAATTCAGTTTGGTCATACAAAGTAAAAACATACTTCCAGTATAACCCCAACAATCTCCCACTTATACTCAAAGTCTGCTTTTAAGTATACTACAACATATCTCTTGTAGTTCCTAATACGTGACATCTAATGTCACCTACACGAACCTAATAATATCTCCCACTTATACTCAAAGCAGAGTGGCAACGGTCTTGACACCCATTCCTTCCACATGTCTCTAGAATGTATTCTGAGGCAAACCCTTTGTGAATGGATCTGCTAGGTTATCTTCTGACGCGATCTTTGCCACCTCTATCTCTCCTCTCTTAACGATTTCTCGTATAAGATGGTATTTCCTTTCAATGTGTTTGCTGGCCTTGTGGGCTCTTGGTTCCCTTGAATTTGCAACTGCTCCGACATTATCACAATAAACAGTGATTGTGTTGGGCAAATTCGGAACTACATCCAAGTCCACTAGAAAGTTCTTGAGCCAAACCGCTTCTTTCGCTGCCTCGCAAGCAGCTACATATTCGGCTTCCATGGTAGAATCGACAATGCATTTCTGCTTAACGCTTCTCCATGTCATGGCTCCTCCCCCAATGCAAAATACACTACCGGAGGTAGATTTTCTGGAATCTAAGTCTGATTGGAAATTCGAGTCCGTGTAACCGATGTGGATTAGACTATCTGACTGATAAACCAACATTCTATCTCGAGTTCTTTTCAGATACTTCAGAATGTTTTTAACTGCCATCCAATGCTCTTTCCCCGGGTTACTTTGATATCTTGCCACCATTCCAACGACAAAGCAGATATCCGGTCTCGTGCACAGCATTGCATACATAAGGCTTCTGACAGCCGAAGCATAAGGAATGCTTTTCATGTTATCTATCTCCTTTTGTGTCTTAGGGCACATTTCCTTGTATAGATGGATTCCATGTCTGAAAGGTACGAAGTCTTTCTTGGAATCCTGCATGCTGAATCGCTTCAAGACAGTGTCTATGTATGAAGCTTGCGATAAGCCTATTATCCTTTTCTTGCGATCTCGAGTAATCTTGATCCCAAGGATGTGCCCGGCTTCCCTTAAGTCCTTCATATCAAACAGTTTTGAAAGCCATGCCCTTACGTCTGACAGCACCTTTACATCATTCCCGATGAGCAGAATGTCGTCTATGTATAGTACTAAGAATACCAATGCAGTTCTGACACGCTTTTTGTACACACAACTTTCGAACTCGTTTTGATCAAACCCATAAGACTTTATTACTTGATCAAAACATTGGTTCCAAGCTCTGGATGCTTGTTTGAGTCCGTAAATGGACTTCTTGAGCTTACAAACTAGGTGTTCTTGACCTTTTTCAATGAAGCCTTGGGGTTGTTGCATATAGATTTCCTCTTCAAGACTTCCGTTAAGGAAAGCCGTCTTGACATCCATTTGCCAGATTTCAAAATCGAGATGCGCAGCAATCGACAAGAGAATTCGGATGGACTTGAGCATTGCTACAGGCGAAAAGGTTTCCTCATAGTCGATCCCTTCTTTCTGAGTATAACCTTTCGCCACAAGCCTTGCCTTGAAGGTTTCAATCTTCCCGTCTGGTCCTTTTTTTCTCTTGTACACCCACTTGCAACCAATGGGTTTGACCCCATTAAGTGGTTCGACTAGCTCCCATACTCTGTTATGATCCATAGAACCCATTTCAGCTTTCATTACTGTTTGCCAAGAAACTGCATCCTTGTATTGGATTGCCTCGTCATATGTCCATGGGTCTGATTCATCTTGATCGGGGACTAAGTCCGAGGACTCTCATATCCCCATGAATCTCTCGGGCTGTCTTACAACCCTCCCACTACGATGAGGTTCCGGTTGTGTAAGTGTGTCATTTGGTATGTCATCTTGTACAGTTGGCACTGAGGTTAGCCCCCTTAGCTCATTTAAGGTAATCTCACTTCTGAGTTTTCTTTCGTTCATATATTCTTCTTCCAAAAATCTAAAGTGGGTGCTTATTACCACCTTTTGATCTTCGGGACCATAGAACATACACCCTTTTGTTCCCTCGGGGTATCATATAAATAACCTTAATTCTGATCGAGGATCCAATTTTTCGGCTTCCTTGTCCAACACGTAGGCCGGACACCCCCAAATTCTCATGTGTCTCAGACTGGGCTTGTGCTCGGTCCTCAATTCTTTGGGAGTTTTGGGAACCGATTTGGATGGTACCAAGTTCAGAATATAAGCCGCTGTTTCCAAGGCATGACCCCAGAACGACTTGGGTAGATCCGCATAACTCATCATTGATCTAACCATTTCTAAAAGAGTTCTGTTTCTTTGCTCTGCAACCCCGTTTTGTTGAGGGGTTCCGGGTGCAGTTAGCTGGGATACAATCCTTTCATCTGACAAGTAAATCAAAAACTCATCGTTGAGGTACTCGCCTCCATGATCGGATCTTAGAGACTTGATACATTTTTCCCTATGATTCTCTGCTTGAGCCTTAAATTCTTTGAATTTCTCAAAGGTCTCTGATTTATGCTTCATAAGGATAATATAGCCGTACCTTGAGTAATCATCAATAAAAGTGACTAAATACTCATAACCTCCTCTTGTTTTGATTGACATTAGACCACATACGTCTGTGTGAAAGATTTTTAACACTTCTTTGGCTCTATTCCCCTTGGCTCCGAATGCCCTCTTGGTCATTTCACCCTCCAAACATGATTCGCAGGTTGGGATTGGTTCAACTTGGAGAGACTCCAGTGAACCGTCTTCTACCAACCTTTGGATCCTCTTTGGATTAATATGTCCCAATCTTAGATGCCATAGAAGTGTCTCGTTCACGTCTGATGAACGTTTTCTTTTATCGGAAACAGTTGATGTGTTATAGGATGCATTTTGTGAGTGGTGTGCACAGTTAATTGTATAGAGATTATTCGAAAACGTTCCATGACAGATAAATTTATCATATAGAGAAATGGTAATAACTTTATCAAAAGTAACCGAATATCCATCAAGGTAAAGTTTAGAAATCGAAATTAAATTCTTTCTAAAACTAGGAACGTAAAGAACATCTCTTAAAATTAAGACTGTCTTCAAAGGACAGGTGCACTTCTCCCACTGCTTCAGCTGCCACTCTCGTAGCATCGCCCAGTGTGATGAGGATCCCACTCCCACTAAGTTACCGGGTCCGCTTGAACCCCTGTAAAGTGAAACATACATGATCAGTGGACCCCGTATCCACCACCCATAAATGGGAGGCATACGTCGCTAAGCAAGTTTCAACAACTAGTGCGTGAGAATTACTTTTCTTTCCATCCCTTCTGGGTTTGGAACAGGCTGCCCTCTAATGTCCCTTTTCACTGCAGTTAAAACATTTTCCTTTTGGTACTTTCTTGACACCCATCCAGCTAGCTGTCTTTCTCTTACTTTTCTTAGTGATGAGTTTGCTTTGGATCTGACCACTTTCCTTTTCTTGAGTCTTGCCTTCCATTGGCCTAGATCTTGAGAAAAGACTTTTGGTCACCAATGCTTCGTCTTTCTTTCCTAAATGCTTCTCTATTTTCTCCAAGGCTTCTTGTAGAGTGTCCATAGTAAACATGTGATCGCTCATCACAAAACTACAGTAAAACTCATCAAAACACCTTGGAAGAGTTAGGAAAATAAATTCAATTTGGACCTCATCACAATACTTAGTACCGAGATAGGCAAGCTTGTTAAAATGACGTTTTATTCTGAGAACATGCTCCCTTACGGGTGTTCCCTCAGCCATTTTTAGCCTAGCCACATAAATGTTTTTTAAACTGATTGATCATGCGGTCTTTTGTTAAAAACATTTCTTCAAGACTTTGTATAATTACCGCAGCAGATTCAACACCTTCATGAATGTATCTCAAATCATCAGACAATGAAGTCAAGATTATACGCTTCATAGTTTCGTTGGCCTGCTCCTAGATATTATATAAGTATCTTTCCGCATCTGTTGATCCTTCAGTAGGCTTACGAGGCGTGGGTACATCAAGAACCCAATAATGTTGTATTTGTGCAGTGAGGACGAATTTCATATTTCGTTTCCAAATAACATAGTTATCACCAGAAAGTTGGTTTTCTTTGAGAGTATAAAGCAGTGGATTAAAAGGTTGCGACATGATGAACTGAAATAAATAATAATATGCATAAGCACAAATATATCACAAAGTTCGATCACATGCATCATATTAAAATCTCAAAAAAAATATGAACATGCATCAGCCAACATCTCAAAATAGTTTAAATAAGCCACGTGGGGTGGGTCATTATTTAAACACATTCAAGCAGGTTACAAAAAAGAACAGTTACAAACCTTTAATATCCAGATTAATAGTTGGCTCCCACTTGACCAATATAAAATTGACAGGGACTTCGGGGAAGTATATGCATATCAATTTTATACCTAAGTAATAACCATGATTAAATACAAAATTATTATTTCGCTTTGAACGAGCCTCGTGGGGAGGGTCATCGTCGCCAATGATAATAATTCACAATCATCCGTTTGGAATTTATTCATGTGAAAGCTATCTTTTGACCGTCCCGTGGGGGGGAATTTCTCCAAAAGAATTCACAAATAAATAAATAATGGAGTTCAAAATTAATTCAATTTTATTATACGGAATAAAATTATCAATTAATTGTTTAAGCATACTTAGTAATTTTTCGAAAGTGAGATTTTTCAAAACAGTTTCTCATGCGCAAATTTAAACACAATTTAAATAAGCATAAAATAATGTAGGTCCCGAACGGGTTTTGTGAGGGCAGAAGTCTAGAGGGGTGGGTGAATAGACTTCTGAAAACTTTTCGTGCGGATCAGGTGTGAATGAAGATTGCCTGATTAGAGTGCTAGTGAGTCAGTTTGGACTGATGTTCAATCTTACTGAGTGCCTGGGGGCAGATCAGTTTGATATCTGTCAGTTTAACTGAGAGTGCGGAAGCTTGTAAATACCCGTGTGAAAAACCAGTTTTATCATTTCAGATTCTTAAGTCAGTTTTCAACCAGCTGACTAAGGTGTCAACCTGATCAGATCAGTTGCTTGGTGCAGACTGAGCTTAACTTAGAATATGTATGCGCTTTTAAACTCAGTTGTGTGAATAGTGTAAAGCAATAAAGAAAGCAAGTAAATGCACACAAGATTTTTATAGTGGTTCAGACGAAACCCGTCTTACATCCACTCTTCCCTTAACACAGGGGCACCTTAACAGAACTTAACCGAACTTAGCCGATCTGGACGTAGTTTACCGTGTTAGTCCAACACTCAATAGATGTTTATTGAGTTCACACTCAACCGAACTAGAAATCAAAAAACTAGAATCCCTAGTCTGAAATCTTGCGGCAACAAACTTAACCTAACTTGAGTTTGGGTAAAGAATGTTTGAGGGTTCCAACAGGAAATCTATCCTGGTGTTTTAGGTAGCCAAATGCTAGTGGATAGGATTTCTTGCTAAGACCAATGGGATGAACACTCTAAGAATAATCTTCAAATATGGTATTCTTCCAGCGGAAATTCTGAAGGTTTTTTGCTTCTTGAGAATTTGAGTTAATGTTGTTGTTCCGCTTTGCTCAATTGTTCATGTGAGAATAGTTGGTCTTTTGTCCTCTGTTTTTGGTGTACCCTATCTCTTCACTTGACGAGCAATCCCATTTTATAGACCTCGAAATCAAAGAGCCGTTGGAGAGCAATTTGAATTTCAGGCTATATTAGGTAGGTTGTAGGATATGACTGTGATGTGCTTCGATTATTGGCGTGGCCGTAGGCATGATTAGCGCCGTTTATGTCCGCAGCGTCAAATCCCGTAATGTCAGCTCTTTTTGTGCACGTGTCGCTTTCTCCTTGGCTTCGCGAGGCGGCACTTCAGTAATTTGTCCGTTAGATGATTGATATTCCTTTTGTAGAAGATTCGTCTTGTCTGGTGTATCTTTTTGATTGACGCCTGGTGTGAGCTGACTTGATCAAATAACTGATCAGTCTACCTTGTTGAGTCTTCTGATGCAGATTGTCTTAGCTCAATATGCAGACTCGGCTGATATAGGTCTTCAGGTCTTCTGGTAGTCTTTCGATCTTCAGGTGACTCTGAGCCTCAGTGTCTTCAGTCATACTAAGTCTTCAGGTTTGTTACTGAGTCTTCAGGTTTATCTGAGTCTTCAGGTTCATCTGAGTCTTCAGGTTCATCTGAGTCTTTAGGCTTATCTGAGTCTTCGGGTTCATCTGAGTCTTCAGGTTCATCTGAGTCTTTAGTGTCTTCTGTCTTCACCTGATCTTCTGACTTCTTGTCTTCTGATTTGTTCTTAGTCTTCTGATCATCTTACCTTATCTGGGTCATCTGATACTTCGACCTGACCTATACATATTGAATTCCCCCTCAATATGTGACCTATCTTTTACATCAGCTATCTATACATTTCAGCTGGTCATCTTAAACCGATTCTAAGTCATCAGTCAGCTAACATGTCTGGCTGGTCCTATTACAACCTGTTTTGGAACTTCCATCAAAACTAAAATCCAGATTTCCCAACAATTTCCCCCTTTTTGATGGAACCAAAACACTTAATCAGAAAAACAGATACCACGAATAGAAATGCAGATAATGAAATCAGTACATACCTTAGAAGACAATGAGATGTTGTCTTAGAATCAGAGAGATGGAATATTTCATTCAGATAGGTGTGTGCATTAAAGAATACATGAAAAGCGTACCTATCATCTGATTCCAAGTTGTCTTCCTCAGGTGTACTTGAACATTTGCAGCTCTTTGGGGATGCCAAACATCTTGTACATCCTTTGCATCAGCTTGTCCAGATCTTCTCTTCTATGGATCCCTCATTTTTCAGCAAATCCATAGTAGGCATTCTTGAACTTTACAGCATCTAGCTTTTTGTCTGGACGCAAAGGTGGAAGGAGTAGTTCAAAGGGTGGAGCTTCTGGTATCAGTGACATGATCTTTCCTTCTTTCATCACTGTCTGGTAGAAGTCCAGGATGTATATGTAACACAACTATTCTCCTCTGATCTGATCCAATTCTGGAAACAGATCTAGCCGTGCACAGAGGATGTCTTTAACAGGTGCCGAAGGGCATTCTTCTCCCAAGCAATCTCCTCTGCAGCAGCTTCGTTCTTCCTCTTCCTTCGGATGTAAAGCGATGTTCAGTCTCTTAGCCTCTGCTAACTTCTGCTTTTGATGGAGGTCTCTCTTATTCTCTGTCTTGTTTGCTCTTGAATTTGTTCAGGAGTCATCAGGCTTTTGGTAGAGAATAGCTGGCCTTGTCTCTGATCTTCCGCAGTTGCTTTCATCATCTTGCCTTTGCCTTTCTTTCTCCTCAGAGTCTGCTCAGGTTCATCTTGTTCGTCTTCTTCACCTAATTTCTTAGCGAGTTTAAGGCTCTTGGCTTGATCATCAATTTCCATTCTTTTCTGTACAAATGAAGAAAAGTCTTCAATCTTTGCTATGTTGCTCCACAGTTTCTTTCACTTCAGCAACGAGATCAGCAGATGGAGTGGCTGGCAAGTCAGATACAGTGGTTTCTGGTAGAGATGCAATTGTTACCAACTGTGTCTGTTTTTCTTTCTTCTCTTTATTCTCATATCCTTCCCCCTTTTTGGTTTCATCAAAGAGGTTGGACATCTTGCGGTTCAGAGCATTGAATTGCCGTGTGATCTCCTCTCTGATTTCCTCGACACAAGAGGAGTGATCTGAAAGGTGGCAGAAGGTGAAGGTTTCAAGAAGTGTCTGAGAGCAACTTCGATGTCCTGTCTTGCTCGTTCTACAGAAGCTACAATGTATTTCCAACCCATATCCATGTGGTTGTCAGTTTTCTCCAAAGATGCCCAGACATTCTCCAATAGTACCTGTGTCTGATTGAGCATATCTGTCTGAACTTTGAGTTTATCAGACTAGAGATTGAGCTTCTTAGGAAGAGGATTGACTAGTTGCATTACTTCAGAAAGGATGGCATTATGCATCCCAACTGTGTGACTTCTCTCTTTGTCAACTAGTTTTTCTTACTCTTCTTCAAATTGCTTCATCAGATCTGCTGTGAACGCTGCGAATTTGTCTTCAATAGCAGCCTTGATCCCATCCTTAATCTTCTCAGTATAAAGATCTAGGGTATCAGAGCTCATCGTAGCAGTCTGGTCAGATGTTGAAGCCTTGCCAAGTCGGGTCTCATCTGCAGCACCCATTCTTGGTTCATCGGCAGCTCCCTCATGATCTGTAGGAGGTTGAACAGTTTCCTCCCTGTTATCAGCAATTCCGAACCTTTCGTGAATCAACCATCTAATATCATCGTCAGATGCCAATTCAACAGCACTTTCAATCCCAGAATTGTTTAAGCATTTCAACTCCAAGTCTACAAAGAAATCTGATCCCAGAGTTGTCATGAGAATCAGAAATTCTTCAATGCTTTTCAGTCTGATATCCCTCTAGAACACAATCTCTTCTATTTGTTGCTGGATGCCAGGATGTTGATCCAATTCAGGGCATAGGTCCAGTAGATACTCCTTGATCTGTTGCTTCATTATCCTTATGATGGGGCTTTCTGGAGCAGGTGAAGCAAGCACGGTTCTGGTGTTGAAGGGATTATGAGAGATGGACACTCGTTTGTCGGATCTCTCAGGTTCTTGTGACTTGATTGGAGATTGGGATATTTGTGGTTCAGGTTTGTTTTCAGCGTGTTGAGGGTGTTCAGTTTCCTGAACAGGTTCATTGATTGGTGGTGTGGGAGATGTTGGTGATCTGATGGGTGAGGGTGAGGGTGAGAATATTTTGTGGGAGAGGGTGGTGGTGATGATTTTTGAGGAGAGGGTGATGGTGATTTGGAAGTGGGCATTGGCGATCTTGCTCTCTGGAAGATCTTGGTGAGTGGCAGAGAATCAGATGGTGATTCTTCCTCAGATTACTCCTCTTCTGTCCCTCTGACAGATTTCTCTCCTTCTGCTGCGATCGTCTTCTCTTCCCTTACTTCTCTGATGAGCGGACTGCTATCTCTTCTTCTGATCCTACTTGCATCAGATCCTTCGTTCTGCTAACTTGCTGGGCAGAACTTGGAGCAGTCTTCAGAGGAGATGTGACTCTCTTCTGACGTTTCCGCTGAGCATCTGGTTTCTTGGCCAGATCCTTCCTCTTCATCCTCTTCTCTGGAACGGCCTTTTCCTGCACTTCAGACTATGCAGTTGCCTTATCTTTTCCCTTCTTTTCTCCCTTGGGTTTGGGCACATAAGGAGTTGGATCTTCATCAGCTTGTCCAGGTAGGGACTCATCCTTGCCCAATATGGCCTTGTGCTTTGCTTGATATATCTTCGCTCCATTCTCGTTCCATTCATAATTCTGTGGCAGCTTATCTGACAGAATGATAGAGATTTTGTGTATGAAGGAGCACTTGGAAGATAAGCACACTTCATTGCTCTGGGTCAGTTCGAACTTCCCGGAGTCTTTTCTCAGTCGTGCCTTGACCATACCCAACCAATCGATATTTGAAGCCTTCTTGATTATTGCAGCCATGACACTGATCTTATACGAAGTGACTGCATCAAGATTGTAGGTTGAGCACATGATCACCTTCTGAACGATCTCACAGAGAAGGCGATATTTTCTCTTCAGATAGGAGGCTTTGACGTTTGTCGTGTTCTCCTTATTTGCAGGTCTCAACAACTCGGCTTCAAGAAATTCCTTTTCTCCTACTTCAGTCGTGTAGGTCTCTGGATTGATGCTTCCTCTAGTTAGACCGAATATCCTCTGGAGATCGTCATTCGACACTCAAACTTTCAGTCCGCCAACGGAAGAAATCAGGTCAGCATCAATGTATTCACCCCTCTGTAGATTGTATAAAAATTCCAGAGCTTCATGTGTGTGGACGATGTTCGGGTGTGTAGAGCAATATCGTTCCATCCCACACGCTCGCAAGCACTCCAGAATTTCCAGCGATTCAGGATCTGAGGTGATGGTGAAAACTACATACTTTTCATCAATGATGTCTTTCTTCATCGATGCAAAGTTGCAGAACTTTTTCCATTGGCCCAGTCGTGGAACAAGATATGCCATTTCTGTATGATATGCAAATTGATGTTTAGTTTGAGTAAGATGTTTCAATAAATTCAGGCAAACCAGTAATTTTAGCATCAATTTAGCAAGTAAGCGTTTAGATCTAATAAATTACAGAAACATAACATCACAACTTGTAAACCTAAGTACCAGAGAGAAATTGAAATCATGCAATAATTAAACAAGAAATTACCAGGAATTGATTCGAATGATTTAGAAATCGGAAGAGTAGAATCAATTGATTTCGAAAGTAATTCTCTGAAGATTTTGAAAGTTTTGATCTTTTAAGAACTTTGAGAAGACGAAGTAGTGGAAAAAAGTTTTCTGAGAAAGATTTGGATTTTATAGTATGCGAGGGAAAACTTTTTGCACAACTTTCCAAGGTACTCAAGTATCCGTGTTTTGAAATCAGTGGCTGAGATTAGTCGGCCAAAAAGTATTTTGATCGCACGGTTGAGAAAAGTAGTCTTCTCGTATTTCGGACTCAAAAATTCGCAATAAAACGCATTAAATACATATTCCCAAGTCCGCATTAAAAGTTTTGCAGAGCATGCGTCATAAAGTGAAAACAGAGTAAAAACATTTTATTTAAACAACGCATATAAGGTATTCAGAAAGAGATAAATAAGAGAACGTATCTGACTGATTGATATTGTAATCAACCAGTTACCACTGTGATCTGATCTGGTACTTGTTGACCTTACTGATGGTTGCCTTAAGCATTTCACAACAATATCTCACTCATCTGATCAGATTCTTGCTTGAAACACTTCGTCACTTATCTGATACACTTCATCCTTCAATCTTCCATAATATCTTTTCAAGAAAATCTTTCTTTTCCTTCTTTTTCTATGTTTTTTGAAAATCATCATATAAATAACCAAGTGGGAGATTTCTTGAATTTAATGAGATAATCTTGTATTCTAAGAATACATATCTTCATTCCATAACAAAATTCAAAGAAAATCTTTCTCCCCTTTTATTCATATTTTTTGAAAATTTAGGAAAAATAGCAACAAAATTTTATTTTATTTTTAAACACCTTTTTCAGTTATTGGACTTTATGTTTGGGCTACTTGAGGGGCCTTTAGGAGAATTAAGATTGGACCTTCCAATGGATCTTGAATTATCAATATTGAGCCACAATATTATTCAAGCCCATAAATATTAATTAATCCCACTACATAATTAATATTGCACTATCCATCTTAACCCATATTACTGTTAATATGGCTCCCGGTTATTATTTCCCGTGTTTAAGATTATCTAGCCCATTAATTAATTCAAGCCACTGAAATAGCTTTCCATTATTTAATATATTTTGTCCTTGGTTAAGGAACGGTTCAACATTATTATCCATACCGAAAACTAGTTCCACTTGCAAGATTTGGTATGATAAATCTTATGAACCTCCCAAGGGGGCAAATCGAACAAGCGTACTTGCACACGATTCTTCGTATTAAATCTTAGCAATCGCATGTGACCAATAATATTGCCCAAGATATAAAGTATTGAATCTCATTGATTCTCTACCCATCATAAGTCAAAGTAATAATTACTAACCACACACGATCATATTTAAGGGACGAAGATTAAGAAATAACGAACCACTGAGGTCTAATTCTTCCTAGTTCAGTGCTGGAGAATTTATCCTCCTGTAGGTCCTATTCAGTGCATCAGTCATGCACTAGTGTAATCTCTTGGTCAAGACAAGCCAATCTTGAGCCTTACACTTCAACCTTTCACGATGGATTGTTCATTTCCATCTAGGTCGTGAATGGCGTACTTTTAGTTACAAGGGACTGTTAATTTAATCTTCTGTGATCTGGTATCACTAAATTAACTACAATGTAACACGTACTATTTATTGAACAGTTATGCAGTAAATATATGTAACATTCAATGATATTTAAAGCATCAGTGATAAATAATTTATTTCAGTAAATAAGACAGAAATTCAGTTTGGTTATACAAACTAAAAGCATACTTTCCAGTATAACCCCAACAGGAACATCCATGAGAACTTGGTTAGATAGTCACCCTACAAGTCAAATTGTGGGAGAATTATCTTAAGGAGTTAAAAATAGAAGGTTCCATGGAGAAAGTTCTTTGTTCTGTTGCTTTCTATCTGAGAAAGAACCTATAGAGATTAAAGAAGCTCTTTTAGATTCCTTCTGGATTATTGCTATGCAAGAGGAGCTGAATCAGTTTACTAGGAATGAAGTCTGAGAGTTAGTAGATAGACCTAAGAAGCACAATGTGATTGAAACTAAGTGGGTATTCAAGAATAAGAGAGATGAGAATAATATTATTGTAAGAAACAAGGCAAGGCTAGTTGCACAAGGTTATTCCAAGAAGAAGGCTTGGATTATGAAGAAACCTTTGCACCAGTTGCAAGACTAGAAGCCATTAGATTGTTTCTTGCATATGCTGCTCACATGAAATTTAAGGTATATCAAATGGATGTAAAGAGTGCATTTCTGAATGGTGTGCTTAAAGAAGAGGTTTATGTGGAACAACCTCCAGGCTTCTGTCAGAATGACCAAGTTTACAGGCTCAGGAAAGCCTTGTATGGTCTGAAGCAAGCACCCAGAGCATGGTATGATACTCTATCTCAATTTTTTACTGACCATGGTTTTACCAAAGGGACTGTTGATAGAACCTTGTTCAGGATAGAAGATGGGAAAGATATCTTACTTGTTCAGATATATGTGGATGATATTATCTTTGGATCCCCAAACCATCAATTGTGTGAGAAGTTTTCTACACTGATGAAAGGTAAGTTTGAGATGTCAATGATGGGGGAGATAAATTTCTTTCTAGGACTTCAGGTGAAACAGTCTAAAGAAGGAATTTCATCAATCAGGCAAAATATACCAGAGATCTGATTGCCAAGTATGGTATTCAGAATTGCAATGCAGTTAGAATCCCCATGAATACTAACTACAAGATGGATCCTGATCCTGAAGGCAGGTCAGTTAACCATACTGATTATAGAGGGATAATTGGATCATTGCTCTATCTCACAGCAAGTAGGTCTGACATTACTTTTGCTGTTGGGATATGTGCAAGATACCAAGATAATCCTAAGACTAGTTACATGGAAGCTGCCAAAAAGATACTGAGATATCTAAAGGGCACAGTGAATAAAGGATTATGGTATCCAGCTGATGATAACCTTGAATTAACTGGTTATTCAAATGCTGATTATGGTGGTTGCAGAATTGACAGGAAGTCCACTTCAGGAACTTGTCAATTTCTTGGAAGCAAACTGATATCCTGGTTTTCTAAGAAGCAGACCTCAGTAGCAACTAGTACTACTGAAGCTGAGTACATGGCTGAAGGAAGTTGCTGTGCACAGATTCTTTGGCTAAGGCAACAATTGAGAGATTATAAAATTATGGCCAATGAAGTTCCCATATTCTGTGACAAGAATAGTGCAATTGCAATATCTCAAAATCCTGTACTGCACACTAGATGTAAGCATGTGGATATCAGGCACCTTCTCATTAGAGACCATGTAGAGAAGAAAGACATCAGGATGGGGAAAATTCATACTCATAAACAAAGAGCTGATATTCTTACTAAGTCTTTGGCTGAGTCAAGATTTCAGGAACTATCAGTTGAATTGGGGATATTGGATCTAGGTGAGTAATTTATCCTGAAGAGAGAAGTTCTTCAGATGCATGAAGTTTTTCAGCAAGAAAAACTCAGGACAAATAACTCTCAGGATGGAAACTAAGAATCGAGATGGTTTTTGTCACGGTCAGTGTTCAGTAAGGTTAAATATTCAATTAATCCTGAAACACACTTGGCACATGCATTTACTCACAAACATTTATTTCAGTCAGTAATCATTTGAAATAAATACAAAAGACCTGAACTTTTAGCGGGAATGTTTGAAGAATTCTTATTGGCTAAAATTTTGGCAGGATGCCAAGGGTTTACCTCGATTAGAGTAAAACATCATTTTGTCACCCTAATTGCTGCCATCAAAACTACTCTTCTGCTTATTTGCTATTAATAGCAAATAAATCTTGAGATTATTTCAAACCTAGATTAAATCACAACCATTCTTTCAGATTTAATCTTAGCCATTGATCTAATTCATTCGATCATATATAAACCACAGAGTACCACATTTACAAACACTTTACACTCTGTTTTACTCAAACACTCCAGATTTTCAAAACCTTCATTTTCTTCAAAACCAAAACCTAACAATGGAGTTTCCAAGCTATGCCATGATTAAAAATCGTGCAGAAACTGAGAAACCGTACTTCGAGCACGTCGTTGCTATGGTGGAGAACAAAACGACACTGATAGAAGAAGAAGCTCTCAACATGCTTCTGGATAAACTTGTAAGCAACACACCGGAGTTAGAGTTGCCACAAGAAGTTCTACAATTTGTGGTGAATCTTAAAGAAGGAGACAACGGCTCCCTGGCCTCACAACTGTGTTTCTGCACACATGCCAAGTCCAAAGCCGAAGTGGTTATTACCAGAGAGGTACAATTATCGCTTCAAAACATTAACACTATTTTTGAACTAAATGATAGAGGTGATGACCCTGCTACTTATATGATTGGGCATGAGCAAGAAATTCTCGATAGATTTGCAACATCCAGAGTAGATTTGAAAGGGGCATTAAACAAAAATTGTCTAAAACCTGTCTATAGGGTGTTGATAGTGTCGGTCCCGGTGCTAACGAGTCGCACATGTGTATGGGGGGGAATACACGTGTTCAGTGATTTTTAAAACTTTTCTTATACTGAGGTCAGATGGGTCAGGTTATCCAGATGATTTTGCCCTGAGAAGCACGGATTACCCTGAGTCAAAGTCTACTGAGACAATAATCCTGAGCTGCTTTCAGAAGCTTCAGATTAGCCCAACTGAGCCTGAGTTTATCAGATATTCTGAGGAGCTTGGATCAGATAATTATCTTACTTAACCCTCAGTAGAGTTAGTTCAGTTTGGTAACTATCTGTTCTAGCTACTCAAGTGTGCGGAATGGTTGACCCTAAGTTTATACTCATTTTAGCTTTGCTGAAAATCTTCCCTTCAATAAAACAGTGATTAAGGTTGTGATCAATTTGATGCAAGTTCAGTGGATTAGTTACAACTAAATATCAGTGAACTATGCTTTCAGTGAAAAACATGCAACAGATAATAATGCAGTACAGAAAGCAAAACAACACAGCAATTATAGTGGTTCAAAGACTCAAGCTTCTACGTCCACTCTTTCTGATCTTCAGAGAAATTCCTTAACCACTTCCTAAAGCTTTCTGGCTAACTCACTGTAGCTTACTCACTTTTCTACCTTGAGTTTTCTGGCTGACTCACTGCAGCTTACTAACTCAAACACACACAAGTGTTCAGACTACCACAAGTAGCTTACTAACTTCTTCTCTAGAGTTTTCTGGCTAACTCACTGTAGCTTACTAACTCTTTACAACTCTAACTCACCAACAAAACACACACAAACTACCTTAACAAAGGGTTTGGGTTTTGTGTTGGTGTCCAACTAGGGTGAGATATCCTTTACAATAAGAACTTATGCAAAGGCTAGGATATATCTTCTAAGCTTTGGATATATCTATCACTCTAGGCTTAGAATAGTGAGCTCTCTCCAATGTGAAACACTTGGGAAATTCTAGGGTTTTTTGAGTGCTTCAATTTGCAATAATACGAATGAGCTCTTGAGTTGCTTTGAAATTTCCCGTATCCTCTCAATGTAAAGGGGTCACTGGTATTTATAGGCAACTTCACCAAGGTCATTCTTTGAAAACTATCCGTTAGAAGTAATAATTTTATGAGTTTCCTCTTCTGGTGTTTGATGAACGACTATATTTAAGGTTTGAACACTCCCTTGCATGTTAGGAAATATACAGTCATGTAGCCAATCACCAATTTTTGCAGTCTGGAACTTAGTACTACTGACATGATTCAGGGTCCTATCGCTTTCAGTGTCAGTAAAGTACCGTGTTGTCTTCCTCTGATTGGTTCTTGTCTTCAGTGAATGTAGACAAACAAAACGGCTCTTTTTTGGTCAATCTCTCTGAATGAGACAACCTTAAACAACACTTGGACTTAGTTCCTTTTGTCTGCATATGAATGTTTTGGGAAACATCTACTTTTCTGAATATTTGCATTTTTCTCAGTTTTTGTAGTCTTCAGATAGATTATATTCAGTGCCTCTGAACATTCAGGTTATACTGAGTATTCAGTATCTTACTGAGTCTTCAGTAACTATTGGGTCTTCAGTATCTTCTGATTCTTTAGTATCTTCAGTGACATACTGAGTCTTCAATGTCTTCAGTGACATAATGAGTCTTCAGTGTCTTCAGTGACATACTGAGTCTTTAGTGTCTTTAGTTACTTACTGAGTCTTCAGTGTCTTCAAAATCTAACCTGATCTATATCTGCTGACTATACATGGTGCAGATAACTTCCTGAACAATCTATCAAACCCCGACTCACCTATCAAGATTATCCCGAACATGTCATACTCTGGGTATTTGGGATCTAATCAAAACTTCTTTATTAAATTCATCTCCCAACAATTTCCCCTTTGATGATGATGCCAAAACCATCTTGTTACATTTAAGAAAACCTAACCTATCCTCGTGTTTCTGGGTTTATCTATTACAACCAAAATGGTATTTCTCCAATCAAGTTCTTTAACAATCTGGCATATCAAGACATGTAAAAAGATAATGAGATATTATCTTTGAGCATAAAGATAAAATTTTCATTGATGTAGGATAAGAGTTACAAATTACAATGAAAATCAAAAAAATAAATACAGAAGTACAAAGTCTTCAATCTTCTTCCACTTCATCCTCTGGCACATCTAGGTTGAACATCCCATAGTATCTCTTCTTCAGTTCATCTCTTGCCTTGATGATTTCAGGGTTGTTTCCTGTTAGGCCTAGCTGGATGGCATACTTGGCTATTTCCTGAGAAATAGCTGCCTCATTTACATAACCATTCTCAAACCTAGGAGCTGGATACATGTATGGACCAGGAGCTACTATCTGAGTGTTTCCTTCATCTGCCAAGTTGATCCAACTTTGCAGGTACTTAGGATAGAATGTCAGAAAGTACTCAATAAAGGCTTCATTCTTATCCGGAGCTACTCCCTCCATTCTCTCGAGAATCTCATAATAGAACCGAAGGTTCTCTTGATCTCTTCCCATGCATCATTGAATCGATAGGCATCCACTTGTCAATGTGCGGCCACTTTCGAAGTCTTTTTCTCGTACCTCTCCTTTTGCTTAGAAACTTTTTGAATCCACCTCTTCTTTTCTCGTTTCTTCTTCTTTCTTCTTTTCGATCGAGGAGCACCGGACATCTTTGAAGCAACAGTTTTTTCTCCTTTTCAATCTGGGGCCTTGAGTCTTCTTGGTATCAAAAGTCTCGTTGAGCTTCAGTTTTCCTTTTTACGGTCCTTCATCGATTCTTCAAAATCCATAATCGGCTTCCCTCGAGTAGGTTTAGCTACCTTTGTTCTTTTCTTCTTTTCAGTTTCAACAAAGGCTACTGCTTTTCTCTTTTCTGGTATGGCTTGTTCTTCTTCTGCCTTGCTTGTTCCAACCATCCTTCTATCACTCAATTTCTCAGAAATTACTTCCTGAACGGTTTGCTCAGATGTTTGAGTGAAGATAGGTTTCTCAGCTTCTTTGAACTTTAGTTTCTCAGCGGCTTCAATTTCACTTAAAGCATCAACAATTTTCTTTCCTTCAGCTTCTTTTTGAGCCTTTCTCCCCAAGGTTTGTGCCAACAACTCACTTAATTTGCCACCAGGTCTTTCCCCCTTTTTGGCACCATACTTGGGAGTAGTTGAGTCAGTGCAGTATCCATATAGTATTGCTCCTTACTCATATCGCAAGACTTCTCCCCCTAACTGATTATGCTCATCTTCTAAATTTTATCATGTAATTCTTGGCCATTGAGAACTCATCCGAAAGAGGAGCAAACTATTTTGAGAAGACATCATGCATTATCTCTGTCATCTTGGTCATGAGCAGAGAGCCCATTTCCTCAACAGCTGTTTTGATCATCAGATCATTCTTCTCCATCAGCTTGGCTTCAAGATAGGCGGTTCTTTCATGATACATCTGCTTCATGTTAGCATTAAGCTCTGTATGTACTCCATCAATCTTTCCATCTAATGTAGCTAATTTACTTGATAGAGTTATTTGAAGCGTATCAGATGATGAACTCAGGTTCTCCATTTTCTGATTTTGAGCAGCCAGAACTAACTCCATCTGAGTCATCTTGTCTGTGAGAATTGTTTGCAGCATGCTTGATGAAGAGCTTAGATTCTCAAGCTTTTGAGATTGACCTGCCAGTATCTCTTCCATCCTTGGCTCTATCTTCTTTAACTCATCCAGGATTGGTGTGAAATCAACCATTGGAGTTTGTACAACATTTTCCAACTAAGCTGGGTGCTCCAACTGAGCCTCACCAGATATCATAAACATCGTTTAAAGCTAGGTACTTCAAGAATTTCGCATAATGTATAATAAATGCTAAAAGGTACCAAGAATGCTAACTTCACCGAGGTTGTCTTATATCGATTGGTTCAAGATCGAGATCTGTCCCCATCGACTCTCGGTTTCCTTCTCTTTCAAGATCTATCCGAGATTCCTTCTCCTTTTCGATTTCTTTTTCGTGATCATCTCCTTATCCTTATCTTTATTTTGATCATGGAGCCGGAAGCATCAACTCCTTCAAAGAGCTTTCTTTTCAACTAGCTTCTTTTTCACTAATTCATCAAAATCGCCAAACTTTCATTCTCACTTTTGGTTTTTCCAAACCCGAGAATTTGGTCGAAAATTGTCTCGTGATTCCACCTTTTTTCTCCTCAGATGAAGCAATGTTCAAAGATCTCCGGGAGTGTTTGATCTTGAATATACACTGTGGTTACGAGTTCGAAGAACATATCCTGAAGGTCGATAGGCATTCAAATTTCGTGGTATCTCGTCTAAGATGAACTGTTCCCCTTGCTTTCGCCATTCAATCTCTTGGCTTCTCCCTTATTCAATCTTGGGCTTTCGTATGTAGATTCAGAGAGTGTATGAGTTCTAGAGCTGATGGATCTATAAATGGTTCATTCGTGGAAGCGCATCCAAGTTCAAATTCCCGAGGTTCGTGATCGATCCGAGTCCGAACAGTCTTTCTTCAAGAGGGATCCGAGGTCCCTTGAAGGTTTCCCGACGAGATTTTATCCGAGCTCGAGAGAGGTTCGAGTACCTCGAAAAACTTGTTCCTCGGTTTCTTGCTCCCGCACATTTGTCACTACCGAGCAAGAACACGAAGTGGAGATTTCAACCCTTTTGTCCCCTTCAGTTGAGTTTCTTGGTTTCATCGGCCTCCTTCTCAAAGAATAGATTGAAGCCTTCAAGGCTCGAGGAGAGCCATGCGTTCTTCTTTCGATTTTCTCCTTTTCTCTTTTTAATTTGCATCGGGGCTTTCCCCTAGCTTGTCCGGGCTTCTTCATCAGTTTCTTCCAGTCTCCTCCCCGAGACTCGAGAGTTTTTTCTTTCTTTCCTCTCAAAGTCTTCTTTGTTGGTTTGAACATGATTTTTGACTTTGGAAAGGAAGTGGAATCGGCAAAGATGTCCTCCTCTTCTCTCAAGACGTTTCAAGATAAATGCAATCTTGGTTGCATGTAGAATCTTTCCTTTGATAACTACAGAGCCATTCACCTTCCGAATTTGTTTCGCTTGATCACTCACCACCTTGATCAAATAGTGCAAACCAATTGAATGTCGTGGAAGGTGAATCTTCAATCGCCGCCATTATTTTAACTTAGGCGTGCTAACTGCTTCAAAACTACCAGATCTACTCATGATACATTTGCTTAAAATATCCAACAATACTCGATATTTAGGCTTCAAATGCCTCTTATTCAGAGTAGCTTCTAACTTTACTGGATGCTCAATAATTTTATCCAAATATTCTTGTTCCCTACCCATCATGTATACCGTAGGGTCTTCACCTCTATCACTTAACTCATATATGACATTTAGATTCTTAGGAATAATATATAATTCCCTAACAAAATCCACATATTTGAACCATGCTCCAAATGCGAGACTGTAATTTGAGATTCTATGCAATTCTCATCATCTAACTGCATATTAGAGATAAACTCAATTACCTCTTTCAAGATATTCGCCTCTGGTTGATTCGCCACTGTGCATGTAAGCTTTCCCAAACGAATCATATGCAACGCCTCCTCCCCGTGAGTTGCATTGGATGAGCTTTCTAGAGAAACGACATATTCGTACCAAGGTTTATTGGAAATGGCGAGTTTGTCGTATACAAAAAGTGTCATTTTTGGAGAATTTTTGGTGAAGGGTTTTGAGATAGGAGAAAATTTATGGGCAATCAAGGGTTTCGAAGCAGAGTGTTTGTGAAGATGAAGGCTTTTTGGAATAGGGCTTTGAAAGAAATTTTTCCAATGGATATGGGATTTTAATTTATGGAAAATCGCGTAGATGAAGAAATCGACGGTTGAGATTAAAAATCGACTAAAAAGGGTATATGAAAGGACGATTTCGCAAATACTAAGCCGCCAATTTATCCATATTGGTGATTAATGAACAGTGCGTTTAATTACTGTTCCTGCAGACCATTGACTTTCCTCGTGGTTTTCAAAGGTCCCGCCCAAATATTTCTTCAGGTGTTTTGTCATTTATTGCCAATGATTACTGAGATTCAGTTAGACAATAAATGTGTTGCATGAGTCAATACTTCTTCAGACTAAATTTCTCCATCAGTCTTACTGAGTTTTGACGTTGATAAAATGTCAAGATAATAATCGAGTCTCGATCTTTTAGGATAACCGAAGTTTCCCAAGACTCGGTGTTCAAGATTTTTCAATTTTATCCTCCATAATCAGAGATCCAATAACCGGTTAATTCAAGGTTATCATCATTTGGATACCATAATCCTCTATTCACAAAGTGCCTTTAAGATATTTTGAATTTTTTTGGCAAAACCTCCATGTGACTAGCCTTAGGATTAGCTTGGTATCTTGCAGACATATCCCAACAAAGAAATGTTATATCAACTGCCTACTTGTCGTGAGATATAGCAATGATCCAATGATCCTCTATAATCGCGATTTGTCGATTTGCCTTCGTGGATCGGGATCCATCTTGTAGTTAGTATTCATAGGAATTCTAATCGCATTGCAATTTCAGACACCATACTTTACAATCAAATCTCCGTGTATTTTGCTTGATTGATGAAAATTCCTTAGTTTGTTTCAATTCAAGTCCAAGAAAGAAATTCATCTCCCCATCATCGACATCTCAAACTTTCCTTTCATCGGGGTAGAAAAATTTTCACACACGGTACCGATGATTTGGAGATCCAAATATGATGTCATCTACATAAATCAACAAGTAAGATGTCTTTCCCATCTTCTATCCCGAACAGAGTCCTATCAACAGTTCCTTTGATAAAACCATGGTCAAGAAGAAACCGAGAAAGGGTATCATACCATGCTCGGGGTGCTTGCTTAAGACCATACAAGGCTTTCCCCGACTGTAAACTTGGTCATTCTCGTCTAAAACCGGAGGTTGTTCCACATAAACCTCTTCCTTAAGCACACCATTGAAATGCACTTTTCACATCCATCCGATAGATCGTGAATTTCATGTGGGCAAGATATGCAAGAAACAACTGATGGCTTCTAGTCTTGCAACAACAGCAAAGGTTTCATCATAATCCAAGCCTTCTTCTTGGGAATAACCTTGTGCAACTAGTCTTGCCTTTTTCTCACAATGTTGTTGTTTTGATCTCTCTTATTCTTGAACACCCACTTAGTTCTAATCACATTGTGCCTCTTAGGTTCATCCACTAGCTCCCAAACTTCATTCCTTGAGAACCCGATTCACTCTTCTTGCATAGCAAAGAATCCAAAATGAATCTTGTAGAGCTTCTTCAAACTCGAAGAGGTTCTTTTTTCGATAGGAAGCAGCAGTAAAAAAGCACTTTCTCCATGGAACCTTCTTTTTTTGACACCATCCGATAGATCACCCACAATCGACTTGTAGGATGATTATCCAACCATTTTCTCCTGGATGTTCCCCTTCAAGAGTATCCTCAACATCATAAATGTTAGGTTCGTAGTTCATTAAATTCAGGAACAACAAAATGAGAAAGAGAATCATCTTCCTCGGGGAATTTCCATCTTAACATTGTCGTAAACATTTTTTCCCCATTGGTTGATAGATTCAGAGTTTGCCTCATTTGTGACCACATCTTCATCGGCATTACATACCGAGTCCGAATCGGTGTATGTTTAGATTGGTCGCCTTCAAAGCAGGTTGGCTTTCCTTCGCTGGAGAATTTCCATCCCGAGTCTCACCATCCCGAAGTTTTTCCATCCCCGAACTTCTTTGTTCGAGACCCGATTCACTCCATTCATAGAAAGTGACCCACTTTCTTCTTTTCGTGTTCAGAGGATGTTTTATCATTCTTTTTCGTGCTAAGTCCGGTGATTCTCTTGATCGTTCTCCCCGAAGTCATGTTCCCGCTTTTCCGAAACACAGTAGATTCATCAAAAACAACATGAGGTGTTTCTTCAACAATAAGAGTCCTACAGCTTGTAAACTCAAGGCTTTACTAACTTCGTAATATCCTAAGAATATCCCTTCATCGCCTTTTGCTATCAAAAGTTTTCAACCGATCTTTACCATTATTGTGTATGAAACACTTGCAACCAAACACACAAAAGAAAGTTAAAACAAGAGGCTTCCATTCATTCCCGGCTCATATGGAGTTTTTCCTGGTTCTTGGTCAAGATGGATGCATTTCCGAGAGTAGCATGTAGTGTTGATAGCCCAGCCCAAAATCTCTTAGGAATATCGGCTCCAAAGAATCATTGTCCTTGCAGCCTTCTTTCGTAGTCCTATTTCTTCTTTCAAAGAACACCATTACATTTGCTAGGGGTCCTTTGCGGTGATGTTTCATGAGCTATTCCATTTCTTCGCACAATAGTCGATATGATATGATTGATAAACTCGGTTCCTTTATCCGATCCGATTTTGACCACACTTTGATTCTTTTCAAGATCGAGCCTTTTCAAGAGTTCGTAGTTTTGTCTCGAAGTCTCTTTCTCATCGAGTAAGAATATGACCCATGTGTATCTAGAATAGTCATCAACTACCATAAGTGTGTATTTTCTGCCATTAGTGCTCATAGGTGTTACTGGACCAAAGAGATCCATATGTAACAGTTGTAGTATTCTATCAGTAGAAACATCTACTCTGCTTTTGAAAGATACTCTGATTTGTTTTCCTTTTTCGATAAGCATCACATACATGATCTTTTCTTGAACACTTCATTGGGTAACCCCTTACAAGTGCTAATCTTGCAAGTTTATTCAGGGTTTTTGAAGTTTAAGTGATCATTCCTTTGTGCCACCACCCAACGGGTATCGTGGAACTTTTTGCAACCAAACATGTATCTTTAGGAGTTGAACTCCAATCAGCAAGATACACATTTCCTTTTCTAGTACCAGTCAGTAAAATTTTCTGTGAAGTATTGTCTTTTACATAACATAAGTTCTTTGAGAACTTAACACTGAATCCTTTTGTCATAGAATTGACTGATAGAAAGCAAGTTATGCTTTAGACCAGACACATATGAAACACCATGGATATGAACAGAGTAAACTTCAAGAGTTCCATATCCTTCAGTTTGTCCTTTGGAATTGTCTCCAAATGTGATCTGAGGGCCTTTTTGCTCAACATAGTCAAATGTGATCTGATGATTTTGTCCTGAGAAGCATGGATTGCCCTGAGTCAAAGTCTACTGAGACAATGATCTTGAGCTGCTTTCAAAAGCTTCAGATTAGCCCAACTGAGCCTGAGTTTATCAGAGATCCTGAGGAGCTTGGATCAGATAATTATCTTACTGAACCCTCAGTAGAGTTAGTTCAGTTTGGTAACTATCTGTTCTAGCTACTCAAGTGTGCGGAATGGTTGGCCCTAAGTTTATACTCATTTTAGCTTTGCTGAAAATCTTCCCTTCAATAAAACAGTGATTAAGGTTGTGATCAATTTGATGCAAGTTCAGTGGATTGGTTCCAACTGAATATCAGTGAACTATGCTTTCAGTGAAAAACATGCAACAGATAATAATGCAGTACAGAAAGCAAAACAACACAGCAATTATAGTGGTTCAGAGACTCAAGCTCCTACGCCCACTCTCTCTGATCTTCAGAGAAATTCCTTAACCACTTCCTAAAGCTTACTAACTTCTTCTCTAGAGTTTTCTGGCTAACTCACTGTAGCTTACTAACTCTTTACAACTCTAACTCACCAACAAAACACACACAAACTACATTAACAAAGGGTTTGGGTTTTGGGTTGGTTTCCAACTGGGGTGAGATATCCTTTACAATAAGAACTAATGCAAAGGCTAGGATATCTCTTCTGAGCTTTGGATATATCTATCACTCTAGGCTTAGAATAGTGAGCTCTCTCCAATGTGAAACACTTGGTAAATTCTAGGGTTTTTCGAGTGCTTCAATTTGCAATAATACGAATGAGCTCTTGAGTTGCTTTGAAATTTCCCGTATCCTCTCAATGTAAAGGGTCACTGGTATTTATAGGCAACTTCACCAAGGTCACTCTTTGAAAATTATCCGTTGGAAGAGATAATTGTATGAGTTTCCTCTTCTGGTGTTTGATGAACGGCTATATTTAAGGTTTGAACACTCCCTTGCATGTTAGGAAATATGCAGTCATGTAGCCAATCACCAATTTTTGCAGTCTGGAACTTAGTACTACTGACATGATTCAGGGTCCTATCGCTTTCAGTGTCAGTAAAGTACAGTGTTGTCTTCCTCTGGTTGGTTCTTGTCTTCAGTGAATGTAGACAAACAAAACGACTCTTTTTTTGGCCAATCTCTCTGAATGAGACAACCTTAAACAACACTTAGACTTAGTTCCTTTTGTCTGCATATGAATGTTTTGGGCAACATCTACTTTTCTGAATATTTGCATTTTTCTCAGTTTTTGTAGTCTTCAGATAGATTATATTCAGTGCCTCTGAACATTCAAGTTATAATCGAGTATTCAAGATCTTCTCGAAGTCTTCAAGAACTCACCGGGTCTTGATATCTTCCGAAGTTTTCAAAGTGTCTTGATGACATACTGAGTCTTCAATGTCTTTAGTGACATACTGAGTCTTCAGTGTCTTCAGTGACATACTGAGTCTTCAGTGTCTTTAGTTACTTACTGAGTCTTCAGTGTCTTCAAAATCTAACCTGATCTATACATGGTGCAGATAACTTCTTGAACAATCTATACTGAAACTTGACTCAGTCTATCAAGATTATCCTGAACATGTCATACTTAGGGTTTTTGGGATCTAATCAAGACTTCTTTATTAAATTCATCTCCCAACAGATAGATATTGTAGCCAAGTGCTTAATGAGCACCTCTGGTAGTCTAGAACAAGTGAGCCAGAACAAATTGAGACTCACGGCTGCAATAGAGGACTCACCATCCAGGGATTTCAATTGGCTGATGTTTTTAGTTGATTGTATTCTGAGTCAAAGCCCGAAATTGAAGTATGAAAAAGGGGCGTTTACAAAGTCTGGAAGGGTGTTATTCGGAATGAAGATAAGTTTCCTGATAGAAACATTACCGAGGAAGAAAATGTTCTTGTTGTCAGGGACTGTGTTTTCCCGGAACAGGATCATGTTCAGGAAATCAAAGTCTTAGAAAAGAGCACTGACGACTTCAGAGAGTTAGAGGACAACAAATTTCAGATGAGCTCAAGAAAGCAGTCATTCCAAAGTGAGCCTGAAGAACAAACAGAGCAAGTTGAAATTGAAAGCTCGAAATCTGATCATGATAGGTTAACTATTGCTGATATCACCAGAACTAAGGGCAAGAAGGTGATTGAAAAAACTGTGGAGGAGCCTGGGAGTAGAAAGAAGGCTCTTGAGAACTTAAGAGTCAAGAGAGAGGTTGGTGAACAGAAGAAATGTTTGTCCCGGTGAAAAACCCATGAAATGCGGAAAAATCATGAAATTCATATAAAACAAGGGTGGAGGAATGGTGATTCCAGATTTTTTGCGTTTTAAGCCCATGTGATGTGTTTTGCTTATAACCGAATGCATATGAAAAGATAAGAACATAAAGCAATAAAGAACACAACAAAAGTATAGTGGTTGGGAGACTCAAGCTCCTAAATCCACTCTCCCCTGCCTTAGGGAAATTCCTTCAACCGACTTATCACCCTCTCTGGCTCGCCGGGACTTATCACCTCCACGGGATTGCCTACAAGCTTTCGTGTCGACTCATCAGTAGCTTACTAACTTTTCTACCTTGAGTTTTAAGGTCGACTCCATCGCATTTTACTAACGCTTTAACTCCAACAATCACACAAACTACCTAACAATAGGGTTTGGGTTTGGTTGGTGTCTCCATTCAGGTTGAGATTTTCCTTACATTTGTTAAAGCCTCAATGCTAAGGTTGGGAAAAATCTCTAAGCTTAGGATATATCGTGGGTTGCTTAGATTGGGTTTAAGAACACTCTTGAAAATATTTGTATATCTACAGACTTGTGTTCTATGGTGGGAATGCTTGAGTATATGGATCTTGGCTCCAAGAGCATCTTTTTGCCACATTCTCCACACTCTCCACACTTTATAATGATGAAAGACCTTGTATTTATAGTGTGGATTTGAATGTTACCGTTGGAGAGAATCACATTCAAATCCATACTATTTTGTATGTTCCGCAGACTTCTTCGGGTTGTCTTCCTCTCATTGGTCCACGCCACAAATTTGAATCTAATGGCTATATTCTTCAAGAACTTCCGAGTCTTCGGGTTTCTTCACCGGTCTTCATGATTCTCTGAGTCACCGGGTTCTCGAAGTCTCGGAGGTTTCTTGATTAATGACTTCTCAAGCGAACCTTAATACGATCGGGCAGATAATGACACTCAGTTTGTTGAAGTTAGTTCTTTTGACCGGACATCCCCGGCCCTCGTGTCACTTTTACTCCTTGACCCTCAAGTCACTTGACTTCGGGTTATCGATTTCTTCTTACCGATCGATATTTCGGTAGTCGATCAACACATCTTCAGTCAACATATCGAGGATAGCATCCAGTCAAGACATCAAAGTTAACATATCTGAATCTCCATCACGCCCGATCTCGTCGATCTCTATCCGCTTTCCTCTTCGATCGCCTACCTCCTCTTCGATCTTTCGTCGGTGATTTCGATTCATCTTCATCCGCTTCTCCGATCACCATATCATTTCGATCAGTTCTTCGATCATCGATGCGTCACATTACAGTCATCGATCTTCGATCACCGGTAGCTTTTACTCTTATGATTTTGCACAAATTTCATCAATTAACTCCAAACTCATCTTACTTATCCGATCTCGATCGGTCTCGCTTTCAAATTTCGTCGATCTCGATCATCTACTTCTGATTTCATGAGTTCCCCCTCAACTTTGTTCTCTCGTTCCCCCTCAACTTGTTATTTGTAAGTTAGTTTGAATAACACAAGTTGATAATGTTTTGGCATAATTCATCAAAACTAAAATATCCCAACAACAAGGCTCAGGAAGAGCAGAAGAGTAAGAAGCGCCTGAGAAAAACCAGTGAGATGGCTTCAGGAGAGAAATATCCTTTGGATACACTTGAGAAGGTCATTTCACAAACTGTTGAGACTGAGGCTGCAAATATCCCTGAGAAGGAGAGGGAAGAAGATGTGTTTACTGAGATCCTCACCACCAGCATTGGGGATGATAGAATTACCAGAAAATCTTCACAGGTTCCCAAAAACCTGTTGAAGAAAGCCAAATACAAATCCCAACCACTCACCCCTCAGAGCCAAAAATTCCTACACCTTCAGAGGCACTTTCTAGCTCTGAAGAGGAGTCACCTGTTCCTAAACTCAGGGAAGGTGAGGCTGAAGAGAAGGAATGGAGATTGAAGGCTAGTAGATTTATCTTGGAAAAATTTCTTGAACTTCCAAACTATCCTGACCTTCAGGATATGTTCATTAGACTGAAAACGGCAATGCTGATAGTAAATCAATATTTTTCCATGATGCTGAGAATAGGAAACTTCAGGGGTGAAGATTTCTGGGTAGAAGAAGTGGCTGAACTAGATGCCTTTTCAGGTCTTGGCAAAAAAAGACTCAGGATTAAATCTACTGAGTTTGAAGAGTTGGTTAATAATAAAATTGCTGAGAGGAAGGATAAGGATGAACCTGAGAAAGCTGTTGAAACTCAGGACAAGGACAGGACTGATTAGGACCCTGTTGAGGGTAGTCAAAAATCTACTGAGGCTGGAGCATCTGCTCAGGGGGGAACAAGATCAGGACGCTCCTGAACTTCAGATGATTACAATAGAAGAAACCCCTCAGGAGCCAGCAGAGAAGCCTACTGAGTCTGTTGAAGTAGGTCTTCAGACTGAAGAAGAGGAAGAGATCCCCATCCCTCTGCAACCAACTGTTGACCTCACACCCATTGTGGAGAAATTAGCCAAGTTCGAGCCAATGATTGATCAGATGGCAAAGCTTGAACCTCTGGTTGGGGAAGTGTCTAAACTTGCTGAGGCACAAATTTCTCAGGGTGAATCCATCAACGCATTCAGCACATCTATGATCACTTCAGATCAAGTAAATTTACTATCTACCTCTATTGATAGCAAATTTACTTCATTCAATGCAAAAATAGATGTTGTTGCTAAGGAGATGAAGAATGAGATGGAGAGACAGTTTGACTTGAGATCAAAAGCTCTTGAGGATTTCCTGAAATCCAAGACTGATGAGATGATCAAGTCTATTGTTGAGGAAATGAGCACCTCACTGATGGAAAAGATGAAGGCAACATATGGAGGTCTTGCTGAAGACACTAGTACTGGTCTGAATGTGCTGAAGAGGATTCTGGATGAGCACTTCCACGTAGCGGCAGAGGTTAGATCAGTTGGTAGAGAACAACTTCATATGGACAGAACCCTCTCTGAACTGATTGCCAATTATGATGCCAAAAAGGGGGGAAGTTATGACAAGCTTGCTGCCCTGCCACCTCTAGAAAAGCAATTAGAACAATTTCCTACTGAGATCCACAGAGGGAAGAGGAAAGAGGCTGAAGTTTTGATTCATCCTGAGGCTGCCATGGAAGTTATAGAGCAAAGGACAAAGAGGCAGAGGAAGCAAGAAACCAGTAAGCAAGGAGAGGCTTATGAAATCTTGAACCCTCAGAAGAAAACTATTGTTGCATTTGTTGAGAAGCCACTGAAGACCAAGCAATTGGCTAAGCCAGCAAGTAGAAAGCCCACTCAAAGGAAATTGGTTGCTGATTTTGAAGAGTATGTGGAAGAGGTTGCTCAGGAAGTTACTGAAAAGGATGAAGAGTCAGAAATTGATGATCTCTTCAAAGAAGGATTTGGTGAATATGATGTATCCACCAAGAGACTAAACTGGGATTGTCACAATACTGTGAAGGCAATTGAGGCTGAGAAAAGGAGGAAAGTTGCCACCTCAATGTCAGGATCAGAGATGACAAGGAAAGAAAGGGAGGAAGCTAAGAGAAAGCTTGGAGGCTTTCAAAGAATGATCAAGAGGAGGAGAGGCACCAAACCAAGGAAGAGGCAGTGGCCACACATAGACACATGGATGCCAATAGAAATTAATAACAGATGGGAGACGGCCAAGAGAGAGTTTGTGTTCAACAATAATATACTGCTGAACTGGTCTGAACCCAATACTAATAGAGATGAAGCATTCATTGCCTACCTGCTGCAAAATTACACTGACATTTGCAAGTAGTGGTTTGATATATTTGACACCTTGGGATATCAGCCTAAAGCTCCAGGACAGATCAAGTACCCTCCACCAAGATACAAAAACGGGGTGATCAACGATGATTTTATTCATGCTGACTTTTTGGATCAGGCTGAGTATCTGGGACTGATAGGAGATGATGCCGAGACTCTACAAAAGAGAGAAGAGCTGAAGATCAGATACTATGACCTTTTCAACCTGAAGCCACCAGCTGATGAAATTGATTCTGATGAAGACTGCTGTATCTTGTTTCCTTTGTTTTGTTTTAGTAGATAAATTAAAAAAAAAACTATGTAATCTTGTACTGATGGTTTTTTGGACATTAATGAAAAATCTACTGATTTGCTGTTGATCAAAAGATAATATCTCATTATCTTACTGATTACTTGATGGTTGCCTTATTTTTTTACTTGCTTTATGAATTGAAACCTGAATAGATGTTAGGTTTATTTCTGTTTGCAAGCTTGTAACAAGATGGTTTTGGCATCATCAAAAGGGGGAAAATTGTTGGGAGATGAATTTAATAAAGATTTTGATTAGATCCCAAAACCCCTGAGTATGACATGTTTCAGGACAAACTTGATAGTATAGGATCAGGTTTCAAACTGTTGTTAAAGATTCAGGATTATCTGCACCATGTATAGTCAGCGGATATAGTTCAGGTTAGAATAGGTTTCAGAGTTTGTCTGAAGATCTCAGAAGATCCCTGAAGACTAAAATATACTGAAGACCTAAATAATACTGAAGAATCAGTAGGGCTTGAAGACTGGAAGATCCTGAAGACCAGAAGATCCTGAAAATCAGAAGACCCTGAAGACTCTTGTGTACTGAACCAAAAGACCCTGAAACAACACACTTCGAGTTAAATAGTGTTTGTTTATTCTTAGTACATGCAAAGAGAATGTTATACGTTCGTGAACACTAAGGAAAATATCAACTCAGTGTTGGTTGACTAAAAGAGCCGTTTTTGTTGCATCTGTTCAAAGGAAGATGTCGACCAATAAGGAGGTGACAACAACGTACTTTACTGACACTGAAAGCGATATTTCTCTGAAGAATGTCAGCATAGATATTTGTCTTGTTCACAGAAATTAGTGATTGGCTGCTTGTCTGGATATTTCCTAAAGCATGCAAGGGCTCGTTCAAACCCTAACAAAGCCTTTCATCAATTACTCAAAGAAGAAACCGTAGATGCTATCTCTCCAACGGATAGTTTTTCAAAGGAAGACTTCTTGAGAGTTGCCTATAAATACCAGAGGCCTTGAACACTTCAAAGTTACGGGAAATCAAATCAACTCACAGAGCTCATTCGTATTCAAGCATTCTTGTGAAGCACTCGAAACCCTTAGAATTTCCCAAATATTTCATCATTGAAGAGAGCTCATTTACTAAGCCTAGATTCAAGATCTTATCCAAAGCTTAGTTCGAGATATCCTAGCCTTGTTACTTGTGTTTGATTGTAAAAGGATATCTCACCCTAGTTGAAAACCAACCAAAACCCAAACCCTTTGATTAGGTAGTTTGTGTGTGTAGTAGTTTGAAGTGAGAGTTGTAAAGAGAAAGTAAGTTGCTGTGTTCAGTCTGAAAACTCTAGAGAAGAAGTTAGTAAGCTGATTGTTCAGTCTGAACGCTTGTGTGTGTGTTGAGTTAGTAAGCTGCAGTAGTTCAGCCTGAAAACTCGTAGCAGAAAGTTAGTAAGCTGCTGAGTTCAGTCTGAAAGCTTGAGGTAGTCGAAGTAGTGTGTTAAGGAATTTCTCTGAGGATCAGAGAGAGTGGACGTAGGAGCTTGAGCCTCTGAACCACTATAACTTGTTGTTCTATTTTCTTTCTGCTTTGTATTATTACTCGTTGCATATTTCACTGCCAGCATTTCTGATATTTAGTTGGAATCAATCCACTGAACTTGCATTAAATTGATCACAGCCTTATCCACTGTTTCATTAAGAAAAGATTTTCAGCAAAGTAAACGAGTATAAACTTAGGGCCTACACTTTCCGCACTCTAGATAAGCTAGTATATATAGTTGTCAAACTGATAAACTCTCCTGAGTAGTCAGTAAAATTATTATCTACTCCAAGCTTATTTGGACTCTATTGTAGAAACTCATAATCAGTTGAGCTAATCTGAAGTCTCTGAAAGCCGCTCAGTGTTATTGTCTCAGTAAACTTTGACTCAGGGCAATTTGTGCTTCTCAGGACTTAAACTCAGGATAACCTGACTCACTGATTTCACTAAAGTTTTAAAAGTTGAAAAATCACTATACACGTGTACCCCCCCCTACACGTGTGAGACTCGTTTACACCGGGACCAACAAGGACAAATGATAAAATTATAGTTAATTAAAAAAAATAGTAAAATTAAAAATCTGAAATATGCAATTTTTTTGGCTAATACTTTATTTCTGAAAAATAAATTTAACATCCAAAATCTACACACTATTTTATATATAAGGGCAATTTAGAAATTTTGGTCCAATTTTAGCACCTTAGAGTAAGAACTAAAAGATAATGTATTTTAGAGTAATGGTACTTTATAAATGACACCTAATAGTAATTGCCCATAAAAAAAAAAAAGAGCTCTTCTTCCGTCAAATAATTGTTTCAAAACACTACCTTAATCTATTAGTAATATATGTAACAAAATGTTCTATAAGCAATTTCATTTATTAAATTTATTATTTCAGCACTATATGTTATGCATTTGAAATCTATATTAATATTATATATTATTATGTTTCTAAAATATTATTTAGAAAAAATTATATGACAATGAGACAGAGTGCAATTTAGTACAATCAACACTCACTCTTTCTAAAGTGTTAAAAAGTCAATGCTCAAATTAGACTTCGTCTCACCGTATATACCATTGTTGTAAGAAACAGATTTCGAAATCTGATTGGGACACAAAATATAAATATAAAATATATTAAGAATTTTATTACTACATAACAATTCAAATCCATTGGAGGCGTGTGCCTCTTCCTAAGTGTTATAGGTAGTCACTGATTGTTGCTTAGATACTATCAATATTAATTATTAACGTCGTCGCCCAATCATCCTTAGCTAAGGAGGGTTAAGAATATTCGGGCTTTGAGCCAGACTTTGATATATCGAAATACAAAGCAAAGCAAGGAAATTATAATACATCTATATCTATATCTATATTTATTTATCTAATAATAAATTATTATGCCAAGAAATTATTACTCCCTCCGTCCTAATCTTAATTGCATTCTTTCCATTTTGGGTGTCTCAATTTAACTGCACATTTCCTTAAATTGAAATACTCATTTTATCATTTTATAATATAAAATACTAATAAACAACTCTTTCTACCCCCAACACTTTATCACATAAAATACTAATAAATAATTTTTTCTTAAACTTCGAGCACATAGTAAACCACCAAACAAGATTGAGACGGAGAGACTATTAATTTTATTATAAAATTTTAAAAACATTAATAAAAATGATGTAGTTTAGATGGTAGAGAAAAAATTATTTTGTCTTTTTTGCATGAAAGGTACAAGGTTCAATTCTCTATATCTACAACACATATACGCTAATTTTCTTTTAAATATTTTCTACATTATTACTATTTTTAAAATAATAGAATTAATTTATACATATTCAATAACATAATATGAGAGCAAACATAGTGATAAAAGTTTTCAAAAAAATATAAATTATAAATTTATCATGAAATTTTAAAAGTTGCATATTAATGAAAAAGATTTGTATTTAATATAGATACATTTTTTTCTTAAAATTATTTACTATCTCCGTCCTTTTTCACACATCTCATTTGACTTTGACATAGTTTTTAATAAGGGGGTTGTTCATTGACATTTGAAGGAAATAAATGAGTTTTTTTTTATATAAAGACGTTTTACTCAATTTAAATGAAGAGACAAAAAGATGTTGATTTTGGGAATAATATATAGTAGACTCTCATTCAAATTTTAGAGAAAACGAATTTTCTACCAATGATATTATATAGTATGATTATTAACAAGAGTTAGGACCTAGGACAATCTCTTAAAAACATTGAGTTTTCTTCAAGAGGACAATTTTAATTATGGACAATTATATATTATCATATCTGATTTGGAAATTTTGATATGCTATAGGAATGACAACAATATGTGATAATCAACATGGTTTATAAGAAAATAATTCAAAATCGAAAGAAAAAATAATATCTTTCAAAACTTGCATTATTTAACAATGCAAACTTTTTCAATATTGAGTAACACTCCTGTAAACTAAGTTTATGCATGAACTCTATCAATGTTATGGGTAAAACCTATTACTGTTTTGCACAAAATAATTCATTGTTTAAAAATATACAACATTTTCTAAACAGTGATTGTTTCTGTGCATAACAGTGATAATTTTTATGCATAACAGTGACAGTTTTTGTACATAACAGTGATAATAAAATAACCGAGTTCACAGTGAACTCGGGTTCACACAAGTTTTTGTCTTCAATATTTTGATATCAACTCATTTTTACGCTAAATTTTGAAAGCAAACAATGCTCACAAAAATCGTGCATTGCATCGGTAGAAAAAAAAAATTGATCATGTAATATATAAAAGAAAATTAAGATTATAAAGAAAAATATTATGATACAGATTAAATACTTTTTTATTCCATTTAATATGAAAATAATATATTTCGCATCAAATTCATTTTATATTTATAAATCGTGTATCGCACAGGTGATATAGTAGTATATTTAAGAGGGAATAAGTCAGAAACTGAAAGATGAGTATGTTTTATTGAGTTAAAAACATCAGTACTGTAACTTCCATCTTTTTTTGCAAATTGTTCAATAATAGTTAAAATAATTCATTTTAGTTCAATAATTTTATACATTGTTCAATTTACATCCATTACTTATAAAACATCGTTTTGGAACATATCTTGGGACAATTTTGCGAAAAGGTAAAAGTTACGGGATAAAAAATGAGCTAAAACTTCAAAAGTAAGAATTACGAGACCAAAAATATTTTTAATGCAATTTTTTATCCAACAATTAGTCCCACAAAAAGAAAATTAGAAAAAAACAATTAGAAGGATTGCTCCACAATATGAACATCCCTTTCAATATTTCAGAACTTATAGTACTACAAAATGGAGGAACAACAACTAATCCAAACAAAAAATCAAATCAATTCATACACAATTAGAACCAATTGTTGAAACCTCATATATAGTAATTAGCATCAAATCTTTTTAGGAAAGGGTAATTAGCACGAAATTAATAACACTAGCAACTTGGTGCTTTTCGCGGCACTCCCTTCCTCCGATGGTTGCTCTTCTCCTCATTTGCCGCCGTTTCTTCTTCTTGTTCTTCTTCTACCGGTGCAGCTGCAGGAATATTATTTGACTGAACCTATAATATAAAAGACATATGTAGTTGCACATATTAAATTAACTTCATATTAATTATTTAATAGTAATTTCTAATATATGAATATGTTAAACTCATGAATTTAGTGCTACTAATTATCTGTACCACTAGATATGATGTTTTGTTTAAAACCTGGTTTTGTGCTAAATATATACATCAATTAATTGTGGTAGTTTTTTATAATTATTACAAGTAATGGAATTAGTCAAATTTAAATTACGTACCTTGCATGTAATAGAGCAAAAATGATATCGTTTAGCATCTCTGAGCTTCCTTTTACAAACATGGCAATCTCCATTGCCATCATCGGAGCCTCTACGTGGAAGGCCAGTGAAAGATACAACCCAATGTTTGTTACATTTGTACCGCTGCAATATCAAATAATTGTCTCATGTAATGTGTACTTCATGAGATGAAGAAAAAAGTAAACATTTTCTAATAAAATATGTACTAACCATAGGCTAAAATCTTTGTATTTATTTAGCACCATGCACTCATAGTAAGATCATAAAACGTGAGACTTTTATATGGAAAAGTGCAACTTATTTACACTGAAGCGTGCAACTATTAAAATTGAAAAATAGTTGCACGTTTCAGTGCAAATAAATTGCACTTTTCAATATAACAATTAGTACGTTTCAAAAATACACTATGAGTGCACGGTGCACTTGAGTGTACATGAGACCACTTACAACTATATATGTAGTTGAAAATTAAGTAATAACTGATTGGAACCATTAGAAAACATTTTTTATTTATTATTCTATTTTCATAATTTGAGATCAAAATAAATAATTAATAACAAAATTGAATGGAATGAATAAATTACCTGAATTCTGTGACAATCGAAATGATTCTTCATCTCAATTAGAGGAACAGCATTTGTGTAAAAATGCCTATAAATTGTGAGTATATGATGATGTTGATGAGCACCGGATGTGATACAATTCGTGCAAGCTGAGACATTGCAGTTTATGCAGTATCGGTTGTTTTTACGATCATCATGAATCGAACATTTATCCGAAAAATTCATTTCCAAGAACCGATTGATCCAATCTGCTGGAAAATTGGCTTCTCCAATTGCACCACCACCCTATAAAAAATTAAGGATAGTGTGACAAAATTTTAACAGAAATATGAAATTAGATTTTATATGTTACACACTTTCAATAATATTGATCAAACTTTTCTGTGGCTGTGAAGATCAAGCAAGCAATATTGTGGGTCGGAGCATAAACATATGTAATATCTAAGGGCATGGGAAAAATAAATTATTTTAAAAAAGTTGCTATTATTGTATAATCAAGAAAACTAGATTATATTTTTCTAGTCAGAATCTTTTTTTACTAGGAAATTTTTTTAATTAATAAACAGAATTATATCTATATTTTTCTGAAAGATTTGGCGAGCTAGCATGGAATATAATATTATATAACTCATCTTTAAATAAAAAAATATAATTAGAAGAGTATATTGGAAGAAGTTATTTTTTGAATCTTTTGATGGTACGTAATACAATAAATCCGATTTCAACAACCAAATTTAATTTCTTATAAACAAATTTCATTCCTCACAGTGGAAACTGAAGTATTATAACCAAGAACGACAAGACATTTTCATCTAATTACAAATCAAAAACACAATTAATCTGAAAAAATAATCTGAAATTATGCCAAAAAAAAAACACAAATGTAAAGATAATACGGCATATGTAAATTAGATAATACAGAAATTATGCAGCTGATTTTGAAAAAAAAAAAGAAAAGAAATTATGGTAATTAATTTTACAAAAAGAGATTCGTCATGAATTGCACTACAAATATTTATTTTTGAAATTTAAACATTCATACCTGTTGCATAACTTCGTTCATCTTCTAAGAATAATTGATAACTCCGAGTTTTAATTTACAGAATTTTTCGTATGCGTGAATTGTTGAAAAACTACTCCACCCCAAAATTAAAATTAAATGCGTATATAATATTGATGAAAGTGGTGAAGTTAGCTCATGATCCTCAGTTATATAGAGTTTATAATGATAACCGGTTTTGCTAACCGCCACAAAAGTTTGTTAACACCCCAACTTAATTTACCTTCTAGAAGATATAATAACCTCTAAAACAAAATCGTGTTTTACAAAACTGAAAGTCACATATCAATGAAATACAAAGATCGATGACATTGTTTAGGGTTTCAAGCTGTGACAAGTGGCAAATGTCTTGTATGAAGACGATTAAAAAATATTGAAAACTCTCCGGTGGGAATTAACGATTAAAATTTTATATAATATAACCATCTCCAATATGTAAACTCTCCAAGAATGAGAGGAAGATTTTTATCTCATTTTTTAACTAGTGCTTTTTTCTTCATGCATGCATATTTAATTTAATTAGTTTCATTCGGTGGTGTATTTGTTTCTATTTGTAGATTTTATTTTAGATTTTTAAACAAATACATAATAATGTTCAAAGAAAAAAATAAAAATTCATATGAAACGATCTCATACATGAGACAACCTATAAATTAGCCCAAATCAATACACCCCTTTCATGTCACTGAGAAACTATGCAAGTTGTTAATGGAATTTGAATTTAAAGTTGTCCACAGTTTATTCCCTTAAAAAAAAAAAAGTTGTACCGTGCAAATTTTATTACAATAATCTTGCCGAAAAGCTTTTTCAAGAATAATTGATGCAGTAGTCAAGTATTATAAAACAACCACTTCATATAATGACAATTGAGTGCGTGTGAAATCAGCCTAGTATGATATATCACCTACCGACTGCTTAAACGCTTGTTAATTGCACGCCTATCAAATAAATTGATGCGCAGAAGCTTAACTTGTGTAGAATTTTTTTATGAAATCAGCTCGGTCTTCAACTAAGATCAAACAACTTGATGTCCAGTTGATTTGATGAGCTATTCACTACAAAAAAGACGCGTTTTAACAACGGAAATTAGCGACGGTTAACCAGGCCGTCGCTATTAGCGACGGTTTTGCCGACGGTTTTAGTCAAACCGTCAAAATTGCAACATTTAGCGACAGAATATAAAACCGTCGGCGTCAGCGATGGTTTACCGACGGTACATCGACGGAGAGTCCGAATCGAGATTATTAGAGACGGTCTTAGCGACGGTTTTTTGAAAACCGTCGCTATACTTTGCAGAAAACGAAGAGATACGCCCGTTGGGAGGCGGTGTCATAAATTTTGATAGACTTTAGCGACGGACTTAGCGACGGTTTTTTGAAAACCGTCGCTAAATCCAAATCTATATATACACGGCCAGCCTGCCCATTTGTTTCATCAACCAAATCAGAAAGCAATACAAAAAAGCCTCGTTCATCTGTATTCTTCGATATTCACGGTAATACTTTAATTATTTTTTTGTATATTTATTTATATTTAATTTAATTTTATATAATATAATTAATATATAAATTTTATATTTTATTTAGATGGCTGCTGAAAGTGGTGACGTTCCTGCTTCATCAAGAAGACCTACTACTGGTTTGTTAATCAATATTGTTAATGGAGCGTAAGTGTAGTTGTTTTATACGATAATAATTGTATAATTAATTAATTTAATACAATAATTATTAATTATGTATTTATTTTTTAATGTGTTATAGTATTGTACCTGGTCACGAGGCTTCCCGTATAGCCAACGACGTCATTATGCGGGTGGGAATTGCTGTCAACGCTGATCGTTGGAAAAATGTGTCAACTGATCAGCATCAATTGTATTTTGAGGAGTTTAAGGTATAAAATGTACTTAAAATATTTTATTTTAATATATATTGTTAAAATTAATTTAATTAATTATTGTATTATTTCTGAAATATAGAAACAAACTACGTGGAGTCCCGAGCTTGAGACCGATCAAGTTTACAAGGCATTTTGTAAAGTTGCTCGACCGCGTTACCAAGACATAATGTACAGGTGGCGTACACAGTGGAGGGAAGACGGAGTGGATTTATCAGAAGAAATTGGGCACGAAGTTTGGGAGTCACTTGTAGCTGTTTGGAGGGCAATTCCCTAGGATGTTATTTTAATTATGTTATGAACAATTTTTAATTTTATGTTTTTGTTTTTAATTTTTAATTATCATTGAACAATTTTAATTTTTGTTTTTTTTTTAAAAAAAATCGTGTATTTAGCGACGGATTTCGCGACGGTTATTTAAAATTCCGTCACTAAACCGTCGCTATTAACAACGGATGTATCCGTCACTGGACCGTCGCTACTAGCGATGGTTTCTAGTGACCGTCGCTGAATCCGTAGCTAAAATTTAAAACCAACCAGCCAACTTAGTCTGCAGAATAGTCGAAAACAAACAAAAACTTTCGAAAACCAACACCAAATTTTGTGTAGATAGAGGCGAAAATCGTTTTTTGAAGTGCATATTGTGTAGAGGAAAGATATCTACTCCTCGAGGACTATTTTACGGTAAGTTTTCACATTTCTACCGTTTAAAAATATATATAGTGTAATGTAAATATATAATTGATAAGTTTGGTATTGACATATATTTTATTGATAGTTTATGTTAAATGAATGTTGTGATCATAGCTAGATGAATATTGGGTAGATAGTTTATGTTAAATGAATGTATTTGCTGTTATTTGATAGAAGAATATATTTGGATATTTACATATACAAACGAAACTCTGTCAAATTTTTTGTATGTTATTTGATAGAAGAATATATTTGGATATTTACATATACATAGGGGTGAAAACGGATCAGATATTTCCCGACCGATCCGGAGCCGATCCGGCCTGTGATTTAATTCGCATATAAAAATTAGTATCCGGGCGGATCTGGATTCGGATACGGATAGTTGACTTCGGATTTGGAATCGGATTCGGAATACATAATATCCGACCGTATTCGAGTTTTCCCATATTTTATCGGATATTATCCGGATAATAAATCCGGATATCCGAATTTTTTAATATATTTTATTTTATATTTTATATTAATGTATATATAATAATATAATTGACAATTAAAATTACATTTCTACCCTTAAATAAATAATTTTATTTTCTCGTGATATTTAAAATCTTATATTCTGCATATTTAGTAATTTACTTTGTTCTTAAAAGTGAAAATCTTTCAAGTCCTTCTTCCACCGCCATAGCGCCGCCGCGGTCACTACCATTAGCGCCACCGCCGTTGCCGCCGTCACCACCATCATTAGCATCGAGCCATCGCCGCCATTATTATTAACAAAATACCATTATTAGCACCGCCACCACCATTAACTATTCATCTTCTTCATCGGAAGTTTCTTCCAAATTCATCCCCAAAATCTTTTCTTCCTCAAGATGCTTCCTCCAAATTCATTTTGGAGATCCGTGTTTCTAAAAGTCCGACGGTTCGGGAAAAATAGTTGGTGGTGTTTCTTCATTAATGGACACTCTAGTTGGGGAAAGGTGGAGGAAGAGTCTTTAGTTTTTTTTTTTTTTAATTGAGTTGCAGAGTTTTTTTTTTTAAGGTAGAAGAAGAAGAACAGTGAATGGGTTGAGTGGGGGTGTGGCTAAGAAGATAATGGGTTGAGAGGAGATTTGTTCTTTTTTTAATTTAATAGTACTTTTTAATTATTAATTTTCAAAATTAATTATAGAAAAAAAAAAGATGTATATCTTAATTTATTATTTATTAAAATTTGGATCTTTTTTGTTGAAATAAAAAAAAAGGCAGAATGAATTACTAAAATAGGGGAACTGTTTTGACCTATTTTCATAAAAAAAAAATCAAAATTCACTAAGGGTACAATAGACTTTTTATATTGTAAGTGGAAGGAATATTCTATCACCCTAGGGGTGAATCATCACGTATAGCATCTTCCATATTATATATGTCTTCTTAGGCATTATGTTGTGCTGGAGTGGTGATGGTTATGAAGGATATAACTTTTAGTTTCATATTATTAGAAGTAGATATAATTTTTATAATTTGCATTAGAACTTCTATGAAATATTGCATATGTAGTTTTTTTTATGTGTTTCAATCATATTTTGATGATTTTCGTTTAAAATATATTATCCGATTATAGTTATTCGAATCCGGCCTGGATTCGTCCGATATCCGTCCCGTATCCGTATACCGAATATTCTGAATTTGTATCCGAATTCGGCTTTTCCGTATCCGACTCCGAATTCGGAAAAAAATATGGTTTAGGATACGGTATAAGCACTATCCGTCCGTATCCGATCCGTTTTCACCCCTACATATACAGACGAAACTCTCTCTACTTTTTTGTAGAATTAACATGTTGATAATGATTTGAAACAGATGGAATATCCGAATCGTCAGTGGATGTATTCAAGTCCTCGACTTATCACCGGATGTATAAATATGGAGTTCTTGAATTAAGTTAATAACTTCATTCAGTTTGCAATTAATCATGGTGCAACAAATTCAGAAGGTCATATAAGATGTCCGTGTAGTGCAAAAAAATGTCAAAACAAGTCATACAGAGATACTGTGGATGTTCAGGCACATATAATAATGAATGGTTTTGTTCCATATTACTACAATTGGAAACATCATGGTGAAGAGCGGTGGAATGTTGATTTCAATGATCTTGAAGTGTATTATAATACTCTCGAATACAATGAGACACACGATGATCATGGATTTGATGATCCTGGAGTACAGTTCGAGCCACCTACAGTGGATACACCGGATATGTATCATACAATGATCAGGGAAGCTGGTGGGATTCAAGATGAGGCTATGAGGAGGAACCAAATGAGGAAGCATCTAATTTTTACAGAATACTCAAAGCAGCTGACGAAGATCTGTATGATGGATGTCAAACTCACTCTCTGTTGTCATTCAATGCTCGACTCATGGCTATCAAGGCTGAGAACAAACTTTCTCAAAGAGCCTATAACCAGATTAGTAAGTTGATCAATGAGGTATATCCTCCTGGTAATAAGGTGCCTATTACAGAATATCAAGCCAAAAATATGTTGAAGAGTATGGGTCTACCAGTAGAGAGTATTGATTGTTGTATCAATAACTGCATGTTATTCTGGGGTAACGAAGAAGACGCAAATCTAGATAAGTGCAGAGTTTGTAGGCACTCTCGGTAAAAACTACCGCGACGGAACTGGACTGACGGTAGAGGGAAGCAGAAAACGAAGAAGAAAGTGGCAAATAAAATAATGTATTACCTCCCGATCATTCCTCGTCTTCAGAGACTGTATCAATCTAATGCCACAGCCAAAGATATGACATGGCATCATACAGGGACTAATCCTGATACCTTAAAGATGAGACAACCTACTGACTCGATGGCCAAAAGGTTGTTAAATCAAATTAATCAGAAGGGATTGAGGAAAACAATAGAAGAACATGCAGAGGAGCATAATAAAATGGTACCGGGTGGTTGGAAGAAGAAGAGCATTTTCTAGGACTTGCCCTACTGGAGCTCACTTTTGATTCGGCACAACTTAGATGTGATGCACATCGAAAAGAATGTGTTCAATAACTTGTTCCACACAATCATGAACACAGAGGGCAAGACAAGAGACACTGCAAAGTCGCGTGATGAGCTGAACGAGATATGAAAATGTGATCACTTGAAGAGGGATGAACGTACCGGAAGATATCCCCAAGCCAATTACACACTTGATAAGAGACAGAAAGTGGCTTTGTGTAATTGGATTGAAGATCTGAGATTTCCAGATGACTATGTCTCCAATCTGAGTCATTGTGTAAACACATCAAACGAGAAGGTGTCCGGGATGAAAAGCCACGATTGTCACGTGTTTATGCAACGGCTGTTGGCCCTCGCATTCTGGGAATTCCTACCGAACAATACCTGGAGGGCTGTAACTGAGTTGAGTTTATTCTTCAAAGATTTAACGTCTACAATGATTACGTGAGACGACATGGTCCGTTTGGAGAAAGACATTCCAGTTATTTTATGCAAGTTGGAGCGCATTTTCCCTCCAAGCTTCTTTGATTCGATGGATCACTTGCCGGTGCACTTAGCATACGAAGCCAAGATTGCCGGTCCGGTGCAATACAGGTGGATGTATCCATTTGAGAGGTAAACCTTCACTTCACAACTATTTATACAAATATTAATATATTTATGTTTTGATCTTATAATTGTTTTTTTTATTATATATCTATAGGTATCTACATAACTTGAAGCTCAATGCTAAACAAAAGGCAAAAGTTGAAGCATCAATTGTTAATGCCTACTTGTGTGAGGAGGTTACAACATTTTATTCTTACTATTTCGAGGATCATGTTAGAACAAGGTTGAGATATGAGCCTCGTAATTATGACGGTAGAGGCACAGACAATGTTGCTGATGATATTGAGAGTATGTTGTTCGTGTTTAAGTTTTTAGGTCGATGTTTGGGTAAGACAAATGAACGGCCATGGTTGAACCGACAAGAGATTGAAGCTGCACATAAATATGTGTTATTCAATTGTGAGGAAGTCCAACTGTACATTGAGTAAGTATTTCATATACGTATCATTTACATAATTAGAATATTAATTTATTATATAATAGTTGATTAATATAATATATTGCTTTCAATTAGGATCTTTACTAAAGAGCTACACCATATAGATCCAAACATCTCAGATGCACAAGTAGGTGAATATATTACTCGTGGTTTTGCAGAGTGGTTCCAAAACTATGTGAGTGGTTCTAAACCGTTGTTTATTAATAAATTCATATTAAATGTTTACAATTATATATTTAACCTCAAATCATCGTGTCACAGGGCTATAATGGTGGAATTGTGAACCCATTCATGCGGGATCTCAGTAGAGGACCACTACGTGTGGTCAACACGTACCAAGGATACTATCTAAATGGTTACAAATTTCATACAGTGGATTATGCATCGATCAAATCTACTGTGAACGGTGGTGTTTGCATTAACAGTGCAATGTTCGATGGAGAAAGTCGTGACTACTTCGGACACCTGCAAGAAGTCGTTGAAGTAGGATATCTGGTGTTCCCGAAGAAGACTGTTGTGTTGTTCAAGTGTGATTGGTATGATCCATCTGCTTCAAGAACAAGGATTCATCCTGAATACAAACTTGTCGATGTTCATAGAAGAAGAAGATATCCGGGGTATGATTGTTTGTGTTTGCTACTCAGGTATCCCAAGTATACTACTGCATGTATCCAGGTTCGAGAACAAATAATGAATGGATGGCTGTTTGCAAAGTAAACGCGAGATCACTGGTGCAAGTTCCTAAACCGGATTCAACTGCCATAGTTGACGACGCTCCGTTCCAAACGGAAACAGTTGTCACTCAAACTGAAGTGCATATAGGAGATTTCAATCTTTTCGTAGACTTAACAACTGCAAATTCAGATTTGATAGAAATTGACAGCGGCGGGGAAGAGAATGAAGATGGTGAGGAAGAGGAGAATGAAGATGGTGATGAGGAAGTGGAGGACGAGGAGGAGGATGAGGAGGAGGAGGAGGAGGAGGAGGAGGATGATAATACATATGGGGGCAACGATGAGGATGACGAATAATAATTATATTGTATTTCATTGTAATATTTCACGTTGACGACGCTCTATTATGATATTACTAGTTATTTAATTTTGTTCTAAACATAATTTATTTTTTGGTAATTATCCAATATAAATTTAAAAAACTATAATCATTGTAAATATAAAAATAACTAAATTATTATATTAAAATGTAATTGAATCATTAATTAATTAAGATAATTGAAAAAAAAATTAATTGTAAATTAATATAGAATTAATTTTATTAAAAATAAGTTAAAAAATATGATTTTAATTTAAATAATTTAATTATAAATTATAATTTAAAAATATAAATTATTATATTAAAATGTAATTGAATTATTAAATATGATAATTGAAATAAATTTTTTTTTAAAAAAAAATTATAAATTAATATATAAATAATTTTATTAAAAATAAGTTAAAAAAATACGATTTTGATTTTAATTAATTTAATTATAAATTATAAATTAAAAATATAAATTGTTATATTAAAATGTAATTTAATTATTAAATAAGATAATTGAAATAAAAAATTTTAAAAAAAAATTAATTGTAAATTATTATAGAATTAATTTAATTAAAAATAAGTTAAAAAATACGATTTTAATTTAATTATAAATTATAAATTAAAAGTGTAAATTATTATATTAAAATGTAATTGAATTATTAAATAAAATAATTGAAATAAAAAAATTTAAAAAAATTAATTGTAAATTAATATTGAATTAATTTTATTAAAAATAAGTTAAAAAAATACGATTTTAATTTAATTAATTTAAATATAAGTTATAAATAAAAAAATATAAATTATTAGTAAACTATAAAAATTAGACAAACAATCAAGCATTTCCGCAAGAATACTCAAGCATACACTTAGTGTTCATCCAAACCCTAACTTAGAAAGAAATACTTCTCATCCCTACTTTAAGGCTGATCATTCTAAGAGAGTATTCACTAGTTGAAACACACAAACACACCTTTCATTAAAATCAATAGGAAATATTGTAAGCAAGTCTAGGAGTTAGTTATGAAACTAGCTTGTAGATTGGGATAGAGGTTAAATCTCTGTAAAAATCTAGTGTACTGATCTTATTGAAAATCTAGTTGTAAGTGTGTCTAATGCTGTAAATATTGTGTGCTTTTATTGCTCTGATAACTTGCGATATATTTATCTGCATTTAAAAACAATATACAATCACTACAAAAAAGGCGGTGATTTACGACGATTTTAGTGACGGTATGAACCGTCGCTGTAGCGACGGTTTCAGCGACGGTTTTCTGACCGTCGGAGAAATGAGTGTCGTTAAAATATAGCGACGGTTTTTTTCAAGACCGTCGCTACTAACGACGGCATGAAATCCGTCTCTACTTATCGACGGTTTTTTACCACCGCAATATAGCGACGGTTTTGTAGACGGAAAAGTGATCCCGGTTCCCGAGCAGAATAAGCGTCGCTAAAAACGTCGCTAAACCGTCGATATATTGTCGACGGTTATGACGTCATAATACCGTCGCAAACAACGATGAAAATTCATCGTTATTAGCGACGGCATATACCGTCGACATTTGCGACGAAAATATTCCGTCTCTCTTAGCGACAGTATTTTCCGTCTCTGAAACCGTCGCAAAATCGGGAATTTTCGAAAAAAAATGGCTCACGGTGGTTCGAACCAGGGCCGGGGAGCGCCCGGGTGGGCACCGAACCACCCGAGCTACGGACCATCTCTAACCTAACCACCAAGCATCTCATATATAAGCCACCTAGCCTCCCAATTAAATGAGACATTTATTCGCTCCCGTGGGGGTCCGAACACGGGACCTTGGGCGCCCAAGCGGGGATCAATTCCGCTCGGGCACTTGCTTCTTTGCGTTTACTTAATTAATTTAATTGTATATGTCCTAAAATTCATTTTTTTCATTTTTTTTTTAAAATTCTTTATTTAAATTATCTTATTTAATAATTCAATTTCATCCATATTTGCAGGGAGAGACTCAAAATAGCCGTTGTAGAGAAATTCGAATTTCGGTCTACTTTAGGTATAAGTCAGGTTATAGAGTTGATGTAGTAGGGCAACTTCCTATTAGTCGTTAGATTTGATCTAACCTTTGTCTTTTATAGATGTTTACCTTGATACTCCATATCTTGCTCGTCGAAATTCATACATACGTGTCGATCTCTCATTAGTTGAGAAGTACAAGTTAATAGTACAACATCAGACCTTTCTTTACATTCTCTTTGTCTGATCTGGTATACCTTGATGTATATTCTTCAAGGTATCTGACTTGAGCAGGCTATAAACAACCTTCTGACTTGTACCATGTTAGCATCAGAATCGAATGATGTCATAACAGATGAGTCTAATTGGTGTATTCAATTGAGATTTTTTTTTGGATTTTTTTGGACTCTAAAAAGTCTGTGGATTTAGAAAATCTATAGACTCCATGCAGAGTTTGATTGACTTTTTTTATTGATTTACATATATTTTCATAGACTTGATATGATTGTTGAATACACTTTTTTTATTGATTTACATGGATTTTCAGACTCCTAACCAAAGCAGAAAACAAAGGCTTGCCGTCTGTACAAATCCTTTTTCGTTTCGAAGAATAGCAATCTGTGTACAATTGAGAAAGAAACTATTAGGAACGAAAGAAGGGTCAGATGCAAGTTAATTAACTCTATCAGTAATCAATTTCTACAGGCCTGTTTCGTCAACAGAATTTACTCAAAGACTTGCATACAGAACCTTTGAGATACATCTTATTAATACCAAACTTGTACAAGTGATGGAATAAGGAACTACTCTTTCTTCCCCATAGATGAAAACACCTCCCTAATGAACTTAATTATCAATATTCCTCACATATTTCAATTGCTAATTCTTATGATTTACAACAGGCAAGTAAAGTTCTTCCATTTCTCAATTCTGATTATTAAACAATTAAAACGTTCATTATCTGTAAGCACCCACAATCTTTGTTGGAGAATATACTAACTTCTGTGAATTAAAATTATGGAGAGGTAACGACTCTGTACATATGCATATGACTCCTATATTATTCAATTAAAATGATAAGAATTGGAATTCTCGGTCAAGAAATTCTTTTAGTGTCATTTTGATTGAATAATATAAGAGTCATATGAATATGGGCAGCGGCGGCAGCGATGGCAGGAGAACAATGAAGATTTTTTTCTTGTGACGTTTTGTCTTCAGAGTTCTCTAAGAAACTCTGTAGAAATCTCTGGTTGTTAGAAGAGATTTTGGAGAGTGAAATCTATTTATATTTTTGGAAGAGAATCAAAGAAAATCCATAGACTATTAAAATCCATGGATTGTTAAATACTTAAAGATTTTTTAAGACTTTTTAAAATCCATATTGAATACCTCAGGATTTTTAAAGACTTTTGAAAATATGGATTGAATACCCCCGGACATTGAAAGTCCAAAAAAATCATACAAACTCCACAACCAATACACCCCCCTAAGATTGACTCAGAAACAATCTTGGGACTCTTCTTGACTTAACTTAGAGCTGGTATTCTAATCTTCAGTGTCTTGAATCTTCGTATCTTCAACAGACTTAACAGATATATTGAGTTCCCCGGGCTTGGCGGGGGGGGGAATCCCGTTTCCCAGGTGGAACCGCCCCGGAGAGGCGGGAATCCATGAAAAATTTCATCAAGGCGAGGATGGGGATTTCTTTTCCCCCGAATGCGGGGCCGGGGATAGCATTCCCCGCCCCGTTTCCCTGCGGGGCCCCGATTTTTATTAATTAAATTAATATATATGTAATTATATTATATATGTAAATATATATATATATGTATATATATATATGTAAATGAATAATATAATAGGTATTAAAAATTTAAAGTCTAAACACTAATCTCAATTTCTCTCCAGTTCACTCTCAAATTTTGCATTGAAATTGTGAAAATCAAATTTAAAGTCTAAACCCTATACTTTTGTATTGAAATTGTGAAAATTAAATTTATTAAAAAAAAAGGGGGCGGGCTAGGATTCCTCGAATCCCCATGGGGATGAAAATCCCGGCATGGTTTCTTGAGGATATTTTAGTCCCTTGAGAGTTTTTGAGGGGACGGGGATTGGGAGTTGTTCGGCCCATCCCCCGCCTGTTCCAAGCCTAGTTCCTCAAGATATGATCTAGAAAAACCTAAGTCTAAGTTACTCAGCAATATAACATGTTCAGTTGGTTTCCTGTCAAATGCATCAGTCGACTAACAGACTTACATGTATTTTGGAACTTTCATCAAAACTATAAAATTTCCCAACAAATGTATTATGCATTCAATATATGTATTGCTAGTGCTTAGTCCCGTAGTACTACGCGGGATTAAGTAAAATTATATTATTAAATTGGGGTAATTCTACAAAAAATACACGACATTTATGGTTAGTATCAATTTAATCACGACTTCTAATATTTTTATAAAAAAACCCCAACCTTTTATTGTGTTTCAATCTGATACCTATTTTTTTAAAACCCGGAAGAAAGAAGTGGCATGACTCGTCGGAACTTGTGTCTGGGCGCCACATCGGATGCCACATAATATTTTTTTAAAATTCCACATCAACAATAACTCTTTCAATTTTTCTAAAGTAACACTTTCCGTATTGCACTATGCTTTTATAAACGTTTTTTTTTTCTTCAGGATTACAAAACAAAACTAACACTTTTATTTTCAAAATTTTAATAAATAAAAAATGGTTTCAAAATTAATAAACCAAAATCCCACACTCACCCTTTGAAGAACAAGAACCCTAGTTAGCTAACACTCACTCAACAAATCACTTGTCCTTCAAACGCACAATGCCCAAGTAAAATTTTCATTACTTATTAGCTAACAAAAATGTAAATTAACCACTAGTAACACATAGACAATCGTTCATACTTCAAATAAATCCAATATTAATTGGACTGAATAGATTCTGACCTATTACTACCTCCACTATTCGAAGCCCTTTTTCTTCTACAACGGCAGGAGTTCAACGTTTACCAACTACTCACTAATCTGATTTGCTTTTGGACAAATTTCTTAAAAAGGGCCTTGGGACAACAGCTTATATAAATTTGTTGGGAGATGAATTTAATAAAAGATATAAGATTTTGATTAAGATCCCAAAACCCCTGAGTATGACATGTTCAGAATGATCTTGATAGTTGAGTCAGGGTTCAGTTGTAGAAGTATTCAGGATGTTATCTGCAGAATGTATAGTCACCAGATATAGTTCAAAGATAGGTTCAAGAGATTCTCAAGACTCAAGAGGATACCGAAAAATCAAGACTCAAAGATGAAGATTCAAGATAAAAACGGTAATATGTCTCGTAGAGACCTCAAGACTCGTAAGTCCTCAAGACCCGTAAGACTCAAGACTCAAGACACAAAGATCAAGATCAAGATCAAGATCAAGAGTATCAAGGCATGTGAATTAATCGGCGACTCAGTAAGGTACTAAATGCTCAGTATAAACCTGAATGTTCCGAGGCACTGAATATATCTATCTGAAGGATGCAATACTGAGAAGATCGCGATTCCTTAGAAGAATAGATATCTGCCAAAACATTCAAATGCAGACAAAAGGAACTAAGTCAGAAGTGTTGCTAAGGTTATATCAAACTCAGAGTTTATAACCAAAAGAGCCGTTGAAGGTGTCTACCTTTAACTGGAGACAAAAGTCAAAAAGAGGAAGACAACCTTTGTACCATACCGATAATCGACAAAGGATTGTCGCAAAAAGATGTCGGATGTACAAAAGTTCCGCATCGCAAAAAAGTGAAGACCGGCAACATGAAAGGCTATTGCCTAAAATGTGTTAGGGAGGTTCAAACCATAAATATATCCGTTCCTCACACACCATAAGAGGGAACTCACGAAGCTATCTCTCCAACGGATAGTTTTCAAAAGTGACCTTGGTGTATGCCTATAAATCTTGGTGACCTCTACATTGTCAGAAGGTTACGGAAATTTATACGCAACTCAAGAGCTCAAACTTATTCTTGCAAAAGTGAAAGCACTCAAAAAAACCTAGAATTTTTCCAAGTGCTTCTATATTGAAGAGAGCTCACTATACTAAGCCTAGCTTGATAAGATTTATCCAAGCTTAGTCGAGATATCCAACCCTTTGCATTGTGCTTCATTGTAAAGGATATCTCATCCTAGTTGAAACCAACCGAGAAACCCCAAACCCTTGTGAAGGTAGTTGGAGTGTGTTTGTTGGTAAGAAGTGTGTAAAGAGTTAGTAAACTACGCTGTGAGTAGTAGTCGAAAACTCTAGAGGAGAAGTTAGTAAGCTACTGAGGTAGTCAAAAGCTTGTTTGTGTTGAGTAAGTAAACCACGGAGGTAGTCGTAAAGCTCAAGGTCGGGTTGAGTAAAGTAAAACTACGTGGAGTAGTGTAAAACTTGGGGCGAGTTGAGTAAAGTAAACTACGCGAGGTAGTCGTAAAGCTGTAAGTCGATAGTGAATTTCTCCGAGGATCGAGAGAGTGGATGTAGGAGCTTGAGTCTCCGAACCACTATAATTCTTTGTGTTATTTCTTTGCTTTTCTTATCTCAAGGCTTAATTGTTGCATTGACTTGATTTTGAAAGCATACTTTTCAATCGATATTGGGATTTGGAATCAATCCATTTGAAGTTGTATGTAAATTGAATCACGCCTAATCACTATTTCATAAAGGAAGGTTTTCAGCAAAAGGTAAAAGCAGTATAAACTAAGGCCCAACCATTCCAAGACATCCCGGTAGTAGCTAGAAAGAGATAGTTACCTAGGCGAACGTACTCTTACGAGGGTTCAAGAAGTTAGTTATCGATCCAAGCAACTTAGGATCTCGACACTCGAGGACTCGGTTGGGATTATCGCGGGGTATCTGAAAGCAGCTCAGGATCACTGTCTCTGTAGACTTTGACTCAGAGCGATCTGTGCTTCTCAGAACCTAATCTTCAGGATTATCTGACCCAAGCTGACCTCAGTAAGAAAAAGTTTAAAAACACTGAACACGTGTATTCCCCCCGCATACACGTGTAAGACTCGTTGCAAGTGACCAACAAGTGGTATCAGAGCGGTGGTTCAACTTGACCACCTGCTGTGTTGACCAAAAGTTTTTATTTTCAAAAATACTTGTGGTCTATCTGAACTGATCTTATTTGCTGAAATTTTTCTTTTCAAAAGATCAGATAAAATGTATTCTAAAAAACTTCCCATGTTCTCAGTGGAGAACTATGATCTATGGAGACTGAGAATGCAGGCTCATCTGTATTCTAAACATGAGCGATGTGGAGAGTGGTCTCTCAAGGACCATTCCAATTCTTGTGGTGAATCCCGGAGAGAATGAAGATGAGAGAATTGATCCTAGAGCGAAATTTCCTAAGTCCGATGACCAACCCGACTCGAGGAGAGAAAGTTAGTCAATCTAGACTACATTGCAAAAGACACATTATACAAAGACAATTGATGATGGTGTGATGGGAATGATCTCTCACCGTCTTTGCTAAAGAGATTTGGGATACACTATCATCATGTTATGTGCAAGGCACGATCATATAAAAAAAACAAACTTTCATTGGCAATTGGAAAGTTTGGCAGGTTTTGAAATGGATGATGGTGAATCAATAGACAAATTGGAAGTGATTCAAAGCATCATGAATGATCTAAATGCACTTGGAAAGAAATATCCACAAGAGAGAAGTTGCATTGAAAATTCTTAGAGGTCTTTCTAAGAAATGGGATATTCATGCAAATGGTGATTGAAAACACCAAGAATATTAACTCAATGCCGTATCAACAAGTCTTCTCTCGAGTCAAGGCCTATGAATTTGTAATTGATAAGAAATCCAAAAAAGGTCGACAAAAGAAAGATGATTCTTCATCGAAGTAAAAATGTGGCTTTAAAAGCCAAAGATAAAACCGTAAAAAACTAGAGTCGAGAGCCCCATGCCAAACATCGGGGATGAGCTTGAGGAAAAGCTAGCATGATGGCAAGGAGGTTTGATAGACTTAATAGTAGATTTGGAAAATACAAAAGCTATTACAGGAACCACAGGTACAAGAAGAAACTTGAGGACAGATCAACTGAGAAGAAGAAGGACCTGAAAGCTGAAGGATCTTCATCCAAGAGAAAGGACTCCAAAGAAGAAACCGATCGGGATGATGATACCAACGGATCTTTATAATTGCGAAAAGAAAGGTCACTTCCAAAGATGATTGTCCGGATTTGAGTGCTAAGGAGAGAAGAGAAAGACAAGCTAAAAAGAGACCGTAAGTTCTCAAGCAAAAAGGCCATGGTTGCGAGAAGAAGAACACTCACGAGAAGGATCCAACTCTTGAAGAAATATTCTCGAACAAAGTGAAAGCGATGACATACAATACGATGGCCATTGAGGAGGAGGAAAACAATGGCACTAAGTCGATGAAAGATCACATGGCAGCGATGAGCAGAGATGAAAAAAGCTCTGAAGTATGGTATCTTGACGGTGGATGCTCAAGACATACGATGGTGATTCAAGAAGATGCTCGATGGGACTATGTTGAACAAAGAGGCCCTTAGATCACTTTTTGGAGATAACTCAAGGACGGATCAAGGATATGGAACTTTGGAAATCGACTCGATTCATATCCATGGTGTTTCATATGTATCCGGATTGAAGCATAATTTGCTTTCAATTAGCCAATTAAAAGTGATAAAGGCTTTAATGTGGAGTTCTCTAAGAACTTATGTTTTTGAAAGATGATACATCAAAGAAAGTTTTTCGATTTGGTACAAGAAAAGAAAATGTGTATCTTGCTGATTGGAGTTCAACTCCTAAAGATACATGTTTGGTTGCTAAAAGTTCCATAGATACCCGGTTGGTTATGGCATAAAAGAATGAATCACCCGAATTTTAAAACCACGAACAAGCTTGCAAGATTAGCTCTTGTAAGAGGGTTGCCCTAATGAAGTGTTCAAAGAAGGAACACATTTGTGATGCGTGCGAAGGAAAAACAAGTTAAAGCATCATTTAAAAGCAAAGTAGAAGTTTCTACTAGAGAATACTTGACTTTTGCATATGGATCTTTGGTCCTATAACACAAAATGAAGCATCAATGGCAGGAAATACACACTAGTAGTAGTTGATGACTACTCAAGATATACTTGGGTCATGTTCTTACTCAGTAAGAAAGAGACTCAGATAAAGCTGCCAGAACTACTGAAAAGGCTTAGTATTGAGAAGAATCGAAAGTGTGGTCAAAATAAGATCCAAAGGGAACTGAATTTATTAATCATATCATATCGATTATTGTGCAAAGAAATGGAATTTCACATGAAACATCACCGCAAGGACCCCTCAACAAAATGGTGTTCTTTGAAAGAAGGAACGGGACTCAAAGAAGGCTGAAGAACAATGATTCTTCTGTCGATATTCCTAAAAGGTTTTTAATGAGGTTTGTCAACTTTTGCATGCTACTCTCGAGAATAGATCCATCTTGAAAAAGTCAAGGCAAAACGCCTTATGAGCTTTGGAATGAAAGGAAGCCTCTTGTTTTTTTCTTTTCGTGTGTTTGGTTGCAAGTGTTTGAGGATGATAATAATGGTAAAGATTTGAAAACATTTGATAGTAAAATTGATGAAGGAATATTCTTAGGATATTCGAAGTTAGTAAAAGCTTTTAGAGTCTACAAATGTAGGACTCTTATTGTGGAGGAAACACCTCATGTTGTTTTGATGAATCTACTTGTGTTGGAAGAAAACAGAACACGATGCAAATGAATTGACTAAGAGGATCACCAGATTAAGCCTGAAACAGAAAGATAAATCATCCACTGAACCTGAAAAGAAGAAGTCAGTTACATCCTATGATTGGAGTGACTCAGACTCAGATAAAGAAGTTTAGGATGGAAATCAGGATGGTGAGACTCAGGAAAACCAACACTCCAAAGGTGACCAATCTGAACAGACAGACCGATTCGGACTCGGTGTATGTGATGCCAATGAAGATGTGGTCACGGTGAGGCAACTTATGAATCTATCAACCTAACGGGAACAAATGTCTCTGACAATGTTCTGAATAGAATTTCCCCTGAGGAAGATGATTCCCTTTCTCCTTTTCTGTTGTTTCCTGAATTTACTGAACTAACCGAACCTAACATTTCAAATGTTGAGGATACTACTGAAACAGGAACATCAAGAAGGAAATGGTTATATAGTCATCCTACAAGTCAGATTGTGGGTGATCTAACTGAAGGAGTTAAGACAAGAAGGTTCCATGGAGAGAGTGCACTATTATTCGCCAACCTATCGGAGAAAGAGCCTCTTGAGATTGGTGAAGCTCTACAAGATTCTCATTGGATTCTTTCTTTATGCAAGATGGTGAATCAATTCTCAAGGAATGAAGTATGGGAGCTAGTAGATAGACCAGAAAGGCACAATGTCATTGGAACCAAGTGGGTTTTCAAGAATAAGAGAGATGAAAACAACAACATTGTGAGAAACAAGGCAAGGCTAGTTGCACAAGGTTATTCCCAAGAAGAAGGCTTGGATTACGATGAAACCTTTGCACCTGTTGGAAGACTAGAAGCCATAAGATTGTTTCTTGCATATCTTGCCTACATGAAGTTCACGGTCTATCGGATGGATGTGAAAAGTGCATTTCGAGCGGTGTGCTTAAAAGAAGAGGTTTATGTGGAACAACCTCCACGGTTTCAAAACAGAATGACCAAGTTTGGTGCTCGGAAAAGCTTTGTATGGTCTTAAGCAAGCACCGAGCATGGTATGATACTCTTTTCGGGTTTCTTCGACCATGGTTTTGTCAAAGAACTGTTGATAGAACTCGTTTGGGGATAGAGGATGGGAAAGATATTTTACTAGTTCGGATATATGTTGATGACATCATTTTGGATCTCCAAACCATCAATTTGTGTGAAAAGTTTTCAACACCGATGAAAGGCAAGTTTGAGATGTCAATGATGGGAAAGATGAATTTCTTTCTAGGTCTTCAAGTGAAACAATCAAATGAAGGAATATTCATCAACCGCAAAGTACACGTAGATCCGATTGCCAAATATGGTGTACAGATTGCAATGCGATTAGGATTCCTATGAATACTAACTACAAAGATGGATCCCGATTTCGAAGGCAAATCAAGAAGCCATACCGATTATAGAGGAATCATTGGATCATTGCTCTATCTCACAAAGTAAGTAGGATATAACATAACATTTGTTGGGATATGTGCAAGATACCAAGCTAATCCTAAGACTAGTCACATGGAGGTTCGCGAAAAAAGATACTATGGTATCTTAAGGGCATAGTGAATAGAGGATTATGGTATCCTGCTGATGATAACCTTGAATTAACTGGTTACTCAGATGCTGATTATGGAGGTTCTGTAATTGATGAAGTCCACTAAAGGAACTTGTCAATTTCTAGGAAGTGTCGATATCTTGGTTTTGAAGAAGCAGGACCAAAGAGCAACCAAGATCTTCAAGAAAATACAATATCGTAGGAAAGTCTTTGCGGTTTTATTCTTTGGCTCGCACAACAATTGAGGGATTATAAAGTTATAGCCAATGAAGTACCAATATTTTGTGACAATAATAGTGCCATTCTTTATTTCAAAAAATCCGGTATTGCTTTTGGATGCAAGCATGTGGATATCGAGACATCACTTCATCGAGAGATCATGTCGAGAAGAAGGACATAAGGATGGAGAAAATTCATCTTGATAGGCGAAAAAGAGCTGATATCTTGACTAAACCTTTAATTTGAATCAAGATTTCGTGAACTTTCGGTTGAATTAGGGATGTTAGAACCAGGTGTATAGAGTAAAATATAAAAAATTGAAGGTTTTCAGATGCATGAAGTTTTTTCTCGATTTCTCCGAGAAGCTCGGGATAAAATGGAAATCGAATCGAGTCTCTCGAAACTCAGATTCTTCAAGGTCGCAAGACTCATTATCATCTTGACATTTTATCAAGGTCGATGACTCAAATAAGACCGACAGAGGAAATTAGTCTGAAGAAGTAATGACTCATGCAATTCATTTATTGCTCAAGTAAAACTCAGTATTCATTTGCAATAAATACAAAACACCTGAGGAATGTTTTTGGGCGGGATCGTTTGAAATTCCGAAGAAGGTCAACAGTCACTTAATGCTCTGCTACATTAATGACCAATGAGGATGTTTTGGAGGCTTACTTTTCGGAGATCGTCGCCCAGATACCGATTAATCGGAGATTAATCTCAACCATTGCTTTTCACCTAACCAACGCTATTCCCCACGATCTCAAAGCTATATAAACCCCAATCAGTCATTCAAGCCAAAGTTTTATCAAACCCTTCGTTCCCAAATCCTCTGCAAATAAATCCCCTTTGCCCAGAAAATCTCCAAACCCTAAAGCTTCATCTCTTCAATCAATCTCTAAAAATGGCTCCAACCTTGTTCGAGAGATTAGCCGAAACCAACAAGCCGTGGTACGAGTTTGTTGTTTCACCGAAAGCACAACCAACTCAAAGCCGTAAGAGGAGGCTCGTGATATGATCCATCGGGGCTAAACTTACCCAACTAGTCGCAAAGCAGGACCCGGACTTAAGTTTGCGAAAAGAGGTAATTTAATTCATCTATAACTTGAAGATAGATGAAGAGGGTTGTATGCATTCTAAGTTAACTGTATCACATTTAGAGCAGTCATCCAAATACATCGATTTTGAGAGGGATCTGTATATAGTTCCGAAAAAATCTGAATAATGTCTTTGAGCTCTGTGATAGAGGAGAGGATCCTACTATGTATATGTCGGGTAGAGAGCAGGAATACTTAGATAGGATTGCTGAGAATCCTATTAAATTTGAAGCGACATTGCATAAGAGGCACTTGAAGCCACAATATCGTGTCCTAATGGATATTGTGAGCAAGAGCATCATGAGTCTTGCGGGGCGTTTTGAGCAGATCACTACTCCGAAGCTCAGATTGATGGCGGCAATCGAGGCCTCACCCACCATGACTTCAATGGCTGAAATTTTTGATTCGGGCGGTGAGTGAAGAACCAAAGTTTTGAAGAAGGTTGACGGGGCGATCTCAATAAAAGGCAAGATCTACCATGCCACCAAAATTGCTTATATTTTAGAGATGTGCAGAGAGGAGGAGGATATCTTCGCCAATTCGACCCCATTCCCTAAATCCAAAATTCTCTTCAAGCCCAAAGTCTTTGCAAAAAGGTGCCATCGGGGAAAGAGAGAAAAGAAGGTAGGATCACCAGTTGCGGCTGAAAAAGAGACTCAACAAACCAGGGGGAAGGTTTTGTTGGAGGCAAAGATGGAGCAAGGTGCAAAGATGATGAAGCAGAAGAATCTTGCCCCAAAGTGCAAAAGATTGGTGGTTCTCACTGATGAAGATAGCAGTGATTCTGAGGAGATTCAACCTGAGGGTCAAACCGCTCAGAGTTCGCCATTGCAAGTGTTGGCTCAGGTTATCTCGAAGGCACAAGAACAAATCGAGGAGCGTGTCTTCTCGAGGTGCTTGAGACATCTCTAAGTTCGGGATAAAATTTCTGGTGAAATTTTCAAAGGAACTCAGCCCTCGAGATTCCCTCGAAGATGTAATAATCTCGGGCAATGAAAAAGCCAACTTCAGAGTCAACGAGAGGATATGCGGCTCGAGTCCCGAGAACCGCTCGGATCTGGCCGAGGACTGAATATACAACAATCGAAGCTCTTTGAGACTCGGGGCGGGAATATCCTTGATGAGCTCTGGTGATCTACTTCTTGATCCCGCCACAGAGGCTTCAAGCCCAGACTTGAAGAGCCCAAAAAAATGGAAGAAAAGGAAATTTGAAGAGGAGAATGGAGGAAGGGGGAAGCGGTTCATTTCTTGACATTGCCACTGGCTCAAATTTCACTACGTCTGCCGAAGATGTTTTCTTTGATTAAGGATAACTGTGTTCATCCTCAATCGGAGACTCTTCGAGATGCTTGACATTGCTGTATTGAGGAGAAGACGGTGGAATGAGGAGCTTGACCTTCGACCCGACTTCCTCGGGGTTCGGAAGGACAAAGCTCGGGGATGAAAAACTCGATTTTGATGAAATTTGGTTCGGAGGAAGTTAATGAGGAGAGAAAGCAAGCTGAGATTGGTGCCCCGGCGGCGGAGACAAATCTCAAGATGGAGATGGGGACCAACGGGGGAGATCTTTGAGAACGGCCTCGGAAGGAAAAGGAGACTTATTATTGATCAACGCAGGAATTGATCAACATCGATTTAGCAGCCTCTTGGTGAGGCTCGATTGGAGACTAGAGCTCGTGTTGAAATTTGAAGCTCGAGGATGATCAAAACGACATGGTTGAAGGAGCGAGCGTTCTCGAGATCGACCTCACTCCCGTGATGGAGAAACTTGAGAAGGTTGAGCAATGATGATCAAAATTGCTTTCGGATGGAAGAAACATTGGCAATCAAGCTCAAAAGATGGAAAGTCTTAGTCACTTCTTGAGCTGGTGCTAATCCAAAACACTCGACCTCACGGATGACCTCCATGGAAGAGATTTGAATGAAAATGAAAAAGTGGAGGGAGTCAAAATTTGAGCTCGATCTTTGAAATGAAAAAGTAATTGTGGAGTCAACCTGCATTTCTAGAGGTGAAATTGGCGGAGAGGAATGAAGTGATGATTAAATCTTATTGAGGAAATGAGCTTCAAATGCTCATGACCAAGATGACGAGAGATGTTCAAGGAAGCACTCTCCGCCGGTTTTACATGTCGAAGAAGAACTTTCGTGGCTAAGAACCACATCGTGAGGATGGAAGATGAAAAGATCGGATAGGGGGGAGGTTATTTTGTGAGCAAAGAGCAATATCACATGGACCTAAAGACTCTCCAGACTTCGTCCAAACTACGGTGCCAAGAAGGGGGAAAGACCAGGTGAGGACCTCAGAAAGTTATTGGCACGTACTTTGGAGAAGAAGGCTAAAAAAGATGTTGAATTGTACAACATATCCAAAGCCTTCAAAGAAGTCGAAGCTACTGAGAAGTTGAAATCTACTCAAGTAGAGAAGCCCGTCTACACTCGAGTTTCTAAGCAAACCATGCTTGAAGTTGCAAAAGAGAAACTGAGTGCTAGGACTAAGGTTGGAACAAGCCAGGTGATCTTTGAATTGCTTATGAAAAGGAAAGCCTTCGGGGCGTTGTTCAACCGGAAAAAGCAAGCGTCAAAGGCTTTTCTAAGCCAATCCAGAGAAAAGTGATTACGGATGATGAAGGTACTGAAGAATCTGAGTCTCAACCTCAGAAGAAAGTCTTCAATACGAGGAATGCTCTGAAGACACTCCAAGAAGAACAAGCTAAGAAGTCGCCGCTCGAGCCTCGTGTACCGTGATCGAAAAAGATCAAGAGGAGCTAAAACGATGAGTGGATTCAAGAAGTTTACAGAGCAAAAGGAGAGAGACATCAAAAGCATCAAGTGTATTTAACGTTGATAAATGGATGCCTATCAAACTCAACGATATGTGGGAAGACCAAGATCGAAGATCAAGAGTATCAAGGCATGAATTAATCATGACTCGAAAAGCGTACTAAATGCTTTCAAGATAAACTCAATGTTCCAAGGCACTGAATATATCTATCTGAAGGATGCAATACTGAGAAGATCGCGATTCCTTAGAAGAATAGATATCTGCCAAAACATTCAAATGCAGACAAAAGGAACTAAGTCAGAAATGTTGCTAAGGTTATATCAAACTCAGAGTTTATAACCAAAAGAGCCGTTGAAGGTGTCTACCTTTAACTGGAGACAAAAGTCAAAAAGAGGAAGATAAATGATTTGTACCATAATCGACAATCGGCGAAGCGATGGTGTCGAATTCAAAAAAAGATGGTAGATGTACAAAAGTTCCAGACTGCAAAAAGTGAAGACCGGCTACATGAAAGGCTATTGCCTAAAACGTGTTAGGGAGGTTCAAACCCTAAATATAGTCGTTCCTCACACACCATAAGAGGGAACTCACGAATCTTTCTCTCCAACGGATAGTTTTCAAAAGTGACCTTGGTGTATGCTTATAAATACTGGTGACCCTCTACATTGTAAGGTTACGGGAAATTTATACGCAACTCAAGAGCTCAAACTTATTCTTGCAAAAGTGAAAGCACTCGAAGAACCTAGAATTTCCCAAGTGCTTCTATATTGAAGAGAGCTCACTATACTAAGCCTAGCTTGATAAGATTTATCCAAAGCTTAGTCGAGATATCCTAACCCTTTGCATTGTGCTTCATTGTAAAGGATATCTCATCCTAGTTGGAAACCAACCGAGAAACCCCAAACCCTGAAGGAAGGTAGTTGGAGTGTGTTTGTTGGTAAGAAGTGTGTAAAAAGTTAGTAAACTAATCAAAGTAGTGTAAAAACTCTAGAGGAGAAGTTAGTAAGCTCTGAGGGGTAGTCAAAGCTTGTTTGTGTTGAGTAAGTAAACTACTTGAGGTAGTCGAAAAACTCAAGGTTGGGTTGAGTAAGTAAACTCATTGGAGTAGTTAGAAAACTCAGGCGAGTTGAGTAAGTAAACTACGTGAGGTAGTAAAGCCTAAGTCGATAGTGAATTTCTCGAGGATCGAGAGAGAGTGGATGTAGGAGCTTGAGTCTCGAACCACTATAATTGCCGTGTTATTTCTTGCTTTTCTTATGCGGCTTAATTGTTGCATTGACTTGATTTTTTGAAAGCATACTTTTCATCGATATTCATTTGGAATCAATCCTTTGAAGTTGCGTATAAATTGAATCACGGCCTAATCACTATTTCATAAAGGAAGGTTTTGACAAAGGTAAAAGCAGTATAAACTAAGGGCCAACCATTCCGACATCTCGAGTAAGCTAGAACGGATAGTTACCAAAGCTAACGACTCTTACGAGGGTTGATTAAGTTAGTTATCTCGATCCAAGCAACTTTCGGGATCTCACACTCGAGGACTCGGTTGGGATTATCTCGAGGTATCTGAAAGCGGCTTCGAGGATCCGCAGTCTCTCTGTAGACTTTGACTGAAGCGATCTGTCTTCTTCTAACCTAATCTTCGGGATTATCGACCCAAGCCGACCTCGATCTGAAAAAAAGTTTAAAAAAAACCGAACACGTGTATTCCCCCATACACGTGTAAGACTCGCTTGCACCGACCAACAAGGTACATCAAAGTGAAAGTTTTCCAAGTAAAGTAACCACTTAGACAGCGGTTCAAAACCGCTGTCCAAAGTACCACTTAGACAACGGTTTTAAACCTTTCCAAAAGATTCAACTTAGATCATGGATTTAAACATTGTCTAAGCTCTTTATTTTGACAACGGCGGTTTCCAATCATTGTCTAAAAAATTTTTTTTTTATATTTTTCAGATAATAAATGTTAGCAAATGGGTTTGAAAACCATTGTTTTTAAAGGTTTTTTTTAATTATATAATTTTTTTATATTTTTAAATTCATGTATATACAAACCCAAAACAAACACAAAAAACCAAAAGATATATATACAACTATAATATATATACGTCCAACGCCAAAACATCAAATAAATAAAAATATGCATACACATAGTCGTCCCTAGTAGCCGAAAACATAAAGATCAACGCACTATTTTCATGACTTCCTAAAACGAGGACACCCTATGACTCGATCCTCTCTCGGCCCTCAATGAGGCAACCTCTTTAGCCAATGAGGCAACCTGTTCGATAGTGTACCAAACATTTTCATGGTTGCAATACCAGGTGCCATTGCCAACGATGTCTTCGTCACCCCAAATCCAAGATTTCAGAATCGTAGGAATGCTCCCGCCACCTATAAATAGCCCAAAGGAGATCATCCAGACCGATAGTAACGGAGGTCGCTTAAAGGCGTCATTGTTTGAGATATGCGCTCATGTATCACAAAAGATTATTAATTAATTATTTATTTAGAAATAATAGTTTCTAATTCAAAGATAAATTAATAGATAGAATATTACCGCTTCTTCAATGATACGCTGTGCACTGGAATCGGGTATATTACCGTTAGGAGTCTTTCTGGTAGTCTGAAATAAGTCGAAACGTGTAACAATAGGCCCACTCTCCCCAACCTTCTTTTTTTCTTCGATCTACGATATTTATGAGCGTGTCCCTTTATTAGATATACTAAAAGTGAATATATAAAAAAATTAATAGTTAGAATTTTTATCTCACCATATCTTCCCTTATACGTGCATAACCTTTGGAAGATCCACGTTAACGCGCCTCCATGGCCTTAGCTTGTTCACGGTTTTTCTTACTCCGTGTCTAAAGTGTAATCGAAATATAAGATAAACATTGAAAAACATCGTGCATAGAGGAAATGACTTTTATCAATTTTACCTGGAAATCATCCTCCTTAGCTCTACGAATAAACTCCTGCCAGTACGGGGCAACACTTGGACAATCTTTATAGTGCTCAGGCGGCGTAGGCGAGTAATCACCAGTCACAGGGTCTCGGGTTTGTTTTCTCAGCCAAGCCCGAAAATTCTTCGCCAATACACCAGCTTGACTTAGTAATTGCTTCTTGTTTGAGGTGCCAATGCCCACAAATGTATTCTATACGTATATAACATAACAATTTAGTAAATTCAGTAGTCATAAAACAACTTTCAAAAGCATATAATTATCATACCACAATCTCATCCCATAACGTGTCCTTCACATCCTTCAGTTCGTTTCTACGCCAGTTATTAGTTGGGAGCACGATAGGGACAACTCTCCTGACCACAACCCCATTATAGAAGGACAACTTCTCACTCGGTTTTTCAATCGGCTGCCCATACTCATTGAATGATACCTACAATAACATAGTATTTAATTAGGTTCAGGATCAATCAATATAATTACAATTTCAACTGTTCAATTGTAATAAAATTACGTCTATTGTTTTCTCCTTTCTACGAGCTCTCTTCAAACCAGTCATCGTGATTATACCCCTCGAGAGCTTCTCCCCAGAACTGCTAGTGGTGGGAGCATCAGTATCTCCCTGTCCCAAGTCATCTACGAAATCATCTCCATGATGATGTTCATCATCTCCATGATGAAGTCCATCATCTCCCTGTCCCAAGTCATCATCTCCATCATCTCCGGGATAAGGCAACCAATTAGACATGATCCTGTAAGCAAAAATAAAAAACATTTAATAAGCGAAAATAAACAACATTCAATAAATTCGAATTAACAACATTCAATAAAGCAGAAGAAATAACATTCAATAAAGTCGTACATTTCTTTTTAGAACTTGTTTTTCTTTTTCATTTTTTGGTTAACTTTTCTCGTTCATGACAATAAATGTTAACAAGATCCGAATTTTCATATTCATCCTCATCTCTAATTATTCTCTGGTACTGGCATGGGTTTGCAAGATCATCGAACGAGGGTACAGAACGAGTGAATTTCTCAAAAGGATCATCGATTGTGTCAGCACCTTCATCGACGTGGTCGCTAATCTGGTAACTATTGTTAAATTTGTTTGACAGAACCACAATGGACCATTTCTCATTAACTGGGTCGGCGACATATAAAATTTGTTGAGCTTAACTGGCCATTTTTGTAAGGATCATCTCTGTATCCCACATTCTACAAATCAACGCGTACGAACCCAGAACTTTCAACTTGGACCCTGTTAGGGATCCTCACCCAACTACACTCGAAGATTGGTTGGCGGTGTACAACATAGTCGAGTTCCCAAATGTTGACAATCTGTCCAAAGTAAGTAGTATTCGACTGATTCTCTACAGTTGCAGTAATGGACACACCACTATTCTGCATTGTACTTGTGGCATCTGGTATAAAATGTGTATCCGTTCATAAGATAAAACTTGTATGAATACACATTTCTATCAAGCATTTTAGATAACCACTTAACTCTTTCTGTCACTGATTCTTTATTTTGTGAGAACATATCTGCTACATAACGCTTGAACCAGTCAACAAACGTGCGATTGTGCTCAACTTCAATCCATGATCTATCTATGGTGGGAAATGTATCAGAAAGTGCTTGAATGTTCAGATCAATAAATGGAACCACGTCGACGTGTTGTGAAGCACGCGACAAGTGCATCCGTGTTAGTTCATTCATACTCACACTTACATATTGACCCGGGTAATGCCTTCGCCATCCGCCCCTATTGGTGTAGCGGGTAATTGGAAGTCCAATTGCATCGACATTTGGAATAAATTGAGATAATGATTCGATTTGCTCCTACCACTAAATAGCGCCTCGCAATGCATCCTCCGAGCACTGAACATATTCTTCACATATCCTTTTGAGAATTTTCATATATCTCTACATCATACATCCATCCGTGATCTGGCAGACAACACAACCTTGTCTCTTGTACCAAATGAACGGTTAGGTGAACCATTATATCAAAAAATGATGGAGGGAAATACATTTCAAGCTCACAGAGAGTCCATACGATCTGTATCTGAAAACCAAGCAATTTTATAGGATCTATGACTTTGCTACTCATTGCCTTGAAGAACCAACACAACTTTGTTATGGTTATGCGCACATTTTCAGGCAAGATCGAACGTATTGCAATGGACAAGAAAGTCTCCATGATGACATGATAGTCATGGGATTTCAAATTCATCAGTCTCACACCATCATCTGATACAAGTCTCTGTATGTTGGACGAATAATCCTCTGGTACTTTCACATTTTTTAGTGTCTGAAGTAACACTTTTCTCTCATTGTTGGACAAGGTGTGTGCAGCAGGAGGTAAGAATGGTGCTCGTCTTTCTCTAGGCACAGGTTTTAGTTCTGGTATTATTCCCATATTAATCATATTCATTCTTTTATTGTAACCATCCTTGGACTTCTTATCACCTAGCAGAGTATTGAGCAAGCTGGCACAAACGTTCTTCTCAACGTGCATTAGATCAATGAAGTGTCTAACATATAGCTCTTCCCAATAGGGAAATTGAAAGAAAATTGATTCCTTCTTCCAACCGCTAGTGGGGACACTTTTTGTGAAGTGTTTTCTGTATTGTGTGTTGAGGGTCTTCATCTCATTCAATATATCGGAACCTGACAATAAATGTGGTGCTTCATCTTCCTCGATTGTGTAATCGAATGCATTGGCCATTGTTCTGTACTTATGCGTTGGGTCCAACCACCTCCTATGTCCCATATAAACGGACTTCTTACAATGACTCAAGCGAATGTGATGTTTCTTCTTGGTACAACAAGGACATGCATCGGCCCCCTTCACACTATATCCAGATAGATTCCCATAAGTGGGAAAGTCATTGATAGTTCCGAACAGCATGGCCTTCAACTTGAAATTCTTCTTTCTACAAGCATCATACACATAGACACCCGCATCCCACATGAGCTTCAAGTCCTCTATCAAAGGAGCCAGATATACATCTATGTCGTTACCAGGTAGTTTGGATCCTGATATCAACATAGACAACATCATGTAAGTGTGTTTCATGCACAAGTCGGGTGAAAGGTTATAAACTAATAGAATCACTGGCCATATACTGTGATTGGTACTTTGGATACCGAACGGATTCATTCCGTCAGTTGAGAGTGCAAGACGCAAGTGTCGTGGCTCGTTGCCAAATTCTGAATGCCTGACATCGAATGTTTTCCGCTGGGGTGAATCAACAGGGTGTCTTAGCATTCCATCCTTGATCCTATCATCATGATGCCATGTTAAATGTCTAGCATCCACAACGCTACTATACATTCTTCTGAATCTTGGTATTATTGGAAAATACCACATCACCTTCGCGGGAGTTTTTTTTTCTTATAACTCTTCTGACCACACTTGGGACATTCATCGAGGTCTTTATACTCCTTCCGAAATAAGATACAATCACCGGGACAAGCATGAATTTTCTGATGTGTTAACCCGATGGACTTGATGTTGGTCCCGGTGCTAACGAGTCTTACACGTGTATGGGGGGAGGAATACATGTGTTCAATGATTTTTAAAACTTTTCTTTCACTGAGGTCAGATGGGTCAGGTTATCTTGATGACTTTGCCCTAAGAAGCACGAATTGCCCTGAGTCAAAGTCTACTAAGACAATGATCCTGAGCTGCTTTCAGAAGCTTCAGATTAGCCCAACTGATCCTGAATTTATCAGAGATCTTGAGGAGCTTGGATCAGATAATTATCTTCTTGAACACTCAAAAGAGTTAGTTCATTTGGTAACTATCTCGATTCTAGCTACTCAAGTGTGTGGAATGGTTGGCCCTAAGTTTATACTCGTTTTAGCTTTGCTGAAATATCTTCCCTTCAATAAAATAATGATTAAGGTTGTGATCAATTTGATGCAAGTTCAGTGGATTGGTTCTAACTGAATATCAGTGAAATATGCTTTCAGTGAAAAACATGCAACAGATAATAATGCAAAGATGTAAAGAAAAACAACACAACAATTATAGTGGTTCGTAGACTCAAGCTCCTACGCCCACTCTCTCCGATCTTCGGAGAAATTCTTAACCACTTCCTAAAGCTTTAAAGCTAACTCATTTATTTTTACTCACTTTTCTACCTTGAGTTTTCCGTCGACTCACCTGTTTTTACTAACTCAAACACACACAAGTGTTAGGACTACCACAAGTAGCTTACTAACTTCTTCTCTAGAGTTTTCGGCTAACTCAACGTAGCTTACTAACTCTTTACAACTCTAACTCACCAACAAAACACACACAAACTACCTTGACAAAGGGTTTGAGCTTTGGGTTGGTTTCCAACTAGGGTGAGATATCCTTTACAATAAGAACTAATGCAAAGACTAGGATATCTCTTCTAAGCTTTGGATATATCTATCTCTCTAGGCTTAGAATAGTGAGCTCTCTCCAATGTGAAACACTTGGAAAATTCTAGGGTTTTCGAGTGCTTCAATTTGTAATAATACGAATGAGCTCTTGAGTTGCTTTTGAAATTTCGTGCCTCTCAATGTAAAGTGGTCTTTGGTATTTATAGCAACTTCACCAAGGTCACTCTTTGAAAACTATCCGTTGGAAGAGATAGCTTTATGAGTTTCCTCTTCTGGTGTTTGATGAACGACTATTTTTAGGGTTTGAACACTCCTTTGCACGTTTTAGGAAATATGCAGTCATGTAACCAATCACCAATTTTTGCAGTATGGAACTTAGTACTACTGACCTAATTCAGGGTCCTGTTTCTTTCAAAGGTGAAATGAAGCAAATGTTGTCTTTCACTGATTGGTTCTTGTCTTCAGTGAATGTAGACAAACAAAACGGCTCTTTTTGGTCAATCTCTCTGAATGAGATAACCTGAAACAACACTTAGACTTAGTTCCTTTTGTCTGCACTAGAATGTTTTGGGCAATATCTATTTTTCTGAACTTGTGCGTTTTTTCGATTTTTTGTAGTCTTCAGATAGATATTATTATTGCCTCACGAACATTCAAAGTTATCTATTCAAAGATATCTTCTTCGAGTCTTCAATGTCTTGACAATTTCTTGAGTCTTGATGTCTTGACATCTTATTGAGTCTTCAGTGTCTTTAGTTACTTACTGAGTCTTTAGTGTCTTTAGTTACTTACTGAGTCTTTAGTGTCTTAAGTAACTTACTGAGTCTTTAGTGTCTTTAGTTACTTATCGAGCCTTGATGTCTTGATTATTTACCGAAGTTTTCAGTGTCTTAAGTAACTTACTGAGTCTTCAGTGTCTTCAGAATCTAACCTGATCTATATCTGCTGACTATACATGGTGCAGATAACTTCCCGAACAATCTATACTGAAACCTGACTCAGTCTATCAAGATTATCCTGAACATGTCATACTCATGGGTTTTGGGATCTAACCAAAACTTCTTTATTAAATTCATCTTCCAACAATTTCACTTTTTTGATGATGCAAAAAACCATCTTTTTTACATTTAAGAAAAACCTAACCTATACTGGGTTTGGTTTATCTATTACAAACCAAAATGTCAATTTTTCCCAACAATTTCCTTAACAATCAGGCATATCAAGACATGTATAAAGATAATGAGATATTATCTTTTGAGCATAAAGATAAAATTTTCATTGATGTGGGATAAGAGTTACAGATTACAATGAAAATAAAAAACAACTTAATTTAAAACAGAAGTACATAGTCTTCAGTCGTCTTCCACTTCATCCTCTGGCACTTCGGGTTGAACATCCCGTAGTATCTCTTCTTGGTTCATCTCTTGCCTTGATGATATCGGGGTTGTTTCTGTTAGGCTTCCACCGGACGGCATATCTTGGGTTATTTCGAGAAATGGTATTTCATTCACATAGCCATTCTCAAACCTAGGAGCCGGGTACATGTATGGACGGGGCTACTATCTGCGTGTTTCCTTCATCCGCCATGTTGATCCAACTTTGCGGTGATACTTAGGATAGAATGTCAGTAAGTACTCAATGAAGGCTTCATTCTCAAACCTAGGAGCTGGGTACATGTATGGACCAGGGGCTACTATCTGCGTGTTTCCTTCATCCGCCATGTTGATCCAACTTTGCAGTACTTAGGATAGAATGTCGATTAGTACTCAATGAAGGCTTCATTCTTATCGAGTCGCTCCCCTCCATTCTCTCGAGAATCTCATAATAGAACGAGAAGGTTCTCTTGATCTCTTCCCATGCATCATTGAACCGAATAGGCATCCACTTGTCAATGTCGGCCCACTACGAATCTTTTTCTGTACCTCTCCTTTTTTTAGAAACTTTTTGAATCCACCTCTTCTCTTCTCGTTTCTTCTTCTTTCTTCTTTCTGATCAGAGGAACACCAGATACTGAAGCAACAGTTCTTTTTCCTTTTCAACCTGCAGGGCCTTCAGATTCTTCTTGGTATCAAAAGTCTCTGGTTAAGTTTCAGTTTCCTTTTCTGGTTCTCTATCTGATTCTTCAAAATGCATAATCAGCTTCTTCTGAGTAGGTTTAACTACCTTTGCTCTTTTCTTCTTTTCAGTTTCAACAAAGGCAACTGCTTTTTTCTTTTCTCGGTGCCGCTTGTTCTTCTTCTGCCTTTGCTTGTTTCAACCTTCCTCCTTTACTCAATTTCTCAGAAATTACTTCCTGAATGGTTTTCTCAGATGTTTGAGTGAAGATAGGTTTCTCGGCTTCTTTGAACCCGGTTTCTCAAATGGCTTCAATCTCTCTTAAGGCATCAACAATTTTCTTTCCTTCAAATTTTTTTTTTTGAGCCTTTCTCTCCAAGGTTTGTGCCAACAACTCACTTAATTTGCCACCAGGCCTTTCCCCCTTTTTGGAACTGTTGGGAGATGAATTTAATAATGATATGATTTTGATTAGATCCCAAAACCCCTGAGTATGACATGTTTAGGATAATCTTGATAGTTGAGTCAGGATTCAGTTTTAGAGTATTTAGGATGTTATCTGCAAAATGTATAAATACAGATATAGATGGGGTTAGATCTCAAGATTCGAAGAACTCAGTAAGTTTATGAAGAAACCGAAGTTTCAGTATGAAACTGAAGTTTCTGAAGATTCAGTATGAAACTGAGAATCAAGACTTAGTGTGAAACTAAGATCTTCAAGACTCAAGATGAAACCGAGAATCAAGACTCGAGAAATCGAGATATCAAGACTCAAAAGATGAAACCGAGAAATGTAAGACTCAAAGATGAAGACTCAAGATATCACCAAGATATCCGTGAAGACTGTAAGACGTTGAAGACTCAGAAGACCCTGAAGACTCAGAAGACCCTGAAGACTCAGAAGACCCTAAAGACTCGTAAGACTCAAGACACGTACATGTAAGATCGAAGATCAAGAATACTGAAGGCAAAGTAATTACTGAAGACTCAGTAATGTACTGAATGCTCAGTATAAACCTGAATGTTCCGAGGCACTAAAAATATCTATTTGAGGGATGCAATACTGAGGAGAACGCGATTCCTTAGAAAAATAGATATTACCCAAGATATTCTCATGCAGACAAAAGGAACTAAGATAAAGTGTTGTTAAGGTTATATCACTCAGAGATTGTAACCAAAAAGAGCCGTTGTGTGTCTACCTTTAACTGGAGATAAAAGTCATAAAGAGGAAGACAAAGATCGACCATACCGATAATCGATCATTGCGAGAGGTCTTTGAAAAAGATGTCAGAAGTACTAAGTTCCAGACGGTAAAAAGTGATAACCGGCTACATGAAAGGCTATTGCCTAAAACGTGTTAGGGAGTGTCAAACCCTAAATATAGCCGTTTCTCACACACCATAAGAGGAAACTCACGAAGCTATCTCTTCCAACAGATAGATTTCAAGAGTGACCTTGGTGTATGCCTATAATAATGTGACCCTCTACATTGTAAGGTTAGGGGAAATTTGTAAGCAACTCAAGAGCTCAAACTTATTATTGCAAGTTGAAGCACTCGAAAACCCAAGAATTTCCCAAGTGCTTTAAATCGAAGAGAGCTCATTCCACTAAGCCTAGCTTGATAAGATATATCCAAAGCTTAGTCGAGATATCCTAGCCTTTGCATTGTTCTTTATTGTAAAGGATATCTCATCCTAGTTGGAAACCAACCAAGAAACCCCCACACCCTTTGTAAGGTAGTTTGAGTGTGATTGTTGGTGAGATTGGAGTTGTAAAGAGTTAGTAAACTACATTAAGGTAGTCAGAAAGCTCTAGAGAAGAAGTGAGTAATCTATTTTGGATAGACAGAAAGCTTGTGTGAGTTTTGAGTTAGGAAACTACAGAGGTATTCAGAAAGCTCAAAATAGAAAGGTTAGTAAACTCTGAGGAGGTAGTTTAAAGCCTTAGGAAGTGTTTAGTGAATTTCTCCCAAGAGATCGGGAGAGTGGACGTAGGAGGAGCTTGAGTCTCCGAACCACTATAACTTGGTCGTGTTCTTTGCTTCGCTTTTTGCTTGATTTATCTGTTGCATTACTTTGTTTTGAAAGCATATTTTCACTGATATTTCAGTTGGAATAAATCCACTGAAAGTTGCATATAATTGAATCATAGCCTAATCACTATTCCATTAAAGGAAGGTTTTCAGCAAAAGCTTAAAACGAGTATAAACTAAGGGCCAACCATTAAGACATCCGAGTAAGCTAGAACGAGATAGTTATCAAACCGAACCTACTCTTACGAGGGTTGAGTAAGTTAGTTATCTGATCCAAGCAGCTCAGGATCTCTGAAAGCTCAAGACTCAGTTGGGATTATCTGAGGTATCTGAAAGCAGCTCACGATCACTGTCTCAGGTAGACTTTGACTCAGAGTGATTTGTGCTTCTCAGAACCAAATCATCAAGACAACCTGACCCAAGCTGACCTCAGTTAAAGAAAAAGTTTTAAAATCACTGAACACGTGTATTCCCCCCCATACACGTGTAAGACTCGTTTGCACCGGGACCAACAAGTGGTATCAGAGCAGTGGTTTAACTTGACCACTTGTTTTGTTGACCAAAGTTTTATTTGCTAAATTACTTGTGGTCTATCTAAACTGATCTAATTTGCTGAATTCTTAAAAGACTCAGATAAAATGTCTTCGAAGAAACTTCCCATGTTCTCAGTAGAGAACTATGATTTATGGAGACTAAGAATGCAGACTCACCTGTATTCTAAACATGAACGTATGTGGAGAGTGGTCTCTGAAGGGTCATTCCAATTTACTGTGGTGAATCCTAGAGGAACAGAAAATGAGAGAAACGATCCCAGAATAGAATTTCCTAAGTCTGATGACCAAATCGACTCTCGAGGAGAGGGGTTAGTCAATCTAGACTATATTGCTAAAGACACACTATACAAAGACAATTGATGATGGTGTGATGGGAATGATCTCTCTCGTAATATCAAGAAAAAGAAATTTGGGATACACTATCAGAATGTGCCAAGCGCACAGATCATATCAAGGAAAACAAACTTTCAGATTTGTAATTGGAAAGTTTGATAGTTTTGAATGGAAGAAGGTGAATCTATAGACAAATTGGAAGTCAGATTCACTAGCATTATGAATGATCTAAATGCACTTGGAAAGAAATATCCACAGAGAGAAGTTGCATTGAAAATTCTTAGAGGTCTTTCTAATAAATGGGATATACATGCCGTGGTGATTGAAAAAACACTAAAAACATTAATTCAATGCCATATCAACAAGTCTTCCGAAATTTGAAGGCCTATAAGTTCGTGAATTGATAAGAAATCTAAAAGGTTGACAAAGAAAGATGATTCATCATCTAGTAAAAAATGTGGCTTTCAAAGCCAAAAAATAAAACCAGAAACTAGAGAGAGTCGAGAACTCCCTTGCTAAAAATCGAGGATGAGCTTGAGGATAAGCTAGCAGATCGCGGCAAGGAGGTTTGAAAGACTTAATAGTCGATATGGAAAATACAAAAACTATTACGTAAAATCACGGTACCGGAAGAAAGATGAGGACAAATCAACCGAGAAGAAGAAGGACACGAAAAGTTGAAGGATCTTCATCCAAAAAGGAAGGACTCAAGTCCAAAGAAGAAAGTGATCGGGATGATGATGCTAACAGATGCTACAATTGCCAAAAGAAAGGTCACTTCAAAGATGATTGTCCAGATCCGAAAAGTGCTAAGGAGAGAAGAGAAAGACAAGCTAAAAGAGACAAGAAGTTCTCTAGCAAAAAGGCCATGGTTGCGAGAAGAACATTCCGAGGAAGGATCTAGCTCTTGGATGAAATCTTCTCGACGGTGAAAGTGATGATCTCCGTCCTAATGGCTATTGAGGAGGTAAACTCTTATTTCTCTGTTGTTGCTCCTACACTAGCACAAGAGTTATCAAGTTCCTTCGTAATGTGATCGGTTTGACTGAAGGATTCTTTTGAGAGTCCGATGAAGGACTATCTTTTTTACAAGAACTGCTTAAACGAAACTCAAGATTCTTTCGCCTGCACAACAATTAAGGGATTATAAAGTTGTAGCCAATGAAGTACCAATATTTTGTGACAATAATAGTGCCATTGCTATTTCACAAAATCCGGTATTGCACACCAGATGCAAGCATGTGGATATCAGACATCACTTCATCATAGATCATGTCGAGAGAAAGGACATCAGGATGGAGAAAATTCATACTGATAAACAGAGAGCTGATATCTTGACTAAACCTTTGGGTTGAATCAAGATTTCGTGAACTATCGGTTGAATTAGGGATGTTGGATCCAGGTGTTTAGAGTAAAATCTGAAAAATTGAAGGTTTTCAGATGCATGAAGTTTTCTCAGGATTCTATTGAGAAACTCAGGATAAAATGGAAATACTGAATTGAGTCTTGAAGAAACTCAGGTTTACTGAAGGTCAGTACTCAGTGTTATACTGAACCCTTTCAGTTCTCGGTATCATACTGACATTTTATCAAGGTCAAATACTCAGTAAGACTGATAGAGGGAAATTAGTCTGAAGAAATAATGACTCATGCGACTCATTTATTGTTTAAGTGAAACTCAGTAATCATTTGCAATAAATACAAAACACCTGAAGAATGTTTTTGGGCGGGATCTTTGAAATTCCAAGGAAGGTCAACAGTCATTAAATGCTCTGTTACTTTTAATCACCAATGAGGTTATTTTGGCGGCTTACTTTTCGGACAATCGACCTTTCGCATACCCGATTAATCGTGGATTAATCTTAACCGTTGTTTTTCACCAAACCGGTACGACTTCCCACGATCTCAAACTATATATTCTTTGAGAAGCCATTCAAGCCAATTTTATTAAACCCTTCGTTCCCAAAATCCTCTGCAAAATAAAATCCCTCTTTTGGCCAGAAAAGCTTCATCGCTCCAAACCCTAAATCTTCAAATCTCAAAATGACTCCTACCATATTCGACAGATTGGCCGAAACAAATAAGCCATGGTATGAATATGTGGTGTCTCTGGAGAGTACTTCAAATGCCAAGCATGAAGAAGAGTCGCTCCATTTGATTCGTCTAGCAAAATTGATGAATCTAGTCGCGAATCGACCGGAGGCGGAGTATTCTCGCGAGGTAATAGAGTTCGTCTCTAATATGGAAATAGATGAGGATGATTGTATTGAGTCCAAGATTTATGTTTCGCATCTTGAACATTCATTGAAGTATATGGATTTTGTTCGAGAGCTGTATATTGTTCCCAAGAATTTGAACGTCGTTTTTAAGTTGTGCGACAGGGGAGATGATCCCTCATTGTATATGTTGGGACGGGAGTAAGAGTATCTTGATGGGATTACTGAGAATCCTGTTAAGTTTGAAGCAACTCTGCATAAGCGGCATTTAAAGCCGAAATACAGAGTGTTGATGAATATTGTGAGTAAATGCATCATGAGTAGATCGGGGAGCTTTGAGCAGATTAGCACTCCCAAACTCTGATTAATGGCGGCAATTGAGGACTCACCCACCAAGGAGTTCAACTGGCTGAAGTATCTGATCAAGGTGGTGAGTGAGCAAGTCAAGGTCATAAAAAGGGAGGATGGTGTAATATCGATCAAAGGCAGGATACTCCATGCCACCAAAATAGCATTTATTTTGGAAATGTGCCGAGAGGAGGAGGATATCTTTGCCAACTCTACTCCATTCCCTAAGTCCAAAGTAATGTTCAAGCCCATTGCTACAAAGAGGACTATCAAAGGGAAGAAAGAGAAAAAGGTGGAATCACCAGTTGCGGCTGCTGGTGAAGAAAGCCAACAAACCAGGGGGAAGGTTTTGTTGGAAGCCAAGAAGGAGCAGGGTGAAAAATTGAAGAAGCAAAAGACCCTTGCTCCAAAGCGCAAAAGAATGGTGGTTCTCACTGATGATGATGACGAGGAGGAGAGTGAATCTGAGGAGATTCAACCTGAGAGACAAGAAGCTCAGAAATCGCCTTTGCAAGGGCCGCTCAGTTATCTCAAGGCACAGGATAAAACCGAGGAGCAAGCTCGTGAGTCATACCGGAGGAAGCGGCAGCTCGAGACTTTAACTAGTTCAGATTCAAATCGAGGGAGCTCGCCTAACCCTCGAAATTGCCGAGCCTCAGGAGCCGATGAACGCTGATGAGCTCCCTCGAAAGGATTTTTGTTTGATCTTTCAAAGCAGATCTTTCCATCAACCCAGAGCCCGGCGCACAAGAAAGGTGAAGTCAAGAGACCGAATGGCGGCAAGGGGAACAGTTCATTCTAGACCGTACCCCGAGCTTAGCTCATTCCCCGACCTCCAAGATATCTTCTTTAGATTGAGTTCAACGGTCTACATCCTCAACCCGACTCATCTTGAATTGCTCAACATTGCTTCATTCGGAGGCGAAGAAGGGTGGAACGAGGAAACATCTTTTCTCACTTTGAATTCTCGAGATTCAGAAAACCAAGCTCGTAATGAAAATCTCGACTTTGATGAGTTGGTTAAGAGGAAGGTTCTTTGAGAGAAGGATTCTTGAAGTTGGTGCCCCGAGCTCCAAAGACAAATCTCGAATGGGGACCAACAAGGGGATGATGAGAGTCAATCTCGGAAGGAGAAAGACTCAATCGATCGTCAAGAGGTCAGTTTGTCCGAACATCCTCGATGAAGTTAGCCTTTCGGGTAACTTTGGCACTATTAACAATTATGCCAGATTTATCAAGTACCTATCTTTATATCTGTAATGTCGATATGCAAGATCGAGGCTCAGTGGACACCCAAGCTTCGTGGTGAATCGGACTCAGATCAAGTCTCAAGCCCTGATTCAGGCCAAGCTTCGGAGTTGTTGAGACTCGGAGATGAAGCAGCCTGTGGAGTCGAAAAGCAGATCGAGATATACTCCTGAGATTGATCTCACCGGTGATGGAGAAGTTGGAAAGGTTGAGCCAATCACGAACAAAATTGCTCGGAATGGAGAGGTATTGGCTAACCAAAAGTCGAAGATAGAAAGCTTGAGTTCTTAGCCGGACACAGTGCTAATTGAATACTCTTCTTTGAAAAAGTGACCACCATTGAAGGAAAGATTGAGGAGAAAATGGAAGGGGTCAAAGCCGAGATTAATGCAGAGAAACGAAGCATCAGGAGAACAGACTCAAATTCTTGAAGCAAAAGTTGGTAGAGAGAAGAATGAGATCTTTGGTAAAGAATCTTCATTGAGAGATGAACTCAATGCTCATGGCAAGATAGACAGACATGTTCAAGGAAGCTCTCTCTAGCTAATTTATGAGATATGCGAAGAATTCTCGGTAGTGAAGAACCACCTTAGAAGGCTCGAGGATGAGCAAGATCGGTAAGGGGAGGTCTTTGGAGTGTCAAGAAGAGCAATACCATATGGATACAAAGGCCTCTCCGGGCTTCCGCCAAAGTATGGTTCCAATAAGGGGGAAAGACCCGGAGCTGATCTCAGGAATTTATTGGATCATACTTTGAAAGGCAAGATTGTTAAGGATGCTGAAAAGAAAATCATTGCCGAAGCCATGAAAGAAATTGAGGCCACTGAGAAGCTAAAGTTCAAGAAGGTGGAGAAGCCAATCTACACTCAGGTTTCAGAGGAAACAATGCAAGAAGTTGCTACAGAGAAACTTAGTGGTGGAGGAAGAATTGGAACAAGCCAAGCTGGTGCTGAAATTCCCATCAAAAGAAAAGTTGTGGCGTTTGAGGAGCCTGAGGGCAAAAGAGCTAAGGCTTCTAAGCCAATTCAGAGAAAGCTGATTCAGGATATTGAAGAATCTGAGGTTGAGCCACAGAAGAAGGTCTTCAATACCAGAAGTGCTCTGAAAACACTCCAAGTTGAACAAGCTAAAAGATCTTAATTTCGCGGGTGTACGGTGATCGAAAAGAAGGTAGAAGAAGAACAGAAGGAGTGGTTTCAAAAAGTTCGCAAGCAAGAGGAGAGGGAACACAAAAGCACAGAAATGGCCGCATGTTGACAAATGGATGCCAGTCCAGTACAATGATGCATGGGAAGAAATCAAGATAACTTTCTGGTTCTACTATGATGTGCTCAAAGAATGGAGAGGGGAAAGCTCAGATCCTAATGAGGCTTTCATTGACTATCTCCTGACCTTTTATCCGAAGTATCTTCAAAGCTGGTTAAATCTTGCCGATAAAGGAAAGGTGCAGATAACCGCCCCTGGTCCATACTCGTACCCTCCTCCCAGGCTAGAGAATGGCTGTGTAAATGAGAAAGCCATTGCTCAAGAAATTTCTCCGTAAGCCATTCAGTTGGGCCTGACAGGGAACAATCCTGATATCATTAAAGAGAGAGATGCGTTGAAAAGAAGATATTACGGAATGTTCAACCTTGAAGTCCCAGCTGATGAGGTGGAAGAAGATCAGAACTGAAGAGCCTAGCTGAAGAGCAGAAGAAGAATGAAGATGAAGACTCAGAAGATTCATGTAATCCTTTATCTTTTTTGTCTTTTTGATTTTGTTTGTTCAGATAAGATTCATTGTAACTTGTAACTGTCTACCAATCATCAATGAAACCTTATCATTTATGCTCAAAAGATAATATCTCATTATCTTAATTTACATGTTTTACTTTTGATATGCCTGAATGTTGTCTCTGAATTAATTGTTGGGAAATTAATTGGTTGGTGATGAATCCTTTGAGAGATTTGTTACTGAATTAATTGTTGGGAGATTCTCTGTTTTGGAAAATGTTGGGAGATAAACCAATCTTGTAATAGGATAAACTGAAACCTGAGTTTAGGTTAATGTTTTGTAACAAGATTGGTTTTGGCATCATCAAAAAGGGGGAAATTGTTGGGAGATGAATTTAATAAAGATATGATTTTGATTAGATCCCAAAATCCCTGAGTATGACATGTTCAGGATAATCTTGATAGTTAGTCGAGATTCGGTTTTAGAGTATTCGGGATGTTATCTCGCAAAATGTATAGTCGCCAGATATAGATCGAGGTTAGGATCTCAAGATTAAAGAAAGAACTTCAATAAGTGTTTGAAGAAACAGAAGTTTCAAAGATGAAATCAAGTTTCAAGATTGATATGAAACAGAGAATCAAGAAGGTGTGAAACTAAGATCAAGAACTCGAGGCGAGGCCCGAATTTGAAGACTTCGGTGAAATCGAGATATCAAGACTCAAAGATGAAATCGAGAAGCGAAGACTCAAAGATGAAGACTCAAAAGATATCGACCAAAGATATCTCAGAAGACTCGAGAACACGGCCAAGACTCGGAAGACCACGAAGACTCGAAGACCACAAGACTCGAGGAAGACTCAAGACACGTAGATGTAAGATCAAGATCGAAGATCAAGAATCTTCAAGGCAAAGTAATTCATCAAGACTCAAGAATGTCTCTTGAATGCTCGAAGATAAACTGAATGTTCGAGGCATTTGAAAATATCTATCGAGAGATGCAATATTGAGGAGAACGCGATTCCTTAGAAAAATAGATATTGCCCAAGACATTCTCATGCAGACAAAAGGAACTAAGATGTCGGAAGATACTCTTAGTTTCGGTGAAAAAAGTGATAACTTAGGCTACATGAAAGGCTATTGCGAAGCGTGTTAGGAGTGTCAAACCTTAAATATAGCCGTTTTTCTCACACACCATAAGAGGAAACTCACGAATTTATCTCTTCCAACGGATAGTTTTCAAGAGTGGCCTTGGTGTATGCCTATAAATCTTGTGACCCTCTACATTGTAAGGTTACGGAAATTTGTAAGCAACTCAAGAGCTCAAACTTATTATTACCAAGTTGAAGCACTTTCGAAAACCCAAGAATTTCCCAAGTGCTTTAAATCGAAGAGAGCTCATTCCACTAAGCCTAGCTTGATAAGATATATCCAAAGCTTAGTCGAGATATCCTAGCCTTTGCATTGTTCTTTATTGTAAAGGATATCTCATCCTAGTTGGAAACCAACCAAGAAACCCCCAAACCCTTTGTAAGGTAGTTTGAGTGTGATTGTTTGTGAGATTGGAGTTGTAAAGAGTTAGTAAACTACATTGAGGTAGTCAGAAAGCTCTAGAGAAGAAGTGAGTAATTTATCTTGGATAGACAGAAAGCTTGTGTGAGTTTTGAGTTAGTAAACTACAGAGGTAGTCAGAAAGCTTAAAATAGAAAGGTTAGTAAACTACAGAGGTAGTCAGAAAGCCTTAGGAAGTGTTTAGTGAATTTCTCTGAAGAGATCAGAGAGAGTGGACGTAGGAGCTTGAGTCTCTGAACCACTATAACTTGTTGTGTTCTTTGCTTTCTGTTTTGCTTGATTTATCTGTTGCATTACTTTGTTTTGAAATCATATTTTCACTGATATTTCAGTTGGAATCAATCCACTGAAAGTTGCATATAATTGAATCACATCCTAATCACTATTTCATTAAAGGAAGGTTTTCAACAAAAGCTTAAAACGAGTATAAACTAAGGGCCAACCATTCCGCACATCTGAGTAGCTAGAACAGATAGTTATCAAACTGAACCTACTCTTCTGAGGGTTCAGTAAGTTATTTATCTGATCCAAGCAACTCAGGATCTCTGAAAGCTCAGGACTCAGTTGGGATTATCTGAGGTATCTGAAAGCATCTCAGGATCACTGTCTCAGGTAGACTTTGACTCAGAGTGATTTGTGCTTCCAAGGACCAAATCATCAGGACAACCTGACCCAATCTGACCTCAGTAAAAGAAAATTTTTTAAAATCACTGAACACGTGTATTTCCCCCTCCCCATACACGTGTAAGATTCGTTTGCACCGGGACCAACAGGCACCATACCTTGGGAGTAGTTGAGTCAGTGCAGTATCCATATAGTATTGCTCCTGCTCTCATATCTGCACTTCTCCCCGCCTTGTTGATCATGCTCATCTTCTTAGCCTTATCATGTAATTCTTGGCCATTGAGAACTCATCGAAAGAGGAGAAAGCGCTTTGAGAAGACATCATGCATCATCTCTGTCATCTTGGTCATGGCGTAGAGCCCATTACCTCAACAAACTATTTTGATCATCGATCATTCTTCTCAACCAAACTTTGGCTTCAAGATAGGCGATTCTTTCTTGATACATCTGCTTCATGTTGGCATTAAGCTCTGTATGTACTCCATCAATCTTTCCATCTGATAGAGTTGTTTGAAGCGTATCACATGATGAACTCAGGTTCTCCAATTTCTCATTTTGAGCAGCCAGGACTAACTCCATCTGAGTCATTTTGTCTGTAAGAATTTTTTGCAGCATGCCTGAAGAAGAGCTTAGATTCTCAAGCTTTTGAGATTGACTTGCCAGTATCTCTTCCATCCTTGGCTCTATCTTCTTTAACTCATCCAGGATTGGTGTGAAATCAACCACTGGAGTTTGTTCAACATTTTCCAACTGAGTTAGGTGCTCCAACTGAGCCTCAGTCTGCATATCATAAACATCAAATTTAAAGCTAGGCACTTCAAGAATTAACCGCATAATGTATACTAAATGCAAAAAAACACCAAGAATACTAACTTCGGTCGAGGTTGTGTTCGATATCGGTTGGTTCAACATCGATATATGTCCCCATCCGGTTTCCTTCTCTTTCTCAAAGATTCCGTCGAGATTCCTTCTCCTTCTCATTTCTTTTTTACGTGATCATCTCCTTATCCTTATCTTTATTTTGATCATGAGAAATTTGGAACCATCTACTCCTTTGATAGCTTTCTTTTCAGCTAGCTTCTTTTTCACCAATTCATCAAAATCAGCAGCTTTCATTCTCAGCTTGGTTTTCCTGAAACCTGAGAATCCAGTTAGAACAGCTGTCTCAGCATTCCACCACTCTTCTCCTCTGTATGAAGCAATGTTCAGCATCTCCGGGAGTGTTTGATTCAGAATATACACTGTCATTCTGAGCCTGAAGAACATATCCTGAAGTTTAGGATAGGCATTAAGCTCAGGGTATCTGTCCAAGATGAACCGTTCCCCCTTGCTTCGCCATTCAGTCTCTTTGGCTTATCCCTTCGGGCTTTCAGAAGCAGTAGGTTCAGAGTGTATAAGTTTCAGAGATGATGGATCAAAAAATGGTTCATTCAGAAGTGCATCCAAGTTCAACAATTCCTGAGGTTTAGACTGATCTGACGTCTGAACAGGTCTTTCTTCAGTAGGGATCTGAGGTCCCTTGATGATTTCCTGAGAGATTTCATCTGAGCTCAGAGAGGTTTCGAGTACCTCAGAGAAAACCTGTTCCTCAGTTTCTTGCTCCTGCACATTTGTCACTACCTGAGCAAGAACCTGAAGTGGAGATTTCAACCCTTGCTAGCCTTCAGGTTGAGATTCTTCAGTTTCACTGGCCTTCTTCTCAGCAATAGATTGAAGCCTTCTGCGCTTCTGAGGAGCTAGTGCTTTCTTCTTCAGTTTCTCTCCTTTCTTTCTTTTAATTTCCTTCAGGGCTTTCCCCCTAGCTTGTTTGGCTTCTTCATCAGTTTCTTCTTCAGCAGTCTCCCCCTGAGACTCTGAGTTTTTCTCTTTCTTTCCTCTCAAAGTCTTCTTTGTTGGTTTGAACATGATTTTTGACTTTGGAAAGGAAGTGGAATCGGCAAAGATGTCCTCCTCTTCTCTGCACGTTTCCAAGATAAATGCAATCTTGGTTGCATGTAGAATCTTTCCTTTGATAACTACCGAGCCATTCACCTTCTGAATTTGTTTGGCTTAATCACTCACCACTTTGATAAAATAGTGCAACCAATTGAATGCCGTGGAAGGTGAATCTTCAATCGCCGCCATTAGCCTTAACTTAGGCGTGCTTATCTATTCGAAACTACCAGATCTACTCATGATGCATTTGCTTACAATATCCAACAATACTCGATATTTAGGCTTCAAATGCCTCTTATTCGAGTAATTTTCCAAACTTTCTTTGGATGCTCGATAATTTTATCCAAATACTCTTGTTCCCTACCCATCATGTATACCGTAGGGTCTTCACCTCTATCACTTAACTCATATATGGCATTCAGATTCTTAGGAATAATATAAAATTCCCTAACAAAATCCACATATTTCGAACCATGCTCCAGATGCAAGACTGTAATCTGAGACTCTATGCAATTCTCATCATCTAGCTTCATATTAGAGATAAACTCAATTACCTCTTTCACATATTCGACCTCTGGTTGATTCGCGACCAAGCATGTAAGCTTTACCAAACGAATCATATGCAACGCCTCCTTCTCGTGAGTTGCATTGGACGTGATTTCTAGAGAAACGACATATTCATACCAAGGTTTATTGGAAATGGCGAGTTTGTCGTATACAGAAAGTGTCATTTTTAGTGAATTTCTGGTGAAGGGTTTTGAGGTAAAAATTTCTGGGCAATCGAAGGTTTCGAAGCAGAGTGTTTGTGAAGATGAAGGCTTTTCTTTTTGAAATAGGGCTTGAATGGAGTTTTTCAATGGATATAGGATTTTTGATTTATGAAAAATCGCGTAGATGAAGGTTTTGACGGTCAAGATTAAAAACCGACTAAAACGGGTATTTGAAAGGACGATTTCACAAATACTAAGCCGCCAATTTATCCCTATTGGTGATTAGTGAACAGTGCATTTAATTATTGTTCCTGCAGACCATTGACCTTCCTCGTGGATTTCAAAGGTCCCACTTAATTATTTCTTGGTGTTTTGTCATTTTTGCCAATGATTTACCGAGATTCGGATAGACAATAAATGTGGTGCATGAGTAAATACTTCTTAGACTAATTTTCTCCATCAGTCTTACTGAGTTTTGACATTGATAAAATGTCAGTATAATCTTAATCTTGAACTTGAGTTAACCCGAGTTTCCCAAGACTCGGTGTTCAAGATTTCTCAATTTTAACCTGAGTTTTTTCAGTAAAAACCTGAGAAAACTTCATGCATCTGAAAACCTTGAATTTTTCAGATTTGCTTTATTAACTTGGATCCAACATACCTAATTCAACTGATAGTTCACGAAATCTTGATTCAAAACGAAAGGTTTAGTCAAGATATCAACTCTCGCTTATCAAGATGAATTTTCTCCATTCGATGTCTTTCTTCTCAACATGATCTCTCGATGAAGTGATGTCCGATATCAACATGCTTACATCCGTGTGCAATAATGTGATTTTGTGTAATAGCAATTGCACTATTATTATCATAAAATATAGGTACTTCATTGGTTATAATCTTATAATCCCTTAATTATTATCGAGCTAAAGAATTTGTGCACAACGAACTTCCTCGCATGACCATGTATTGACTTCAAGAAGTCTTGATTACTCTTGAGGTTTGTTTCTTTGAAAACCATGATATCGGTTTACTTCCAAGAAATTGACAAGTTCCTGTGGTAGACTTCCTGTCAATTCAACATCCTCCATAATCAGCATCTGAATAACCAGTTAATTCAAGGTTATCATCAGCTGGATACCATAATCCTCTATTCACAGAGCCTTTAAGATATTTTAGAATCTTTTTGGCAACCTCCATGTGACTAGCCTTAGATTAGATTTCTGGTATCTTGCACATATCCCAACAAAGAAATGTTATATCGTGCCTACTTGTCGTGAGATATAAAGCGATGATCCAATGATCCCTCTATAATCAGTGTGATTTACTGATTTGCCTTCAGGATCAGAATCCATCTTGTAGTTAGTGTTCATGGGAATTCTAACTTGTTGGTCCCGAATTTTGGTGTTGAAAGCAAACTTGTGATGTGATGCATATAAAAAAGGGGTGAGGGAAAGGTCAATACTATTTTTTTTGCGTTTTAAACCAATTGGTGTTGTTTTGCTTATAATCAAATGCATATGACAAGTATAAAAATAAAGCAGTAAAGAACACACGATTTTATAGTGGTTCGGACGAAACCTGCCCTACATCCGTTCTTCCCTTTCGGGGCACCAACTTAACCAACTAAACCGACTTAACCGACTGGACTTAGTTTAACGTGTTAGTCCAACACCCAACAGATGTTTACCGAGTTCACACTCAAAAGGGACTTATCACCCTCACGGGATTGCCTACCCTCTCTTGCGGGATTGCTAGATGTTTACTGAGTTCACACTCAACCGAGGCTCGTAAATCGTAAACTAGAATCCCTAGTCGAAATCTTACAGTAAAACAAACTTAACCTAACTTTTGGGTTTGGGTAAAGATTTGTTGGTTTCAACTAGGTTGAGATTTTCCTTACATTTGTTTAGCCTCAATGCTAAGGATGGGAAAATCTCTAAGCTTAGGATATGGCATTTGTGCTTAGATCTAGGGGTAGAACACTCTTTTGAATATACGCGTGTATTTCTTGCTCGTGGTTCTATGGTGGAAATGCTACATGATTTGGCCTCTGAAGCTTCAATGGTGTTTTCACGCATTTCTCCACACTTCCACACGTAATAATGAAGGAAGAAATTGTATTTATAGTGTGGATTTAAATGTTACAGATTGGAGAATCTCATTCAAATCCATACTACTCTCAGAAATTTTTTCGAGCTTGTCGTCTTCCTCTCATTGGTCCGTCGCCATTTGAATCTAACGGGCTATATTCTTTGGGTTTCTTCTGAGTCTCAAGATCTTGATTCTATCCGAGCCTTGATTTTCTCGAGCCTTGAGTTATCCGAGCTATCCGAGCCTTGAGTTATCGAGCCATTTGAGCCTTGAGTTATCTCGAGCCTTGAGTTATCCCGAACCTTCAGTTATCCCTGAGCCTTGAGTTATCCCGAGCCTTGAGTTCTCTGAGAGCCTTGAGTTCTCTGAGTCTCGAGGTTTCTTGATTCAGCAGACTTCTCTTGGCCGGACCTTGTCGATCGAGAATATCGACACTCAGGCTAACTGAGTTGACTCTTGAATTGAGACATCGACCCTCAAGTCACATTGACTCGAATATCGATTTCTTCTTTTTGTCGATCGTCGGCTCGTGATCAATCACTTCTTCGATTCGGCATCTCGAGGATAGCATCGGTCATCGTGCCGGGTTATATCACGTTTTTATCATCCTCGATCTCGATCACGATGATCTCGTCGATCTCATCCTTTCGTCTTCATGCTCGATCTCGATCACGTCGATCTTGATCGATCTCTTTTGCTCATCTTCCGATCTGCTTAACCTTCCCCGATTTGGTGGCTTTTAGCTTTTCTTCATGTCGATTTACCAGCTTCATCGCCGATTGACTCGGAACTCATCTTTACTCATCTGATCTCGATCATTCTCGTCTGCAGCCTCTTCTGATCTCGATCATCTTCTTCTGATTTCATGAGTTCCCCCTCAATTTATTCTTTTATCTGTAAATTAGCTTGAATAACACAAGTTAATAATGTTTTGGCATAATTCATCAAAACTAAAATATCCCAACATAACTGCATTACAATTCTGTACTCCATACTTTGCAATCAGATCTCTGGAGTATTTTGCTTGATTGATGAAAATTCCTTCCTTAGTTTGTTTCACCTGAAGTCCAAGAAAGAAATTCATCTCCCCCATCATTGACATCTCAAACTTTCCTTTCACCAGAGTAGAAAACTTTTCACACAACTGATGATTTGGAGATCCAAATATGATGTCATCCACATAGATCTGAACTACTAAAATTTCCTTTCCATCTTCTATCCTGAACAAAGTCCTATCAACAGTTCCTTTGATAAAACCATGGTCAGTAAGAAACTGAGAAAGGTATCATACCATGCTTGGGGTGCTTGCTTAAGACCATACAAGGCTTTCCTGAGCCTGTAAACTTGGTCATTCTGACAAAATCCGGAGGTTGTTCCATATACTTCCTCCTACACACACCATTCGAGAAATGCACTTTTCACATCCATCCGACAGGTGTGAATTTCATGTAAAGCATATGCAAGAAACAATCGATGGCTTCTAGTCTTGGTGCAAAGGTTTCATCATAATCCAAGCCTTCTTCTTGGGAATAACCTTGTGCAACTAGCCTTGCCTTGTTTCTCACAATGTTGTTGTTTTCATCTCTCTTATTCTTGAGCACCCACTTAGTTCTAATCACATTGTGCCTTTTAGGTCTGTCCACTAGCTCCCAAACTTCATTCCTTGAGAACTGATTCAATTATTCTTGCATAGCAACAATCCAGAATGAGTCTTGTACAGCTTCTTCAATCTTAGTAGGTTCCTTTTCTGATAGGAAGCAGCCGAACAAAGCACTTTCACCATGGAACCGTCTTGTCTTTACTCCTTCTGATAGATCACCCACAATCTGACTTGTAGGATGGCTATCTAACCATTTTCTCCTGGATGTTCCCCCTTCAGTAGTGTCCTCAACATCCGAAATGTTAGGTTCAGGCAGTTCATTAAATTCAGGGAACAACAGAAAAGGAGAAAGGGAATCATCTTCCTCAGGGGAAATTCCATTCAGAACATTGTCAGAGACATTTTTTCCAACTTGGTTGATAGATTCAAAGTTTACCTCAGCTGTGACCACATCTTCATCGGCATTACATACCTGAGTCTGAACTGGTGTATGTTTAGATTGGTCAGCTTCAGTGTGTTGGCTTTCCTTCAGTGGAGAATTTCCATCCTGAGTCTCACCATCCTGAGTTTTTCCATCATGAACTTCTTTGTCTGAGTCTGATTCACTCCATTCATAGAAAGTGACTGACTTCTTCTTTTCAGATTCAGAGGATTACTTTTTCAGGCTAAGTCTGGTGATTCTCTTGGTCAGTTCTACTGAGTCATGTTCTTGTTTCTTCTAAACACAAGTAGTTTCATCAAAAACAACATGAGGTGTTTCTTCCACAATAAGAGTCCTACAGGTTAAACTCGAAGGCTTTCTTGACTTGTAATATCCTAAGAATATCCCTTCATCGACTTTTGCTATCAAAAGTTTTCAACCCGATCTTTACTATTATTGTGTATGAAACACTTGCAATAAACACACGAAAGAAAAAACAACAGTTTCCTTTTCATTCCACAAATTTCATATGGAGTTTTTCCTTGATACGCCGTCAAGATGGATGCATTGCGAGAGTAGCATGCGGTGTTGATAACCCATTCAAAATCTCTTAGGAATATCAGCTTCAACAATCATTGTTCTTGCAGCTTCTGCCAGAATCCTATTTCTTCTTTCAGCAACATCATTCTGTTGTGGGGTCCTTGCAGCTGATGTTTCATGCGTTATTCCATTTGCTGCACAATAATCGGATATGATATGATTGATAAACTTCGGTTCCTTTATCCGATCGATTTTGACCACACTCAGATTCTTTTTGAGATCGAGCCTTTTCCGAGTAGTTCAGGCGATTTTTTCAGGAGTCTCTTTCTTCGAGTATCTAGAGTAGTCATCAACTACCACAAGTGTGTATTTCACGCCATTAGTGCTCACAGTGGTCTTTGGACCAAAGAGATCCATATGTAACGAAGTAAAGATTCTATCAAGATAAACATCTACTTTGCTTTTGAAAAGATGCTGACGATTTATTTTCCTTTTCGGCGGGCATCACAAACATATCTTTTTTGAACACTTCATTGGGTAACCCTCACAAGTGCTAATCTTGCAAGTTTTGTTGGGGTTTTAAAGTTTAAGTGATTAGGTCTTTTACGCCACAACCAATCGGGTATCAAATTGGAACTTTTGCAACCAAACATGTATCTTTAGGAGATAATTTCCAATCGAAAGAAGATACACATTTCTTTTTCTAATATCATCGATAAAATTTTTACGAAGTATTGTCTTTCACATAGCATAAGTTCTTTTGAGAACATAACACGTAATCCTTTGTCACAGAATTGAATGATAGAAAGGTGATTATGCTTTAGACCCCGGACACATATGAAACACCATGGATATGAGCAGAGTCAACTTCAAGAGTTCCATATCCTTGGTTTGTTCTTTGGAGTTGTCTCAAATGTGATCTCGAGGGCCTTTTTTGCTCAACATAGTCGGTGAGTAGTTGCTTATATCTGTCGTATGTCTTGAATATCCATTGTCCGGATACCATACAACAGTGCAATTCATTTCCACTCATCGAGTCTTGCTATGTTGTATTCATTCACCAAGGTTCTTTTCCTTTACTCCGAAAAAAGCGGTCGATTTTTAGGTACCCATTTTAGTGTAGGGTCCTACAAAGTTATTTTGTACCTTTTTGGAACCTAAATCTGCTCGATAACTCTAATTACTTTAGAGTGGTTTGGTTCTTCTCCTATAAACATCTACATACACATTCACTACCCTAGGTGCCTTGGCATTACCTTGTGTATGAGTGCGGCCTTTAGCATGAACATGATCCTTAGAGTTCTTCTTGGGTTCGGGCTTTTTGTTCAAGTGCCTTAGCTTTTTAGTGCAATTTGGTCTCTCTCTCTCACGACTTGGGTTCAGGAAACATTTACCCTTAGACAAGTGGGGTTTAGGTTGCTGTGCTAAAATTGGGATCTTCAATGTCGAGGACTTGGTCTTTTCGATTTGAGAATATCTCTGCCGAAAGTGTTTCTCTTCCGAAAATTCCTCCGATGGTTCAATCTGCAGATCTCTTCGAGTTAGTATTCTTAACCGAGGCTTTTGAAATCTTGGCTTTCAAAAATTTTCTACTAAGTGTTCAGGTTTTCTAGCCTTTTCCTGAGGTTTGGGCTTTCTTCCCTGAACCTTCAGTTTTTCAGAAACCATAGGTCCTTTACCCTGCTAAAAATAACGGCCGTTTTTCAAGATCGAAGATTAGATGCCATTCGGGTTTAACAAAGGCAGGTCTTGGTGCTACTAGAAGCAAAGATTCGTAAGACCTTGTGAGGTTCCCCCTCGGAATGTATCCCAATCCAGCTTTTATAGTTGCGGGTCTTTGATAACTCTGAATTTCATCTATTACTTTAGATGCATAATTCAATAGAGCTACCTTTCTCTGTGCACTTTCCTCACATTTCTTTAGAGTTTCATGCTTCTCAAAGAGGTCATTGAACTCAGTTCTGATAAGCTGGATCTCTTTAGTGGATTTCTCTAATTTTCCGTTCAGGATCTCTATCACCTTCTCTTTTTCTGAGAGTTGTACTTTCAGAACATCCAGTTCATCAGTAGTTCCCATCAATTGAGAAGTGATCTTATCATTTTTAGAGTCTTTCCACTTCAGATTCTCAGAAGTCAGTTCCTTGTTCTGCTCTTGAGTTTCAGTGAGTAGTTCTTGTAACATAGAATAGTCCTTCATAAGATTCTCAAATGAATCCATCAGGTCAAAGTTACTATTTACAGTTGAACTTGTGAACTCGTGTGCTTGTGTAGGAGCAACAACAGAGATAGAAGAATTTACCTCCTCTACAGGCACAAGATAGACATCATCACTGTCACTGTCTGAGAAAATCTCATCTGAGGAACTGGAGCCTTCTTCAGAATGTTCTTCCTCTTCTGCAATCATAGCTTTCTTGCTGGAGATCTTCATGTCTCTCTTGGCTTGTCTTTCCTTTCTTTCTTTAGCACTTAGCTCAGGACAGTCATATTGGAAGTGACCTTTCTTTTGACAGTTATAGCATCTGTTGGTATCATCATCCTGATCACTTTCCTCCTTGGTCTTGGAGTCCTTCTTCTTGGATGAGGATCCTTCAGCTTTGTGGTCCTTCCTTTTCTCAGTGTATCTGTCCTCAGCTTCTGAGTCTCTCTTGTACCTGTGATTCCTGTAATATTTCTTATATTTCTCATATCTGCTATTGAGTCTTTCAAACCTCCTTGCCATCAGTACTAGCTTGTCCTCCTACTCATCCTGATTTTTGGCAAGTGAGTTCTCAGACTCTCTAGACTTACAGGATTTCTCTTTGGCTTTGAAAGCCACATTCTTGCTAGATGAAGAATCATCTATGCTGTCAGATTTCTTAGTTTTCTTGTCAATCACAAACTCATAAGCTTTCAGTTAAGAGAAAACTTGTTGATATGGCATGGAATCAATATTTTTGGTGTTTTCAATCACCACAGCATGTATATCCCATTTCTTAGATAATCCTCTAAGAATTTTTAGTGCCACTTCTCTCTGTGGGTATCTTTTCCCAAGAGCACTCAGATCATTCATGATGCTAGTGAATCTGACCTCAAGTTTGTCAATGGATTCACCATCTTCCATTTCAAAGCTATCAAACTTTCCAATAGCAACAGAAAGTTTGTTTTCTTTAATATGATCTGTGCCTTGACACATAATAGCAAGTGTATCCCATATTTCTTTTACAGTTTCACAGTGAGAAATCATTCCCATAACACCATCATCAATAGTGCTGTACAAAGTATCTTTAGCGATGTACTCCAGATTGACTAACTTTCTCTCATCAGGAGTAAGTTGATCATCAGGCTTTGAAAATTCAATTCTGGGATCATTTCTCTCAGTATCAGTTGAGCCTGCATTCTCAGTCTCCATAGGTCATTGCTCTCACCAAAGAACATAGGAAGTTTCTTAGAAGGCATGATGACTGACCCTTGTAAGATATCAGCAAATAGATCTATTCAGTGGACCACCAAAGTCTTTCAACAAATAGACTATGGCTACCAAAGGAAGTGGTCAAAATGAACCACTGCTCTTATACCACTTGTTGGACCCGATGCTAACGAGTCTCACACGTGTATAGGGGGGGAATACACGTGTTCAGTGATTTTTAAAACTTTTCTTTCACAAGGTCAGATGGGTCAGGTTATCTTGATGATTTTGCCCTGAGAAGCACAGATTGCCCTGAGTCAAAGTCTACTGAGACAATGATCCTAAGCTGCTTTCAGAAGCTTCAGATTAGCCCAACTGATCCTGAATTTATCAGAGATCCTGAGGAGCTTGGATCAGATAATTATCTTACTGAACACTCAGTAGAGTTAGTTTAGTTTGGTAACTATCTGTTCTAGCTACTCTAGTGTGCGGAATGGTTGGCCCTAAGTTTATACTCGTTTTAGCTTTGCTGAAATATCTTCCCTTCAATAAAACAGTGATTAAGGATGTGATCAATTTGATGCAAGTTCGTGGATTGGTTCCAACTGAATATCAGCGAAATATGCTTTCAGTGAAAAATATGCTACAGCTAATAATGCAGTACAGAAAGCAAACAACACAGCAATTATAGTGGTTCAGAGACTCAAGCTCCTACGTCCACTCTCTCTGATCTTCAGAGAAATTCCTTAACCACTTCCTAAAGCTTTCAGGCTAACTCACTATAGCTTACTAACTTTTCTACCTTGAGTTTTCTGGCTGACTTACTGCAGCTTAGTAACTCAAACACACACAAGTGTTTAGACTACCACAAGTAGCTTACTAACTTCTTCTCTAGAGTTTTCTGGCTAACTCACTGTAGCTTACTAACTCTTTACAACTCTAACTCACCAACAAAACACACACAAACTACCTTAACAAAGGGTTTGGGTTTTGGGTTGGTTTCCAACTAGGGTGAGATATCCTTCACAATAAGAACTAATGCAAAGGCTAGGATATCTCTTCTAAGCTTTGGATATATATATCACTCTAGGCTTAAAATAGTGAGCTCTCTCCAATGTGAAACACTTGGGAAATTCTAGGGTTTTTGAGTGCTTCAATTTGCAATAATACGAATGAGCTCTTGAGTTGCTTTGAAATTTCCCGTGCCTCTCAATATAAAGGGTCACTGGTATTTATAGGCAACTTCACCAAGGTCACTCTTTGAAAACTATCAGTTGGAAGAGATAGCTTTATGAGTTTCCTCTTCTGGTGTTTGATGAACGACTATTTTTAGGGTTTAAACACTCCCTTGCATGTTTTAGGAAATATAAATCATGTAGCTAATCACCAATTTTTGCGATCTCGAACTTAAGTACTCGACATAATTGAGGTCCTGTCGCTTTCGAAAGGTCGATGAAGCACAGATGTTGTCTTTCTCTCGATTGGTTCTTGTCTTCAGTGAATGTAGACAAACAAAACGGCTCTTTTTGGTCAATCTCTCTGAATGAGATAACCTGAAACACACTTAGACTTAGTTCCTTTTGTCTGCACTAGAATGTTTTGGGCAATATCTATTTTTCTGAACATGTGAGTTTTTCTCAGTTTTGTAGTCTTTAGAAAGATATTATTCAGTGCCTCTGAACATTGAGGGTTATCCGAGTATTCGGTATCTTCATCGAAGTCTTGATGTCTTCAACAACATTCAGTAGTTTTGATGAATTTTGTCAAAACATTATCAACTTGTGTTGTTGAAGCTAATATACAGATAACAAGTTAAGGGGGAACGAAAGAACAAGTTGAGGGGGAACTCACGGAATCAGAAGTAGATGATCGAGATCGGATTTAGACCGACGAGATCGGATGAGTAAGATGAGTTCCGGAATTAATCATGAGTATGCAAAATCGTAAGAGAAGAAAAGCTAAGCGGTGATCGGAAGTTCGGATGAACAGTAACAGACGCGATCAAATGATCAAGAATGTAAGAATCTAATCCGGTGATCGAAGAATGCATAAGCCGATCGAAAAGAACCGATCGTAAGATCGTAAGAGAAATCGTAAGAGGAATTGAGGACCCGATCAAGATCGACGCGGATCAGAGATCGATAAAATAACCCGATATGTTAACCGACAGAAACTTGATGCTATCCCCGATATATCGACGAAGATGAATCGATCCGATCAATGAAGCCGAATCTGCAACAAGAAATCGTCCGAAATAAGCTTACCGAGGGTCGCTGAGTAAAAGTGACCCGAGGGTCGATGTCCGGGTTAGAAGAAATGAACTCAAGAAGTCCCAATGTCAAGATGGACGATGTATAAGGTCCAAGAGAAGTCCGCCGACTCAGAGAAACCCGAGACTCAGATGAAAACCCGAGACTCGCATTTAAAACCCGAGACTCGTAAGAATCTTGGAAGACTTAGAAGAAACCCGAGAATATAAATCATAGATTCACCGACGTGGGACTAATAAGAGAAGACAACTTGACTGAAGAAGTGCGGAACTTCTGAATAGTATGGATTTGAATGTGATTCTCTCCAACGTTAACATTCAAATCCACACATTAAATACAAGGTCTTTCATCATTCTAAAGGGTGGAGAGTGTGGAGAATATGAAAAAGATGCTACAGAGCTAAGAGCCATATACTCAAGCATTGACCAAAAAGAGTCGTTATGTTTGTCTACATTTACTGAAGATAAGAGCCAATCAGAGGAAGAAAATAAAGATTGTACTTTTCGACTAATCGAAAGCCATGATTGCAGAGGAAGAAGAACATTACGAAGAGGGTTCCATTCTTGGATGAGATGTTCTCGAGAAGTAGCGGTGATGATATATCCATCTAATGGATGTGGAGGAGATAAATTCTTCTATCTCTGTTGTTGCTCCTACACAAGCACATGAGTTATCAAGTTCTACTGTAAACAGTAACTTTGACCTAATGGATTCTTTTGAGAATCTTATGAAAGACTATGCTGTGTTACAAGAACTGCTAAATGAAACTCAAGATCAGAACAAAGAAATTGCCCAAAGTTTTAGACAAGGGTAAAGGACCTATGGTTCCAGAAAAACTGAATGTTCAGGGAAGAAAGCCCAGACCTCAGGAAAAGGCTAGAAAACTGACCACCACTAAGAGGAAATCTTCAAAGCCAAGATTTCAAAGCCTCAAAGGCTAAGAATACCAACCTCAAGAGATCTCAGATGAACAAAAGAAAGGAATTTTCGAGAAGAGAAACACTCAAGAGAGGCATTCTCAACCGAAAAAGACCAAGTCCTCTCGACATGAAAGACCCCAATTTCAAAGACAGTAACCCAAACCCCACTTGCCTAAGGGTAAAGGTTTCCTGAACCCAAGTCAGCAGAGACAAAAACCAGCTGCACAAAAGCCAAAGCACTTGAACAAAAGGCCTGTACCCAAGAAGAACTCTAAGGCACATGTTCATGCTAAGGCTGGCACTCATACACAGGATACTGTTAACGCACCTAGAGTGGTGAATGTGTATGTAGATGTTTATGGTACACAAATCAGCCACTCTAAGGTAATTAGAGTTGTTAGGCAGATTTGGAATCCAAAAGGTACAACTAACCTGGTAGGACCCTACACCAAATGGGTACCACAAAACTGATCTATTTTTCAGGTAAACAGAAAAGGGCACTGAGCTGAATGAAGACAACATAGCCCTGATAAAAGGAATATTTGAGATGTCATTGTTGGGGGAGATGAATTTCTACTTGGACTTCATGAGAAACAAACTAAGGAAGGAATATTCATCAGAGATCATATTGAGAAGAAAGACATCATGTTGGTCCCGGTGCAAACGAGTCTTACACAAATCGCTCTGAGTCAAAGTCTACCTGAGACAGTAATCCTGAGCTGCTTTCAGATACCTCAGATAATCCCAACTGATCCTGAGTTTTCAGAGATCCTGAGTGGCTTGGATTAGATAACTAACTTACTGAACCCTCAGAAGAGTAAGTTCAGTTTTGTAACTATCTGTTCTAGCTACTCAGATGTGTGGAATGGTTGGCCCTTAGTTTATACTGCGTTTTAAGCTTTTATTAAAAAACCTTCCTTTTAATGGAATAGTGATTAGGCTGTGATTCAATTATATGCAACTTCAGTGGATTGATTCCAACTGAATATCAGTGAAAATATGCTTTCAATTCAAAGTAATGCAACAGATAAAACAAGCAAAACAGAAAGTAAATAACACAAAGAAGTTATAGTGGTTGGAGACTCAAACTCCCACGCCCACTCTCCCTGATCTCTTCAGAGAAATTCACTAATCACTTCTTAAGGTTTTCTGACTACCTCTGTAGTTTACTAACCTTTCCACTTCCTAAGGTTTTCTGACTACCTTTGTAGTTTACTAACCTTTCTATTTTGAGCTTTCTGACTACCTCTGTAGTTTACTAACTCAAAATACACACAAGCTTTCTGTCTATCCAAGATAGATTACTCACTTCTTTCTAGAGCTTTTCGACTACCTCAATGTAGTTTACTTACTCTTTCTAACTCCAATCTCACCAACAATCACACTCAAACTACCTTACAAAGGGTTTGGGGTTTCTTGGTTGGTTTCCAACTAGGATGAGATATCCTTTACAATTAAGAACAATGCAAAGGCTAGGATATCTCGACTAAGCTTTGGATATATCTTATCAAGTTAGGCTTAGTGGAATGAGCTCTCTTCGATTTAAAGCACTTGGAAAATTCTTGGTTTTTCGAAGTGCTTCAACTCATGATAATAAGTTTGAGCTCTTGAGTTGCTTTACAAATTTCCCGTGGCCTTACAATGTAGAGGGTCACAAGTATTTATAGGCATACACCAAGGTCACTCTTGAAAAACTATCCGTTGGAAGAGATAGCCGTGAGTTTCCTCTTATGGTGTGTGAGAAATTTATATTTGGGGTTTGACACTCCCTAACACGTTTTTAGGCAATAGCCTTTCATGTAGCCGGTCATCACTTTTGCGATGCGGAACTTTGTACTTGACATCTTTTCAAAGGATGACACATCCTTTGTCGGATGATATGTGGATCTTTGTCTTCCTCTTTTGACTTTTGTCTCCGATTAAAGGTAGACAACTCAAGCGGCTCTTTTTGGTTACAATCTCGAGTGATATAACCTTAACAACACTTTGTCTTAGTTCCTTTTTATGCGCATTTGAATGTCTTGGCAAATATCTATTTTTTCTAAGCAATCAGCGTTTTTCTCAAGATTGCATCCTTCGGATAGATATTTTGATTGCCTCGTAACATTCGAGTTTATATTGAGCATTCAAACATTCTTCGAAGTCTTGATAATTATTGTGCCTTCGATTACTTTCGGTCTTACATCTTCCTGCGGTGTTCAGAGTCTTGTGAGTCTTCAGGGTCTTCTGATTCTTCAGCGATGTCTTGACCGATGTCTTCGAGTCTTGATTCCTCGATTTCTCGAGTCTTGATATCTCGGTTTGTCAATGAAGTCTTGATTTCTCGATTTCATATTGAAACTTCAAGATCTCAATTTCTCCTTCGAAGTCTTGATTTCTCAGTTTCATACTGAAACTTCAGAAACTTAAGTTTCATACTGAAACTTCAGTTTCTTTAGAAACTTACTGAGCCTTCAGAACCTATCCTGATCTATATCTGCTGACTATACATTTTGCAGATATCGTCCTCAATACTCTAAAACTAAATCCTGACTCAACTATCAAGATTATTCTGAACATGTCATACTCAGGGGTTTTGGGATCTAATCAAAATCATATCTTTATTAAATTCATCTCCCAACAATTTCCCCCTTTTTGATGATGCCAAAACCTATCTTGTTAAACAATACTTAACCTATACTCAGGTTTTGGTTTATCCTATTACAAGATTGGTTATAACTCCCAACAATTTCCATACATAATGAGTCTCCCAACAATTAATCTCCCAACAATTAATTCAGTAACAAATCTCTCAAAGGATTCATCACCAACCAATTAATCTCCCAACAATTAATCTCAGAGACAACATTCAGGCATATCAAAATAAAGACATGTAAATTAAGATAATGAGATATTATCTTTTGAGCATAAATGATAAGGTTTCATTGATGATTGGTAGACAGTTACAAGTTACAATGAATCTTATCTGAACAAACAAAATCAAAAAGACAAAAAAAATAAAGGATTACATGAATCTTCTGAGTCTTCATCTTCAGTCTTCTTCTGCTCTTCAGCTCGGCACTTCAGTTCTGATCTTCCACCTCATCAGCAGGCACTTCGAGGTTGAACATCCCATACTATCTTCTTTTCAGCGCATCTCCCTCTTTGATGATATCAAGATTGTTCCCTGTCAGGCCCAACTGAATGGCGTACTGAGAAATTTCTTGAGCAATGGCTTTCTCATTCACACAGCCATTCTCTAGCACAGGAGGAGGGTACGAGTATGGTCCAGGGGCGGTTATCTGCATCTTTCCTTCATCCGCAAGATTTAGCCAGCTTTGAAGATACTTCGAATAAAAGGTCAGGAGATAGTCAATGAAAGCCTCATTGGGATCTGAGCTTTCCCCTCTCCATTCTCTGAGCACATCATAGTAGAACCAGAAAGTTCTCTTGATTTCTTCCCATGCATCGTTGTACTGGATTGGCATCCATTTGTCAACATGAGGCCATTTCTGTGCTTTTGTGTTCCCTCTCCTCTTGCTTGCGAACTTTTTGAAACCCTCCTTCTCTCTTACTTCTTCTTCTTCTACCTTCTTTTACGATCTTTGGTACACGTGCAAAATGTAAGCGGCGATTTTTAGCTTGTTCAACTTGGAGTGTTTTCAGAGCACTTCGGGTATTGAAGACCTTCTTATGTGGCTCAACCTCAGATTCTTCAATATCCTGAATCAGCTTTCTCTGAATTGGCTTAGAAGCCTTAGCTCTTTTGCCCTCAGGCTCCTCAAATGCCACAGCTTTTCTTTTGATGGGCATTTCAGCACCATCTTGGCTTGTTCCAATTCTTCCTCCACCACTCAGTTTCTCTGCAGCAACTTCTTGCATTGTTTCCTCTGAAACCTGAGTGTAGATTGGCTTCTCCACCTTCTTGAATTTTAGCTTCTCAGTGGCTTCAATTTCCTTCATGGCTTCAGCAATGATTTTCTTTTCAGCTTCTTTGACAGACTTGCCTTTTAAAGTATGTTCCAATAAATCCCTGAGATCAGCTCCAGGTCCTTCCCCCTTCTTGGAACCATACTGAGGAAGAAGCCTGGAGAGTGCTGTGTCCATATGGTATTGCTCTTTACTTACACTCCGCACCTCCCCTGCCAACTGATCTTGCTCATCCTCGAGCCTTCTAAGGTGGTTCTTCGCTACTGAGAATTCTTCAGACATATGCGCAAATTAGCTAGAGAGAGCTTCCTTGAACATGTCTGTCATCTTGGCCATGAGCATTGAGCTCATCTCCTCAACAACATTCTTCACTAGCATCTCATTCTTCTCTACCAACTTCGCTTCAAGAATTTGAGTCTCCGTTCTCGATGCTTCGCCCATTTCTGCGTGACTAATCTCGGCTTTGACCCCTTCCATTTTCTCCTCAATCTTTCCTTCAATGGTGGTCGACTTTTTCCCCGAGTATCCTCGAAGTTGCACAGTCCGAAGAAGAACTCAAGCTTTCTATCTTGACTTTGGTTGGCAATACCTCCTCCATCCCGAGCAATTTTGTTCGGGGATTGGCTCAACCTTCTCCAACTTCTCCATCAGGGAGGAGATCAATCTCGAGGAGCATATCGACATCTTTGTGCCTCTGAGTTGGGTATTCGGCTCGAGTCTCGTCCCGAAACCGAGCTTCGATCTAAACTTGGGACTCGGTCTACCGATCCAGGATTCACCCCGAGCTTGGGTGTCCACGAGCCTCGGTCTGCGTATCGGACATTCTGATTTAAAGATAGGTACTTGATAATCTGGCATAATTATTAATAGTGCTAAAAAGTTGCACGAAGGCTAACTTCGATCGAGGATTTTCGACACTTGACCTTTTCAAAGATCGGGTTGAGTCTTTCTCCTTCTGAGATTGACTCTCATCATCCCCTTGTTGGTCCCCATTCTGAGATTTGTCTTTGGAGCTCGGGGCACCAACTTCAGCAACCATCATCTCAGCTACTTTCATCTTTACCAACTCATCAAAATCGAAATGTTTCATCCTGAGCTTGGTTTTCCTGAATCCTGAGAATTCAGTGAGAAAAGTTGTTTCCTCGTTCCTGGGTCTTAAGCCTCTGAATGAAGCAATGTTGAGCATCTCCGGAAGAGTCTGGTTGAGGATGTAGACCGTTGACCTCAATCTGAAGAAGATGTCTTGGAGGTCAGGGAATGAGCTTAGCTCAGGGTAGCGGTCAAGGATGAATCGTTCCCCATTGCTTCGCCATTTGGTCTCTTCAGCTTCACCCTTCTTGAGCATTGGGCTCTCAGGTTCAGTAGAAAGATCTGTTGAAAGATCAAATAAAAGATCATTCAGGAGCTCATCAACATTCATCCGCCTCCGATGCTCAAGAATATCTCGAGGTTAGGTGAGACTCCTCGATCTGAATTTGAACCGGTTCTCGAGGTCCGGTGGTGCTTCCTCAGTATGACTCTGAACTTGATCCTCGGTCTGAGCAGGCATTTCCTCTGAAGGAATCTGAACTTGCTCTGAGGTCTGAGCAGGTTCTTCCTCCGTAGGAATCTGAGCAGCTTCTGAAGTCTGAGCAGATTCTTCCTCAGCAGGAATCTGTACTTGCTCTGAGGTTTGAGGTCCTTGGAATATTTCTTGAGAGAACTTGTCAGAGCTTAATGACGTCTCAAGAACCTCAGAGCAGACTTGCTCCTCAGTTTGCTCCTGTGCCTTCGAGATAACCTGAGCAAGCACTTGCAAAGGCGATTTCTGAGCTTCTTGGCTCTCAGGTTGAATCTCCTCAGATTCACTCTCCTCCTCATCATCATCAGTGAGAACCACCATTCTTTTGCGCTTTGGAGCAAGGGTCTTTTGCTTCTTCAATTTTTCACCCTGCTCCTTCTTGGCTTCCAACAAAACCTTCCCCCTGGTTTGTTGGGTTTCTTCAGCAGCAGCAGCAACAGGTGATTCCACCTTTTTCTCTTTCTTCCCTTTGATAGTCTTCTTTGCAGCAATAGGCTTGAACAACACTTTGGACTTAGGGAATGGAGTAGAGTTGGCAAAGATATCCTCCTCCTCTCGGCACATTTCTAAAATAAATGCTATTTTGGTGGCATAGAGTATCCTGCCTTTGATCGATATTACACCATCCTCCTTTTTTATGACCTTGGCTTGCTCACTCACCACCTTGATCAGATACTTCAGCCAGTTGAAATCCTTGGTGGGTGAGTCCTCAATCGCCTCCATCAATCGGAGTTTGGGAGTGCTAATCTGCTCAAAGCTCCCCGATCTACTCATGATGCATTTACTCACAATATCCATCAACACTCTGTACTTCGGCTTTAAATGCCGCTTATGCAGAGTTGCCTCAAACTTAACAGGATTCTCAGTAATCCCATCAAGATATTCTTGCTCTCGTCCCAACATATACAAAGAGGGATCATCTCCTCTATCGCACAACTCAAAAACATCGTTTAGATTTTTAGGGACTATGTACAGCTCCCGAACAAAATCTACATACTTCGATGTCTGCTCTAAATGCGAAACAGAAATCTTGGATTCAATATTATTATCCTCATCTATTTCCATATTAGAGACAAACTCTATTACCTCGCGACAGTATTCAGCCTCCGGTTGGTTCGCGACAAGATTCGTCAGTTTTGCTAAACTTATCAAATGGAGCGCCTCTTCTTCGTGCTTGGCGTTGGAAGTACTCTCCAGAGAAACCACGTACTCATACCATGGCTAATTGGTTTCGGTCAATTTATCGAAAATGGTATAAGTCATTTTGGAGATTTGAAGATTTAGGGTTTCGGAACGATGAAGATTTTCTGGGCAAAGGGGATTTTATTTTGCAGAGGATTTTGGGAACGAAGGGTTTAATAAAATGGCTTGAATGGCTTCTCAAGGAATATATAGTTCGAGATCGTGGGAAGTCGTACCGGTTTGGTGAAAAACAACGGTTAAGATTAATCCACGATTAATCGGGGATGGGAAAGGTCGATCTTCCGAAAAGTAAGCCGCCAAAATAACCTCATTGATGATTAAAAGCAACAGAGCATTTAATGACTGTTGACCTTCCTTGGAATTTCAAAGATCCCGCCCAAAACATTCTTGGTGTTTTGTATTTATTGCAAATGATTCTCGAAGTTTCACTTAAGCAATAAATGAGTCGATGAGTCATTACATCTTCGACTAATTTCCCTCTATTAGTCTTACTGAGTATTGACCTTGATAAAATGTCAAGATGATATCGAGTCTTTGACCAAGAAACCCGAGTTTCGAGACTCGATTCAAGATTTCCTATTTTATCCCCGAAGTTTTCAAGAGAATTTCGAGAAAACTTCACGCATCCGAAAACCTTCAATTTTTCAGATTTACTTTATACACATGGATCCAACATCCCTAATTCAATCGATAGTTCATGAAATCTTGATTCAACCAAAAGGTTTAGTCAAGATATCACCGCTTATCAAGATGAATTTTCTCCATCCCGATGTCCTTTTTCTCGACATGATCTCGATGAAGTGATGTCGATATCCACATGCTTGCATCCGTGTGTAATACTGGGATTTTGTGAAATAGCAATGGCACTATTATTGTCACAAAATATTGGTACTTCATTGGCTACAACTTTATAATCCCTTAATTGTTATGCGAGCCAAAGAATCGAAAGTACTGCAGACTTCCGCGCCATGTATTACCAAAGAAGATCTTGGTTGCTATCGAGGTCTGTTTTTTCAAAACCAAGATATCGACTTACTTCCAAGAAATTGACAAGTTCATGTAGTGGACTTCACGGTTCAAGAACCTCCATAATCAAGATCCGAAAGTAACCCGTTAATTCAAGGTTATCATCACCGATACCACAATCCTCTATTATTCGTGCCCTTAAGATACTTCAAGATCTTTTGGCAAACTTCCATGTGACTTGCCTTAGGATTAGCTTGGTATCTTGCACATATCCCAACAGCAAATGTTATATCCGGCCTACTTTCTGTGAGATAGAGCAATGACTTACTGATTTGCCTTCAGAATCAGGATCCATCTTGTAGTTAGTATTCATAGGAATTCTAACTGCATTGCAATTCTGTACACCATATTTGGCAATCAGATCTCTAGTGTACATTGCTTGGTTGATGAAGATTCCTTCCTTTGATTGTTTCATAAAGAAATTCATCTCTCCCATCATAGACATCTCAAACTTGCCTTTCATCAGTGTTGAAAACTTTTCACACACGGTGATGGTTTGGAGATCCAAAAATGATGTCATCAACATATATCCGAACTAGTAAGATATCTTCCCCATCCTCTATCCCCAAGCAGAGTTCTATCAGCAGTTCCTTTGACAAAACCATGGTCAAGAAGAAACCGAGAAAGAGTATCATACCATGCTCGGGTGCTTGCTTAAGACCATACAAAGGCTTTTCCGAGGCGCAGAACTTGGTCATTCTGTGCAAAAACCAGGAGGTTGTTCCACATAAACCTCTTCCTTAAGCACACCGCTCAGAAATGCACTTTTCACATCCATTTGATAGATATGTGAACTTCATGTGGGCAAAAGATATGCAAGAAACAATCGATGGCTTCTAGTCTTACAACAGTGCAAAGGTTTCATCATAATCCAAGCCTTCTTCTTGGGAATAACCTTGTGCAACTACCCTTGCCTTGTTTCTTACAATGTTGTTGTTTTCATCTCTTTTATTCTTAAATACTCACTTGGTTCCAATAACATTGTGCCTTTTCAGTCTATCCACTAGCTCCCTTATTTCATTCCTTGAGAATTGATTCAAATTTCATCTTGCATAAAGAAGAATCCAATGAGAATCTTGTAGAGCTTCACCAATCTCAAGAGCTCTTTCTCCGATAGGAGAAGCAGTGCAGAATAGTGCACTTTCACCGTGGAACCTTCTTGTTTTGACACCTTCAGATTAGATCACCCACAATCGACTTGTAGGATGACTATCTAACCATCTTCTTCTAGATGTTCCCTTCAATAAGATCCTCAACATTTGAAATGTTAGGTTGGGGTTAGTTCAATAAACTCGGGGAACAATGAGAAAGGAGAAAGGAATCATCTTCCTCGGGGAAATTCTATTGAGGACATCACGAGACATTTGTCCCCCTTTGGTTGATAGATTAAGAATTTGCCTCGGGCCAGACCACATCTTCATTGGCATCACATACCTGAGTCTGAACTGGTGTCTGTTCAGATTGGTCAGCTTTAGTGTGTTGGTTTTCCTTCAGTTGAGAATTTCCATCCTGAGTCTCACCATCCTGAGTTCCATCCTGAACTTCTTTATCTGAGTCTGAGTCACTCCAATCATAGATGGTGACTGACTTCTTCTTTATAGGTTTAGTGGATGATTTGTCATTCTTTTTCAGGCTTAATCTGGTGATTCTCTTGGTCAGGTTCTCCTGAATCATGTTCCTGTTTCTTCTTAACACAAGTAGATTCATCAAAAACAACATGAGGTGTTTCCTCCACAATAAGAGTCCTACAGTTGTAAACTCTGAAAGTTTTACTGATTTCAGAATATCCTAAGAATATTCCTTCATCGCCTTTTTCTATCAAATGTTTTCAATTTGATCTTTACCATTATTGTGGTATGAAACACTTGCAACCAAACACACGAAAAGAAAGAAAAACAAGAGGCTTCCTTTTCATTCCAAAGCTCATATGGTGTTTTGCCTTGACTCTTGGTCAAGATGGATCTATTCTCGTGAATAGCATGTAGTGTTGCGGCTTTTCAAAAATCTTTTAGGAATATAAACCGGTATCATTATCATTGTCCGAACCTTTTTTTAGAGTCATGTTCCTTCTTTCAAAGAACACCATTTTGTTGAGGGTCCTTGCGGTGATGTTTCATGAGTAATTCCATTTCTTTGCACAATAATCGATATAATATGGTTTATAAATTCAGTTCCTTTGTCGATCCGATTTTGACCACACTCGATTTTTTTCAACATCGAGCCTTTTCAAGAATTCAAAACTTTTATTCGAGTCTCTTTTCATCGAGTAAGAATATGACCCAAGTATATCTTGAGTAGTCATCAACTACTACTATTGTGTATTTTCGCCATTAGTGCTCATGGTGTTATTGGACCAAAAAGATCCATATGCAACAATCAAGTATTCTCTCAAGAGAAACATCTACTTTGCTTTTAAATGATGCTCTAATTTGTTTTTTTCGCACGCATCACAAATATGTTCTTCTTGAACACTTCATTTGGTAACCCTCTCACAAGAGCTAATCTTGCAAGTTTGTTCGGGGTTTTGAAATTGTGTGATTCATTCTCTTATGCCATAACCAACCTGGTATTCGTGGAACTTTATGCAACCAAACATGTATCTTTAGGAGTTGAACTCCAATCTAAGAAGATACACATTTTTTCTAGTAAAATCAAGAATATTTTTTCGTGATGTATCATCTTTCACATAACATAAGTTCTTTGAGAACTCAACATTAAAACCCCTTATCACAGAATTGGCTTATTGAAAGCAAGTTATGCTTCAATACGTATACATATGAAACACCATGGATATGAATCGAGTCGATTTCCAAAGTCCCATATCCTTCATCATCCCTTGAGTTATCTCCAAATGTGATCTCGAGGGCCTCTTTGTTCAACATAGTCACCGAGTATCTTCTTGAATCTCATCATATGTCTTGAGCATCCACCGTCAAGATACCATACAAACAGGGTCATTTCATTTCCACTCATTAGTCTTTATGTGATCTTCAATCACCAAAGCCCTTGTTTTCTCTCCAAAAAACAGATCAATTTTTAGGTACCCAATTTGTGTAAGGTCCTACAAGGTTATTTTACTGCCTTCGGAATCCAAATCTGTCGACAACTCTAATCACTTTAGAGTGGCTAATCTCTCTTCCATAAACATCAACATACACATTTACTACTCTGGGTGCCTTAGCGAAGATCCTATGTATGAGTCTTAGCCTCAAAGATGAACATGAGCCTTAGAATTTTTCTTTCGTTCGGGCCTTTTGTTCATTTGCTTTTTTCCCAGGTACCGGTTTGAATCTTTGTCGACTCGGGTTGAGTAACCTTTACCCCAGGCAAGTAGGGTTGAGGTTACTGTCTTGAAATTTGGGTCTTTCAAGATCTTGAGGACTTGGTCTCTTCGATTGAGAATGTCTCTTTGAGTGTTTCTCTTCCGAAGATTCCTCCGATGGTTGATTCAGATCCTTTCAGTTTGCATTCTTACTTTGAGGCTCAAGTACTTTAAAAATTTTCTTCTTGAGTGCTCGGGGTTTTCTAGCCTTTCACCGAGGTTTGGGCTTTCTTCTACGATCATTCGCTTTTTCTTTCGAACCATAGTCCTTTTCCTTGTCTACAACTTGGGCATTTCTTCATTTTGAAGTGTAAGTGCCTTTGGTTTTACAAAGATTGTCTTCTTGCTACTTGATGCAAACATTTAGATGACTTTGTGAGGGTTCCCCCGGAATGTATCCTAATCCAGATTTTATAGTGGCAGATCTCTGCGGTAACTCCGAATTTCATCTATTACTTTAGATGCAAAGATTCAATAGAGTTAACTTCTTCACAAGACTATCCTCACATTTTCGTAGAGTTTCACGCTTCCGAGAGAGGTCATTGAACTTGGTTACGATTAATGAACGTCTTGATGGATTTTCTACTTTTTCGATTAGGTCACTATCAAAACCTCTTTCTTCGAGGTTATCTTTTTCGTAACATCCAGGATTCATCAAGGCTCTATTAATCGAGAAGTGATTTCAAGATTGCTAGTAGTCTTTCCACTTAAGATTCTCAAGACTTTCATTCTTTGTTCGCTTCTTGAGTTTCATTTAATAGATTCTCAGAAGACAAAGATAGTCCTTCATCGATTCTCAAAAGAATCCATCAGTCAAAATGATTTTTCACGGTGGAACTTGATAACTCTTGTCTTTATACAGAAATCGCATATTTTTCGCGACAAAATTTTGTCATAAAATCATCATTTTTCGTCACAAAAGGTGTTTGATGACCTAAATTTTTTTCGTCAAAAAACGTCACCTATAGTCGCGTCATATTAGGTAAATGCGACGTTATTTAAATTGTCATATAAAGTTATCTTTTGATGACGCTTAAAGGTCATCGTCACTATATCATTCCATCTATAAGGACAAATAAAACGTCACATTGGGCTTCAAATTTCGTCATTGAATATGGTGTTTCATTACTAAAAGTTTATCTTTACATGACAATTTAATTTTTGTCGTGACGAAATAATGATTGTCACTATTTACGCAGACATGTATAATGATTTAAATAAGTTGTCACCAATAAGTTACATTTCGTGACAAAAAGTTTACATCACAAAATGATGGAGAAATGGTGACAAATTATTTTTGTTTCAGATAATATAATATTTAGTGATTTAATACGATATAACCATCACTAAAAAGTTTAGACACGGTGACAACATAAATTTCGGCGCTTTTTTTCAAAATTTTCGTCAAGAAAGAATTACACAAGAGTTTATTTAATATTTTATTATATAGTGACAACACAATTAATTCACAAAAATGTAGGCTATAGTGACCAAATAATTTATAATCGTTAAAAAAATGTGAAAATAGTGACATAATAAAATATTGTCTAAAGTGACGAAGATGATAATTGTCATTAAAAAACTATGGTATAGTGACAACATATATCGTCATTACTAATTAGATTCTAGTGACAAATATTTTGCATCGTTAAAAAAAAATGTGAAAATATGACATTTTTTTTTTTGTAATAATAAAAATATTGTTTAATGACGAAGATGATAATTGTCATTAAAAAAACTATGGTGACAATCTAGAAATGATTAAATTTATTAAAGAATTATTTGAATTTTATATATTAAAGTAATAAGTGATCATACAAATAGTCATGATAAACTAATTTCAATTACTAAATGTAATAGAAAAAACATCACAACAAAACTAAATAAAAAAAAATGAAGGATTGGAAGAGTAGGAGCTTATCACAAGTAATATTAAGTCTTTTGAAAATGCGGATAGTATATTCTTCTAGTTCAAAGAAAGGTAAATTAACTGCAAAAGCGCAATTCTAGTTTCATTAAATCACATCCTAGTAGTCTAGATAAGTCAGCATAAGATAAAAGATACACATCCAAATTAAGTTGCAAAAGTAAAAGGTTTCAGAGTTAGCAAAATAAACATGTGATGGAGATTTCAATTTTCAGAGAGTAGTTGTCGTCAACCACGTAACCTTTCTCGGGGTCTTGCAGATCAACAATTGTATGAATTGTGAACCTCCTCGCGCTCTTGTTGAAAAACCGCATGTAATAACCAAAAGCAATCGAATAAATTAACTCGGTGAAAAAACTTATTTAAAATCATTTCCAATTAATAATTGATCTCTATGGTTAGGACTTTCATAAATATAAAAAATCCCTACTTACTAGCTCCGGGTTTATCGAGGCATTACTCTTAATCCTACTTCATTATCTTTTTTTTCCACATTCTTCCCCATCTCATCATTATAGTTTCTTTTAGAAACAGAGTTCAATAAATATTGTAACTAGTAAGGATAAAGTTAAATTTCTTAAAATTTAACACACTGATGCATATTTAAGCATACGATAATTTAAATTTGTTTTCTTTTTCACTACCCGTAATAACCCGACATATTATCTCGCAAAAAGTCACACACTAGAACAAATTCTTGACAAGTCCGGAAAAATTGTCTTTAAGAGTGAATGTAAATCAAGAACATGGTTGTAAGTAATATTATCCTCAAGAGAAATACTAATGTTGGCTAAGAACTAATCCAAGAAAATGTCATGTTAAATAAAAAAATTCAACCTCGCAACATTATGATGGTTTATCAACATTACATAACCCTTTTCTATTTCCCAAAATCCAGATCGTTAAAAAGGACCAAAGAAATGCATCTATTGTAGACACTCTATCCTTCTAAACACTTTATACACGCATAACTATACATATTATAAAGATCACCACAAGTATAATCTTCCAACCGTGATTCACGTAAAATACATGTAGACACCTATGGTAAAGGTGTAAATTGCTCGAAGGGAAACAAGATGATTCACATCCCTCTCAATTAATAAGACTAGGCTTTTAAATTGCTCGGAAAGGTAAACATAAAATTGTATGGACAAAAGGTTGGTGCCTTCAACAGATATTCTAAAAGCAATATAGTACAACCTAATTTTTAAAAAACATGAAGCAAAGGAAGCACATGCAATCGATCTACAATAAAGGAAAATTAAAGCTCATCAAGATTTTTAATGAAAATTCATCAATCGATTCATATCCAAAATCGATTCAAAGAAAACCTTCGTTTTCAAACAAACCTAACCGATACCACCAAAGATTCACACTATCAATAATATAAAGAATACAAAACTACAACATCCAAAATCACAAACAAAAGCAATCAGAATCTCTCACAGAAAACCCAAAAAACATAAAATAACAGATTACAATTAAAAACCATAAAGCCAATCAAAACTCATCTCAATCAAACAATACCATCAATTTAATAAATTTGCACCACCCATTATTGCAATAAATTTTATATATATGCAAATATGTCGGACCATACCCATTGACAAACCAGATTTTAGCAAAACTAAGATATAAACATATGGATGATTCACATACAAGTTTGGGGGAGCATACACATTATATAAATAGATATAGAAGAATAGAAGTTTAACCTTTATCATTCCATCTCTTCATCGTTGAACATAGCCCATTAGTTTGTTGAGAGAAAGACCTTGCTTGGAGAGTTATCTTTTGTGAAATTTGCATTTCACGCAGCAAAGAAGCCTCGTCTTTCAAATCGCCATTTGTGTTTGAAGTTCTTCCACCTTAGCTTTAGACTCTCGCAACTCTTCTATTGTTTCTTCTAGCTCATCTTTATATTCACTAGAGGTGACGCCAAGAACGACTGCTTTACATTGGAGGTCATGTGAACCGTAATTCAAGACCTTTTTCAGATCCGACCCATGACCCAACACTTCAAGGACTATCTCTTCTTCGCCTTTCTCAATTCCAAGCTCAATATACTCGCTTTTTTTTTTTTCATCATCATGTCCTAATAATAAAGAATAAAAAGAAGTAAATTAACATCAAAATTTGTAACATAACTAAATATCATAAATATGTTACACAACTTACCCAATTCTTCTTCGCTTCATTTGATTTCCATCCATCTTTTCTTTTCAGATCGCGAAAGTATCCTTATACAAGTGAATTCGTCTCATAGCTTCCAACCTAACTCAAGACGGTAGACTATAAGAAAAACAAAGCCATCTCTCGATCTAAAACTCATCATCAAATCAAAGATTCAGAAACAAAAGGTTGCAATACATTTATCCCCTGATCTAAATCTGATTAGATAATAGTTTCCTCACAAGTTCTCATTCATAGGTGTAAGATGTCAAGAAATGTTACTAAGGTGGATGCAACTTGAGGGAAGTTTTGGTGTTTATATATATACTCAACTGATGATTATGTAATTATCTTTAAGGGTAATTGGGTTATGAAAGTTTGCTAAATCCACAGATCAGTTTTACTATGCTTTATTATAAGAAAAATGATAAAGAAACATAAAACAAAAGATCAAAGTTATATGAAACTACAAGTTCAAAAGTAAAATACAAACAAAAATCCAGCAGGCCCAAAAAAATAGAAAGGACAGATCTGTCACCGGTTTTCACCAAAAAAACCAAAAAAAAAAAAAGGACAGATCTGTCGCCGTCTCAACTTCCCGCCACCACCTCCATCAAAATCGGCCGCTCCAACATTTCTTCGCCGTGATACCCAATCCATACACCAAAATCCTCCCCCCAACACGGGTAATCTAAATACACAAACCGATCGTTCATATAACTCTTCATTTGAAAGTAATTTCAATTTAAAGTTTCGATTCTTACCTTTTCCAAAAACGCCGCCGTCGCACCGCCGCATGCTAGTCTCTATTCTGGTACCAATTGAAAACCCTTGACGAGTAGAACAAAAGCCCTCAAACAATTTAACGATCGGACCTGGGAACAACCGTCGATTGTCGCCGGAAAAATTAAGGTTAAAAAACTTAAAAAACCCACTTCCTCTGAAATTGAATCAGTCTTTTCTCGTGGTGCTTTTGATCTCATCTTCGTTTTCCCTATTTGGCATCTGTGAATTGGGAGAAGAGTGCGTGCGATGTGTTTGTGCTGTGTGCGTGAGTGTTTCTGATGTGTGTTAATTATGTGATATTTGGTGTGTGTTAATAGTGTGGTGTGTATACGTGTAAGTGTGCGTGTGAGTGATATGTGGTTGTGTGTGTGTGTGTATGCGTGTGGTGGTGGTTGTTGTGTGAGTTAATTAAGTGAATTATTATTATTATTATTATTATTATTATTATTATTATTATTATTATTATTATTATTATTATTATTATTATTATTATTATTATTATTATTATTATTATTGCTAAGATAGTTATACTTGTTTATTTATTATAGATGTGTGCCTTAAAAGTGTCAATTTGTGTGAATTGTGGTGTTCTTAATATTTTGATTAACAACTATTCCGTTCCAAACTCGACCAAACAGATTCTTATTCGACTTGTTTAATGAAATGAGTTATTTATTAATATTTGAAATGATATTGAAAATTTTAAGGAGATGATAATACACCCTCATCTATCCTATCATATCTTAAAATAATTTTATCATTTCATATACTATAAAACCCATTTCAATAAAAACACGAGCCAAAAGTGATTGTTCGATCAAGTTTGGAGACGGAGGAGTAAGAACTATGAGAGTGAGGTGAGGAATGTGGTTTCTTGGATTAGTATTATTGATGAGAATTTGAAGAATGAGATGATTGATGATCATTGAATGTGTTTGATTAAATGCTTAAGAGTAAAGTTGAGTCTAATGATGTTCTTGAATTTTGAAGTGATTTTAGATATTTTATATTCACTTATCATCATCTTTTATATTTTGAATTTTTTAAAAATAATGCATATTATATATATATAATATTTATTATGACGTCATCTCGGCCAATCAATCCGGTCCGACCGGTCCTAATTCTTGGCCCAACTTTTTTTGGGGTCATCCTACTAACTTCCGTTCCGTTTTTTAAAACATAGACTACTTACACAAGTGGGAGTGGCCTTATGTACACTAAATATTGAGTTATTTATTAATATTGACACAAAAAAAAATATAAGTATTTTTGACCTCAACTAAACCATTACTTTACAATGGACAAAAAGAACTTGATAAGCATATTGGAAGAAGAAGAAAAACAAATAATATAATAAAATATAATGTCACGGACAAAATACAAATTCTCCTCAGAATTTTATTCATATTATGGAACTAATATCATTACATTTGTAAATTGATATCATTATTTTTATAAAATAATATTAATAATATTTAATACTATGATCTTAATTCTCATTTATGTACAAAAAATTATATGTATTTTGGCCTCATACATGGAGACATGGTACAACTTTAAAGCACAATTCACACCGATCCCTCCCAAAATATTAAAGCGTCAACGTCCAACTTATGTCTCGCCTAACCGTGAGATCGCCTCATGTAAATGTATTCTAATTTATAAGTATAATAATATTAATTCATAAATATAATAATATTAATTTATAGCTATATTAGTATAAATTTCATATTATAAACAAGTTTTATCGGAAACTTGGTTGAGATGTAATTTATGATATATATCTAATTAATTAGTTACTATTTATAAGTTATAACACATAAAAGAAAGGACAGAGTATAGGGTGAACAAGTTTTACGGTGAAATTGGTTAAGAAGTTTGACTTATATTACTAAAGAATGTAACTTTTTGCTATAAAGGGTGTGACTTTTTACTATAAAGGGTATTACTCATAAAAGTGAAGGGTGTAACTTATATTATAGCAGGGAGTATTGTAAGGATAACTGAAGAGTGTGACTTATATTACTAAAGAGTGTAATTTATATTACTAAAGAGCATGCATATAAAAAAAAATCAATTTCACAATGAACAAATTTCAAGCACACCAACTCAAAAGAAAAAGGCTACCCATGATGGAGGCGGCAAAATGAAAAACATAACCCGCCAGTCCTTTTTGGCCAATCTATGAATTTAACTCTTCTTTTGAACATTTCAAGAAACACCCCAAAATTAAACCCTCCCTCGCACGTTTCATTGGAAAAAAGAAAAACCCTCCTGCCCCAGTGTTTCTCACTTTTGGTGCCGTCCAAGGTTTTTTTTCTCCTTTTAACTCTAATTCAACATGTATTTTGATTATAATAACAAAGTTGGTAATTTATCTGTTGTTATTGGAAACTTTTGATGCGAATTTTACATATTAGGGTCTTCTTTTTACTAGAGAAGGTTTCAAGTTTATGGTGAGCAAATTGTCTGTCTTTTTCATATGATTTCTGCCATTATGCTTGATGGGTAACATTGCGATTGTTTTCTTTCGACAAACCAATTCAATTGATTACAGAGGCACTCTGCCTACAGAACCTCATTATTGTCGGATTTATGTTTGGATTTCCAATTCCTTCTTGTTGGGGTTCTCATTGGAGTCCTCTGTTCATCCTCGAATCTGTTTTTATTTCCTGTTGGTTTTTTATTTCTTGTTTCGATTTCTGTTTAGATTTCATTTCTGTTTCGTTTTGAATCTTGTACCATAGTACCAACTTATATAAGAGGAAGTAAGCTCCCACGCTTTATGAGAGTGTTGGAAGCCCCCTGTTCCCAATCGCTTATTTAACAAAAAAAAATTGTTCACTTAATTAGATCAGCGGTCAGATTGATTTTCTACATGATTTTACACTAAAACCTAATTTCTTATTTTTTTTTGTAGCTTGGTGGGGATATTGGTTCTTCCACTGTGGCAAATGGGTTCGTAGGACTTGTAATTGGTTCTACTACCAGAAATTGTTTACTACTACAAGGTAAGGAGCTTTGCATTTTTACTTTGTCTGCAATTTCGCAATTTTACTTTGTCTACTTATGAGGTTTTTGCATGATATTCCAGAAATTTAATCATTTGTCTCATCCATCTTCAAGTTTAATTGTGATCTTCCTACTTAGGGCGTGTTTTGAAACACTTAAAACAGCTTCCAGAAGCACTTATTTTCAAAGCTCCCTCTCACAGCTTTTTAAAAATAAGTGCTTCTGGAAGCTGTTTTAAGTGTTTCAAAACACACCCTTAGTTTACAAAGTAGATTTGTGTCCGCCTTAGCTTGTTGGGATATGGTTAGTAAGGAAGCACTTGTAAACTTTGCCCACAAGTTCTGGTTATTTACTCTTAAAAGTCACAATGAGATTTTGATTATAGGTTCCTACTAATCAAGAATTATCACTTATATTACAATGAAGGTGTTAAGACTTTTCAAATAGTTCTCGTTAATTTTTCTTTTAACTTGCTAATTATTTAGTCACTTAGTTTAAGAAGACTCGTGTTAGAAAAAAACATACAATCACATTGTTTACTGAGCTCATGCAAAATTTTGTATGCAAAATTTGATGCAATGGTGGTGGTTAGGATCCTAAGTAGTTTATTATCATTGGCAGTGATTAAACTTTCCGATGTTGGTTAAGGTCCATTATAACCAAGTAATCAAAAAACCCATTGGGAATTTTTTTTTTTAATATTTTTCGAGATTATTATTTAAATCATTCTCCCAATGTTACAATCTATATCTTCATGACCATTTTTGTAGGTTTATTTTCTCCTGTTTCTCTATCTATTAAGATGGAGCATGAGAATCATGCTTATCTACTTACACATCTCAATTGCTTTTGGATTGCATTTCTATATTATACTTGGAAAATCCTATTCATGTCTTATTTTTTGTAGCTATTCAGGTCTCAAGGTTATACTGTTGTACTATATTGTCTTAGACAGATAATAATTCTTTCCTTTAGCAAGTTCATTTTTCAAAGCATGATATTCTCTAAGTCGAGTGTGTTTTCCGGTATTTGACTTCGAATCTTTTTGTGGTCATTGGACTCGGAAGGATGTAAAAGGTATGACATTCTTATTCATAAAAGATAAGTTCTTACTTGGTATTTCATGTGTGACGGGATGTAACAATTTGACTCAAAACGTTGAATTTCATACTGATGTTGGGGCATAGTACTTGGTATATATCTATTTGAAGTGAGAAAATTTGTTTTGTGTATCAACACCATGTTCATTTGTTGGGTTTTGATCTTTGGTCATGATCAGATAATCAAGCTAAGATCTTTGTGACCAAAATGTAAGAATTTAGGCATTGAATATTTGATTATCCTCAAAGTAAATTGATTAGAACAAATCTTGCTCAGGGGCTTCTATGGTTCTATTAGAACTATAAAAAGTTGTATTTTTGATGACTTCACAAGTTTAAATTTGGTAGGCTTAATGTAATGTTTTAGAACTTTTGAGAGTTGTTTTACTCAAGCAGTTCATGTTCTGTGGGCAAGAATTGGTTACTTGTATATGAGGATCCTAAGTACATAATAATTTGTTTTCTAATATGATTATCTAGTGAATGGATAAGTATGAGATGTCCAGTATCTTAAAGAGCCAGATGACATGAGAGGGCATCTTCGCTATGTTAATATTTTATGATGTTGAGTTTGGGGTTATTTCTTAATATTTTATTTTTCTTTTAACAACTGTGTTGGTTGCATACAATTTTTTAAAGATTAATTAAATACAATAACTTTTTTTATTTTTGAGTTTCAGTTTTGTACAATGAAATGAAGATGATAGAGCAAACCATGAGATGAACAGAAATAAAAGTATGTGGAGATGGAAAACGAAGTGCAAGATCTTGTAGACTTAAGTGCAAGATCTTGTATACTAAGTGTCCGAAGTTTAGTTGGCTTTGACTTTTTGGGCCTGTAAAATGTAATATGACCAACTAAAGAGCATCGTCAATATATTCAACAATTTATAACCGATAAAGATTTGTCACTTAAATGCATATATAAAGAATCTATTTAATTTCCGCATAATACGTGGGTTATGCACTAGTTAATTAACTAATAAAAAATAGCTAACATCACAAAAAATAGGACTCTTTTTCCGGCCCCAAGATAATGTGTACATTACCTTTTTTTATTGAGTTTTAGTGAACGAGTGGTTTATTAGTATTTAAAATGATAAAGTGACTTTTAAGGGGATATGATATATTTATCTCTCTTCTATTATATGTCTTCTTAAAATTTACTTTATCATTTCAAATACTATTAAAAAATTCGTTCGCTAAAGCACGAGTAAATAATAACAAGAGTACGTTATCTCGGGACGGAGATAGTATATATATATATATAATTAAATATGTGATATCATTATTTCTAATTACTATAAAAATAATATTAAGTGATAATTATTTTGTTGTTGATAAACATATGCTGGTACGATAAATATCTTCTTTCCACCATTTTATTTGGAAGAAAAATATCTTGTAAAATAAATTAAAAATGTATATTAATTCTTATTATACATAAATATTGATGGTGAAACCGTGAAAGAATGGTGTCATTAATTGTTTTAAATAATTAATGAGAAAATATGACATTGTTATGAAAATATTATTTTATGACGTCAAATATTGACACTAATTACTATTGTCACTAATTATAATAAAGATCGTTACAAAATAATATTGTGATTTAAATAAGTTTGTCACTAACAAGTGGTTATTAATCGTCACCATATATAAATATTGGTGTTAAAGGATATGTCACTAATTACTATGAACAATTAATGACGACACATAAAACCGTCATGAAAAATTTTATATTATATGACCAATATTGATCGTCACTAATTACAATGAAGATTGTCACCGAATTATATTGTGATTTAAATAAATAAGGCGTCATTAAAAAATGATTATTAATCGTCACTATATATAAATATTGGTGACAAAATAATATGTCACTAATTACTATGAACAATTAACGCATTTAAACATAAAATTGTCATGAAAATTTAATATTATATAGCGACTATGATCGCTACTAATTACAATGACGATCGTCACCAAATAAAATTGTGATTTAATTAAGTGTGTCACCAATTCTTTTTGAATAATTAATGACAAAACATATAGTTGTCACAAAAATACTATTTTTCATGACGGTGAATATCGTCACTAAATATTATAAATATCGTCACCAAAGTTTATTGTGACGAATTTCTTGTTTTTGTCATGGAAATACCTCTGTAGTTTACTAACCTTTCCACTTCCTAAGGTTTTCTGACTACCTCTGTAGTTTACTAACCTTTCTATTTTGATCTTTCTGGCTACCTCTGTAGTTTACTAACTCAAAATACACACAAACTTTCTGTCTATCCAAGATAGATTACTCACTTCTTCTCTAGAGCTTTCTGACTACCTCAATGTAGTTTACTTACTCTTTACAACTCCAATCTCACCAACAATCACACTCAAACTACTTTACAAAGGGTTTGGGGTTTCTTGGTTGGTTTCCAACTAGGATGAGATATCCTTTACAATTAAGAACAATGCAAAGGCTAGGATATCTCGACTAAGCTTTGGATATATCTTATCAAGCTAGTCTTAGTGGAATGAGCTCTCTTCGATTTAAAGCACTTGGGAAATTCTTAGTTTTTTGAGTGCTTCCACTTGCGATAATAAGTTTGAGCTCTTGAGTTGCTTACAAATTTCCCGTGGCCTTACAATGTAGAGGGTCTCAAGTATTTATAGGCATACACCAAGGTCACTCTTGAAAAACTATCTGTTGGAAGAGATACCGTGAGTTTCCTCTTATGGTGTGTGAGAAACTTTATATTTAGGGTTTGACACTCCCTAACACGTTTTTAGGCAATAGCCTTTCATGTAGCCGGTCATCACTTTTTTGCGGTCTGGAACTTTGTACTTGACATCTTTTTTATTGACTGTCATTTGTCGATGTCGATATGAATGCGATGATGTCTTCCTCTTTTGACTTTTGTCTCCGATTAAAGGTAAAACAACTTCAGCGGCTCTTTTGGTTACAATCTACGGTGATATAACCTTAACAACACTTTGTCTTAGTTCCTTTTCTGCATTTGAATGTCTTGGCAAATATCTATTTTTCTAAGCAATCGCGTTTTTTCGATATTGCATCCCCGGATAGATATTTTTCAATTCCTCGAGAACATTCATGTTTATACTAAGCATTGATACATTCTTGAATCTTGATGATCTTGTGCCTTGATACCTTTAGATCTTGATCTTGATCTTACGTGTGTCTTGAGTCTTACGAGTCTTGAGGTCTTTCGAGTCTTGAGGTCTTCGATTCTTCACGTAATGTCTTGGTGATGTCTTGAGTCTTCATCTGAAGTCTTGATTCCTCGGTTTCAATCGAGTCTTGATATCAAGATTTCTCACCGAAGTCTTGATTTTTCGATTTCATCTTTGAAACTTCAAGATCTCGATTTCTCCGAAGTCTTGGTTTCTCGATTTCATATCGAAACTTGATTTTTTTAGAAACTTATCAGTCTTCTTGAACCTATCCCGATCTATATCTCACGACTATACATTTTGCGAGATATCATCCTGAATACTCTAAAACTGAATCCTGACTCAACTATCAAGATTATTCTGAACATGTCATACTCAGGGGTTTTGGGATCTAATCAAAATCATATCTTTATTAAATTCATCTCCCAACACATCAGGATGGAGAAAATTCATACTGATAAACAAAGAGTTGATATCTTGACTAAACCTTTGGCTGAATACAAGATTTCAGGAACTATCAGTTGAATTAGGGATGTTGGATCCTGGTGTATAGAGCAAATCTGAAAAATTGAAGGTTTTCAGATGCATGAAGTTTTCTCAGGATTCTACTGAGAAACTCATGATAAAATTGAAAGTACTGAAATCTGAGTCTTGGGAAACTCAAATATACTAAAGATCAAGATTTCGATATTATCTCGACCGCTCAAGACTCGAGATCATCTCGACCCGATTTAGTACTCAAGATATTATCGACATTTTATCAAGGTTAAAACTCAGTAAGACTGATAGAGGGAAATTAGTCTGAAGAAGTAATGACTCATGCAACTCATTTATTGCCTAACTGAATCTCAGTAATCATTGGCAATTAATAACAAAACACCTGAAGGGAATATTTGGGCGGGACCTTTGAAATACCCGAAAGAGGTCAATGGTTTGCAGGAATAGTAATTAATTACACTTTTCATTAATCACCAATAAGGTTAAATTGGCGGCGTATTATTCGTGAAATCGTCCTTTCATATACAAGATTAGTCGGTGTTTAATCTCAACCCTTGATTTATTCAATCAATACGATTTCCCACGAATCAATTCTATATATTCATTGAGAATTCATTCAAAGCCCCATTTCATAACCTTCGTCTTCAAAATACTCTGCAACAAAAAACCTATATTTTGCCCAGAAAACTTTCATCGTTCTCAAAACCCTCTACCCAAAAAATCCTTCAAAATGACATTCTCCGTTTATGATAAACTTGCTATTTCCAACAAGTCGTGGTACAAGTACGTTGTGTCGCTCGAGAGCTCGACAAATGCAACCCATGAAGAAGAAGCGTTGCATATGATACGGATCGCGAAGCTCACAAACCTGGTTGCGAATCAACCAGAGGCGGAATATTCAAAGGAGGTAATTGAATTTATCTCTAATTTGAAAATAGATGAGGAGGACTATATTGAGTCACAAATTACAGTTTCTCAGTTGGAGCATAGCTCAAAATACGTCGATTTTGTGAGGGAGTTGTACATAATTCCTAAGAATCTAAATGATGTATATGAGTTGAGCAATAAAAGAGAAGACCCTACGATGTACATGATGGGTAGGGAACAGGAATATCTTGATAGGATTACAGAGCATCCTGTTAAGTTTGAGGCTACTCTAAACAAATGGCATTTAAAGCCGAAATATAGAGTTTTGCTGGATATTGTAAGTAAATGTATAATGAGTCGATCCAGTAGTTTTGAACAAATCAGTACGCCGAAGCTAAGATTGATGGCGGCTATTGAAGACTCACCCACCATTGATTTCAACTGGTTGCGATATCTAATCAGAGTGGTGAGTGACCAAGCAAAACAAGTCAAGAAGGAGGATGGTTCGATTGTAATCAAAGGCAAAATCCTACATGCAACCAAGATAGCATTCATCTTGGAGATGTGGAGGGAGGAAGAAGATATTTTTGCCAACTCCTCACCCTTTCCAAAGTCTAAGATCCTTTTCAAGCCAACTACAATAAGGAAGACTTTGAAGGGAAAGAAAGAGAAGAAAGTGGAAACTGCTGCAGAAGGAGCTGCTGAAGAAGCTCATCAAGCCAGGGGGAAGGCTTTGATGGAGGTGAAGAGAGAGAAGGTAGAAGCCCTGAAGAAGAAAGCTCTGGCTCCTAAGCGCAGAAGAGTTCACATTTCGACTGAGGAGTAGGTGAGTGAACCTGAGGAAGTCCAACCTGAGGGCCAGCAAGGTCAGAAATCGCCATTGCAAGTACTGGCTCAGGTTGTGACTACTGCAGAAGAGCAAAATGAGGAACAGGTGTTCTCTGAGGTTCTTGAAACATCTCTGAGCTCAGACAAATTTTCTCAGGAGATATTCAAGTGGCCTCAAGTTTCTACTGAGGAAATGCCTGCTCAGACCTCAGAACAAGCTGAGCCTCAGGAGCTGCTGAATCTTGACATGCTCCTGAGTGAACTATTCTTTGATCCCTCAACACCTAAAGCCATTCCTCGAACCCGGGAGCAGTTCAAGTCAAGAAGGGCGAGGTAAGAGACTGAGTGGCGCAGTTTAAGGGGGAAACGATTCATTTTGGACAGTACCTCGGTGAGCTCATATCCCCGACCTTCAGATCTCTTTCTTTAGACCGAGGACCATAGTCTACATTCGAACCAGACTCGCCAGAGATGCTCAACATTGCCTCATTCAGGAGGAGAGGATTTGGTGGAATGAAGAGATCGCCGATCTTGATCGAGTTTTTCGGGTTCGGAAGACCAAGCTCGGATGAAAGTTTGATTTTGATGATTTAGTCGGGAAAGAAGGTAGTTGAAAGGAGGAAGCTCGATGTTGGTGCCTCGAGCTCAAAGAGAAAAGATCAAGAAGGGGACCAAAGAAATGCCGAGAAGCAATCTCAATTGGAGGAGAATATGATCTGCCGATGACTTTTGATATCTCACATCCTCGGATGAAGTTAGTACTCTTCGTAACTTTTGGCACTACTAAACATTATGCCAAGGCTATTGAAGTTTCTATCTTGAATTACATTATGTCCGATATGCTTGATCGAGGCTCGGTGGAGACTAAAGCCCGGATGGAGGCCGGGAGGCTCGGGTGGAGCAACCAAATTTCGTGAGAAATGTTGGTCCGGTGAAAACGAAGTCTTACACGTGTATGGGGGAATACACGTGTTCGTTGATTTTAAAACTTTTTCATCGAGGTCGACTTGGGTCGACAATCTCAAGATTAGGTTTCGAGAAGCTACGACGCTCTCCGAGTCAAAGTCCATCGAGACAGTGATCCCGAAGCCGCTTTCGATACCTCGAGATAATCCCAACCGAGTCCCGAGTGTCAGAGATCCCGAAGTTGCTTGGATCGATAACTAACTTCATCAATCCTCGTAAGAGAGTTCAGTTTGGTAACTATCTCCGTTCTAGCTACTTTCGACCGTCTTGGAATGGTTGGCCTTAGTTTATACTCGTTTTAAGCTTTCTTTGAAAAACCTTCCCTTATGAAATAGTGATTAGGTGTGATTCACTTATGCAACTTCAAATGGATTGATTCCAACTCGAATATCGCTGAAAAGTATGCTTTCAAAATCGAAGTCAATGCAATGATTAAAACAGAGATATGAAAGCAATAAAGAACACGCCAGCTTATAGTGGTTCAGAGACTCAAGCTCCTACATCCACTCTCCCTGACTCTTCAGAGAAATTCACTATCAACTTCTGAGCTTTCAGACTACCTCGTAGTTTACTTACTCAACTCGGCCCTGAGTTTTCTGACTACTCCACGTAGTTTACTTACTCAACCCGACCTTGAGTTTTCTGACTACCTCCGTAGTTTACTTACTCAAACACACACAAGCTTTCAGACTACCTCTGTAGCTTACTAACTTCTCCTCTAGAGTTTTTCGACTACTCCGTGGTTTACTTACTCTTTTTAACTCTACTCACCAACAAACACACTCCAACTACCTTCTCAAGGGTTTGGGGTTTCTTGGTTGGTTTCCAACTAGGATGAGATATCCTTTACAATGAAGCACAATGCAAAGGGTTAGGATATCTCGACTAAGCTTTGATGGTCTTATCAAGCTAGGCTTAGTAAAGTGAGCTCTCTTCAATATAGAAGCACTTGGGAAATTCAAGGTATTTCGAGTGCTTTAACTTTTGCAAGAATAAGTTTGAGCTCTTGAGTTGCGTATAAATTTCCCAGTAACTTCACGATGTAGAGGGTCACCAAGATTTATAGGCATACACCAAGGTTACTCTTGAAAACTATCCGTTGGAGAGATAAAACCGTGAGTTCCTCTTATGGTGTGTGAGAAATGGCTATATTTAGGGTTTGAAACTCCCTAACACGTTTTTTAGGCAATAGCCTTTCATGTAGCTGGTCTTCACTTTTTACAACCGAACTTTTCGTACATCCGACATCTTTTTTTTTTGGCTACCACATCCTTTGTCGATGTCGATATGGTACATGATGTCGTTTCCTCTTTTTGACTTTTGTCTCAAAGAAAAGGTAGACACCTTCAACGGCTTTTTTTTTGGTTACAAACTCGAGTTTGATATAACCTTAACAACACTTCCGACTTAGTTCCTCTTTGTGCGCATTTGAATGTCTTGGCAATATCTAACTTTCTAAGGTATCGCGTTTCTCTCGATTGCATCCTTCGGATAGATATATTGATGCCTCGGAACATTCAGTTTATCTTTGAGCATTACAGACATTATTAGGTCTTGATAATTCTTGTGCTTTTCGATATTCTTGATCTTCAAATACTGGATCTTGATCTTGCGTCTTGAGTCTTTGAGTCTTGAGTCTTACGAGTCTTGAGAGTCTTCGAGTCTTGAGTCTTGATTTATCTTGGCCCGATATCTTGAGTCTTCATCTTTGAGTCTTGATTCTCGGTTTCCATCTTTGAGTCTTGATATCTCGATTTCACATCGAAGTCTTGAGACTTCGATTTAATCTTTGAAACTTCAAGTATCTTGAAAACATCTTGAGTTCTTGAGTCTTGAACCTATCCTGAACTATATCTCTTGACTATACATTTTGCGAGATAACATCACCGAATACTCTAAAAGCGAATCTGACTCATCTATCAAGATCATTACTGAACATGTCATACTCAGGGGTTTTGGGATCTTAATCAAAATCATATAATCTTTTATTAAATTCATCTCCCAACAAGAAACAACAAGTTCTATATGCTCCAGAGATTGACTTCAGTCCCATAGTGGACAAGCTGAATAAGGTTGTGCCAATTGTTGAGAAAGTTGCTCAGATTGAAGAGACATTGACCAACCAATCCCAGAAGCTAGAGAACCTGAGTTCTACTTCAGACCTGATGTAGCTTCAGACATCTCTGAATGACAAAATGACTGCCATTGAAGGGAAGGTAGATGGAGTCAATTTGAATCGAAAAGAGATGAAGCAAATGTATCAGGAGAGGGCTTCATTTCTTGAAGCTAAGCTGGTGGAGAAGAATGATCAATTGATCAAGAGTGATATTGAGGAAATGGGCTCCTTGCTCATGACCAAGATGACAGAGATGCTGAAAGATGTATTCTCCGACCTGTTTGCACCTTTGTCTGAAGAGTTCTCAGTGGCAAAAAACCATTTGATGAGGCTGGAGGAAGAGCATGACCAGTGTCAGCAAAGAGCAATATCACATGGATACCGCACTGTCTCAAATTCTTCCAAGGTATGGTGCCAAGAAGGGGGGAAAGGCCTGGAGCCGAGCTGAAGGAGTTATTGGCACACACCTTGAAGATAAAGGCAGATAATGAAGCTGAAAAGAAAAATCTTGCAGATGCCTTAAAGGAAGTAGAAGCCACTGAGAAGCTCAAGTTCAAGCAAGTGGAAGAGCCAATCTACACTCATGTTTCTGAGCAAACAATGCAGGAAGTTATTTCTGAAAAACTGAGTGGTAGAAGAAAGGTGGAAACAAGCCAAGACGGTGCAGAGCAACCAATCAAGAGAAAGGTTGTGGCATTTGTTGAACCTGAGAAGAAAAGAGCTAAAGCTTCTAAGGCTAATCAAAGGAAACTGATAATGGATTTTGAATAGTCAGAAGAAGAAGCTGAAAAGGAAGTCTTCAACACTAGGAAAGCTCTGAAATCACTTCAGGTGGAACAACAGAAGAAAGTTGATGCTTCTGTATCAGGAGTTCCTTTAATAAGGAAGAAGAAAGAAGAAGAGCAGAAACGCAGAAGTGGTTTCAAGAAATTCCTGAGCACGAGGAGGGGTACTGCTAAAACTCAGAAGTGGCCGCATATTGATAAAGGGATGCCTATCCAATTCAATGATGCCTGGGAAGAAATCAAGAGAACCTTCTGGTTCTATTATGAAGGTTTGAGAGAATGGAGGGGGACAAGCTCAGACCTGAATGGAGCCTTCATTGATTACTTACTAAATTTCTATCCAAAGTACCTGCAGAGTTGGATTAACCTTGCAGATGAAGGTAATACACAGATTGTTGCCCCTGGTCCATATACCTAACCTGCTCCTACACTAGAGAATGGCCTGGTGAATGAGACAGCCATACCTCAAGAAATTGCTCAGTATGCCATCCAATTAGGACTGACAGGAAACAACCCAGATATCATCAAAGAAAGAGATGCATTGGAGAAGAGATATTATGGGATGTTCAACCTGGAGGTTCCTGAGGATGAGGTTGAAGAAGATTGAAGAGCTGAAGCTGAAGATTGAAGGAAACTGAAGACTAAAGACTGAAGACTCTTTGTATGTCTTTTGTTTTTGATTTTGTTCTTGATAAGTTCATTGTACTCTGTAACTTCTATTCCTACAATCAGTGAAACTTTATCTTTATGCTCAAAGATAATATCTCATTATCTTTTTACATGTCTTTTATATTTTGATATGCCTCTGTGATGAAATTTTTGGGAGATTTGCCATTCTTGGATTGTAATAGAAAAACTGAACCTGAGTATAGGTTAAGTGTTTTTGTAACAAGATGGTTTTGGTATCATCAAAAAGGGGGAAATTGTTGGGAGATAAATTTAATAAAGAAGATTTTGATTAGATCCCAAAACCCCTGAGTATGACATGTTCAGGATAATCTTGATAGTTGAGTCAGGATTCAATTTTAGAGTGTTCAGGATGTTATCTGCACCTTGTATAGTCAGCAAATATAGATCAGGTTAGATTCTGAAGATTCTGAAGACTCAAAGAAGTTTCAAGAAACCGAAGTTTCAAAGATAAAAACAAGTTTCAAGTTTCAAGATGAAATCGAGAAACTAAAGTTTCAAGATGATATCGAGAAATCAAGTTTCAAAGATGAATCGAGAAACCAAGTTTCAAAGATGAAACGGAGAAATCGAACACCCAAAGATGAAATCGAGAAATCAAGACTCAAGATGAAATCGAGAAATCAAGACTCAAGATATAAATCAAGATATCTCGTAAGACATCAAGACTCGAAGACATCAAGACTCAAGACTCGTAAGATCAAGATATCAAGACAACAAAGGATATCGAAGACACAAAGAATTTATCAAGACTCAAGAATCTACTAAATGCTCAGTATAACCTGAATGTTCCGAGGCACTGAATAATATCTATTCAAGGCTACAAAACCGAGAAAAATGCGAATACTCAAAAAAGATAGATATTGCCCAAGACATTCATATGTAAGACAAAAGGAACTAAAACTAAGTGTTGTTAAGGTTATATCACTTTCGAGAGATATTGACAAAAAGAGCCGTTATGTTTGTCTACATTTCATCGAAGACAAGAGCCAATCAGAGGAAGACAAAGATCGTACTTTCGAATCGAAAGCGATAGGTCATGAAGCATGTCGGTAGTCTTATGTTCGGATCGCAAAAAAGTGGTGAGTGGGTCGCATGAAAGCATATTGCCTAAAAACATGCAAAGGGAGTGTTCAAACCCCTAAAAGTAGTGGATTCATCACACACCATAAGAGGAAATTCATGAAGTTTATCTCTTCCAACGGATAGTTTTTCAAGAGTGACCTTGGTGATTGCCTATAAATACTAGTGACCCTATACATTGAAGGTTACGGAAATTTGTAAGCAACTCAAGAGCTCAAACTTATTATTATTGAAGTTGAAGCACTCGAAAACCCAAGAATTTCCCAAGTGCTTTACATTGAAGAGAGCTCATTCACTAAGCCTAGTTTGATAAGATATATCCAAAGCTTAGTAGAGATATCCTAGCCTTTGCATTGTACTTATTGTAAAGGATATCTCATCCTAGTTGGAAACCAACCATGAAACCACAAACACTTTGTAAGGTAGTTTGAGTGTGATTGTTGGTGAGTTGGAGTTGTAAAGAGTTAGTAAACTACATTGAGGTAGTCAGAAAACTCTAGAGAAGAAGTGAGTAAACTATCTTGGATAGTCATAAAGCTTGTGTGTGTTTTGAGTAAGTAAACTACATTGAAGTAGTCAGAAAACCTTAGGAAGTGGTTAAGGAATTTCTCTGAAGGTCAGAGAGAGTGGACGTAGGAGCTTGAGTCTCTGAACCACTATAACTTGTTGTGTTGTTTTGCTTTCTGTACTGCATTGTTATCTGTTGCATATCTTTAACTGAAAGTATATTTTCACTGATATTCAGTTGGAATCAATCCACTGAACTTGCATCTAATCGATCTGACCTTAATCTTTGTTTCATTAAAGGAAGGTTTTGAAAAAAAGCTAAAAAACGAAGTATAAACTTAGGGCCAACCATTCCGCACATCTAAGTAGCTAGAACAGATAGTTACCAAACTGAACTCACTCTACTGAGGGTTCAGTAAGATAGTTATTTGATCCAAGCAGCTCAGGATCTCTGAAAAACTCAGGCTCAGTTGGGATAATCTGAGGCTTCCAAAGCATTTCAGATCACTTTGTCTCGTAGACTTTGACTCGTAGCGTCAGGCTTTCAGGGCCAAATCATCAGGACAACCTGACCCATCTGACCTCAGTGAAAGAAAAGTTTTAAAAAATCACTGAACACGTGTATTCCCCCCCATACACGTGTAAGACTCGTTAGCACCGGGACCAACATGCCCCGAGCACAAAAGATCAAGATCAAGAAGGGGACCAACAAGGAAATGCTGAGAAGCAATCTCAAATGGAGGAAAGTACTGATGTTGGTCAGCCTGATATCTCACATCCTTAGACTGAAGTTAGCACTCTTCAGACTGAGGCTCAGGTGGAGACTGAAGCTCAGGTGGAGACTGAAGCCTGTGTGGAGGCCCGAGGCTGGGAGCAACCATTTCGGGAGAAACAACAAGTTTTATATGCTCCAGAGATTGACTTCAGTCCTATAGTGGACAAGCTGGAGAAGGTGGTGCCAATTGTGGAGAAAGTTGCTCAAATTGAAGAAACATTGGCCAACCAATCCCAGAGGCTAGAGAACCTGAGTTCATCTTCAGACTTGATGCAGCTTCAGACATCTCTTAATGACAAAATGACTGCCATAGAAGAGAAGGTAGATGGAGTCAAAGCTGAGCTGAATGCAGAGATGAAGCAAATGTATCAAGAGAGAACTTCATATCTTGAAGCCAAGCTGGTGGAGAAGAATGATCAACTGATCAAGAGTGCTGTTGAGGAAATGGGCTCTCTGCTCATGACCAAGATGATAGACATGCTGAAAGATGTATTCTCCAATCAGTTTGCTCCCTTATATGAAGAGTTCTCAGTAGCCAAGAATCATTTGATGAGGCTAGAAGAGGAGCATGATCAGTTGGCTGGAGAAGTGCGAAGTATCAGTAAAGAGCAATATCACATGGATATTGCACTGTCTCAACTTCTTCCAAGGCGCTCAGAAGGGGGAAAGGCCTGGAGGCAAGCTGAAGGAGTTATTGGCACACACCTTGAAGAAAAAGGCAGATAAAGAAGCTGAAAATAAAACTCTTGTTGATGCCTAAAAAGAAGTAGAAGCCACTGAGAAGCTCAAGTTCCAAGCGGAAGAGCCAATCTACACTCATGTTTCTGAGCAAACAATGTAGGAAGTTATTTCTGAAAAACTGAGTGGTAGAAGAATGGTGGAAACAAGCCACGCCGGTGCAGAGCAACCAATCAAGAGAAAGGTTGTGGCATTTATTGAACCAGACAAGAAGAGAGCAAAAGCTTCAAAGGCTACTCAAAGGAAATTGATCCTTGATTTTGAAGAGTCAGAAGAAGAGGCTGAAAAGGAAGTCTTCAACACAAGGAAAGCTCTGAAATCACTTCAGGTGGAACAAAGAAGAAAACTGCTGCTTCTGTATCAGGAGTTCCTTTAATAAGGAAGAAGAAAGAAGAAGAGCAGAAACGCAGAAGTGGTTTCAAGAAGTTCCTAAGCAAGAGGAGGGGTACTGTTAAAACTCAGAAGTTGCCGCACATTGATAAATGGATGCCTATCCAATTCAATGATGCCTGGGAAGAAATTAAGAGAGCCTTCTGGTTCTACTATGAAGTTCTGAGAGAATGGAGGAGGATAAGCTCAGACTCGAATGAAGCCTTCATTGATTACTTATTAACTTTCTATCCAAAGTACCTGCAGAGTTGGATTAACTTAGCAGATGAAGGTAATACACAGATTGTTGCCCTGGTCCATATACCTACCCTGCTCCTAGACTAGAGAATGGCCTGGTGAATGAAATAGTCATTTCTCAAGAAATTGCTCAGTATGCCATCCAACTAGGACTGACAGGAAACAACCCAGATATCATCAAAGAAAGGGATGCACTGAAAAAGAGATATTATGGGATGTTCTACCTGGAGGTGCCTGAGGATGAGGTTGAAGATGATTGAAGAGCTGATTGAAGATAGAAGACTGCAGCTGAAGCTGAAGACTGAAGAAGATTGAAGACTGAAGATCCTTTGTACTTCTTTTGTTTTTGCTTTTGATAATTTCATTGTACTCTGTAACTTTTATCTTACAATCAATGAAACTTTATCTTTATGCTCAAAGATAATATCTCATTATCTTTTTACATGTCTTTTATGTTTTGATATGCCTTTGTGATGAAACTATTGGGAGATTTGCCATTCTTGGATTGTAATAAAAAAAACTGAAACCTGAGTATAGGTTAAGTGTTTCTGTAACAAGATGGTTTTGGCATCATCAAAAAGTGGGAAATCGTTGGGAGATGAATTTAATAAAGAAGATTTTGATTAGATCCAAAAACCCCTGAGTATGACATGTTCAGGATAATCTTGATAGTTGAGTCAGGATTCAGTTTTAGAGTGTTAAGGATGTTATCTGCACTGTTGGGAAATTTGTATTTAAGTTTTGATGGAAGTTCCAAAACAGGTTGTAATAGGACCAGTCAGACCTGTTAGCTGACTGATGGCTAAGAATCATATTAAGATGACCAGCTGAAATGTATAGATAGCTGATGTAAAAGATAGGTCACATATTGAGGGGGAACTCAATATGTATAGGTCAGGTCGAAGTATCAGATAACCCAGATCAGGTCAGATGGTCAGAAGGCTAAGAACAAATCAGAAGACAAGAAGTCAGAAGATCAGGTGAAAACAGATGAACCTGAAGACTCAGATGAACCTGAAGACTCAGATAAACCTGAAGACTCAATATGACTGAAGACACTGAGGCTCAGAGTCACCTGAAGATCAGAAGACTACCAGAAGACCTGAAGACCTACAATCAGCCGAGTCTGCATATTGAGCTAAGACAATCTGCATTAGAAGACTCAACAAGGTAAACTGATCAGTTATCTGATCAAGTCAGCTCACACCTGGCGTCAATCAAAAAGATACACCAGACAAGACAAATCTTCTACAAAAGGAATATCAATCGTCTAACGGACAAATTACTGAAGTGCCGCCTCGTGAAGCCAAGGAGAAAGCGACACGTGCACAAAAAGAGCTGACATTACGGGATTCGACGCTGCGGACATAAACGGCACTAATCATGCCTACTGCCACGCCGATTTTCGTAGCACGTCACAATCATATCCTACAACCTACCTAATATAGCCCGAAATTCAAATTGCTCTCCAACGGCTCTTTGATTTCGAGGTCTATAAAATGGGATTGCTCGTCAACTAAAGAAATAGGGAGGACAAGAGACTAACTATTCTCACATGAACATTTGAGCAAAGCGGAACAAGAACATTAACGCAAATTCTCAAGAAGCAAAAAGCCTTCAGAATTTCCGCTGGAAGAACACCATATTTGAAGATTATTCTTAGAGTGTTCATCCCATTGGTCTTAGCAAGAAATCCTATCAACTAGCATTTGGCTACCTAAAACATCAAGGATAGATTTCCAGTTGGAACCCTCAAACATTCTTTACCCAAACTCAAGTTACATTAAGTTTGTTACCGCAAGATTTCAGACTAGGGATTCTAGTTTTCTGATTTCTGGTTCGGTTGAGTGTGAACTCGATAAACATCTGTTGAGTGTTGGACTAACACGGTAAACTAAGTCCAGTCGGTTAAGTTCGGTTAAGTTTCCCCTGTGTTAAGGGAAGAGTGGATGTAAGATGGGTTTCGTCTGAACCACTATAAAAAGTCTTGTGTGCATTTACTTGCTTTCTTTATTGCTTTACACTATTCACAACCCGACTTTAAAAGCAAGATACATATTCTAAGTTAAGCTCGACCGCACCAAGCAACCGATCGTCAAAAGTTGACACCTTAGTCAGCTTATTGAAAACTGACTTAAGAATCTGAATTGATAAAACTGGTTTTTCACACGGGTATTTACAAGCTTCCGCACTCTCAGTTAAACTGATAGATATCAAACTGATCTGCCCTCAGGCACTCAATAAGATTGAACATCAGTCCAAACTGACTCACTAGCACTCTGATCAGGAAATCTGCAATCACACGATCCGTCGAAAAAGTTTTGAAGTCTATTCACCCCTCCCTCTAGACTTCGCCTCACAAAACCCGTTCGGGACCTACAAATTGGTATCGAGCGGTGGTTCTACTGGACTAATCGGCTTTGAGTATCATCGATTCTTGAGGAAGAATCTTTGTGGTCATTTGAGCAGATCTTGAAAAACCATTTTCAAAACTCATTCGTTTTAAAATCACTCAGCATGGATAATACCTCTGGTATGTATCATGATTTGCCTAAGTTTTCAATTGATGAGTATCCAGATTGGACTATATACATGTGCAATCATCCGGGATAGATAAGCGGCGAGAATGATGGAAGTCATTGAAGCGAGGACCCATCATCATATATCACGACAACCCAAATAAGGTTGGAGAGATCCGAATCATGCACTTGGAAGTCTTATGCGAAAAAGCCCAAATACGATGGATGCGGAAGAAAGAAAGTTGTATACTCTGAATCTGATAAATCGGTATATAATCATGAAGGCGATGGATAAAGTCACCAAGGAGAAGATAAAGTATCTCAAACATGCGAAACAAATGTGGGATACTCTTTCTTTGAGATGTCTTGAAGGAAATGATCGAGATCAAAGACAATGAGCTACAAAAATTTGAATCGGTGAAGTTCGAAAAGCTCAAGATCTGCCTAACGAGACCATTAATGAGCTCGATGGGAGGATCACCATGTCGATAAATAAGCTACGAGAACTTGGAAGAGATGTGGGACAAAGACATCAATTACAAGATATTGAGATCTCTCACCAAGAAATGGGACATGAAAGTCACCGGTGAATCGGGATTGCCAAGACATTTTCAAGATGAAGCCAAGTAGCTTGTTCCTAAGCCTTAAAGCCCATTAGTTCGATTTAATCGAAAAGAGGGCAAGATGATGAAGATTTAGACCCAAGCCTAAACCTCAACATCTAAATCGATTGCATTCAAAGCAACCAAAGAAGAGATCAAAGGCCACCGAACCCGTTGGAAACATAATGACTCAAGGTAAGCAGATCATCAGGTTTACCAGAAACTTGAAAGATCAAATACTAACTTGGTAAGTATCGCAGATTCTACGAGACTATCAAGACAAATGTAAGAAAACAGGAGGCCAACCCGGATGATCACTAGAAAGAACGGATCGATGATCGAAGAGATCACATAGAAGAAAAGAAAAGAGATGATCGGCTGGATGAGAGAAGAGATAACAGATCTCGGACGGAAGGAGTTGATTACCATCGAAAGGAAAGTCACCCGACAGATCCTAGAGATGGAGTGACTCACCCGCGTAGAAGTTCAGAGATCGAGGGTCATGCTTCAATCGCGAGAAACCAGTCACTACAAAGACCGACTACCCCGACCTGACTCAGAGAAAGAGAAGAGAAACGGAACGAAGAGAGCAACGTCGAGATTTAAAAAGCCATGGTCCCCGACATATCCGGAATTGATGATTCTATCTTCCGAGGATTTTGGCTACTCATCCAGAGAAGACTTCATCTAATAAGCGATCTTGTTGATTTCCACGAACATGAAGATCTTGATATTCTCTCGATGACGATGAAATCACCGATGGCGAGGAGGAAGACAATCTGAGGTAACCTCCAAACCTTACCTTTTCAATTTCCACACAGGTTATTATTAGCACACCGGCTGGAGAGATTGACTTACAGCTCTACTCTCGAGCAATTGCTGATAATCTCTCGATCGAAAAGAGACACTTATACAATAGTGGAAGCTAAAAATGACAAGCTAAGGATCGAAATAATCGGCTTGTTAAAGAGAACGTTGATGTAAACAAATCAAATGAAATAACCGAACCGGGGAAGGTAATCGAGGAACTTAACGTTCTGAAAGTTAAATCTTCTGATCAGGAGAAGCAGATCAAAGATGAGCTAGCAATCAACAAACAGCAAGCTGATGATTTCAAAATTCTACAAGCTAAATTTGATGAGCTATTCGACTACATGAGAGTCTAAAATCAATCGAGGATAGTTTTAAGAAAAACAGAGGTTTTCACGAAGTCATCAAAAACCGTTCAAGATATGAACACGTATTTTCGAACGCCAACTAACAAGAAGGGAATTGGGTATGAGAACCCTTCTTCATCCTCAAAAGCCCCGTTTGATTCACTTCAGAAGGGTGTAATCAAACGAGTCTCTGACAAAGATACACAAAAAGCTAAACATGTATCTAATAAGGGAAAAAGACCTACTGAGCAAGTAAGGCAAGTACCTAATCAAAAAGGGATCAGAAATGGACCCCAACTGATTAAGCATCAGCCAAGGAATCAACAGAAGAACTCAGTTCTTCTGAAGAAACCTCAACCTGATCAGCAGATTAGGTATCAGAAGAGACAACCTGTAAAAAGGAAATCTAATATGAGACCCAATCAAGGTCAGCTGCCTAACAAGCAAGCTATAGGTAAACTGCAAAGACCATCTATGCCAAGAAGATATGAATCTTTCGATGGTAGCAGTCGTACCTACCCTTATAACCAGAGACCTAGGGCTACTGCACGTGTACTCTTCGGTGATGATAACTTTGGTTTTACCTTCGGAACCTTAGAGAATGATGATATACAAGTGACTGGAGTCTCGTATGTCGAAGGATTAAAGCACAATCTACTATCAGTATCACAATTCTACGACAACGGATTCAGCGTTGAGTTCTCGAGCTACAAGTGTACGATAAGGAATCAAGCTACTCAACAAATCTTGCTAATCTGGTTCAAGGAAAGGCATGATCTACCAAAGATATTGGAACAGATTTGCCTAAGAAATGCATGCTTAATTGTTAAGAGTTCAAAAAGTAGTAGTTGGCTCGCACAAAAAGAATGAGTCATCCGAACTTTAAGACTCTTAACAAGATAGCTAGGGTGCCTTTGGTTGAGGACTTAGAATGAGATATTCTCCAAAAGATCGGACATGTGCCGCATGTCGGAAGGAAAAAAACAAGTTAAAGCCTCATTCAAGGGAATACGGACCAAAGATCCATGAGAAATCAAGAATTTGCTCCATATGGATCTATTCGGACCGATTACACCGGTCGGTCTCAGTGGGCTAAAAATACTGGGTAATCGTGGATGATTATTCCAAGTTTACTTGGGTTGTATTCTTATACAAGAAGAACGAGACAACGACAAAGATACCCGAGCTGCTCAAGAAGCTACAAAACGAAAAGGGTGTCAGCATAGTAAAAATTAGATCAGATAAAGGTACAGAATTTCTGAATTCTTTTATTACTGATTTTTGCACTGAGTTTGGTATACAACATGAGACGTCAGCTGCAAGAACGGAGAAACAGAACTCTCAAGGAAGCTGCTCGCACTATGTTAGCTGAACATGCAACACCAAGCCGTTTAAAGGCGAAAGCAATCAACATTTGCATGCCATACTCGTAAGCGGATGTTCTCTGACTAAGACTCACTTCAATACACCCTATAAACTGTGGAAGGGCAGAAATCCTCGTGTTTCTTACTTCCATGTTTTTGGTTGCAAGTGTTTCATTCACAACAATGGGAAAAGTCAGTTGAAGACTTTTGAGGCCAAGTCAGATGAGGGTATATTCTTAGGATATTCCTCATCCAGCAAGGCTTTCAGGGTTTACAAAAAACGAACCCTAGTCTTTGATGAGACATCATCTGAACAAGAGAAATTTGCCTCGAGAACAAGGCGTGCGGATCAACCGCTACGATCACGCGAAAATGGATCACCTAAGTATCAAGGGAAAGAAATTTGAACACATGTAATGTGTACATCCCGAACTTGATCTTGCCGATTCAACAGTCAATTAGACCCCAAGGTATGCACAATCGTCGGTGAAGAAGCCGATACAGTGAGAGGCGATATCAACCGAACCATCGGTTAGGGGGAACTCTGAAGTTCCTCTGAGCAGACATCAAAGACATGATGAGTCCAACATCAGCTGAGAGATGTTCTTATCAAGTGGATCATAACTCCGTACCACTCCCAATCACTAGTAATGAACTACTATCAGAAATGGATGATGTTCTCCAAACAGACGCACATCAGAAAAGAAGGACCTGGATTACCAGTCATCCAACTGATCTTATTATCGGAGACCCATCGATAGAGTCAAAACTAGACATCGTTGGTGAAAGTGCCATGTATTGTTGTTATCTGTCTTTGAAGGAACCAACTACAGTAGAGGAAGCTCTACAAGACACAAGCTGGATTCTAGCCATGCAAGATGAACTGGAACAGTTTGAGAGGAATCAAGTTTGGAAATTGGTGGACAGACCAACTCATCGAGACGTGATTGGCACGAAGTGGGTATTCCAGAACAAGATAGATGAGAATAATGTCATAACCAGAATAAGGCAAGACTTGTTGCTAAGGGGTATTCACAATCGGAAGGAATTGATTATGATGAGACCTTTGCGATCGCGCGCCGCTAAAGCCGATGGCTATTTATTACGGCATATCTTGCCCCGGAGGGTTCATTGTGTATCGGATGGATGTAAAAGTGCATTCTTAAACGGGGTACTAGCATAGGAAGTTTATGTCGAACAACCTCGGGCTTTGAAAAAAGGCAACCAAGTGTACCGATTTAAGGGAAAGCTCTTTCGGCTTCGAAACAAGCTCCTCGAGCTTGGTATGATACACTCTCTCGGTTCTTGATAGGCGGCGGGTTCACTAAAGGAATAGTGGATGTAACCTTATTGAGAATAGAAGATGGAGAAGATATTACGAGGGTTCAGATTTACGTGGACGATATCATCTTCGGATCTCCCAACAAGAAGCTGTGTGAGAAGTTGAGCAAGTTGATGCAAGGGAAGTTCGAGATGTCCATGATGGGTCAGATGAATTACTTTCTAGGTCTACAAGTCAAGCAGAGTACAGAAGGGATATTCATCTTCCAGGCGAAGTACACAAGGAATCTACTGGCAAAGTTTGGAGTTCAACATTGTAAGGAAGCAAGAATTCCCATGATGACCGGGTTTAAGATGGATCCAGACGAAGATGGTTAGAAAGTTAATCAGAAAGAATATAGGGCTCTGATTGGATCACTACTATACCTAACTGTCAGCAGACCAGACATTACTTTTGCAGTAGGTGTATGTGCCAGATTTCAAGCAAATCCAATGCAAAGCCACCTAGAAGCAGCTAAGCGGATTCTCAAGTATCTGAAGGGGACTGTAAACCTCGGTTTATTTTACCCATCAGATGATAATCTAGAGCTTAGTGGGTATTACGATTACGATTACGAGGTTTGAGAATCCCGAAAAGTCAACCTCGGAGTTCATGTATGGGTTTAGAAATAAACCGATCTCTTGGTTTTCGAAGAAGCGGGACATCGATTTGCGACATATCTTGAAGCGAGAATATATGGCTGCAGGAAACATTGTTCCCAACCGCTCCGCTAAGTCGTACCGAGGGACTACAACATCGTAGCTAAGAACGTACCTATATTCTCGTGATGATAATAATGCTATGTGCAATCACTCGTAATCTGTTCTACATACAAGATGCAAGCATGTGGATGTCGACACCATTTTATCGAGATCACGTTGAAAAAAAAGAAGAATATCGAGGATGGAAAAGATCCATCTTGACAAGCGAAAAAGTCGATATTCTAACCAAGCCGCTAGCTGAGATCAGATTCAGAGAATTATGCAACGAGCTAGGGCTTCTGGATCTCAGAGAAAGTACACCGAAATGGTTGGTGGATCGATCTCCGTAACCGGTTGGTTAAAAGACTAACGAGTTAAGAGGATCATTGAGTTAGGAATCTCAACCGATCGGCGACCGAGATGAGGAGCCGATCTGAAGTTCAGATAAGGAGCAGATCAGAAAGTCAGATAAGTAGTCGATCTGATGTTCAGACAAGGAGCAGATCAGTTCAAGACATCTCAGATTAAGGGGGAACTGATCAGATTGGAAGATTACTTTATAAGTCGATTAAAGTTGCAGTCAACAAGCAAGTCAAGTTTAAAGCTACAGATCGCATAAGTCAGAAGAAGCAACACAACAATGAAATAACATAATTTTTCATTGATAAAGACCCGGAGGTCAGATTTACATTACAAGCTACAAGTGATATCACAAGCTACCTTCAAGTGGTATTACAAGCTACAAGTACAAGAAGACCCGGAGGTCGCTACATAAACCATAAGCCCTAAGCCAAGCCTAGGCAAGGAAGGAGAGAGAGAGTTCAAGGTTTGATGCTCTCATTTTCCCTCGATCCTAGAAGGGGCGTCAGAGAGGCTTCTAGAATCCTGAGCCAATCTCAAAAGCTTGGAGGAGGAGGAGAGAGGCTTTGAAGGATGTCAAGCCAGAGCCCTCGGGACGTGAGATCAGCGGGCGCTCAATTTATTAAATGGGACAGTGCCCACGGGTTTGGTCACAAGGACAAAAAGAGACACTTGTGTCGATAGTAAAATTGAGCTTGATATACGAAGATCGGTTTGTTATCGATCAAGATCGTATACCAAACTCACGTTTTGTTTCGCATCGAGTCTATTGATGTTAATTAGTTATCTCGATAGGGCGCACAAAGGTGCATACTGGTTAGGAGAAGTGTCTTCTCATTTGCCTTAGCGAGATCCGCCTCCATGGTGGTAAAAAAGCTTAGCATTGATCGTATGTGTAATCTTAGATGGCAAAAGCGGTGTGAAGGAACACACAGGGTTGATTTGAGAAGCTGAATTCATTGGAAAGGGGTTAAAGGTTCCCACCGGAAGTTTCACCGGAAATAAGGAACTCATCGAAAAAGCATGAAGTATATGCTAAAGAAGATGAATGGTTTATGTTGTGTTGTTTGCCTAAACACCCCAGGCTAATTTATAGAAGGAAATTAGGGGTATAAATGCAAATTTATTTTCTCAGAAGACCTTAAGAGAAATTTGCATTGACAACGCGTAAGGAACACACGGCTAATGGTTGGATGAGTTGACGGTGTGAGTAATCACAGCGTATCTATGCCATTATTACGGAATGTCAAATCGCGCCGAAGTGCTTCACACAAGAATCTGATCAGATGAGAGTAGACTACAGTGCATAATAAATGTGGGCTGATTAGAAGAAGATTGAAGGATGAAGTGTATCAGATAAGAGTATCAGATAAGTGGATCAGATAAGTAACGAAGTGCTTCACACAAGAATCTGATCAGATGAGTTAGATATTGTTGGGAAATGCTTAAGGCTACCATCAGTAAGATCAACAAGTACCAGATCAGATCACAGTGGTAACTGGTTGATTACAATATCAATCAGTCAGATACGTTCTCTTATTTATCCTTTTCTGAATACCTTATATGCGTTGTTTAAATAAACTAAATTTTACTCTGTTTTCACTTTATGACGCATGCTCTGCAAAACTTTTAATGCGGACTTGGGAATGTGTATTTAATGCATTTTATTGCGAATTTTCGAGTCTGAAATACGAGAAGACTACTTTTCTCAACCGTGCGATCAAAACTTTTTTCGGCCGACTAATCTCAGCCACTGATTTCAAAACACGGATACTTGAGTACTTTGGAAAGTTGTGCAAAAAGGTTTTCCCTCGCATACTATAAAATCCAAATCTTTCTCAGAAAACTTCTTTCCACTACTTCGTCTTCTCAAAATTCTTAAAAGATCAAAACTTTCAAAATCTTCAGAAAATTACTTTCGAAATCAATTGATTCTACTCTTCCGATTTCTAAATCATTCTAATCAATTTCTGGTAATTTCTTGTTTAAATGTTGCATGATTTCAATTTCTCTCTGGCACCTAGGTTTACAAGTTGTGATGCTATGTTTATGTAATTTTTTGATCTAAACGCTTACTTGCTAAATTGATGCTAAAATTACTGGTTTGACTGAATTTATTGAAATATTTTACTCAAACAACATCAATTTGCATATCGTACAGAAATGGCATATCTTGTTCCACAACCGGGCCAAGGGAAAAAGTTCTACAACTTTGCATCGATGAAGAAAGACATCATTGATGAGAAGTATGTAGTATTCACCATCACCTCAGATCCTGAATCGCTGGAAATTCTGGAGTGCTTGCGAGCGTGTGGGCTAGAACGATATTGCTCTACACATCAGAACATTGTCCACACACATGAAGCTCTGGAATTTTTATACAATCTTCAGAGGGATGAAGACATTGATGCTGACCTGATTTCTTCCGTTGGCGGACTGGAAGTGCGAGTGTCGAATAACGATCTCCAGAGGCTATTCGGCCTCACTCGAGGAAGCATCAATCCAGAGACCTACACGACTGATGTAGGAGAAAAGGAATTTCGTGAAGCCGAGCTGTTGAGACCTGCAAACAAGGAGAACACGACGAACGTCAAAGCCTCCTATCTGAAAAGAAAATATCGCCTTCTCCTTGAGATCGTTCAGAAGGTGATCATGTGCTCAACCTACAGTCTTGATGCTGTCACTTCGTATAAGATCAGTGTCATGGCTGCAATAATCAAGAAGGCTTCAGATATAGATTGGTTGGGTATGGTCAAGGCACGACTGAGGATAGACTCGGGGAAGTTCGAACTGACCCAGAGTAATGAAGTGTGCTTATCTTCCAAGTGCTCCTTCATACACAAAATCTCTATCATTCTGTCAGATAAGCTGCCACTGAATTATGAATTGAACAAGAATGGAGCGAAGATATATCAAGCAAAGCACAAGGCCATATTGGGCAAGGATGAGTCCCTACCTGGACAAGCTGATGAAGATCCAACTCCTTATGTGCCCAAACCCAAGGGAGAAAAGAAGGGAAAAGATAAGGCAACTGCATCGTCTGAAGTGCAGGAAAAGGTCATTCCAGAGAAGAGGATGAAGAGGGAGGATCTGGCCAAGAAACCAGATGCTCAGCGGAAACGTCAGAAGAGAGTCACATCTCCTTTGAAGACTGCTCCAAGTTCTGCCCAGCAAGTTAGCAGAACGAAGGATCTGATGTAAGTAGGATCATAAGAAGAGATAGCAGTCCGCTCTTAGCCCACTATCAGAGAAGTAAGGGAAGAGTAGATGATCGCAGCAGAAGGAGAGAAATCTGTCAGAGGGACAGAAGTGGAGCAATCTGAGGAAGAATCACCATCTGATTCTCTGCCTCTCACCAAGATCTTCCAGAGAGCAAGATCGCCAACGCCCACTTCCAAATCACCATCACCCTCTTCTCAAAAATCATCACCACCACCCTCTCCCCAAAAAACCTTCTCACCCTCAACCTCACCTATCAGATCACAAAGATCTCCCACACCACCAATCAATGAACCTGTTCAGGAAACAGAACACTCTCAACACGCTGAAAACGAACCTGAACCACAAATATCCCAATCTCCAATCAAGTCACAAGACCTTGAGAGATCCGACAAGCGAGTGTCCATCTCTCATAATCCCTTCAACACCAGAACCGTGCTTGCTTCACCTGCTCCAGAAAGCCCCATCATAAGGATAATGAAGCAACAGATCAAGGAGTATCTGTTGGATCTATGCCCTGAATCAGATCAATATCCTGGCATCCAGCAACAAATAGAAGAGATTGTGTTCTGGAAGGATATCAGACTGAAAAGCATTGAAGAATTTCTGATTCTCATGACAACTCTGGGATCAGATTTCTTTGTAGACTTGGAGTTGAAATGCTTAAACAGTGTTGGGATTGAAAGTGATGTTGAATTGGCATCTGACGATGATATCAGATGGTTGATTCACGAAAGGTTCGGAATTGCTGATAACAGGGAGGAAACTGTTCAACCTCCTACAGATCATGATGGAGCTGCCGATGAACCAAGAATGGGTGCTGCAGATGAGACCCGACTTGGCAAGGCTTCAACATCTGACCAGACTGCTACGATGAGCTCTGATACCCTAGATCTTTATACTGAGAAGATTTAGGATGGGATCAAGGCTGCTATTGAAGACAAATTCGCAGCGCTCACAAACCGTCGATGAAGCGATTTGAAGAAGAGCAAAGCAAAACTAGTTGACAGAGAAAGAAGTCACATGCGGTTGGGATGCATAATGCCATCCTTTTTCAAGTAATGCAACTAGTCAATCCTCTTGCCGAGAAGCTCAATCTCCGGTCGACAAACTCAAAGTTTGACAGATATGCTCAATCAGACACAGGTACTATTGGAAAATGTCTGGGCATCTTTGAGAAAACCGACAACCACATGGATATGGGTTGGAAACACTTTGTAACTACGCAAAACGAGCAAGACAGGACATCGAAGTTGCACTCAGACGCTTCTTGAAACCTGCACCTTCTGCCACCATTCAGATCACTCCTCTTGTTGTCGAGGAACTCAGAGAGGAGATCTCATGGTAATTCAATGCTCTGAACCGCAAGATGTCCAACCTCTTTGATGAAACCAAAAAGGGGGAAGGACAAGAAAAATAAAGAAGAAAGAAAAAAGTATAACCGCTTGGTAACAATTACATCTCTACCGAAACCATCAGATATCGACTTGCCACCCTCCATCTTCGATCTCGTTCTTCAAGTAAAAAAAAGCGTGGAGCAACATAGCAAAGAGATCGCTTCTGTGTAAAATTGCTCTTTCAGAGGTTATTGCGAGTCGACAAGATTGAAGACTTTTCTTCGTTAAATGCGAAAAAGAATGGAAATCGGATGATTAGGCCAAGAGCCTTGAACTCGCTAAGAAATTAGCTGAAGAAGATGAACAAGATGAACCTGAGCAGACTTTGAGGAGAAAGAAAGGCAAAGGCAAGATGATGAAAGCAATTGCGGAAGATCAGAGACAAGGCCAATTATTCTCTACCAAAAGCCAGATGACTCCTGAACAAATTCAAGAGTAAGCAAGACAGAGAATAAGAGAGGCCGCCATCAAGAAGCAGAAGTTAGCAGAGGCTAAGGGACTGAACATAAACACATCCGAAGGAAGAGAAAGAACGAAGTTCAAAGTGAGAGGAGATTGCTTGGGAGAAGAATGCCCTTTCGGCACCTGTTAAAGACATCCTCTGTGCAGGCTAGATCTGCTTCCAGAATGGGATCAGATCAGAGGAGAATGGTTGTGTGACGTATACATCCTGGAGAAGATTCCGATTCATCAAGATCAGACTAAAAATGATGATGAATTCCGGTTAGAAATGATGTATCCAGACTTCTACCAGACAGTGATGAAATAAGGAAAGATCATGTCTCTGATACCAGAAGCTCCACCCTTTGAACTACTCCTTTCACCTTTGCGTCCAGACAAAAAGCTAGATGTTGTAAAGTTTAAGAATGCCTACTATGGATTTGCTGAAAAAGGAGGGATCCATAGAAGAGAAGATCTGGACAAGCTGATGCAAAGGATGTACAAGATGTTTGGCATCCCCAAAGAGCTGCAAATATTCAAGTACACGTGAGGAAGACAACTTGGAATCAGATGATAGGTACGTTTTTCATGTATTCTATAATGCACACACCTATCTGAATGAAATATTCCATCTCTCTGATTCTAAGAAAACATCTCATTGTCTTCTAAAGTATGTACTGATTTCATTATCTGCATTTCTATTCGTGGTATCTGTTTTTCTGATTAAGTGTTTTGGTTCCATCAAAAAGGGGGAAATTGTTGGGAAATTTGTATTTAAGTTTTGATGGAAGTTCCAAAACAGGTTGTAATAGGACCAGTCAGACCTGTTAGCTGACTGATGACATAGAATCAGATTAAGATGACCAGCTAAAATGTATAGATAGCTGATGTAAAATATAGGTCACATATTGAGGGAACTCAATATGTATAGGTCAGTCAAGTATCGGATGACCCGGATCAGTCGATGATCGAAGGCTAAGAACAAATCGAAGACAAGAAGTCGGAAGATCGGTGAAGAGAGAAGATACTGAAGACTCAGATGAACCTGAAGACTCAGATGAACCTGAAGACTCAGATAAACTTGAAGACTCAGTAACAAACCTGATGACTCAGTATGACTGAAGACACTGAGGCTCAGAGTCACCTGAAGATCAGAAGACCTACAATCAGCCAAGTCTGCATATTGAGCTAAGACAATCTGCATCAGAAGAGTCAACAATTTAGACTGATCAGTTATCTGATCAAGTCAGCTCACACCTGGCGTCAATCAAAAAGATACACCAGACGAGACGAATCTTCTACAAAAGGAATATCAATCGTCTAACGGACAAATTACTAAAGTGTCGCCTCATAAAGCCAAGGAGAAAGTGACACGTGCACAAAAAGAGCTGACATTACGGGATTCGACGCTGCGGACATAAACGGCGCTAATCATGCCTACGGCCGAGCCGATTTTCGGAGCACGTCACAATCATATCCTACAACCTACCTAATATAGCCCAAAATTCAAATTGCTCTCCAACGGCTCTTTGATTTCGAGGTCTATAAAATGGAATTGCTAGTCAAGTGAAGAAATAGGGAGGACAAGAGACCAACTATTCTCACATGAACAATTGAGCAAAGCGGAACAACAACATTAACTCAAATTCTCAAGAAGCAAAAAGCCTTCAGAATTTCCGCTGGAAGAACACCATATTTGAAGATTATTCTTAGAGTGTTCATCTCATTGGTATTAGAAAGAAATCCTATCCACTAGCATTTGGCTACCTAAAACATCAAGGATAGATTTCCAGTTGGAACCCTCAAACATTCTTTACCCAAACTCAAGTTAGGTTAAGTTTGTTACCGCAAGATTTCAGACTAGGGATTCTAGTTTTCTGATTTCTGGTTCGGTTGAGTGTGAACTCGATAAACATCTATTGAGTGTTGGACTAACATGGTAATCTAAGTCCAGTCGGTTAAGTTCGGTTAAGTTGCCCCTGTGTTAAGGGAAGAGTGGATGTAAGACGGGTTTCGTCTGAATCACTATAAAAAGTCTTGTGTGCATTTACTTGCTTTCTTTATTACTTTACACTATTCACACAACTGAGTTTAAAAGTGCATACATATTCTAAGTTAAGCTCACTCGCACAAGCTAAATCGACCGATCAAAGTCGACACCTTAGTCACCGATTGAAAACCCGACTTAAGAATCAATTGATAAAACCGGGTTTTTCACACGGTAATTATAAGCTTCAGACTCTCATTTAAATCGACAGATATCAAACCGACCAAGACTCTCAAGAAGATTGAACATCACCAAACCGACTCACTAAGACTGATCAGAAATCAGAATCACACCTCGATCCAAGACGTAAAAGTTTTTAAGTCTATTCACCCCTCCCCCTAGACTTATGCGCTCACAAAACCCGTTTGGGACCTACATGCACCATGTATAGTCAGCAGATATAGATTAGGTTAGATTCTGAATATTCAAGACTCAAGAAGTTTCAAGTTTCAAAGATGAAATCGAGAACCAAGTTTCAAGATGAAATCAAGTTTCAAAGATGAAATCGAGAAACCAAGACTCAAAGATGAAATTGAGAAATCAAGACTCAAGATGAAATCGAGAAATCAAGACAAAAGATGAAATCGAGAAATCAAGACTCAAGATAGCAATCAAGATATCTCGAAGACTCGAAGACTCAAGACTCGTAAAGACATCAAGACTCGTAAGACTCTAAAGACTCAAAGGATACTGAAGACACAGTAGTTATTGAAGACTCAGTAATCTACTGAATGCTCAATATAACCTGAATGTTCCGAGGCACTGAATAATATCTATCTAAAGGCTACAATACTGAGAAAAACACAAATACTCAGAAAAATAGATATTGCCCAAGACATTCACATGCAGACAAAAGGAACTAAAACTGAGTGTTGTTAAGGTTATATCACTCAGAGATATTGACCAAAAAGAGCCTTTATGTTTGTTCACATTTATCAAGACAAGAGCTAATCGGGAAGAAGACAAAGATCAAGACTTTTATCGACATCGAAAATGACAGTCATCAAGCATGTCAGTAGTACTATGTTCCAGACTGCAAAAAGTGGTGAGTGTCTACATGAAAGCATATTGCCTAAAACATGCAAGGGAGTATTCAAACCCTAAAATAGCCGTTCATCACACACCATAAGAGGAAACTCATGAAGCTATCTCTTCCAACGGATAGTTTTACAAGGGTGACCTTGGTGATTGCCTATAAATACTAGTGACCCTCTACATTGAAGGTTACGAGAAATTTGTAAGCAACTCAAGAGCTCAATCTTATTATTGCAAATTGAAGCACTCGAAAACCCAAGAATTTCCCAAGTGCTTTACATTGAAGATAGCTCATTCACTAAGCCTATTTTAATAAGATATATCCAAAGCTTATTAGAGATATCCTAGCCTTTGCATTGTAATTATTGTAAAGGATATCTCATCCTAGTTGGAAACCAACCAGAAACCCCAAACCCTTTGTAAGGTAGTTTGAGTGTGATTGTTGGTGAGTTGGAGTTGTAAAGAGTTAGTAAACTACATTGAGGTAGTCAAAAAACTCTAGAGAAGAAGTGAGTAAACTATCATGGATAGTCAGAAAGCTTGTGTGTGTTTTGAGTTAGTAAACTACAGTGAGGTAGTCAGAAAGCTCAAATTAAAAAGGTTAGTAAACTACATTGAGGTAGTCAGAAAACCTTAGGAAGTGGTTAAGGAATTTCTCTGAAGGTCAGTGAGAGTGGACGTAGGAGTTTGAGTCTCTGAACCACTATAAATTGCTGTGTTGTTTTGCTTTCTGTACTGCATTGTTATATGTTGCATATCTTTTCACTGAAAGCATTATTCACTGATATTCAGTTGGAATCAATCCACTGAACTTGCATCTAACTGATCACAGCCTTAATCACTGATTCATTAAAAGGAAGGTTTTCAGCAAAGCTAAAAACGAGTCTAAACTTAGGGCCAACCATTCCACACACTTGAGTAGCAAGAACAGATAGTTACCAAACTGAACTCACTCTACTGAGAGTTCATTAAGATAGTTATCTGATCCAAGCAGCTCAGGATCTCTGAAAAACTCAGGCTCAGTTGGGATAATCTGAGGCTTCTGAAAGCAGCTCAAGATCACTGTCTCAGGTAGACTTTGACTCAAGGTGATCTGTGCTTCTCAGGGCCAAATCATCAGGATAACCTGACCCATCTGACCTCAGTGAAGAAAAGTTTTAAAAATCACTGAACACGTGTATTCCCCCCCCATACACGTGTGAGACTCGTTAGCACCGGGACCAACAACTGGACTTAGGGAGAGTGGATGTAGGAGCTTGAGTCTCCGAACCACTATACAGGGAGAGTGGATGTAGGAGCTTGAGTCTCTGAACCACTATACTCAAGCTCCTACATCCACTCTCCCTGTTCCTAGGGAAATTCGTTCAAACTGGACTTATCACCCTCTCGGGCTCGCCTCGGGACTTATCACCCTCCACGGGATTGCCTACAAGCTTTCAGGCTAACTCACTGTAGCTTACTCACTTTTCTACCTTGAGTTTTCTGGCTGACTCACTGCAGCTTACTAACTCTTTACAACTCCAACAATCACACAAACTACCTAACAATAGGGTTTGGGTTTGGTTGGTGTCTCCAACTAGGTTTAGATTTTCCCTTACATTTGTTTAGCCATTATGCTAAGGTTGGGAAAATCTCTCTAAGCTTAGGATATATCGTGGGTTGCTTAGATTGGGTTTAAGAACACTCTTGAATATATTTGTATATCTCTGAGACTTTGTGTTCTATGGTGGAATGCTTGAGTATAAGGCTCTTAGCTCAGAAAGCATCTTTTTCATATTCTCCACACTCTCCATCCTTTAGAATGATGAAAGACCTTGTATTTATAGTGTGGATTTGAATATTTACCGTTGGAGAGAATCACATTCAAATCCATACTATTTCGTAAGTTCCGCAGACTTCTTGGTGGTTGTCTTCCTCTCATTGGTCTACGTCAATTTGAATCTAACGGCTATATTCTCGGGTTTCTTCCGAGTCTTGAGATTCTTCCGAGTCTCGAGTTTCGTCGAGTCTCGTGTTTTTCGTCTGAGTCTCGGGTTTCTCTAGTCGGAGAGACTTCTCTTGGCGGAACCTAATCATTGGGGCATCGACACTTTCCCGAGCTTCTGAGTTCGGCTCTTGACGGACATCGACCTCAGTCAACTTTTCGGCGCCCTCGGGTGGCGGCTCAATTATCGATTTTCTTGTTTATCACGTCATTTCGGTAATCGAGATCGGTCCACATCTTCTTGAAGTCCAACATGCTCGGGATGCTTGTCGGTCGATTACATCGAGGGTTAACATGTCGGGTTATTTTATCGATCTCGATCCGTTTGATCTTGATCGGTCATCTTCTCCTTACGATCTGCAACCTTCTCTTGATCTTACAGTCCGGTTTAACTGCGTCGGCTTATGCATTCTTCGATCACCGAGATTAGCTAAATTTTGTTCTTGATCATCTGATAAGTCTGATACAGTCATCGATCTTGATCGGTGGCTTAGCTTTTTCTCTTACGATTTTTATTTAAGCCGGTTAGTTCCGAACTCATCTTACTCATCGATCTCGATCGGTCTAAATCTCGATCTCGATCATCTACTTCTGATTCCGTGAGTTCCCCCTCAACTTGTTCTTTCGTTCCCCCTCAACTTGTTATCTGTAAATTAGCTTCAATAACACAAGTTGATAATGTTTTGGCATAATTCATCAAAACTAAAATATCCCAACATTGCATGATTACAAAATTCTTCCACCCAATTCCTATACTCCTCTGATAATCGATCTGCTCGAACCCACTTTTGATCCATATAGAAAAAGAGATGCCTATAGGAAAGGCAATATGAAGTGCTTCTAAAGACATTAATGTATATATACCTAACCGTACTTGATCTCACCTTTTATCCTAATGTATCTTCCTAATAATTTTCTTATTAAAAGCTATATCACAATCCTAACGTACCTAAGGTTTTGTTTCTTCTCAAGATATTAATATATATATACCATCAATCATCTAAAGCAACTATCTAAAACACATGCATTTGATCAAACACTTGGTGTGCATCTTATATTCATCTCTAAATTGAAATAAAAAATCACCAATCAACTCAAAAATATATCACAATCTTAATTATGTTTAAATCCTACACATGCATTTGATCAAACACTTGGTGTGCATCATATATTCATCTCTAAATTGACATAAAAAATCACCAACCAACTCGAAAATATATCACAATCTTAAATTATGCTTAAATCCTACACATGCATTTGATCAAACACTTGGTGTGCTTCATATATTCATCTCTAAATTGACATAAAAAATCACCAACCAACTCAAAAATATATCACAATCCTAATTTATGCTTAAATTCCTACACATGCATTTGATCAAACACTTGGTGTGAATATCATATATTCATCTCTAAATAAACATAAAAATCACCATTCCAAACTAACAATTTATCCACAAATTACCAACAACAATCAAGCCACACAACATATATATATATATAAAGACATATATATACACAACATATATATATATAACACATAAATTAACCCTAACTAATTAATTAACAAAAAGGAAAAAAAATTAAGCATTACCTTGTAGAGGCGGAGGAAGATGGCAGCGGCAGGGGAGGAGGGCGGCGGCGGCGGTAAGGGACGGCGGCGACGGAAGGAGGAGGAGGGGAAAAGTCGCCAAGCTTCGACGTCGAAAATGGTGGAAATGGGGGCTCAGGGGCTGAACCCGCTGTATAAATTCGGATTTTCACTTGGAGAGCGGTTCATGACCGCTGTCTAAGTGAACTTGCAAAGCGGTTACAAACCGCTGTCTATTTTTTTATTTTTTTTTCAAATAAAACCGCTCTCCAAGCTTACGCTTGGAGAGCTGTTTGAAATAAGGGTTATCCAAATGGGACTCTCCAAGCTTAAATGTGTAGTAGTGACTACTGTTGAGTTTGATGTAGAATTTTTAGATTTGAACAATTTACGTTGCGTCGAGTTTCGCTACGTTAGGGTTCTTGATTGGAATAGCAAATAATTTTGGGGATTTTGAATTTTGTTAAATCTGATAGTGAAAAATTGTTTTGTTTTATTAATTATGAGAGTGAAAACATATATTTGGATTAGTGTAGAAAGCGTATACTGAATTTATATAAGAGTTATAATTTAATGTAGAAAGTATTGGTGTTGATGTCGAATTTAAAAATATATATTTTAATATGTGGCATCTGATGTGGCGCTCGGACATAAGTTCTGGCGACCTATGTCATTCTTTCTGCCCGGATTTCAAAAATAGGCATCAGATTGAAACACAATACAAGGTTGGAATTTTTTACAAAAAATTAAAGGTCGTGATTAAATTCATGATACTGAGTGTAAAGGTCGTGTATTTTTTTTTAGAATTAACCCTATTAAAGTTGATCAAATGCTTTAAAATTTGAGTAACACTCATGTGAACCGGGTGTATATTTGAACTCTATCACTATTATGTATAAAAACTTTTATGCATAAAAAGAATATTTGTTTAAAAAATGCATTATTTTTTAAATAGTGATAATTTTTGTGCGTAACTGTGATAGTTTTTATGCATGAACAAAATAGAGTTCACCGAGAACTCCATTTCGCACAATTTTTTTTCTTAAAAATTTATTTAGGTCAGTTATGTTTATTCAATAATATTAAATATTTTTTAATTTTTAATTTTTAATATTACATATATGTAAGTGTTGTGGGCATATGGCGCGAGGTCGGGCCCGACCTGGAAAGAAACAGAGGAGGATCAGACCACATTTTACACAAGTATAACACCTCGCAGAAAGGATGAAAACGAAGGCATGTCAAGCACCGGAATGCGACACGGGCGCACCTCATGGTCCGCATCGACACCGACACGGAGACATTAATGGGGATGGGACCCGTGTGGAAAAGCGACCCCAGGGACCTTACCTAAGAATGGCTTTAATCAGAGATGTGTCAGTAAAAGACGGAAATGATGAGTAGCTATGAGTAGATAGATAGCTAAATCCCGGCAAATCCAGATTGCCCTCGGGCAACGTCCCAGCGAGGTGCGCGAGCTCTTAAATACCTCGAACGACCTCCCAGCGACCTCCGACCTGGGTCACATCAATCATGTAGCATTTAATGTTTGGCAGAGCTATAATTCGGCTACTTGTCCTTGTAAATCGGGATAGTGAACTCCACTCTCCCAAACCTTATAAATAGGGTCATTTATGACCAAGAAAGGGGAAAGAAATTAATACCTTACAAAACCTCTTGCATATTTATTGCTAAAACTCTTACTCTCTCAAGCAATCATATAACATAAATACATCCACTTTACACATTTATTGTTTGTGTCACTAAGATCATTAAGCCACATCTTAATCCATAATCCTCATATTTTAGTACACAACAGAAAGTACAAAAGATGATTTACTTACTATATAATTCAATTATTTACTACCTAATTCAATTATGTTTATTTAATAATAGTAAATATTTTTTAATTTTTAATATTTTATATATGTAATTACAAAATATTATTTATTTACTATCTAAATTATATTATGATTACAATATAACTCAAAAGAGAAAAATGATAATTATTTGGCACGACCAAAGTATATTTATAAATCACACATTTAATATCATTCTAAATAAATAATACTTAAAATGATTGATATCAATTTGCAACATGTATTATAAACTTTTTATCAATTTGGTGCATGTAAAATGGCAAAGTATAGTGTGAACAAATTTTACGGTGAAACTGGTTAAGCAGTATGATTTTTTATGACCAAGAAAGGGGAGAGAAATTAATACCTTACAGTGAACTCCACTCTCCCAAACCTTATAAATAGGGGTCATTTATGACCAAGAAAGGGGAGAGAAATTAATACCTTACAAAACCTCTTGCATATTTATTGCTAAAACTCTTACTCTCTCAAGCAATCATATAACATAAATACCATCCACTTTACACATTTATTGTTTGTGTCACTAAGATCATTAAGCCACATCTTAATCCATAATCCTCATATTTTAGTACACAACAATTGGCGCTAGAAGGAGGGTACTCTTTAAGAAATATCGAGCTAAATTCTTAGTGTTTTCTCATTGGAGTATTCCTCACGAATCTTCGATACAAACTCATACACCCAAATCTCCCAAAAAAACCACTCAACCATGTCTCAAGCAACTCGCATCACCAAGAGAAAAGTAAACCCGGTTTCATTTCGCTCCCCGTGGTTAGGCTAGCGTAACTGACCATTAGCAATTTGCAATTTGGGGACCCCTCAAAAAGCCCGAGAAGATCCGTACTCCGAAAGAAATCGATGAAGCCATCGCAGAGTTACGCTAAAAAGCAGCGAAGTTTCGATCGCGGCGACGACCACGCCATAACTGAACTTAGGAAGGCCCAAAGTAAGGGCAAAGGCCAAGGCGCGAGGAGTCCCCCTTGAAAAAGAGTCTTACAAGGATAGAGCCAATTCTGAAGGGCCGCCATGAAGAACCTCGTTGCGAGGAACCTCGCAGGAGGGACCTTCTCGCCATGAAGCTTGAGAAGCCAACTCTCGAGGGACGCGTGCTCGATCTACCATCGGCGAATCCGAACGAGGGCCTAATCCCATTCACAAACGTCTATTCTCGAAGGTTTCAATAGCGGTCAAGACTAAGGCCGCGGACCCACGAGAGATCGGCCGACGACCTAAGGCTAACTATGCTAACTCGAAAGTTCGTGTTCAGGATCGGTAGCCCAAGGCGGACCCAGATAACGAGTAATGGCGAAAGATCGACTCGAACGAAGTCCTTCACCTCGCAGGGTGGAAAGAACCCACCTTGAGGACGTCATCGAACCCCATCACCCCATCGACAGGAAAGAAATTCTCCACCTCGCCGTCATCTTGGCGAGGTCGCCGGACAGAGCGACTCTCCGCAGATGGCCGCCATTGTTCAGAACATCAAGGACCTCCAAGAGCAGCTGGCGAGCAAAGGGGGAGTGCCTCTCACCACAAAAATACCCATTTCTCCATTATCACCCACGGTCATGCTCGCTCCTGTACAAATCAAGATCAATGTCAACTCCATCACCCAATACAACGATAGCACCGACTCGATAAATCACGTGAAAAAATACACGTCCTACATGAACTCCATGGGTGCAATTGATGCCACTCAATGCCGCCTTTTCCCGCTCACTCTAGGCGACCAAGCTTACCGATGGTTCAACTCCTTACCCCGAGCGTCCATAGAGTCTTTCCACCGGATGGCTCAATTGTTCCTCGCTCACTTCGCCCTCGTGACCAAGACAAAGAGAATAAAAACATTTGGCAAACATCTATCGATTCGAGGAGGAGTCGGACCGGGCATATATTGATCGAATAGACCCGGCTCATTATGGAAGGTGAGCATTTGGGCATTGAAGCCAAGGTGTTAGGAATAGTGCATGGGTTGAAGGAGGCGAAACTCGGAAAATGATGAACAAGGATTATCCATCGAGCCACGCCGATTTAGACATCTTGCAGGGGGTTATGATCACCAATGCCGAGATATCGCATCAAGATTAAAGCGAGCAAGAACCAAGCGAGGTGAAGATCGGGTCAAGAAGCCCGATCCAAAACCCAAGAAACCGACAGAGGCCGGATCTACACATTCATCGACCTCCGAGGACTTTCAAGCCGCTTGATAACCCTCCGAGGTAAAACTCGAAAACCGACCATGAATGCAAGCTGATCTATCAGCAATCAGGCGACATACAGATTCGGCCTTGAAATGTACCAGACGCCCCAAACTCAACCCAAGAAGTTTTGTGACTACCACAACTCCATTGGGCATAACACTGAGCATTGTCGCGACCTCCAAAGGGAGCTCTCGAAGTTGTATGAAGAAGGGAAATTGGAAAGGTTTGTTAAGCCAAGGCAAAAGAAGAAAACCAACGACAGCAGCCGCCAGAAACCACCCCAAACCAAGGAAAGCAAGGTCCGCAGATCCCAGCGAGAGCAGAGAACAGGGTCATCCACATGATCTGCCCTACTGGGGGGACCTCCCTGTCTATCCGATGCCAGAAGGCCGAGATGCGAGCTCTCGACAATGCTATGTTGAGTTGCCTTCCGATCAACTCCATCGCCCCAAGTCAGAAGCAGCTCACTTTCACCGATAAGGACAAAGATGGGGTGGTGTTTCCAAACTGGGACCCACTCGTGATCTCAGTTAGAATAATGGGGGCTCTAGTTCATCGTATCATGATCGAAAATGGGGCTTTCTGCAACATCCTTTTCAAGAAGACTCTGGACCTGCACGGTGATTTCTACTCCTATGTCGAGCCTTGTGAGGTCAAAATTCGGGGTTTCGGGAACCAGCCTGTTGAGGCCTATGGAATGATCCGCATATCTGTCGAGATCACATCAACCCTGGACGTTGAAGTGAAGGCAACGAGGCAGCTGGACTTTGTAATCATCGATGCCCCATCAAATTTTAATGCTTTCTTTGGCAGGCCTTTCGAACATGAGTTCGGGGCTGCCTCCTCATCCTACTTTTATTGTATTAAGTTTCCCGGATCTGACGGGAAGATTGGCACCATCAAAGGTGACCAGATTGCAGCAAGAAAGTGTTTAACTTACACATGTGTCGATTTAAATTCTGCTTTTTATTTTGGTAGAAAATCCGAGGTGGGGCTAAGTTGTACGAGTTGAACTCCACCTCGGAAAGAGAAAGAAAGCAATAAAATGGAGATAGACAATGTAATGGAAGCAAATGTAACACCTATGGAAGTTGACATCACAGCTAGAGAAAAGCCTTCACAAGATTTACCAGATTTGGAACCTCGCCTAGGTTTTGAACCAATGGAGGTCGACTCCGAACAGCGAGAGTCCAACCTTGATCCAGGAATAGAAACAATCCCGGTCGACCTCGATCGACCGGAACTAAGCGTGACCATCGGAACGCGAATTCCAGCGACCTGCGAGATCAGCTAATAGATTTCCTCAAGCAGAATCTAGACGTATTCGCATGGTCACATGAGGACATGGTCGGTATTGACCCCGAGGTCGCATGCCACAAACTGAACATCGATCCGGCGAAGAGGCCAGTGTCCCAGAAAAGAAGGAATTTCGGACCGGAAAAGTACGCAGCCCTGGCCGAGGAAGTAAAAAACTGCTAGATAACAAGTTGATCAAGCAAGAAGACAAGCCACAGTGGGTGGCCAATGCAGTGCTAGTAAAAAAAGCAAATAACTCTTGGCGACTATGTATCGACTTCACCGACCTCAATGAGGCCTGCCCGAAGTATTACTTTCCAATGTCGCACATCTATCACCTCTTAGATAGCACCACTGGGCATGAGATGATGACATTCACGGATGCGTTCGCCGGGTATCACCAGATCGCCATGGATAAAAATGATCAGCAACACACATCTTTTCTGACAGAGAAAAACGTGTATTGTTGGAAGAGGATGTCATTTGGTCTGAAGAACGCAGGGGCAACCTACCAGCGTTTAGTAAATCGAATGTTCATCGACGAGATTGGAAAGACCATGGAGGTAAACATCAATGACATTGTGGTGAAAAGTGAGAAGAAGGAGGACCATCTGTGCCACCTCACCCGGACCTTTGACATCTTGAGAAAATACAACATGCGCCTGAATCCCAAGAAATGCAGTTTCGGAGTTGGTTCGAGAAAATTCGTGGGCCATATCATCAGTCAGCGAGGTATCGAAGCTAACCCTACAAAGATCAAAGTCACCATGGACATGAAACCAACTCGCAACGTGAAAGAAGTCCAAAGATTGACCTGTTGTCTCGCAGCTCTCAACAGATTCGTATCCAGAATGGGGGATAAGTGCAAGCCTTTTTTCGAAGCCACGAAAAAAGAAAAGTTCTCATTGACCCCGCAATGCCAAGCCGCTTTTCTGAAGCTCAAAGTGTACCTCTCCGACCCCCAGGTCTTGGCAAAACCCATACTAGGCAAAAGTTATTTATGTACCTCGCGGCCTCGGAATCCGCTCTCAGCGCGGTGTTAGTGCGAGCAGAAGGTCAGTACCATTTGCCTATATACTTCGTCAGCCAGACTTTGAATGAAGCCGAGCTCAAGTACCCGCCGCTCGAGAAGCTCACCTATGCTTTGATTATGAGCGTCCGGAAGCTTCGACAATATTTTTTCGATCACCAAATAGAAGTCCTAACTACCATGGCACTGAGGCAGGTTTTGCACAGACCTGATACAGCCGGAAGATTGTTGAAATGGTCCATTGAATTAGGACAGTTCGGGATCACCTTCGCACCCCGAACTGCGATCAAGGCTCAGGTCCTCGCCGACTTTCTCACCGAGCTCACCTTTCCAGAAAAGACACCGGAGGCGGCCGACATCCTATGGACATTGCACATCGACGGCCCTTTGACGAGCACCCGAGCAGGTGCTGGAGTAGTCCTAATCAGTCCCGAACGATAATCCTTCACCACGGCAGTAAGTTTTGATTTTTGTGCCACAAACAACGAAGCAGAGTATGAGGCCTTGATAAATGGCCTGGAAATGGAGATGGCCATTGGTGTGCAAAAATTGAAAGTTTTCAGCAATTCCCAGTTGGTCGTATGCCAGATGTCAGGATAATACGAAGCACGGGGTGAACAAATGATGAAATACCAGCAGATAGCGAAGAGCCTCATCGAAAAGTTCATGGAGGTGCAAATAGAGTTGATACCTCGAGCAGAAAACACACAGGCAGATGCACTAGCTCGCTTGGCCACGTCAGAAGGCGCCATAGATATGGACAACATAGCAGTTACTAAACTCAACACTCCCTCAGACATTCATAGGGAAGTCCTTCAGATCGCGAACCTGGAAAATAATTGGATGACCGAAGTCAGAGACTACATCGAGAAAGGTATACTGCCAGAGGATAGGTTCACCGCTCATCGATTACAACTAAGAGTAGCGAGGTACGCCATCATAGACGAACAGCTTTATAAGCGAAGTTTCTCTTTGCCACTTTTGAAATGCGTCACCCAGGAAGAAGGCCAAGTGATCCTGAAGGAAATCCACGAAGGAGATTGTGGAAATCATACCGCAGGCTAGTCTCTCGTCTACAAGATGATCAGACAAGGCTATTATTGGCTAACTTTAAGGAAAGATGCGATTGCATATGCAAAGAAGTGCCAGCAATGCCAGTTTTTTGCCCCGACGATTAATCGAGCTCCGGAGGATCTCACATCAATATACAGCCCATGGCCTTTAGCGAGGTGGGGAATCGACCTGATCGGTCCGTTCCCAAAAGCCCCAGGTAGTTCGAAGTTTGTAGTGGTCGCAGTAGACTATTTCACCAAATGGGCGGAAGCATAACCTTTGGCGACCATTACCCAGGAGAAAATCATTCGATTTATATGGAAAAACATCATTTGTCGTTTTGGCTTACCACAAGAAATCGTCACAGATAATAGGAAGCAATTTGATAGTTTCGAGATCGATGCCTTTTTTCGAAGTGGAAAATCGTAAAGTATTCTCTCCCCCTATCACCCCCAAGTCCAATGGGCGGGGTTGAAGCTGTGAACAAAATAATCTAACACACCCTGAAAACTCAACTCATTGAGTCAAAGGGATTGTGGGCTTTCAAGCTTCCAAGCATCCTATGGTCATATAGGACCACTTGCCGAAATTCAACGGGTGAAACACCTTTTGCTATGGCTTTGAGAGGCGGAGGCAAATCATACCGGCCGAGGTCGTGGTCGAAAAGCCATCGAACATCGCATGACGATCCACAGAGGACAACGATCAAGCCATATCTCTCAGCCTCGACCTCCTCGAAGAAAAAAGATTGGAAGCCAACTTAAGAAACGCAAACTACAAACAAAAGTCAGAAAAATACTACAACTCAAAAGCAAAAATCCGAAGATTCAAGGTCGGTGACCTCGTCTTAAAAAGGATCCTCGGCGTCCAGAAAGGAGTTTTCGGTCCAACTTGGGAGGGACCCATGAAGATTTCGAAATGCCTCTCAAATGGGGCTTACCAGCTCGAGGACTTGGAGGGCATTCCCGCGATGTATCCGTGGAATGAGACCTACCTGAAGAAGTTCTACCAATAACTATGAGTTGTAAAATCCAGATCGATTGTATATTTCTCTATGAGTTATGACTTATAGCACAAACTTGCTCCACCGTTTTACATTTACGCACTTGGGGGAATAGTCCCCGAACTCTCACGAGTTCCATCAGAAATAGATTCGCAAATAAAAAAGTCTAAGTCGGCTAAGCCAAGAATATGTGAAGGCTAGTATGTCGATACCGGCTAAGTCGACCTCGATCAAGATACTCCAAATTTGTCGGGTAAGCCAAGAATATGTGAAGGCTAGTATGCGGCATACCCAAATTTAAGTCGACCTCACGATACCTATCCTAAGCCCGGTAAGCCAAGAATATGTGAAGGCTTAGTATGTCGATACCCAAATTTGAAATCGACCCTCATCGATAAATAAGTCTAAGTCGCTAAGTTAAGAATATGTGAGAGAAATTTAAGATGTCTCATACCCAAAATTTCTAAGTGGGCCTCGCCGTGATATCCTATCTAAGTTTATTACCAAGTCGCTTATCAATTAACAAATCTGTTATCATTATGATATTTTATCTAGATGTTCGAGAAGACAATCTGCGAGAAGACAAGATACACAAAGTCACCGATCTCAAAGTGTCATGAGAAATAAACAAGCATTCAAATCAGAAGCAAGAAAGATAAAAAAGGAAAGCAACAACATTTCCATTAATAAAAACCCAAGGCAACAGAGTACATACCAAAGAGGGCAACGAACAACTTGATTAAAAACCACAAGAAGCGGTTACAAAGAGTGCCCGAAAGGCAAGTGGCATCTTTGCGGCAGATAAAGCGGAATCACGGCTCGGAGCATCCGAGGTCCCCTCAACAGGGGTTGGTCGACGCGTTTTGTTCAACCTCGCGAATCTTGACGCCAGCTGGATTCCCCTCACCATCACCACCATCCGCGCCATCTTCCACCTCTTCATTCAACAACCCGAGCCGCTCTTCGGGATCATAAAGATTGGCGTTGGGGGGAAGAAATTGAAATCCACACCGTAAGTCGCAAGGTCTTTGATGGGAATATCGTCCCTCCTATGGGGTTATTGCGCATATATAGGCCACGAGCATCTCGGTCATCGACTTGGCCCCTTTCGAGGTCGCCCGGGCACGGTGGCGAGGCAGGACAACGATTAGAGAATGAATGGATATAGGCCATGTTGGAGGCGTGATGACTCTCCAACTTGATGGTGACAGGAAAGTCATGGACCTCAGCTTCTAACCGGCGACACCGACTCTCCACCTCGGTGGTCTTGTCCATGCCCTCCTTCACTTTCTTATCTCGGAGCTCGAGATCTTTCGCCATCTGCGAGAGTTTCTTTTCCATGTCATGCCGCTCCCGAACCACCTCTTTCAGCTTTTTCTCGGCTGTGACTTAGGTACTGATGAGAATTTCCCTCTCCTTCGTCGACCTCGCCAAATCCACCTTCATCAGCGAACAGGCTGCCTCAACTTTCTGGGCCTAGATTTTCGTTCGGCCATACTGTTCTCGGCTCCTCTCAATAAATGCCAAGGACCGGCACATATGGGCAACCCCCGAGTTCAGGTTCTCTGAGAAGTGCTGGGTGTGAGCCTCCTCATGAAGGTCCAAAGTCCAGGAATTCGGGGCATCGACGGCAATTTGGCAGAGATAAGTGGGTTGAGCGTCATTGGCAACGGGGTCTCACGACCATAAGAAGTTGCGAGTTACCTCACCTCGGAAGACCCCATCATCTAGGCTGTATCTACAAAACAATTATACGTGAGCACGAGGTCCTTTTCCTGGCGAACAAAGAAAAAGACAGGATGATAAGAAAGTATTTACCGTCGTCGTAAATCTGGGTTCCGACCGATGAAAGTGCGATCCTCGACATCGCTATTCCGTCGTTGAGTAATTTCAACGATTGTATCTGGGTTCCCCGCCGAACCCGACAACACCACTCTCCCGCTCGGGGAGTTCCGTAGAACATCCATATCCACGGATGTTCGGGCCTGCATAGGGGAACTCCCCCCAGATACTCGCATTTCGGCGGCCGCCCTTTTCTAACCTCGCCCCAGGGCGACAGTTTTTGTCTTCGGAAGCGGAGGTCGGTGGCCCCGCAAGGTGCAGCTTTCTTCTTCCTGTCCGACTGCTGCCTCGAAAGAGCCAAGGCCCGAGCAACCTTCTCACGCATATCCTTGGAGTTAAGGTTCTGCATCTCGTCAAGAACTTTAGCAGAATTGAAGTGTATAGGCTCGATAAAGGAAACTGGAAATAGATGAAAAGTCAGGCCAGTTAACAAATGGACGAATAAGCAAGTCTGATCGAATGATGTCCAGATCACTTACCAGGAATATCGCCGACCAACGAGGAACGAGGCGGGACTGTCAAGCCAGCAAACTCCAAGCACTTCAACCTGTGTAGAAAGGTCAAAGATCGCTCGTCGGGATCAATAAGACACACCTGAATCAACCGAACGAGAAAAGGGAGAGAGAGTTCGGAAGTCTTGGAGTTCTTGGGAGCTGCAATAAGGGGGAAAAGTTAAATCAGTATCATGTATTAAGGAAGATTCGAAAGACTTACGTTTGAACGTCATGTAATCACGAGGTATCTCACGATATCCGAGCGAACCAAGGGCAAAGACCGGACTTTTCCACGCTCCCCCGACCAACCACTACTTCTCTTTCCAATTTTGGACCTTGCTAGGGAGGTCCTCAACTATTTTCATATAAGGGCGGGCTTTCACATAGTAATACCCAGCGTCTTTACCCCACTTCGCCAGCGAGATAAGAAGATTCATTTCCTTGACAGAAGGGAACGCCCGAGGTTGGATGCGGCCGAACAGAGATAAGATCCCGAAGATGGTGCTCCACCCATTGGGAGTGATTTGTGTCGGAGCTAGGCCCCAAAACCACAGCAGCAAAGTAATAATAGGGTGAAGCGGAAAACGGAGTCCAGCCTTCATTGTGTCATAGTTCATTGCCACACACCCATCAGGGACCTGATCGGCATAATCGATCTTATAACCGGGAACCCAGAAGTGGACGTCGCTGGGAACTTGAAATTGTTCTCTCCATAGAAAAAGCTCGGCCTCGGTTACCGAGCTAGTTACCCCACCCAGAAAGTAAAATATTATCCGCACCGAGTTAGGGTTGAGCTGGGATCATTCATGAGGATGAGACATACTCTATCTATCCGCACTTGCGATCAACGTCGTCAATCTCGTCATCATCACTAAGCACCAAAGATGCACGACCTCGTCGATAAGAAGTCGAACTTCGGCTGGATCAATCGATCCCAACTAAGCGCATCTCCCTTCCTCCCCGCCATCTCCAAACACGAGTTTCCGTGGCGACGGGGGCAAGACCTTCCCAAGGAGTCCCCTCGGCGTGACGGGCGTCTTCTTGATGTGACCTCGACCCTAGCCGACCACGGGCACCCGCTCCACCGTCTCGAGGAGACTTCCCATCAAAAGCCGGGCCCGCTGGGTGGGCGCGTGGCCACGGAGAATCGCCCTTGATCGGGCGGGAATCTCGGCCGCGCTCCCCGAGTCCTCCCGATTAAAGGTAGACATCGTTCACCAAAGCAGAGAATAAGAAGAAAGGAAGAAGAATAGAGATCTTTACCTTGAACACAACAACGATCGAAATCAGAATTGAGAGAAGAATCGGAGCAGCACAGCAATTTTTGAAATTTCAGAGTGTGAAAAGTGGAACGTGGAGAAGAGAACATTATTTATAGGAGAATTCTAGAGAGTAGCGTGGGCGGCCCGACCGATTAAATCCCGTGCGTGAAACCCACGCACCATCATCACCTAGTCTCAATAGGCGTGACAGTCGAGGCGAGCTTCTGTCATCACGCTCAGTCCCGAGACAATAATCACACGTACCCCAGAAGCTTTGCGACCTCGCGCGCCAGGATCGAGGTGGTACTGGAGTTATCTCATCCCCCTTGGCAAGCATAGGAAAATGAGCTAGAAATTTATTATTTGTGGCCATATGGGCGAGGTCGACCCGATCTGAAAAAAGCAGAGGAGGACCGGACCACATTTGCACAAGTATAACACCTCGCAGAAAAGGATGGAAGCGAAGGTATGCAAAACAGGAATGCGACCGAGGCCACTCTCCTTGGTCGCACACCGACACTTTGCACGGAGTATTAATGGGGATGGGACCCGTGGCAAGCGAGCAGCCCCAAGGACCTTACCTAAGAATGACTTTAATCAGAGATGTGTCAGTAAAAGACGGAAATGATGAGTAGCTATGAGTAGATAGACGGCTAAATCCCTGCAAATCCGGATTGCCCTCGGGCGACGTCCCAACGAGGTGCTTGAGCTCTTAAATGCCTCGAACGACCTCCCAGCGACCTAAGACCTGGGTCACATCAATCATGTAGCATTTAATGTTTGGCAGAGCTATAATTCGGCTACTTGTCCTTGTAAATCGGGAGAGTGAACTCCACTCTCCCAAACCTTATAAATAGGGTCATTTATGACCAAGAAAGGGGAAAGAAATTAATACCTTACAAAACCTCTTGCATATTTATTGCTAAAACTCTTACTCTCTCAAGCAATCATATAACATAAATACATCCACTTTACACATTTATTGTTTGTGTCACTAAGATCATTAAGCCACATCTTAATCCATAATCCTCATATTTTAGTACACAACAGAAAGTACAAAAGATGATTTACTTACTATATAATTCAATTATTTACTACCTAATTCAATTATGTTTATTTAATAATAGTAAATATTTTTTAATTTTTAATATTTTATATATGTAATTACAAAATATTATTTATTTACTATCTAAATTATATTATGATTACAATATAACTCAAAAGAGAAAAATGATAATTATTTGGCACGACCAAAGTATATTTATAAATCACACATTTAATATCATTCTAAATAAATAATACTTAAAATGATTGATATCAATTTGCAACATGTATTATAAACTTTTTATCAATTTGGTGCATGTAAAATGGCAAAGTATAGTGTGAACAAATTTTACGGTGAAACTGGTTAAGCAGTATGATTTTTTACTGTAAAGTGTGTGACTTTTTACTATAAAGAGTATTACTCATAAAAGTGAAGGGTGTGACTTATATTATAGCAAAGAGTGTCGTAGTGATAACTGAAGTGTGTTACTTATATTACTAAAGGGTATGATTTGTATTACTAAAGTGTATGTCTGTAAAAAAAACCAGTTTCACGATAAACAAATTTCACAGTATACCAACTCATGTAAAATTTATTTTTTCTTATTGCAATTCTTACTATTCGGAATTGGTCAGTTGTAACTTGTATTTCCTTTTTTTCTCAACAACCTGTCACGTGGCATTGCACGCGTGTACTATGTAAACCCGTCTAAAGGTTACTATAATTTTGTCACTTGTATTATGTCGATTCGCATTTACATTTGTTCTCTTTTATCAAACTTGTACTTGTATAATATCACGCAATTAGTTTGAGAGACTTACTAATATAACCATTTTAGGATTGAAATTTAATAATGGGTACAAAATTGTTATGTATACGGGTGTATGTTTGTATTTTATCGTGTAATTTTAACTATATATGTCATTTTGTTTGTACCTATGAGTAATTTGCATAAAAAAAAATTTACTTATTAGCAATTTTTCCAATTGATTTTTGGCCTGATAAAAAAGTACAAGGTGCAAATGGTCAATTTCAAATAGTATAAAATGCAATAGGAAAAAAAAAAGGTTAAAATCTGAAAATGAATGATATAATTTTATTTATTGTTGCAAACATAGAAAGTATAACATGTAACATATTCGTCAACGATCTTAGATTAATTTATAAACTATGTTGTTGGAATGATGTTAAACCATGATCGTAAAAATTTCACTTTAAAGGTCCAACTATATATTTTGAAGTATCGATTCGGATAAGAGAGATATTTCCATTGTTTAAATACATGGTAGTGCAATTTTTAATCAATGTATCTGAACTCAATATAATTTTTTTTTAAAGTAATCAATTAAAATATTTTTTTAAGATTATAATAAATTACAATAATTTCTTCTATCACCGGATACATGACAACATCATTGTAGGAAAATATGCACCGTAGATGGCTGAAAATTGAATAAACGAATAATCGAGGCACGTGTCAAACACGTTTTCCTTAAAACAAATTATGCCCTTACTGTCGGTGCTAGTGAATCGTTAGGACACTTGTTTCCCAGGATACAACGATTTATGAACAACGATATTAGCAATATATCTTGTTCGAGACGAACCGAGATGTTGCCTGAGATATATCACCGGAGCAAGAACGAATTTGAGCTTAAAGATATGTTGGCAATTGCCGGAATATGTCTGTATTGTTTCTCCAATTCATGTTTCACGTTTTTCCAAGACGTCTCGTTGTTCGTCTTCTTACATTTCACCTTCGACTAAAGTGCTATATATAGTATGAAAATCTGACCGTTTGAAAACCTCGGCATTATGAGCCATTAATGGCCTCAAAATAAAATCAACAACCTAAATAATGAACCATTATTTCAAGTTTTAAACTTTCAATTAATTCGTTGTAACCGTCACAATAATAAATTCAAAACGTACGTAACATTTTTGCTTATTAATTTGTTGCAGCTGTTATGTGCCAGCAAATAAACGGGAAATAAAACGAGGCAAACTCACTTCCTCATTTGTAATGTGGGACAAAAAGCTCCTTGTTTTTTCCTTCCCAATAATTGATTACAACAACTTTGAAAATTAATTTCTCATTCATCCAAAAATGAGTAACATTTTTCAACAATCCCCCACATGAATGGAAATTGATACAGACACCAAAAGATTTTGGTGATATAATTCAAAGTTAGAAACTTGCATAGGATAGGTAGGTGTCACCCTTTGAACCTTCCCTTGTGAAAGTACACTTACTTTACTAGTCGACTAGTAGACGCAATGTCTTTGAACTATCAACTGTTTTGTGTAAACGATGGTGCACTTCACTCAAGTTCTTCCTAACAAATCTCAGTTCTCATGGTTATGTTCGTTTCGGCCATGAACATTCGTCTGGTTCTACAAGAGTTTTTAGAAATATGTCTTCCAATATTCCCTTCGAAGCGGCCCCACTTCTCTCTTACATAGGTGATTATTTTAAGAGTATTTCACTAACTCTTCTCAAATCATTAATAGCATTAAGTTAATGCTCACATCATATCACTGAAACATCTTTAGGCAATGGACTGTTAGAGATAAATAATTTATTATTTATCCCCCATAAAACAGTGATTTTGAGTTAGACAATTAGGTTGTCCTTTTGAACCTAATTCTTGGGATCTCCAGTCATACAGGTAAGGTTTTCCTTCATCTCAACTCATCATCTTAAGGCTTAGCCCCATTCCTCTAGATATTATCCTCTAAAATTCTCATCTTTAACCCGCCGGGTTTGTATCAAAATGCAATAATCTTTCAATTAATTGCAAATTTGTTTAGAGGATTTTTATGACACTACTCCCCCACATTTGCAATGATGGTTTGGAGTTTGTGTCAAAATATCCAATTCGCTTTTGTGTATCCTTTTAACACATTTGAATATTTCACATTCCATTTCAGGAACTTTACTATTTGTTCATCAAGAAAAGATAAACACTACTAGTGCTTAAATCTTTACCGGTCACCCTTACACTTCGAGATAATTGTAGGGTCATTTTATCTTTCTTCAGAATTCACATGATCTTATCTCCTTGTGTAGTGCATTTTCAAAAACGTGATTGAACAAATCCGTATAACTTGTGAAAAAAATTCCACTAGGCACCACCTGCTTAAGGTTTTCCATTTAGCTTTAAGCCTACGCTTTTGCTAATCATGTCACGTTCAAATGTATCCATGAAGAAATCTTCCTCCACATTTGAATGCAATATCTAATTCGAGTTCGCTTGTCCATTTAATATATCACTAATTTTAAATTTAGACACAATCTCGAAACCAATTGGAAAACCAAACGTTTTGAATTCACTATTTTCAAATTCTTTGTTGGACTTCAAAAATATGTACTTTTATAGCACCAACAAACCCGAATTTGAACTTTGATTTAATAATGGTTAAAATACCAAAATTAAAATTTAATTTCAAATGCCTATTGACTCTCAAATAATTCTCTATTGAATTATACGGTTGAGACCAAAACTATTTTGAATTATATGCAATCTTCAACTTGTGTTTTCAAGCCCAATTTCAAATGAAGCTTTAATTGCTATCATTACTCGTAAACAACTCTCAAGTCTATAATACGAGTGAATTGGATTACATCCAAAATATAATTTGAACTTCCAAGCTCAAAAATGTCATCTTTGGGCTCACATTAAACGCTATCAAAATTTAATTTGACACTTATGGCCCAAAAGGTCACTAAATACGACCATAAATATAATCAAGAAGCCCAAATTGAATATTAGACCTTTGAATAATTTCTTTTGGCAGCCCAAGTGATCAAAAGGTCCATATACCAACCCTTTGATTGTTTGTATCTCTTCGGCAGCGCTGTAGAACGCGTCGAGAGAGAAATGGTACGATGATTGGCAGAGAAGCCATTCGTTCCAGTTTTGGCGATTCGCCTGAAGCTTCGCCATCGGACTCCATTTGTTTGGAGGTGTTGACCCTACAATCGTGAATTGTAGTTCGCGGCTGCGCCATGACCCGCAGCGGCTGAGTGTGGCGGCGGTTACGGACGGGCTCTGGCCGCAAGAGTACGAAGGATTGTTGGAAAATGTTGCTCATTTTTGGATGAATGAGAAATTAATTTTCAAAATTGTTGTAACCAATTATTGGGAAGGAAAAAAACAAGGATTGTTGTCCCACATTACAAATGAGGAAGTGTGAATGAGCAAAAACGTTACGTACGTTTTGAATTTATTATTGTGACGGTTACAACGAATTAATTGAAAGTTTAAAACCTGAAATAATGGTTCATTATTTAGGTTGTCGATTTTTTATTTTGAGGTCATTAATGGCTCATAATGCCGAGGTTTTCCAACGGTCAGATTTTCATATTATATATAGCACTTTAGTCGAAGGTGAAAAGTAAGAAGACGAACAACGAGACATCATGAAAAAACGTGAAACATGAATTGGAGAAACAATACAGACATATTCCGGCAATTGCCAACATATCTTTAAGCTCATATTCGTTCTTGATCAGGTGATATATCTCAGGCAACATCTCGATTCGCCTCGAACAAGATATAGTGTTAATATCATTGTTCATAAATCGTTGTATCCTGGGAAACAAATTATGTCCTTCACTCTCGGTGCTAGTGAATCGTTAGGACACTTGTTTCCCAGGATACAACGATATTAGCACTATATCTTGTTCGAGGCGAGCCGAGATGTTGCCTGAAATATATCACCGGAGCAAGAACGAAAAACAGTAGCAAAACGATTGCACAAAAATATTAGCAATTGCTGGAATAGTATCTGTAAGAATTTTCAATTCATTCATCTCAGGTCGTCCTTCGTCTCTTCGACTAATGTGCTACTTATAGCATTGGATTTTGACAGTTGGAAACGTTTGGCATTATGCGCTAATGGCCTCAAAATAAAACCGACAATCTGAAATAATATATCATTAATTCAGGTTTTAAACTTTTAATTATTTCGTTGTAACCATCACAATAATAAATTTAAAACGTACGTAACGTTTTTCCTTATTATTTTGTTGCAACCGTTACGTGCCAACAAATAAACGAGAAATAAAACGAGGCAAATTCACTTCCTCATTTGTATTTTCCCTAAGCAACTTTGATAATATAAATAAATACATTAAAAAATGTATATACATATAATGAAAGATGCGTTTGAAGCAAAATATTAAGAAATGATATCTAGTATAAGATATTAAGAAACCTTTTGCTTAGTCTAATTTCATTTTCATTTCTTTCTTCCACCACGGCTATACTCCCACTATCAAGCTCACGGCCACCGGCCTCCGACGACTTACAGCAGTCGTGCCGTCAATAGTTGACCGCAATCCCAGCCGCTTCCTTGCCTTCCAGCATCCTCGCTCATCCAACGAACCAATGTCCTGAAGTTGTGATGAGAACCGCGATTTGGGAATAGATAAATTCGTTGCCCTAGTGCAGGCTAGCAGGAAAACGAATATAAAATCGACGCCCTGACTCAGACTAACAGGAGAATGATTGGGTTTAGCAAAAATTTGCTAATAAAAATTAATATTATTCATTCATTATCTCAAAAAACGTATGCAGCCTGTTTAAATAGAAACATGACCAAATCTAATAAAAAAAAGATTGAATCTCTCATACAAATCTAGCCGACCCAAACTATAAAATAAAGGACTAAATCTAGGAAATAAAGGACTAAATCTAATCTAATCTAATCTAAACGACATGCTAACAAAATAACCAAAAGATAAAGGATAAAAAGTGAATCTTAAGATTTATGCCAATCTTGTAGAAATTCACGCCATCTTGCATAATCTCAAAAATAGGACTATATCTTTCATGAAGACAAATTTGGGACAATTTCGCGAATAATATTGTACGTATTCTTGGGTCCAAAACCCTCATTCGCATCATTCCTGTCCCCTTCAAGATCGTCCTTGTTTTCAAGACCCAATTATGAAAATATAACTCCTCTTCATCTAATCGTCAATTTATTGCCACCAAATTATTTAGTTCGAAATTATCAGCTGTTTGAATGTGGCGAAAAATCTTTAGGTGATAGTGCGAATTTTTCATAGTACTGTCAACAAAATAACTATCATTAATTATAAAAATAATAATTATTATGAGAGCCAAAATCTGTATCTTCATCGAAGTAGGACTCGGCCGATGTCATATCAATTCCCGGAAAAATTGCCCCGTCTTCATCTTCCTTAGCAAATTTTTTGTACAGCTCGTCTTCAGTGTTGGTGCCATAAACGGGAAACACGAAATCACTTCGGGGCGGCTCTTCATCATAAATAGGTGGTTCATCGTACTCAAAATTATCAAAAGAATCCTTAGATCCTTCTGAAAAAATTGGCTCATTATCCTCAACCTCTACAAAATAATTGTCACGTGAAGAACTACATTTTTGTTTAGAATTAACACTGAAAATAGACTGCGCATCACCAATATATGCATTAGGTAAATGGGAAGGCCCAATTTTGTTCTTCTTCAAATTAAATTCATGCCCAAGGAATTCAGTTTCCCATTTTTCTACAGACCCACATCGGCCTCCATCTTTACAGTCACTTAAAGTCCCTGTTTGCATAATAGAATTAATAGGATAAGACCCAACGTGCTTCATATTAAGAAAAGGCCCAAAGGAATCAATTAACCCAAACTCAATTGAAGGCCTTTCGAAGTCAGGAATCCCAGCCCATGGACCTAGCGCAGTATTGAAATCTGCGTCATCTCCAGAAGCGGGACTGAGAAATTGCAGAGCGGCGCTTTTCATTCCTGTGGCGGTGGACGGCGACAGCGGGGGGTTCGCATCCCGATTGTGCGGCCATTGGAACAGGGCAGGCGACACAGCATCGTCGTAGTCGACTGCACAAGGGCCAGTTGCGGCGGTGGACGGATGTTTCTCTGCGCGTGCAGTTGTCCGATGTGCCCGGTGTCGGGAACAATGTTTTTCCGTCGGCGATGCGACCAGGCGTGCGCGATCTCGGAACGGTGATGTGACACGTGTCCACGGCGCCGCCGCCCACCACCACCGTCAACAATGGCGGCCGTTGCTTCCACCACCGCCTCCCTCGCCATCACAAAAACCTCCTCACCCGATTCCCCCAGAATCGTATTTAAACCACACCCCCAAGACGCAAATCAACAGCAAGAACGACAATTTGGTCTCCCCAAAGAGACCGAAAGGGCTGTGACGTCCATTTGGGCGTAGAACATGTTGTCGTAATGGAGGCCCAAACCCACGACGAGAGAGGCGAATCGTTGAGAGTGAAGACCTCGTTCCGAAGACAATGAAGCGGCGCCGCCATTGTCAACGGTGGTGGTAGGCGGCGTGGGGACCTCCAATTTGGCGATTTTTGAGTTGGATTTTACTGGGATATGGATGTTCTCTTACTGTGAATTTTGTTGTTCAATTTTTGAGTTTGAATCAAATTTTGTATTTCACTTGTTATTCTCTTTTCTGAGTTTTGCTTCCCTTTCTTCTCTGGATATGAATGTTTGCGTTCGTCGGGCATGAATTCATAGAAATTAAGTCTATACTTAATGTTTAAATCCGAAATTGTCATGCTCAAATTTTTTTCATATATATTTATTTTAATTTGATTTTTTTATTGTTATTTACCTAGATGTAATTTTATTTTTATTTTTTATTTCTTTTTAATCAGTTTAATACACATGTGGCGCGCCACGTGTCCAAATCGACGCAAGTCAGCATTTCCCGATCGAAATTAGGGGCGCATGTACGCCCCTAAAACGACGTCGTTTTTAAGTAGTTTGACCGGTCACCGGCGATTTGGGACGAAATCGGCACAAATTGATAATATACGGGACTAAATTAAAACATGTGATACATAAGGAACCTTTTCAATAAAGATGCAAAGTTACAGGACCAAATTGATTTAAATCCCCATTTATCCTATATTGGAAACTAGTAGAAAAGTTTATATAAAAGAAAAATCACATTCATTTGACTTGAGGTTTGTTTTATTATTGTTGTTGTGTATGCTATATGAATTGGGTGGTAATAATTAACATTATTATATTTATATATGTTCTGATCTGGTATGATGTTCTTTTTTTTTGTATATTTATTAGTCTTACTACAATTGGAGAGACTCTTACCTAAAATTATCAAACAGAATACATTTAGAAAGATGAAGTTGGCAGATTTCTCCATTTTTGTTTGTCTACATCTTCTTAGAGATAATTTTCATATAATTAGTTCTTACCAAACCTGAAAAAATAGCAACTATATATTATGAAGGCATATATCATTATCAGCATGAATGCTGGTTAGGTTTGTGTTTAGATAGCAGTTGATAAAGTAGTAGAACTAAATAACTGTAAGTAAAATGAAGGAGATACATTTGTCCTAGCATTTTAGTCATTTTCTTTTGAATTGCTTTAAGTGTTCAGTTAGGTATTAGCGATATGTGTGTGAAGACAAGTTATAGAATATGGCCAAAGATATGACGAATTTAATTCCAAAATTGATTACTGAATAAACTGCACAATCCTAACTCATTTTGGTTCTACTTATATCTAGTAAGCTAAAAGAGTTGTTTTATTCATAATGTTTAAGTTGAATACATTCTACGTCATATCTATTTATGCAAGAGAGGATCCATTGTGATTGGATCCCTCTGTTCTTCTGTATCATATAATACAGTCCCTTTGTATATCTTATATGGGAAATTGGTTGACTCTTGTATGACAGACATATTTACATATCCTTTTCCTCAGCTCCAACGGTAAAAAGCTAAAAATCCGTTGGAATTTTACCGTTGAAATTAGACATTTTTGTTGTCGTGGTGACAAGTCATCTAACGTGTGTGACGTGACATCTAGACCACATTTTTACCCGCATAAATATACAATAAATTTACTTTAACATACACACTTCATAATTAAAAAAAAAGTTTAAAATTATACTCCTTTGGACTTAGGGACTGTTTGGTTGGGGGTATGGAAGTGGGTAATGAATCACTTCTATTAATGTTGCTTGATAATTTTGATATACAAATAATGGAAACAGAAGTAAGCAATTGATACTCATTGTTCGTATTCTAACTAAGCAATAACAATGCAATCGATAAACTTTAATGATTGATCCTTCAATGATACCCATTACCATTACCATTCTCTAGTCATACCAAGCGGGCCCTTAATATTTATAGAATAGAGAAAACTAATTAAAGAAAATGTGAATTGTACTGCATCTCCTTTATAATACTTTTAGATATTCATTACTCAAACCACAAGTAATGAATTATGCTTTCTTGAGCTTATTATAAAGGAAATTCAGCATGTGATATAAAGGAGGGTGAGATTCCACGACATGTCTATCTATTTACCAATGGGGGCGTCTATTTCTGTGGCGAATCTTATTCTTTGGCTCATGTGGCTTGCGCAAAGCGAAGCATGGAGAATATTATACCCGGTAATTTAACTCTCATAACTACTGGCTAGAGTGTATTTTTTGAAACATATACAACTTGTTTTTAGTACTGAAAACGTGCAATCTGTTTAACGAACACAAGTTGTATATTTTATATAATTAATTAAAACAAGTTGTATATTTCTATGGGCAATTTTGAGCAACCTCCGGTGATTTGAAATTAAATTGGAACAAATTGAATACATGTGGGACTAAATTAAAAAAATTGATAATTATAAAAATATTTTAATAAAAGTGCAGTGCACCTGGTGCACATGAACTTAATTGTTTTTTTATCTTCGACAGTAAAATTGTAAGTTTTAACACATGCATATATCTTATTTTGGATACAAACGCTTTTGTGCAAATTAAATCCATGCTTATCATCTAACCGTCAATTTAATGGTCTTTTCTACGACCCGATTAGAAACTAGTTGTCCCACAAGTTTTAAAATTGTCTATTTTGACTTGATTTGCATGTATACGTGTTTATCACATTTTTATAATATTATGAATATTTTTAACATATATGTATATATAAAAGGTTGAATATATAAATTAATTTAGTAAAGAGAAAATTTTGTATTAGATTATCTTATACAAAAGACATTTGTGATACTTTTATGTCTTTGTGATACTTTGTCTAATACATAAGACATTTTTATAATATTATGAATAAGACATTATACTTTTTGTAATATTTTATATAAATTTTTGTGTGACGTCATTGGATTTTAAGTATAAGTTTTAATGCTCTTAGTATATATCTATGAAGATATAGTTTCTAAGTGCACGTGCATGTGCATGTACATGTAATTTTGAATACGTTAATATAAAAAAAAAGTCTTGTAACTTACAGTACTACACATTTAAGCTTGCACAGCTCCACTTTGACAGCTCTTTTTTCAAATAACTCTCCAAAATATAACTTGGAGAGTGGTTTTAATAAAAAAAATTTACAAAAAAATAGACAAGAACAAACCTTAGAGAGCTGTTATGAACCGTTGTGCAAAGCTCCTTAGAAAGCGGTTTCGAACCGCTGTCCAAGGAACAAGTTTGGACAGCGGTTTCGAACCGCTGTGTAAGTGCAAAAAGTATTTTCGAACCGCTGGCCCACTTGACTCACGCCCACATAATTTATGTGCTTCTATCAAAATTCAGAAAATAAAAAGAACAATTAACAATACTCAAGGGGTGAAAACCTAAGGGTATGTTTGTTTCGGAACTCACCGACTTAGAACTTTGAAAATCACGTCTCATTATAGTTTGAGATTTAAAATTAGACTTCAAAATTTTCTCCTATAAAGTACACCTACACCCCTTTTTTCACAAAATTCAATACAATCATATCACTATTTTTTCCACTCTCAACCTAATATAATAATATCACATAAATCATTATTAAACATTGATTTGACATAAAGTAAAATCTCACCCTATCAAAATCTCAAAACAAACACATATGTTTTACTATTTACCAAGACTTTCAAATCCATAAAATTTCGAAGTCATGACTTCCCCACACACCTAAATCCCGAAACAAACATACCCTTATATATTCATCACCTAACAAAATGTGTATACGTACTATGTTGTTGAGGGCTGGAGTAATGGGACGGTTTGGAGGAAGATGGATGATAAACTGCTCACGCTAATTTTTTTATTTTTTTTTCCAATTCTTTTCACGGTAATTTTTTTTTTAAGATTTTGTTCAGCATATATATATATATATATATATATATATATATATATATATATATATACATATGTATATATTTCTGATATGGAGCCTAATATTAGGCTCCTTATGGAGCCTAATAGTTTATGGGCATTCCCAAACTAAGCCCTAATCTATAAATCATAAACCCTAAACCATCAACCGTTCGGGCCGGGTGAACCATGAACCACTTGGGACGATTTTGAGTCGGGTTGAGTTGGGTTCGGACCGGGTAAATTATCTATTAGGCTCCATATCAAAATCATATATATATATATATATATATATATATATATTAAAAAGGGGTGATATATATTAGGAATTTAAATTCAACTACAATATTTGATTCGTAATCTTTCTCCAAAAATAAAGCTGCAATATTTAATTCGTAATCTTTCTCGGAAAAAAAAAGCTATAATATTTTATTTATATATGATTGTCAAGTTTGGAAAATATTTTATAGAATTTGAATTGGTCTACAATATCTCATTTATATATATATTTTCCTAAATATTGACATATATATTTTAAGAAATTTGAATTGATCTACAATATTTAATTTATATAGTTTTCTAAATATTGGAATATATTTTATGGAATTTGAATCCGTCTATAATATTTAATTAATGAGTAGGTCTCTTGTTCACAGTGAAACTTGTTTAAAGAAAAGTATTACTTATTTAGATGAAAAAGTATTACTTATTTAAAGAAAAATATTACTTATTTTGATAGAAAAATATTAATTGTTTAAAAGGAAAAGTATTACAAGTTTAAAAGAAAGGTAGTACTCCCTCCGTCCCATAAAAGTGTGCACGTTTACTGTTTTCACGTATTTTTGCGAACGAGTTTTTTATTAGTATTTGAAATGATAAAGTAATTTTTAAAGATGCATATAAAAGATGAGAGGTAGATCTATAATAACCCTCCTTAAAAATCACTTTATCATTTGAAATATTAATAAACAACTCGCTCACTAAACTCGATAATAAAGGTGGTGTGCACGCTTTATGGGACGGAGGTAGTACTTTTTTTTTAAAAAAAAACAAGTAAAAAATATAATTTTAATATAATATAATTTAATTTAAATTTATATAAAAAAATTATCATTATATAAAAATGTGATTGAATTAATAAATAAGATAATTGAAATAAAGAATTAAAAAAAATTGTAAGAAAAAATGATTTTTAGGATATATAGAATTAATTTCATTAAGTAAACGCAAGAAAGCAAGCGTCCCGAGCGGAATTGATCCCCGCTCAGGCGCCCAAGGTGACCGAATAATTGCCTCAATTAATTGGGAGGTTTGGTGGCTTATATATGAGATGTTTGGTGGGTCCTTGGCTAAAAATCGAATTTTTAATTTAAACAACGGTTTTTAACTGCTGTCTAAGTAGATATTTTGGACGGCGGTTCAAAACCGCTGTCTAAGCTTCACTTTTGCACAGGGTTAAAAATCGTTGTCTAAGTGCATATTTTGGACAACGGTTTTTTTTAATGTTATCTTAGAAAAATCATCACTTGAACAACCTTTATAATCGCTGTCTAAGGTGTTTTTTAACAGCTGCGCAAAGCCAAATATGTACAAGTGTTAGGTCTTATTTAATTTTAGTTCTATATTTTGTTTTTTTCTTTTCAAGTTTGGTCCTTTGGTCATTTTGGGGACAATTTGGCCTAATTTTATGCCTACATTTTCTTTTTTGTCATTTTTAATGTTCAATTTTAGTCCTTCATGCTATTACTTTTTTTTATTTTTGTTATTGGGACCAAAATTGACACTAAAAGGACCAAAATTATAAAAGTAACAAAATAAAGGACTAAATAGATTTTTTTTTAGACTTATAAAGGTACCTCTATTTTGGTGTGTTATTAATTTGTCGATCGAACTAAAATGCCAAAAAATGGAAATTTATACATCCAACTTCACTGTCGTAGAAAGTGACGTGACTGAAATTAGAATATAAATAAGTTATTGGACTAACAAAACTAGTCTCTCCGTCCCAATCTTATTTGGTGGTTTACTGTGTACTCGGAGTTTAAGAAAAAGTGATAAAGTGTTGGGGTAGAAAGAGTTGTTTATTAGTACTTTATGTGATAAAGTGATAGGTAGTTGGGGGTAGAAAGATTTGTTTATTAGTATTTTATGTGATAAAGTGATAAAGTGAGTATTTCCATTTAAGGAAATGTGCAGTTAAGATTGAGACACCTTAAATGAAAAGAATGCAGTTAAAATTGGGGGAAAAATCAATTTTGGTCACTAAAGTTTACATTTTTACAGTTTTGGTCACCCAAGTTTGCTCACTTTTAAAATTGATCACCCAAGTTCATTTTTCTTCTCACATTAGGTCCTTCCGTTAATTGACCCGTTTTTGACTGACGGAACAAATGGGAAAAAACGTGAATTCATCTTAAATACCCCAAAAATCAAAATTCTAGACTCTCTCTTTTTCCATTTTTCACAAACCCTAATTTCTACAAATTCTCTTGAATTTTTCTCCAATCAAAGTTCCTATCACGAACAAATAAGTAATATTGAGTTTGAGCTTCTGTCTTTCAAGAGATTTTGGGCGATTCTGATTATTTATGGGGAGAATGGAAAAATTTGGGTCTGCACCCCAATATGGTACACCTTCGATTATGATTTACAATTTGTTTAGAATTCTCATTTACTAGCTAATTCAAGTTTGTAGCTTGAAAGCACGAGTGTTTGGTTGGGTTTCAAAATTTCAATAGAATTCTTCACACACCAAGTGGACTTGTCTGTCCATCTGACATCATAAACTAATATAGTACTGATACGAAATAGAAAATGCATGAAGCTGTCGAATTTTGGGTCAATCTTTGTAGCCCAAAATGAATTCGCGCTTTTTCTCGTTGGTTCCGTTAGTCAAAGACGGATCAACTGACGGCAGGACTTAATGTGAGAGGAAAAATGAACATGGGTGATAAATTTTGAAAGTGAGCAAACTTCAGTGATCAAAACTGTAAAAAGGTATACTTTAGTGACCAAAATTGAATTTTTCCCTAAAATTGGGACGGAGGGAGTATTTTTTTCAAAAAAAAAAAAAAAGAAGCCCTCTTATTCTTAGAATTCTTGTTTCATATTATGTGTAGTAGAGCAATTATGGAGCATATATAATTGGCAGGGTTTTATATGAATCAGGTGCACCGTGTGCATCTTTTAAAGATACAACTTTTTTCATTAAAATTTGTAGTTTTTTTATACTGAAACATGAAATTTATTTTCACTAAAACAAATTACATTGTTCATTGTAAACAAAGTTAAAATTCATATTTTAAAAATGTACTTAAGCTGCACAGTGCACTTAGCGTATAGAAAATTGAGGGTAAGTGAATATTTTTCTCACACATAATTGCACAAGGATTTGTATTGAACTGAAGTGTATAATTTTAAAAAAAATAAATGCTTCATATTAATAATTTATATTTGAAAATAAAAATTTCAAATTAATATCCAAATAAATCAAATCTTTCAATAAGAACACAGTTTTATAAAATACAATGTCTATTTCCTAATAAAAATGATAAATTATTTATAAAAAAAAATTAGAACATCGGGCTCAGGCCACCTATTAGCCCATGAGCTAGATAGGTCAGGTGAAATAGGTCAAAGTTTTATTAGGTCTATAATTTTATAATCCTTCTCATACTTACCTTTGAGTTGACCTGGTCGACCCATCGACTTTGGTTCAAATTACCCATTAGATTCCCCATTAAGCTGGAATGGGATCATCTATTTCATAATTGGTGTTTGATTTTAATAATATTCCTTATTTTATTTAATATATATGCACAGATACAGAAATCGTCCATCTGCCGGATGAGGAGGATAGGTTTCCAAGCTTGGTGATCCGTACATTCGTGGAGAAGAATCCATTAACCCAAAGCATAATAAAAGTAGAAAATAAAATGATGACAAAAGTAGAAAATAAAATGATGACTCGCCATAAATTCGACGAGCACCCTCTAGAGATGATCACAATGAATACCCATGATGATTATGATAAGCGAGGGGTGTTTTGTGAAGTCTGTGAGCAAGATATCGAGCTTAAGTGGTGGTACTACGGTTGTAGAAAGTGCGAGCATTACTTTCATATCAACTGCATTCCCTCTGTAGGGTTTATGTCGAAAGTCAAGTTTGGCAGAGCTCATGTCGATGATCAACTTCATCTGCATCCTCTCGTTCTTACTCGGATGCTTACCCATCAAAGAAATGAGAGGTGTGGACTTTGCAACAAAATCATTAGAGGCTTTTCAGATGATGAAATGGCACTCCACTGTTCTCCCTGTCATTTTTGGATTCACTTTTCCTGTGCAGCTGCCACCACAAGATTGGAGGATTATTCAAAAGTGATATAAAGCTGGAGCTAAACATTGCAACGACAATATCCCAAGACACCGTGATTTTAAATCTATTGATTTGATTGAAGTGGAATGTATATATTCTATATATTCATCTTTTTAAATCCTTTTAGACGGTCTGTTTGTTTAGTAGTATGAGATATGAAGGGATATAAAATCATGTGATACATTTTACTTGTACTTGTGATATATATTTTTCACATGTTTGTTAAGATGGATTATAACATGGGATTTCAAGGGATTATTCTCTGCATTAGGAATACCACATAGGAGATAATATGATTAATTCAACCCATCCAAATAGAAAAAAGGGAGTACGGGCTTTTGGGCCAAAGGGAAAAGACATCATCAATAACAAACACTTGAAATGGTGAGAAATTATTTGTTATCACTTATTTTCAGGAAAACAAATTGGGGCCTTAATGCAACAACAACACTATCTGATATTCCCTCTGTCCCACACTCGATTTCTCATTTTTCATCTTGACCTAACACGTATTTTTCAATACTCACCTCTCAAGTGTAAAACTCGTAGTAGAAAGTAAGTGCCCGGTTAAATTATCGAACCACGGAAAATAGTGAGCACGGTGTGGCTCTAGAGCTATGTGTCGGCATGTTATTGTAGTTGCAGAGCGAAAATACGAGAAAAGAAAGAAAAACAACAAAAGAAAAGCACGAGAATAATAAAAGGGAACCAACTAAGTGGAGTCAAGGGGAGAGAATAGCGAACTTAGACGATGATCAACTCACAAAAGTTAAGCTAAAGAATTAATAAAACTATCCTAGTTCATTTCTTAATCGAGAGATAAGGGCAATCACTTAAAATTACATCAATTCGTACTGGATAAGCCTAGAATCAATGTATCAAATTAAGCACCTAGGATCGAAGAGGATGAATCAACGTTCCCACCCGGATAATCACACAATTCGGGGGGTTCTACCTAGCTACAATATTTATCTATCTATCTATCTATCTATCTATCTATCTATCTATCTATCTATCTATCTATTCTAACCCCTACTCATGTTTTTCTACCTGTTTACAAAGGTCCAAACTCTTATGGTCCATTCACTAATTACCCGAATTCTCATTCAAATAACTAATGTAAATTGATGGGGTTCTAATGAAATTTACCCAACTTTCATTGCGATAAACCAATATCCACTCAAATTACACAAACTCAACTCACACTCATACAAATTAGCTCAACTATCCAACTCTCGTTGCAACAATTAAACATCAATATATGAGCTAATAGAAGAAATCATGCAATCGAAAACAATGAAAACCCACCAATCTAATCAAACAATTAAGAAATTGAACCGACAATTAAATCAAAACATAAGCTTAATATTCACAAGCATCACATCATCTAAGAGCACTAAGAGTTTAGCTCATGATTTTACAAATCAAAATCAATGGAAAATAAACATCACAAAACTAATTAATGAAAAATACAAGAAATAAAGGAAAGAATAAACCCTAGATGACATCTTATGGATGGATCTTCACTCTATTCTTGCACCAAACTCCCTATCTCTTCCCCAAGTAAACACCCCACCTAGTGGGTGGAAATGTGTGTAAAAGACTCTCAAAACCCTAAGCTAATTTCTCTCCCACTGAATTTGACAAATGGCGTGTGTGTTTTTGGAATGCTCCCCCAATGAGCTGCTGCCCTGTTTCTTCTATATTGTTCACGGTTCTGTTGCTTGAAAAATCGCTGAGATAATACAATTTCTTTTTCACTCAAACGCGCGTCTTCCCAATTTATTTAAGGCGCTGAAGATGAGTTGCTACTCCATGGGATATTTTCATTTGCTGCTGTGAGTAGCAACTTAGCCTTAATAAAATATGTCGGGCCCAAAGCATGAAATGAATATTCCCTCAATTCTTCACAGCAGTGGACCGAAGCAAGCACCTCCTTTTAAGTCAATCAGTTGGGCCGCTCCCATTTAATTGTTGTTGGGCCTCAAAATGAATTTCCGCGAGCAGGCCGTTTGGGCGATTCATTGATGAGCATCAATTTTGTTTCGTCCATAACTTGAGTTCTCGATCTCCGATTGAGTTGATTCTTTTTTAGTTGAGACCGTCTTTTCAAGGAGATTCACATGGTTCAATCCTCTTTTTCCAATTCTTTCTTGATCAGAACAGTTTTTCACCGTTTCTTACTCATTTTTCACCAATTTCCTACATAACAATCAAAACTCGGTCTTTCTCCAAATCAAGTGCAATTGGTCAATTTAGTATTAAAAATGCATGAAACTCAATCAAATTAAGCTAATAAAACACAAGAATTTCGAGCAATTTTCACACTAATCATGACCCGTCTAAATTTTTTTTTTCCTTTCATAAATGCAATAAAGCAATATTGTTTTTTACATCCTCTCAACATTTCAAAAATTAAATCACATGTTATTACTTTACACATACTAAAAACTATTTTGTTCTCTCATCTACTTTAATAATAAAGTAGAAATGTCAATAATACCCTCAACTAAAAATCATTTTATATCCTCAAACTAAGTTATTACCCCGTGCATTATGCGAGTTAAAAAATAAAATTATATTATAAAATAATACTTTCTTCAACTCTTTTTAAATACTTCCTATGTCCATAAATTTTATTCCCACCTTTTTGGTCACATAATTTAAGAATAAAATAGATAAAGTAGATAAAGTAAGTGTATTATGGAGTATTGTGGGGTCAACTTATAGATAAAGTGGTTGTTTGTGAGTAAAGTACAATGACATTGAAGTAATTAAGATAAAGTGTTTGTTTCCATAAAAAGTATGAGAATAGATTTGGTGGACAAAAAAAATATGAAAAACGCGAATAAATTTGGTGGACGGGAGAAGTATATCATTCAGTAAAAGGTATCACACTGTATCAAATATGTATCAAATAATATCAAACATGTATAAAATACTCCTTTATTAAATAACACACATTTTCATTATTTTATTCTATTTTTATGTTTTTTTTTCACTTTCCTTTTATTTATGGTATTATATAATTTATGTTACATTAATATTTTGATTTCAATTGTCGAATTTATGATCCTGAAATTTTCTCACAGTCTTCCTTTATCAATCATTCATTTTTGCACAAATGTACTATATTAAATACACACTACATAGTTTTGAATTTAAAAAGAAAAAAATGTTAAAATATGACATAGATTATTAGAAAATATAATTACGTCTATAACTAAATTACTTAAACTAATTAAATATTAGAAGTATTTAATCTAAAATTAATAGTATAAATACTATTTTCAATCCCCTCGTAATATGCGTTGATAGATGCTTGTGTTAATCCTAATCTACAATAGATGGATGTGCGAGATGAAAAATTAAACAATTGATGGTTGAGATGTAAATTAAACCCATAAACTATTTGAAAAGCCAAAACTATTCTTAAAAAATGTATGATTAAGATTTATATATTAAAATATCATAAATAATTCTTCATAGAATTCTTAGAATTTGAAATAGAAGCTTTATAGAGATAGGGGTGATTCACCCTTAGTAGATAAGAGATACTAATAAACAACTTCTATATCTTTAATACTCCCTCGTCCCTCTATAACTTTCTCCTTTCTTTTGGTTGTTTTTATTAAGAAATAATAATAAAATAATAAAAATAAAGGGTAATTTTGGGTATTGAAAAAAAAGAAAAAGATGTGTGGAGTAATTAGTGGAGTAATGAGTGATATTTTTTGTAATATTGTATGAAAAGTGTGTTAGCGTTAGTGTCCTAGAGACAATCGAATTGTAAGGATATAATACTATGATAATATTCAGTATTGGTTTTAATATTACAGTTTGTTTAATATTAAATGTATGACATTACAATTGTTTGAATATTATGTTTGGTTCTTTGCATTTATTCTTATTTGTGTGCCCATGAATCATTGTTGTCATTGAGATTGTGAGAACTCAGATGACTTAAGGATGATTCTCAAATAGCCCCGATCAAGGATCATCAAGAATGGGATATTGATGATGCAATTGAGATTGATGTGCGATCTGCATCATACTCTTAGAGAGTGTAGTAAGATCTCACTTACTACGAGATACTAGGTATCTCATGATAGATGCACAAATACCTTAGAGGGTATTGATATACCCATCCGAGAAACCGTTTGATGTAATTCCACATTATGTGTCTACGGGTGTCTCGGTTAGTGAGATACTCCTTTGATTTGAGGTCAATACGCACGACATGTGTGGAGTGATGAACTTTGACCATGACCGACGCTTGCACCCTTCCATGGGTAGATATGGCTTGGATTGGGTTCATCACGAAGTGCATGTGCGTGGTAGTTGAGCCAAGAATAGGATACATTCCTCAAAGTGAATTTAGAGAAAGTACTCATATTCTCGTCATAATTGGATCTAAGTCATTGGCTGATGCACGTCAACTTAGACTTTGTGGCCAAGTGTGACATACATGATCAATTAGTGATTAGAGATAATATGATTAAGTTATTTGAATAGACACTTCATCATGTTCAAGACTTAATCGAGTATTCGCGAATGAAAGGAAGTTATCGTAATAGCCTATGATTCAATTACAGGTAGTTGCACATTTCTCGCAACGTACCTCATATATTGAGAATGTCTGATTTATTGTCTAGGGTTCAATTAAGACCTTTAGTTTGATTAATCGCTCGATATATGAGGGCCTATGGGTCACACAACAAGTAATTCCCTAATAAAATTATAGTTTGTTGATTAAGTATTTATGGAGAATTAATAATATATTAATTTGGAATTAATTATTATTACTTTTTAATTAAATTATATTTAATTAAATAGGAATCTCAAATAATATATGAAATATTATTGTAGGAAAATATATGTTGGGAAAAACATATCTATGAGATTTGTTTTGCAAGATTAGGAAAAATATTCCTAATAAAGATAGCTTAAGACTTAAGCTGGTCTTCCCCTATATATATGAGACCTTAGGAATTCATTATTGACTACAAGAAAACCTAGTTTTCTCCATAAAATCTCTAGTTAGAATTTTCCTAGCAAATTCGTCTCTGGATTCAACGCTACTAAATCTGTGCGGATCTGAGCAAGGGGATTACGTGGATACCGTAGTTTAGAAAACTGCGTACGATTTACTGTAAGGTTTCTCTTTATGTTTATATGTATTCGATTATGCAATTACGTGTTTGTTGTTGGTTAACTGTTTATTTCCGTTCCGCATGTATTACGTGTTTACGTGCCTCTATATTCCAACAGTGGTATCAGAGCTCAGATTCTTGTTTTAATTGCATAATTGAATTTGTTTTAAATTTTAAAAAAATTAATTGAAACCGGAACGCATTTGTTTGTTTGACAATAACTGCACCCCTTTGATTATTTGTTTATTCGGTCGTTTTCCTCAAGGAGTTGAGGGTTTTCTAGGAGAACCCACTCCGCCGGCAGCAAATCCGCACCTCGCAACCCACTGCGTCACCGGTGTTGTTGTGAGCGAACGCGACGCCGCTTAGTCGGTGGCTTCACGGCGCAACTTCGCGGTGCTCGTGGCTAGCTTTGTTAAATCTTCTGGCGATTCGATTCGGTTAACGCGACCGGTTTCACTTTGATACGTAGTGCCGCCGCTGGGTTCACCTCGATTTATGGATCGCCGCTCTCCTTTCATCGAAATCGACGCGCGTTGATTCGACTCGATCCGTCTTTGGAGCATCGCAGGTTCGCCATGATTCAGCGGGCGCCTTTTTGGTTTTGCTATGATTCAAGGCGGCGTGCCATGTTTTGACCCGATTAGCGGTGACGCCCGTCGGTTCAGTCGCCTCATCTTGGGTCGAGATTTGCCGAAGGCTCACGGCTCGTGTGCACCTTTATGTCTCATTTTGCGATCATGAAGTCGCCCACACATGTTTAGCGGCGGCGGTGACTTTCATGGTAATGAATCATTACCGATGGACTATATATGTTCGATTTTGTTGGACTGTGTGCCTTATGTTGCTTGTGATTTCAACTGATAGTATAAACACTTGAGTTTAATCATGTTCTTCAAAGTTATTTGGAAAAGTGTTGACGAACAATGATGAATAATTTTGGTTTGTGTTATTGTACCGATTGAAAAATGGTTTTGGATACCGGGCAATGATGAGGGAAGAGATGTGCTGAAATTGGATTTTGGACAGGCCCTTCTGTGCAATCTTAGAGATTTTGCATGTGAACCCTTGACAAAAAAATACAATTGAAATCTGATTTTGTAAATTAATATGAATTAATTTAAAATTGGACAATGGTGTTGGAATTTAGAGGCACATAAACACGTAATACATGCGCAGCGGAAATAAACAATTCATCAAGAACGAACACGAAATTGCATAATTGAATACGTATAAACATAAAGAGAAACCTTATAGTAAATCGTACGCATATTTCTCTACTATGGTATCCACGTAATCCCCAATCATGGATTTGCACGGGTTTGCCAGTGTTGAATCCCGAGAGGAATTTGCTAGGAAAATTCTAACTCTAGATCTTACGGAGAGAATAATGAATTAACGTTATTTGTGAATTCCCAAGAGCTCATATATATAGGGAAGGCGCAGCTTAAATCTTAAGCTAACCTGATTAGGAAATAAAATCTCTAATCTTATAAAATAAATCTCTAGATTTATTTCTCATATATAAAATCTCTACGAATTTAATTCCCATGTATATCAAATTTCTACGGATTTGATTCCATATCTATTAAATACTATAATAATATTCCATATATTATTATTGGGAATCCTGTTTAATTAAATCCAATTTAATTAAATATTAATAATAATTAATTCTAAATTAATCTATTATTAATTAATTCTCCATAAATTAAATGTTAAATTCAATTTAACATTTAATCAACCAACTATAATCCGTAAAAGGGAACTACTTGTTGTGTGACCCATAGGCCCTAATATATCGAGCGATTAGTCAAACTAACGGTCTTAATTGAACCCTGATAATAAATCCTACATTCTCATTATATAAGGACATTCAGAAAACATGTAGCTAGTCAGAATCGAAAACATGGGCGAAGCTTGCGCTTTTTCTTCTCTACCTTCGCGATCAACGCATCAAGCTTGACGTCGATATTGGCCACTTGCGTTTCCAATACCCCAATCCGTTCATCTTTGGGTGGAGTGCTTCCACGGGAATCGAACCAACAACCTGAACTCTGATACCTTGCGAAAATTCTGTCTCATCTAAAAGTCCGAACTTGTAGAGAGGGTGCGAATAATCTTGCACGTATTCTTGGATCCAAAACCCCTCATTCGTATCATTCCCGTCCCCTTCAAGATCGTCCTTGCCACCAAGTTATCGAGTTCAAAATTATTTGCTGTTTGAATGTGGCGAAAAATCTTTAGGCGATAGCACGAATTTCTACGCTGTTGTTGAATTATTTGCTCGGATATTGTTCTGATACTGCCAAATGTGTTCTGTATTTTTAGTTGCTTGATTAGTATTGTAGGAAGGTGCTGACTGTCTGCTTACTTCGATCTGCTATAATCAGATAATTAAACCTTCAAATTCACCTGTTTCTGGCACTTCTTCTTTGCTTGAGAGGTAATTTATGACTTATTTGATCTGATTTTTTTCATTCTTCACCTCCAATGCTCTCTTAATGTTCTATGCTATTGTTGAATTATTTGCTCGGATATTGTTCTGATACTGCCAAATGTGTTCTGCATTTCGATTGGAGAGTCGTGTAGAACTAAATTAGCTTGGATTCGGAATTGCTTTAATCATTTATCTTGGGATTTAAACAAAATAGGTTACAAAACTTTGCACCTTTATTAAAAATGTCTTATATATATCACTTGTTTAAATTTAATCCAGTATGTATTTAATTTGTGCTGATTTAGTCCCAAATCGCTAGAGACCGGTCAAATTAGCCAAAAACGACATTGTTTTAGGAACATATATTACTTTATTTAATTTTGAGCGGAAAATCGCCGACCAGATTGATGCAAGATATGTGACGTACACGTGTGTAATAACTCAATAAAATAAAATGAAAAAAAAAATTATCTCACTAAAAATAATTAAAAATTTGCAGATTTAAATTAAATTTTTAAAAAAAAAAAAAAAAAGAAGAAAAATCAAAATTGTTCTCCACGGCGCCGCCGCCCACCACCACCTTCAACAATGGCGGCCGTTGCTTCCACCACCGCCTCCCTCGCCATCACAAAAACCTCCTCACCCGATTCCCCCAGAATCGTATTTAAACCACACCCCCAAGACGCAAATCAACAGCAAGAACGACAATTTGGTCTCCCCAAAGAGACCGAAAGGGCTGTGACGTCCATTTGGGCGTAGAACATGTTGTCGTAATGGAGGCCCAAACCCACGACGAGAGAGGCGAATCGTTGAGAGTGAAGACCTCGTTCCGAAGACAATGAAGCGGCGCCGCCATTGTCAACGGTGGTGGTAGGCGGCGTGGGGATCTCCAATTTGGCGATTTTTGAGTTGGATTTTACTGGGATATGGATGTTCTCTTACTGTGAATTTTGTTGTTCAATTTTTGAGTTGTTTGAATCAAATTTTGTATTTCACTTGTTATTCTCTTTTCTGAGTTTTGCTTCCCTTTCTTCTCTGGATATGAATGTTTGCGTTCGTTGGGCATGAATTCATAGAAATTAAGTCTATACTTAATGTTTAAATCCGAAATTGTCATGCTCAAATTTTTTTCATATATATTTATTTTAATTTGATTTTTTTATTGTTATTTACCTAGATGTAATTTTATTTTTATTTTTTATTTCTTTTTAATCAGTTTAATACACATGCGGCGCGCCACGTGTCCAAATCGATGCAAGTCAGTATTTCCCAATCGAAATTAGGGTGCATGTACGCCCCTAAAACGACGTCGTTTTTAAGTAGTTTTACCGGTCACCGGCGATTTGGGACGAAATCGGCACAAATTGATAACATACGGGACTAAATTAAAACATGTGATACATAAAGAACCTTTTCAATAAAGATGCAAAGTTACGGGACCAAATTGATTTAAATCCCCATTTATTCTATATTGGAAACTAGTAGAAAGTTTATATAAAAGAAAAATCACATTCATTTGACTTGAGGTTTGTTTTATTATTGTTGTTGTGTATGCTATATGAATTGGGTGGTAATAATTAACATTATTATATTTATATATGTTCTGATCTGGTATGATGTTCTTTTTTTTTTGTATATTTATTAGTCTTACTACAATTGGAGAGACTCTTACCTAAAATTATCTAACAGAATACATTTAGAAAGATGAAGTTGGCAGATTTCTCCATTTTTGTTTGTCTACATCTTCTTAGAGATAATTTTCATATAATTAGTTCTTACCAAACCTGAAAAAATAGCAACTATATATTATGAAGGCATATATCATTATCAGCATGAATGCTGGTTAGGTTTGTGTTTAGATAGCAGTTGATAAAGTAGTAGAACTAAATAACTGTAAGTAAAATGAAGGAGATACATTGTCCTAGCATTTTAGTCATTTTCTTTTGAATTGCTTTAAGTGTTCAGTTAGGTATTAGCGATATGTGTGTGAAGACAAGTTATAGAATATGGCCAAAGATATGACGAATTTAATTCCAAAATTGATTACTGAATAAACTGCACAATCCTAACTCATTTTGGTTCTACTTATATCTAGTAAGCTAAAAGAGTTGTTTTATTCATAATGTTTAAGTTGAATACATTCTACGTCATATCTATTTATGCAAGAGAGGATCCATTGTGATTGGATCCCTCTGTTCTTCTGTATCATATAATACAGTCCCTTTGTATATCATATATGGGAAATTTGTTGACTCTTGTATGACAGACATATTTGCATATCCTTTTCCTCAGCTCCAACGGTAAAAAGCTAAAAATCCGTTGGAATTTTACCATTGGAATTAGACATTTTTGTTGTAGTGGTGACAAGTCATCTAACGTGTGTGACGTGACATCTAGACCACATTTTTACCCGCATAAATATACAATAAATTTACTTTAACATACACACTCCATAATGAAAAAAAAAAGTTTAAAATTATACTCCTTTGGACTTAGGGGCCGTTTGGTTGGGGGGGTATGGAAGTGGGTAATGAGAATCACTTTATTAATGTTCTTGATAATTTTGATATACAAATAATGAGAATAAAAAGTAAGCAATTGATACTCATTGTTCGTATTCTAACTAAGCAATAACAATGCAATCGATAAACTTTAATGATTGATCCCTCAATGATACCCATTACCATTACCATTCTCTAGTCATACCAAGCGGCCCTTAATATTTATAGAATAGAGAAAACTAATTAAAGAAAATGTGAATTGTACTGCATCTCCTTTATAATACTTTTAGATATTCATTACTCAAACCACAAGTAATGAATTATGCTTTCTTGAGCTTATTATAAAGGAAATTCAGCATGTGATATAAAGGAGGGTGAGATTCCACGACATGTCTATCTATTTACATGTACGAGTTGATAATATATAAGTTGCTAATCTTGTCTAATATTCAATCCAAATTCCAAATTCTTTAACTCTAACTATGGAGGAGTGTATTACACATTTTAGTCATGACCACCCATTGAATTTCTTTCAATTGGGTGATCTTGAGGATCCTAAGCCTCACCGGTGTCGTATTTGCAGCTTGCCAATTTTATCAACTCCTTCTTACACTTGTAGCATTAATCCTAATTGCAACTTTTTCGTGCACAAAGCATGCACACAATTGCCAAAAGAATTTTACCATCGCCTTCATCGGGGAAACCTTTATCTTGAAACCTCATCCAACCAGAATTTCAGCTATAGATGCAATTGGAATCACTCCGATTGCAAATTTAACCTCCATCCTTTGTTTGCACAACCTCTTGAGATAAAGAGCCAACACAAATGCCACGAATCTCACCCATTGATAGCCTTTTGTAGAGAAATAGTTTCCCTATGTGATGTGTGTGGAGACGAAGAAACGGGTTTCTTCTTCTACTGCAAAGAGTGTGGTTTCTTTGTTCATCAAGATTGCACCATTTTGCCTAGCGCTGTGAAATTACTCTCTCATACTCACCCTTTTATTCTCTCGTATTCTCTCCCATTTACGTCCTCACATTCTTCTTTAGGTACGAGAGGCAGTTATATTAATAGGTGTTGTATATGCGACGGGGAGTGGCGTCTTCCCAATGGGGGCGTCTATTTCTGTGGCGAATCTTATTCTTTGGCTCATGTGGCTTGCGCAAAGCGAAGCATGGAGAATATTATACCCGGTAATTTAACTCTCATAACTAATGGCTAGAGTGTATTTTTTGAAACATATACAACTTGTTTTTAGTACTGAAACGTGCAATCTGTTTAACGAACATAAGTTGTATGTTTTATATAATTAATTAAAACAAGTTGTATATTTCTATGGGCAATTTTGAGCAACCTCCGGTGGTTTGAGATTAAATTGGATCAAATTGAATACATGTGGGACTAAATTGAAAAAATTGATAATTATGAAAATATTTTAATAAAAGTGCAGTGCACCTTGTGCACATGAACTTAATTGTTTTTTTATCTTCGACAATAAAATTGTATGTTTTAACACATATATCTTATTTTGGATACAAACGCTTTTGTGCAAATTAAATCCATGCATATCAACTAACCGTGAATTTAATGGTCTTTTCTACGACCCGATTAGAAACTAGTTGTCCCACAAGTTTTTAAATTGTCTATTTTGACTTGATTTGCATGTATACATGTTTATCACATTTTTATAATATTATGAATATTTTTAACATATATGTATATATAAAAGGTTGAATATATAAATTAATTTAGTAAAGAGAAAATTTTGTATTAGATTATCTTATACAAAAGACATTTGTGATACTTTTATGTCTTTGTGATACTTTGTCTAATACATAAGACATTTTTATAATATTATGAATAAGACATTATACTTTTTGTAATATTGTATATAAATTTTTGTGTGACGTCATTGGATTTTAAGTATAAGTTTTAATGCTCTTAGTATATATCTATGAAGACATAGTTTCTAAGTGCATGTGCATGTGCATGTACATGTAATTTTGAATACGTTAATATAAAAAAAAAAGTACTACACATTTAAGCTTGCACAGCTCCACTATGACAGCCTTTTTTTCAAATAACTCTCCAAAATATAACTTGGGGAGTGGTTTTAATAAAAAAAAATAAACAAGAACAAACCTTAGAGAGCTGTTATGAACCGTTGTGCAAAGTTCCTTAAAGAGCGGTTTCGAACCGCTGTCTAAGGAACAAGCTTGGACAGCGGTTTCGAACCGCTGTGTAAGTGCAAAAAGTATTTTCGAACCGCTGGCCCACTTGACTCACGTCCACATAATTTATGTGCTTCTATCAAAATTCAGAAAATAAAAAAACAATTAACAATACTCAAGGGATGAAAACCTTAGGGTATGTTTGTTTCGGGACTCACCCGAATGGACTTAGAATTTTGAAAATCACGTCTCATTATAGTTTGAGATTTAAAATTAGACTTCAAATTCTTCTCCTATAAAGTACACCTACACCCCTATTTTTCACAAAATTCAATACGATCATATCACTACTTTTTCCACTCTCAACACAATATAATAATATCATATAAATCATTATTAAACACTGATTTGACATAAAGTAAAATCTCACCCTATCAAAATCTCAAAACAAACACATATTTTTTACTATTTACCAAGACTTTCAAATCCATAAGATTTCGAAGTCATGACTTCCCCGCATATCTAAATCCCGAAACAAACATACCCTTACAGATTCATCACCTAACAAACTGTGTATACGTACTATGTTGTTGAGGGCTGGAGTAATGGGACGGTTTGGAGGAAGATGGATGATAAACTGCTCACGCTAATTTTTTTAATTTTTTTTCAATTCTTTTCAGTCATTTTTTTTTTTAAGATTTTGTTCCGCGTGTATATATATATAGGGCCGGGTGAACCATGAACCACTTGGGCCGATTTTGAGTCGGGTTGAGTTGGGTTCGGACCGGGTAAAAAATCTATTAGGCTCCATAAGGAGCCCAGTATTAGGCTTCATATCAAAATCATATATATATATATATATATATATATATATATATATATATATATATATATATAAAAAAGGGGTGATATATATTAGGAATTTGAATTCAACTACAATATTTGATTCGTAATCTTTCTCCAAAAATACAGCTACAATATTTAATTCGTAATCTTTCAAGGAGAAAAAAGCTATAATATTTGATTTATATATGATTGTCAAGTTTGGAAAATATTTTATAGAATTTGAATTGGTCTACAATATCTCATTTATATATATAATTTTCTAAATATTGACATATATATTTTAAGAAATTTGAATTGATCTACAATATTTAATTTATATAGTTTTCTAAATATTGGAATATATTTTATGGAATTTGAATCCGTCTATAATATTTAATTAATGAGTAGGTCTCCTGTGAAACTTGTTCACAGTGAAATTTGCTTAAAGAAAAGTATTACTTATTTAGATGAAAAAATATTACTTATTTAAAGAAAAATATTACTTATTTTGATAGAAAAATATTAATTGTTTAGAAGGAAAAGTATTACAAGTTTAAAAGAAAGGTAGTACTCCCTCCGTCCCATAAAAGCGTGCATGTTTACTATTTTCACGTATTTTTGCGAGCGAGTTTTTTATTATTATTTGAAATGATAAAATAATTTTTAAAGATGCATATAAAAGATGAGAGGTAGATCTATAATAACCCTCCTTAAAAATCACTTTATCATTTGAAATATTAATAAACAACTCGCTCACTAAACTCGATAATAAAGGTGGTGTGCACGCTTTTATGGGACGGATGTAGTACTTTTTTTAAAAAAAAAACAAGTAAAAAATATAATTTTAATATAATAAAATTTAATTTAAATTTATATAAAAAAATTATCATTAATAAAAATGTGATTGAATTAATAAATAAGATAATTGAAATAAAGAATTAAAAAAAATTGTAAGAAAAAATGAATTTTACGATATATAGAATTAATTTCATTAAGTAAACGCAAGAAAGCAAGTGCCTAAAAGCGTTTTAATTGATCCATTTCGGTGCCCAAGGTGACCGAATAATTGCCTCAATTAATTGGGAGGTTTGGTGGCTTATATATGAGATGTTTGGTGGGTCCTTGGCTAAAAATCAAAATTTCAATTTAAACAACGGTTTTTAACCGTTGTCTAAGTAGACATTTTGGACGGCGGTTCAAAACCGCTGTCTAAGCTCCACTTTTGCACAGGGTTAAAAACCGTTGTCTAAATGTATATTTTGGACAACGGTTTTTTAACAGTTGTCTAAGCTTAGACAGTTGTCACTTGAACAACCTTTATAATCGCTGTCTAAGGTGTTTTTTAAGAGCTGCGCAAAGCCAAATTTGTACAAGTGTTAGGTCTTATTTAATTTTAGTTCTATATTTTGTTTTTTTCTTTTCAAGTTTGGTCCTTTGGTCATTTTGGGGACAATTTGGCCAATTTTATGCTTGCATTTTCTTTTTTGTCATTTTTAATGTTCAATTTTAGTCCTTCATGCTATTACTTTTTTCGATTTTTGTTATTGGGACCAAAATTGACACTAAAAGGATCAAAATTATAAAAGTAACAAAATAAAGGACTAAATAGATTTTTTTAGACTTATAAAGGTACCTCTATTCTCGATCGAACTAAAATGCCAAAAAATGGAAATTTATACATCCAACTTCACTGTCGTAGAAAGTGACGTGACTGAAATTAGAATATAAATAAGTTATTGGACTAAAAACACTAGTCTCTCCGTCCCAATCTTATTTGGTGGTTTACTGTGTACTCGGAGTTTAAGAAAAAGTGATAAAGTGTTGGAGTAGAAAGAGTTGTTTATTAGTATTTTATGTGATAAAGTGATAGGTAGTTGGGGGTAGAAAGATTTGTTTATTAGTATTTTATGTGATAAAGTGATAAAGTGAGTATTTCCATTTAAGGAAATGTGCAGTTAAGATTGAGGCACCTTAAATGAAAATAATGCAGTTAAAATTGGGGGAAAAATCAATTTTGGTCACTAAAGTTTACATTTTTACAGTTTTGGTCACCCAAGTTTGCTCACTTTTAAAATTGATCACCCAAGTTCATTTTTATTCTCACATTAGGTCCTGCCGTCAATTGACCCGTTTTTGACTGACGGAACAAATGGAAAAAAGCGTGAATTCATCCTAAATACCCCAAAAATCAAAATCTAGACTCTCTCTTTTTCCATTTTTCACAAACCCTAATTTCTACAAATTCTCTTGATTTTTTCTCCAATCGAAGTTCCTATCACGAACAAATAAGTAATATTGAGTTTGAGCTTCTGTCTTTCAAGAGATTTTGGGTGATTCTGATTATTAATGGGGAGAAGGGAAAAACTTGGGTCTGCACCCCAATATGGTACACCTTGGATTATGATTTACAATTTGTTTAGAATTCTCATTTACTAGCTAATTCAAGTTTGTAGCTTGAAAGCATGAGTGCTTGGTTGAGTTTCAAAATTTTAATAGAATTCTTCACACACCAAGTGGACTTGTCTGTCCATCTGACATCATAAACTAATATAGTACTGATACGAAATAGAAAATGCATGAAGCTGTCGAATTTTGGGTCAATCTTTGTAGCCCTAAATGAATTCGCGCTTTTTCTCGTTGGTTCCGTTAGTCAAAGACGGATCAACTGACGGTCGGACTTAATGTGAGAGGAAAATGAACATGGGTGATTAATTTTGAAAGTGAGCAAACTTCAGTGATCAAAACTGTAAAAAGGTATACTTTAGTGACCAAAATTGAATTTTTCCCTAAAATTGGGACGGAGGGATTATTTTTTTCAAAAAAAAAAAAAAGAAGAAGAAGCCCTCTTATTCTTAGAATTCTTGTTTCATATTATGTGTAGTAGAGCAATTATGGAGCATATATAATTGGCAGGGTTTTATATGAATCAGGTGCACCGTGTGCATCTTTTAAAGATACAACTTTTTTCATTAAAATTTGCAGTTTGTTTATACTGAAACATGAAATTTATTTTCACTAACACAAATTACATTGTTCATTGTAAACAAAGTTAAAATTCATATTTTAAAAATGTACTTAAGCTGCACAGTGCACTTAGCGTATAGAAAATTGAGGGTAAGTGAATATTTTTCTCACACATAATGGCACAAGGATTTGTATTGAACTGAAGTATATAATTTTAAAAAAAATTAAATGCTTCATATTAATAATTTATATTTGAAAATAAAAATTTTAAATTAATATCCAAATAAATCAAATCATTCAATAAGAACACAGTTTTATAAAATACAATGTCTATTTCCTAATAAAAATGATAAATTATTTATAAAAAAAAAATAGAACGTCGGGCTCAGGCCGCCTATTAGCCCATGAGCTAGATAGGTCAGGTGAAATAGGTCAAAGTTTTATTAGGTCTATAATTTTATAATCCTTCTCATACTTACCTTTGAGTTGACCTTATCGACCCATCGACTTTGGCTCAAATTACCAGCACTAATCACTCCATTAGATTCCCCATTAAACTGGAATGAGATCATCTATTTCATAATTGGTGTTGATTTTAATAATATTCCTTATTTTATTTAATATATATGCACAGATACAGAAATCGTCCATCTGCCGGATGAGGAGGATAGGTTTCCAAGCTTGGTGATCCGTACATTCGTGGAGAAGAATCCATTAACCCAAAACATAATAAAAGTAGAAAATAAAATGATGACAAAATATCACGAACATCCTTTGATTCTCGAGGATACTGCAAGCATCAGTGGTGCAGAATTAACTGAAGACAATTCACTTTGTGATGTATGCAAACATCCTGTAAATATGTCAGTATCTCCAATTTACAGATGCCAAAACTGCGATTTCGCCGCCCATCGCATCTGTGCAGATCATCTCCCTGCTCGTTTCGAAAGCTTCATTGGGTCGGAACGTGTCGAGTTACTGCTCCATGCTGATCAGATGGAACAATTCTTTTGTTCAGTGTTTCCTTGCGGTGTGTGTTTCCGTCCCACCAGCGGATTTTCCTACATATTAAAGGCAGGGGATAGGAATTATTTTCCTTTGGACGTAGAGTGTATAGTTGCACCAAAAATAGTCAAGCACGCGTCGCACAAGCAACACGTTCTATTCTTTACAGGTGAACGTTGGATCTCCAAAATTAATTGTAAACTCAGTTGTTGCTCCAGTGTTCCTTTGAACAAGGGCATCTACAGATGTGTTGTCTGTGAGTATAGTATACACATTGGGTGTGCTCTGCTACCCAAAACGACTCGCCATAAATTCGACGAGCACCCTCTAGAGATGATCATAATGAATACCCATGATGATTATGATAAGCGAGGGGTGTTTTGTGAAGTCTGTGAGCAAGATATCGAGCTTGAGTGGTGGTACTACGGTTGTAGAAAGTGCGAGCATTACTTTCATATCAACTGCATTCCCTCTGTAGGGTTTATGTCGAAAGTCAAGTTTGGCAGAGCTCATGTCTATGATCAACTTCATCTGCATCCTCTCGTTCTTACTCGGATGCTTACCCATCAAAGAAATGAGAGGTGTGGAATTTGCAACCAAATCATTAGAGGCTTTTCGGATGATGAAATGGCACTCCACTGTTCTCCCTGTCATTTTTGGATTCACTTTTCCTGTGCAGCTGCCACCACAAGATTGGAGGATTATTCAAATACAATAATAGTAGTAGAAGAAGAAGAAGAAGAAGAAGAAGAAGAAGAAGAAGAAGAAGAAGAAGAAGAAGAAGAAGAAGAAGAAGAAGAAATGTATTAGAGCTCATGTATTACGTGTTTACGTGCCTCTATATTCCAACAGTGGTATCAGAGCTCAGACTCTTGTTTTAATTGAATAATTGAATTTGTTTTAAATTTTAAAAAAATTAATTGAAACCGGGGTACGGCTGTTTGTTTGACAATAACCGCACCACTTTGATTATTTGTTTATTCGGTCGTTTTCCTCAAGGAGTCGATGGTTTTCTGGGAGAACCCCCTCTCCGCTGCGCTTCGTCCACACCTCGCAACCCACCCTGCGTCGCCAGGTGTTGTGAGCGAACGCGACGCCGCTTGAGTCGACGGCTTCACGCTGCAACTCGCGGTGCTCGTGCTAGCTTTGTTCGTGCGACGGCAGTTTCCGATTCGTGGTAAACCGACTGGTTTCACTGTGATACGTAGTGCCGCCGCCTGGGTTCACCTCGATTTATGGACTGCCGCTCTCCTTTCATCCGAATCCTGATGTCGCGTTGCAGATTCGACTCGATCCCGTGCTGGAGCATCGCAGATTCGCCGCGATTCAGGCGGCGCCCTTTGGTTTTGCTATGATTCAAGGCGGCGATCCATGTTTTGACCCGATTCGCGGTGACGCGCCGTCGGTTCATTTCGCCTCATGCCGATTCAGTACTTGCCGAAGGCTCACGGCTCCGTGCGCACCCCTATGTCTCATTTGCGACCGCGAGTCGCCCACACATGCCTAGCGGCGGCGGTGACTCGCACGCAATCGTCACGCCGATGGACTGTATATGTTCGATTTTGTTGGACTGTGCCTTATGTTGCTTGTGATTTCAACTGATAGTATAAACGCTTGAGTTTAATCATGTTCTTCAAAGTTATTTGGAATAGTGTTGACGAACAATGATGAATAATTTTGGTTTGTGTTATTGTACCGATTGAAAAATGGTTTTGGAAACCGGGCAATGATGAGGGAAGAGTTGTGCTAAAATTAGATTTTGGACAGACACTTCTGTGCAATTTTAGAGATTTGCACGTGAACCCTTGACAAACAAATACAATTGAAATCTAATTTTGTAAATTAATATGAATTAATTTAAAATTGGACAATGGTGTTGGAATTTAGAGGCACGTAAACACGTAATACATCGCGTGAAATAAAAGCGATTCATCAATAACGAACACGAAATTGCATAATTGAATACGTATAAACATAAAAAGAAACCTTATAGTAAATCGTACGCATATTTCTCTACTATGGTATCCACGTAATCCCCAATCACGGATTTGCACGGGTTTGCTAGTGTTGAATCCCGAGAGGAATTTGCTAGGAAAATTCTAACTCTAGATCTTACGAAGAGAATAATGAATTAACATTATTTGTGAATTCCCAAGAAATTTCATATATATATAGGGCTTTTTAAATCTTAAGCTAACCTAATTAGGAAATAAAATCTCTAATCTTATAAAATAAATCTCTTAGATTTATTTCTCATATATAAAATCTCTACGGATTTAATTCCCATGTATATCAAATTTCTACGGATTTGATTCCATATCTATTAAATACTATAATAATATTCCATATATTATTATTGGGAATCCCGTTTAATTAAATCCAATTTAATTAAACAGTTATTATAATAAATAATTTCAAATTAATCTATTATTAATTAATTCTCCATAAATTAAATGTTAAATCCAATTTAACATTTAATCAACCAACTATAATCCGTAAAAGGAAACTACTTGTTGTGTGACCCATAGGCCCTAATATATCGAGCGATTAGTCAAACTAACGGTCTTAATTGAACCCTAGACAATAAATCGACATTCTCATTATATAAGGTACATTGCGAGAAACATGCAACTAGTCAGAATCTGAAAACATGGGCTATTACGATTTCCTCCTTTCATTCGCGAATACTAGATTAAGTCTTGAACATGATGAAGTATCTATTCAAATAACTTAATCATATTATCTCTAATCACTAATTGATCATGTATGTCACACTTAGCCACAAAGTCTAAGTTGACGTGCATCAGTCGATGACTTTGATCCAATTATGATGAGAAGATGAGTATTCTCTCTAAATCCACATTGAGGAATGAATCATATATTCTTCAACTACCACGCACACGCACTTCCTGATGAACCCAATCCAAGCCATATTTACCCATGGAAGGGTGCAAGCGTCGGTCATGGTCAAAGTTCATCATCCCACACATGTCGTGCGTATTGACCTCAAGTCAAAGGAGTATCACATCGCTCCCACTAACCGAGACACCAGTAGACACATATTATGGAAATACATCAAACGGTTTCTCGGATGGGTATACCAATACCCTCTAAGGTATCTGTGCATCCATTATGAGATACCTAGTATCTCGTTTTAAGTGAGATCTTACTACACTTTCTAAGAGTATGATGCAGATCGCACACCAATCTCCATTGCATCATCAATATCTCATTCTTGATGATCCTTGATTGGGGTTATTTTAGAATCATGCTTAAATCATCTAAGTTCTCACACCTCAATGATAACAATGACTCATGGGAACACTTGTATGAATATAATATTCAAACAAGTGTATTGCCATACATTATTATTAAGTGAACTATTATATAAATCAAACTGAATATCATAGAGTATTATGTTCTTACAGTAGATTGTCTTTAGGGCACTAACACTAACAATCTCCCACTTGGACTAGAGTCAATCACCTACATGTCTAACCCCTAGACCATCAAATGTCTAGTGTGTAAATGAACACTCAGTGTTCTGGTGAAGGATCTGCCAAATTAAATATGTAGGAATATATTTTAATTCTATTTCTCCTATCGTTATGATCTCCTGGATCAAATGATAAGCCTGAGTACATGCTTGTTTATGTTTATTGATCTCGGTTCTTTTGCTTGTGCAATCGCACCAGCGTTGTCTCAATACAACTTTATTAGACAACTTGCACTCGGAACTACCCCTAGTTCTCTTAAGAACTATAAAATCCAGACAGCCTCCTTGAGGCTTCTGATACAGCAACGTACTCAACTTCGGTTATTGAATCTGTGGTCGTTTTGCTTGGAACTATTCTAACTGACCGCCACATTATTGAGAGTGAAACATAACCTGATTGTGATTTGTAATCATCTCAGTCGGATTGGAAACTTGTGTCAGCTTAACCAGTCACTACTAGTTTTGACTGTCCACCATAGACAAGGAAACATTCTTTATTTCGTCTAAGATACTTCAGAATGGTCTTTACAGTAATCCAGTGAGACTTACCCATATTCTGTTGGTATCTACCAGTGATGTTGATAGCGTAGGCCACGTTTGGCCTAGTGCAAATCATGGCGTACATGATTGACCGAATTGCATATGCATATGGGACATCTTTCATGTGCTTGATATCAGCTTCAACAGAAGAACAATCCTTCTTTGATAGCTTTATCCCATGATTTGTCGATAGAGATCCTCTCTTAGAGTTCTCCATCGCAAAACGCTTCAACACCTTGTTCACATAGGTGGATCGTGATGACCCCAACATCCTCTTGGATCTATCCTTGTGGATCTTAATCCCTAGGATTTAGCGAGCTTCCCCAAGACCTTCATCATGAAGGTCTTTAAAAAAAATCTTTAACAGATCGCATTAACGGGATATTGTTTCCCAAAATCACTATGTAAATCGACATATACGATTATGAAAATAATATTCTTCCCGCTGCATACAGAATAAGGGCAAGGGTCTTCTGAATTTCTGATAAAGTCAAAAGGACTTGATAGCTTCATCAAATCGGATATTCCAACTCCTAGAAACTTGCTTCAATCCATAAATGGATATTTTTAGCTTCAGATACTAGATTAGAATTTGACTTAGATGTAAAACCTTCCGGTTGAGTCATAGACACTTACTTATCAATGTTTCCATTGAGGAAAGCTGTTTTGACATCCATCTATCAAATCTCATAATCAAAGTGTGCTGCTATCGCAAGTAAAATTCGAATGGACTTGATCTTTGTAACTGGTGAGAAGGTCTCATCACAGTCAGTGCTTTCGCATCTACTATAACCCTTTGCTACCAACCTAGCTTTGTAGGTTTGTACTTTGCCATTTGCATCGGTCTCTCGCTTGAAGACACATTTGCAAAATATGGGTCTAACCCTTTTAGGTAACTCAACCAAGTCCCAGACTTGATTGGTGTACATAGAGTCCATCTCGAATTTCATGGCTTCATACCACTTCCCTGAATCAATATATGATATTACTTCAGAGTAAGTATTAGGATCGTCCTTATCCGGTATGTCCATATTATTGAGTTCCTCCAAGAGGTAACCGTATCTAATGGGCGGATTACGATTCCTAATTGACTTAGGAGCTGTGGTTGTGCAGGCTGTACATTCTGATAGTGAAAATTTTGTGGTGCATCGATTTCATCAATGTCCGAAGAGTCCTCAAGAGCACACTTTCAGATGTCTTCTGGGCGGGAGTTTGAACTATGTTGTTCTCATTCAGCCCACTTGGAGGTTCTTGCAATGACAAGCATACTCCAATTACACTCCCATTGACTAAAAGACGATCACCCAGTGAAAGACTCCCACCGTGAAAGTCGTTGAATGCTCCCACTGATTCCTTGCCATGTTGCTTTGACAAGATATCAGTCTCTTTGTTAATTTGTGGTTCTTGAATTTCTTCAAGTTCTGTCAGCTTACGACCTTGTTCCTTAAAGACACAGTCTTTTTCGAGGAACTTGGTCTGCCTAGAAACAATCACTGATTATTTCTTAGGCAGATAGAAGCAATATCCCTTAGTTTCCTTAGGATATCCCACAAAGTAACCTTTTTCACCTTTGGATTCCAACTTGTCGGTAAGCATCCTTTTCACAATCACGGGGCAACCCCATGTTTGATATGTGTAAAAGTTATCTTCTTGCCACACCATAATTCATATGGTGTATGCTCAACCGATTTAGATGGAATCCTATTCAGAATGTGGATTGAGATTTATAACACTTATCCCCATAAGAATGTCGGAAGAGAGGATAAGTTCATCATGGACCTTACCATGTCTAACAAGGTTCGATTTCTCCTCTTGGACACACCGTTCATCTGAGGTGTTCCGGGAGGAGTCCATTGTGACTAGATTCCATGTAACTTAAAGTAATCAGTGAATTCATGGCTAAGGTATTCACCTCCTCAATCTGATTGAAGAGTCCTGATACTCTTACCAAGTTGCTTCTCTACTTCAATTTAAACTCTTTGAATTTCTCAAAAGATTCGAATTCAAAGATATACTTATCTGTATCTTGAGAAATCATTAGTAAAAGTGATGAAGTATCCAAAGTGACCCCTAGCTAGAGTGGCAATGGTCCACAAACATCGGTGTAGATCAACTTTAGAACTTCTTTGGCATGCACCCCTTTTCCCAGAAAAAGGTCTGTTGATCATCTTGCCCATGAGATAAGATTCACAATCTCCATAAGACTCACAGTCGAATGGGGTTAAGTAGTCTTACTTTCTTAACCTTGCAATTCTTTTCTCATTTACATGATCAAGTTCTACAATGCCATAAGTAAGTCGGGTTTTCATGATTACTAAGTTTGAGTCTTTTATTTTGTATATTAAGAACATCATATCCACAATGCAACAAATACATGTTGCGAGTAATAGGAAGACTTAGATGACAATCATTAAGTCCTAATCTAAAACCCAAGGGTAAGTCTAACACATAAGTCCTCACACGTTCAGTAGCAACTCTTGCTCCATTTCCACGTGTAAGATGACTTCACCCGCCCTAACTGCCCTAAGACATATGAGCCCCTTCACATTCGTACAAATGTGAGACCCACACCCGGTATCTAATACCAAGCAGTTAGCGCTATTAGTGGACTTGTTTATCTTAATGACAAACATACATGTTCTAGTGCTAGTAGCACCTAGTGTCTTCCTCTCAGCAACCAGAACCTTGTAGTCCTTCTTGTTGTGCCATCTTCTACTTATAGTAGAGACACACATCCTTCTCTACCCGCTCCTTCCTTTGAAAACCATCTTAGTGATAGTGAACTCAAAAGTCTTGAGCAAATTGTAAAGTTCAGGCATGGTTGCATCCGTCTTATTCATATTGTAGTTCACAATGAAGCCAAAATATGAATCCGAAAGTGACTGGAGGATAGCATAAATGAAAACATTGGTCTTTTAGCTCAATGCCTAAATTACTAAGTTTCTCAATTGGGCATATAATCATTAGCACATGAGGTGAAATCTTCCCTTCTTTAGCTAACCGGCATCTGAACAGATCTCTCATCACTTCATAAATCTCAAAATGAGATTCAGAATAAAAGAGATCCTTCAGATGCTTGAGCATTTAGAAGGGACCCATTTTCTCATGTTGCCTTAAGCAATTCGGGAGTCATACCGAGCAACATCACACTGTCAAGATACCATACATCAGGAGCTTTTTCATCTCTGCTCATCAGTGCCATGTGATCTTTAATTTCCAAGTGCCCTTGTTTTTCCCCGAAAAAAACAGATCAATTTTAGGTACCCAATTTGTGTAGGGTCCTACAAGGTTAAGTTGTACCTTTTCGAATCCAAATTGCCGAAAACTCTAATCACTTTAGAGTGGCTAATTTGTCTTCCATAAACATCAACATACACATTTACTACTCTGGGTGCCTTAGCAGTTTTCTGTGTATGTATGCTAGCTTTAGCATGAACATGGGCTTTTGAATTTTCTTTCGTTCAGCCTTTTGTTCATTTGCTTTGGCTTTCGTGCGATCGGCCTAAATCTTTGTTGACTCGGGTTCAGATAACCTTTACCCTTAGGCAAGTGGGGTTCAGGTTGTCTGTACTGAAATTTGGGTCTTTCATTATACTGAGGACTTGGTCTCTTTAGTTGAGAATATAAACACTTCTGAAGATTCCTCTGATGGTTCAGTGTAGATCCTTTCAGGTTTGCAGTCTTAGCCTGTGGCTTTGAAGTACTTGCTTGAGATTTTCCAACTGAGTGCTCAGGTTTTCTAGCCTTTTTTCCGAGGTTTGGGTTTTCCTACGATCATTCGATTTTTTATGAAACCATGGGTCCTTTTTCCCTTGTCTACAACCTTGGGCATTTCTTGAGTTTGAAGTGTGGGTGCCTTGGGTTTTACAAAGATTGTCTTCTTGCTACTTGATGCAAAAGATTCAGATGACCTTGTGAGGTTCCCCTCGAATGTATCCCAATCCAGATTTTATAGTGGAAGATCTCTGGTAACTCTGAATTTCATCTATTACTTTAGATGCAGTATTCAATAGAGTTAACTTCTTCTGTGCACTATCCTCACAGTTCTTTAGAGTTTCATGCTTCTCAGAGAGTTCATTGAACTTAGTTCTGATTAGCTGAATCTCTTCAGTGGATTTCTCTAGCTTTTCAGTTAGGGTCACTATCAACTTCTCTTTCTCTCGAGAGTTGTACTTTCGAACATCCGGTTCATCAAGTAGCTCCCATTAATTGAGAAGTGATTTGATATTGCTAGAGTCTTTCCATTTTAGATTTTCAAACCTTGGTTCTTTTATTCTCGCTCTTGAGTTTCATTTAGCAGTTCTTGTAAAAGCAAAGATAGTCCTTCATCGATTCTCAAAAGAATCCATCAGTCAAATTGATTTGTTTACTGGTTGAACTTGACAACTCTTGTCTTAGTGTAGGGGCAACAACAGAGAGAGAAAGAAGAGTTTACCTCCTCAATGGCCATCGACAAATTTCATCACTTTCCTCGCTCGAGAATATTTCATCCGAAGAGCTAGATCCTCCTCGGAATGTTCTTCTTACGCAACCATGGGCTTTTTTCTTGAGAACTTCTTGTCTCTTTTAGCTTGCCTTTCTCTTCTCTCCTTAGCACTTTTCGATCCGGACAATCATCTTTGGAAGTGACCTTTCTTTTAGCAATTGTAGCATCTGTTGGCATCATCATCCCGATCACTTTCTTCCTTGGACTTGGAGTCCTTCTTTTGCGGATGAAGATCCCGTTTTCGTGTCCTTTCTCTTCTCAGTTGGTTTGTCCTCAAGTTTCTTCTAGTACCTGTGATTCCTGTAATAGCTTTTGTATTTTCCATATCGACTATTAAGTCTTTCAAACCTCCTTGCCATCAGTGCTAGCTTATCCTCAAGCTCATCCTGATTCTTAGCAAGGGAGTTCTCAGACTCTCTAGTTTTACAGGTTTTATCTTTGGCCTTAAAAGCCACATTTTTACTAGATGATGAATCATCTTTGCTGTCAGCCTTTTTAGATTTCTTATCAATTACAAACTCATAGGCCTTCAGCTCAGAGAAGACTTGTTGATATGACATTGAATTAATGTTTTTGGTGTTTTCAATCACCACTGCATGTATATCCCATTTCTTAGAAAGACCTCTAAGAATTTTCAATGCAACTTCTCTTTGTGGATATTTCTTTCCAAGTGCATTTAGATCATTCATGATACTAGTGAATCTGACTTCCAATTTGTCAATTGATTCACCTTCTTCCATTTCAAAACTATCAAACTTTCCAATTGCAACTGAAAGTTTGTTTTCCTTGATATGATTTGTGCCTTGGCACATTACAGCTAGTGTATCCCAAATTTCTTTTGCAGTATTGCAGTGAGAGATCATTCCCATCACACCATCATCAATTGTACTGTATAGTGTGTCTTTAGCAATATAGTCTAGATTGACTAACTTTCTCTCCTCAGGAGTCAGTTGGTCATCAGACTTAGGAAATTCTGCTCTAGGATCGTTTCTCTCATTATCTGTTCCTCTGGGATTCACCACAGTAAATTGGAATGGCCCTTCAGAGACCACTCTCCACATTCGTTCATGTTTGGAATACAGGTGAGCCTGCATTCTCAGTCTCCATAAATCATAGTTCTCCACTGAGAACATGGGAAGTTTCTTAGAAGACATTTTAACTGAGTCTTTTAAGAATTGAAAGAATAAGATCGATTCGGATAGACCACAAGTATTTTTAGCAAATAAAACTTTGGTCAACAAAGCAGTGGTCAAGTTGAACCTTTGCTCCGATACCACTTGTTGGTCAAAACGAAGTCTTACACGTGTATGGGGGGAATACACATGTTCAAAGGTGTTTTTAAAACCTTTTCTTCATCGAGGTCACTTGGGTCGGGGTTGTTCCGAAGATTTGGTCCCGAGAAGCACAAATCACTCCGAGTCAAAGTCTCATCGAGACAAGTGATCTCGAAATGCTTTTAAAACCTCGAGATAATCCCAACCGAGTCCCGAAGTTTCAGAGATCCCGAGTTGCTTGGATCGATAACTAACTTAATGAACCCTTAGAAGAGTAAGTTCGGTTTAGTAACTATCTGTTCTAGCTACTCGGACAATGCGGAATGGTTGGCCCTTTAGTTTATACTCGTTTTAAGCTTTTGGTCAAAAACCTTCTTTGAATGGAATGGTGATTAGGCCGTGATTCAATTATATGCAACTTCCATTGGATTGATTCCAATTTGAAATGTCGGTGAAAATATGCTTTCAGATTTAAGTCAATGCAACAGTTAAGCACAGATAAAGAAAGCAATAAACAACACAGCAATTTATAGTGGTTCAGAGACTCAAGCTCCTACGTCCACTCTCCCTGATCCTCAGAGAAATTCACTAATCACTTCCTGAGCTTTCTGACTACCTCGCGTAGTTTACTTACTCAACTCGGCCCTGAGCTTTCTGACTACTCCACGTAGTTTACTTACTCAACCCGACCTTGAGCTTTCTGACTACCTCCGTAGTTTACTTGCTTTCAGACTACCTCTGTAGCTTACTAACTTCACCTCTAGAGCTTTCTGACTACTCCGCGTAGTTTACTAACTCTTTACAACTCTTCTCACCAACAAACACACTCCAACTACCTTCTCAAGGGTTTGGGGTTTCTCGGTTGGTTTCCAACTAGGATGAGATATCCTTTACAATGAAGTACAAAGCAAAGGCTAGGATATCTCGACTAAGCTTCGGATATATCTTATCAAGATAGGCTTAGTTTAATGAGCTCTCTTCAATATAAAAGCACTTGGGAAATTCTAAGTTTTTCGAGTGCTTTAACTTTGCGATAATAAGTTTGAGCTCTTGAGTTGCTTACAAATTTCCCGTAACCTTACAATGTAGAGGGTCACAAGTATTTATAGGCATACACCAAGGTCACTCTTGAAAACTATCCGTTGGAGAAATAAACCGTGAGTTTCCTCTTATGGTGTGTGAGGAACGGCTATATTTAGGGTTTGAAACTCCCTAACACGTTTTAGGCAATAGTCTTTCATGTAGCCGGTCTTCACTTTTTGCAGTCTGGAACTTTTGTACTTGACATCATTTTTTGACACACATCATTTGTCAAGTGTCAAGATGGTATGATGTTGTCTTCCTCTTTTTGACTTGTGTCTCGTTAAAGGTAAACACCTTCAAGCGGCTCTTTTTGATTTACAAACTACGAAATTTGATATAACCTTAACAACACTCGATTTAGTTCCTTTTATGCGCATTTGAATGTCTTGGCAAATATCTATTTTCTAAGGAATCATTATCTTACCGATATTGCATCCTTCGGATAGATATGTTGATGCCTCGGAACATTCGAGTTTATCTTGAGCATTAGGTACATTCTTCGGAGTCTTGATAATTCTTTTGTGCCTTCGATATTCTTGATCTTGATTCTTGGTCTTACGTCTTCTGCGTCTTGAGTCTTCTCGGTCTTGAGGTCTTACGAGTCTTACGAGTCTTCGCAGATATCTTGACTAATATCTTTGAGTCTTCATTTTGAGTCTTGATTTCTGAGTTTCATCTTGAGTCTTGATGTCTCGATTTCACATTGAGTCTTGATTCTCGGTTTCTGCTTGAGTCTTCATATTCTCGATTTCCTTGAGTCTTGGTCTCGATTTCTTCTTGAGTCTTCTTCGTAAACTTTAGTTTCATACTGAAACTTCAGTTTCTTCAGAAACATACTGAGTTCTTCAGAATCTTCAGATCCTAATCTAATCTATATCTGCTGACTATACATTTTGCAGATATCATCCTGAATACTCTAAAACTGAATCATGACTCAACTATCAAGATTATCCTGAACATGTCATACTCAGGGGTTTTTGGGATCTAATCAAAATCATATAGAGGGACTAGGATCTAATCAAAATCTACAACTCCCAAAGATGGATACGATATATGAATCAAAATTTTCATTTCAGGAAGTAGTATTTATTTTGAATTTATCGGGTTAGGAGTGAAATATAGAGGGACTAATTAATTAGCTTTCAATTCGGTATGTGATTTATGTGAAAAATAAAATATGGAGTAACTATCAATTAAAAACTTATAAATATAAGATCCTGTTTGAAATCTTGCATTCATATTTAGATATTCTTAAAATTTATAGTTAAAGAGATGTAGTTTATGTGTGATAAAAAATTGTGTGAATCCGAATTCACGATGAGCTCTATTTTTTCAGTATTATAATTGTTATGCCAAAAAACAATCGTTATTTTATATAAAAATTGTAATTGTTATTCACAAAAATTATCATTGTTTGAAAAATAAAATATTTGTTAAATAATGATAATTTTTGTGCATGACAATAATTATTTTTTAGCATAACATTGATAAAATTCATGTATAGATCTCTTGTTACTCTTTATGTGTGTAAAAATAATAATAATAAAGCTATGAATTGAAAGATGATAAATAAAATCATATTGGGGGACATTATTTGATAAGTTTTATCTTTAACGTCTGAATTGATACTGCTTTAAAATTCTGAAATTTATAATAATATCTTTCACACCTTATATTACTGGATAAAAATCTTATTTATTTGCAACAGAGCAGCACTAATCTTTTGGCTTTGTAAAAGTTTTAACAATTCAAAATGTTCCGCTAATTTCTCGAAGATCTCTTTGTACTTATTTTGGCAGTTTGGTGCTCATGTCAAATTAATATATTACACCCTGCCACATACACATATGCCACAGCCAATCAAATATTCCCACATCAAATTAGTTCCAAATTATATTCATGGGAACAATTGTTTAGGATTAATCTAAGGAGTATAATAAATTCACATCCAACTGCTACAATATTAGAAAATTGAAAGTTGACTGATGGGATGATGCTGTCACATGAAAATGATAGTCACATACACTATTGTTTGCATTCCATTTATTTTCTTTACTTTCGAGACCAGAAGATTCGTGATATTTGTTTTTTAAATAGAGAATAATTGGTAAATTAATTAAACAGGTTTGGAGTTGAAGAATTCATGACATCAACAAATCTTTTTTATTATAGTTTTATTACTATCATTTTAATTTTGAAATGATTTAAGCCAAGAAACAAGTCAATAACATATCTACAGAGAAATATAGAATATATTAAGATGCTACATTTTGGGAATTTGAGCATACAAGTTCTCATCCAAGTCATGCTAAATGAGATGATCTATCTGTTTGATTCTTTATAAATATTTGAATATATTATTATATTTTCTTAATCATTAGTTTGTATAACATATATAAATAACAATAACAGTAACTTAATTTCATAAATATTTCTAGATAAATATATTTTAATATAACATAATATAAAATACAATATGTATTTTAACTAAAAAAAATTGTTAATATCAACATCTTTAAAAGGTTAAAAAAAATTCATAAGCATACTTTTAATACTATTTATTATTTCAATTGAAATCTTATTTTAATGTTAAATATTTAAAAATACATTTATGTATAATTATTGTAATAATAAAATTTTACTAATGACAAAGTCTAGGATACAAATTTGTATACATACAAATCCCAATTGAAACCCAATTTCACTTTACCCAATCCATCTTTGACCTGCTTTGCCCCATTTTTAACCACCTGACTCGCTGACCCTTCCTAAATTGATTGATTTGTATCTATACAAATTTGTACAGTAGACCTACTCTTTACTTTAAGATCCAAAGTGGGTTGCCTGCCTCCAAGGTGATGATGGTGAGGGGAGGTGTTCAAGTATCCACCCCCAAATTTAATTTAACCCAATTTTTTTCTAATCGAACAAGTCTTATTTTGTAGTGGAAACTGTATACTGAAAAGTACTAATATTGTTTAACATAAAAATTTAATACTTTCATTTATATGACAAATGTAGGGTTTTATTATTAAAAAGGAAAAAAAGAAATTTGAGGGGTCACAATCAAGCTCAAGGTGAATAATGAGAAATTGAAAGACAATCAAATCGTCCATAAGTGGCCCAATCCATCAAGGACTAAACTAATAAAATAAACTAAACTTAAGCCCACAGGCGTCGAAGCCCATTATAGTAAAGAAACTATTAAGGCCCAGGTTATTAGCACCCCTTTTTTTTTTGGGCAAAAACTTGTGTGAACACGAGTTCAATGTGAACTCGGTTTTTTTAGTATCACTGTTATGAATAAAAATTATCACTGTTACGCATAAAAATTATTAATGTTATGCACAAAAACTCTCACTGTTTAAAAAATATTTTATATTTTTAAATAGTGAAAATTTTTGTACACAATAGTGATAATTTTTATACATAACAGTGATAGAGTTCATATATAGACTTGGTTCACACGAGTGTTACTAACTCTTTTTTGGAAAATACACCACTAATTCGTTTTTACGATTTTAATTAATAATAAAATACCAAAATTAACCTTCCCTCCTGATTTTATGACCTGACTGTATATATACACCTTTATTCTCAGAAGTCGAACAATTTGCAGAATTTTCAGCGGAACTTTTTACGTCATTTGTACAGCACGCAGCAAGAGTTTGAATTTAGAAGCTGTATTCGATGCATAAAGCGATAAAATGTGTTCAAAACTACTGATTAAGCAAGTTGTAAGAAAGGAAAAAGTGACGCTCCTAAGCACAAACCTGTGCTTGCATCATAAAATGGTAAATTGCAGAGCCGGACCTGAGGAGGCGCCGCCCTTGCCACCGCAAATATATATGTGTGTGTGTGAATAAATTGTAATAAATTTGCATATTTGACGCAAAGGTTGAGTAGCTAATGCGGTTCTGCCTCCTTGCTTAAGTCTCGGCTGATCCTTGAAGCGATTCCATATCAAGATCCATTATTCCCATTATTTTCTATTCCTTTTGCTTCATTATATTTTCAAATCTTGTCCTAGATTCAGTCTTTTCTAAATTTATTTTCCAAATCTTTTGATTTATTGTACGACATACATCTCAAGACATTTCTATATTTTTCAAATCTTTATCAATATCAATAATTATATTTTTATTTATTTATTTATTTAATGTACGATAGAAACGCAGGGCCCAATTTTTTATTTACACCTGGCCCTTTAAATCATTGGACCGGCCGGCCCTGGTAAATTGGACAATATGAAGAATTCTTAAACCACAAACCAAAAATAAAAATTATATACGAAAACCAAAAACCAAAAACCAAAAACCAAAAATAAAAATTATATACGAAAACCAAAAATTTTGGATCGTAGTTCCATTTGTTTTTGGAACACAAAAATTTTAGTGCAATAACCCATAGATTTGTACACAAATCAACAAAACTCTAAATACATTAATAAATAACCTCAGTCTATAGTATAAACTTGTACCGATCAAACCAAAAAACCCAGAAAAACAGAGAAAAAATCGGACAATCATCAAACCAGAAAAATCCAGAAGGAAAACCCAGTAAACAAGTCCGGTCTAGGGTCTTGATCTGTACGAGGTGACCTTCAATTCGTACGCCAATCTAGTATTTTATCCGGTACCGTCGCGATCTTCTCCAGATCCGATCTGAAAAATAGACAACAAAATTAAAATAAAAAATAGACAACAAAACTAGACATATGGGCCAAAAGGGTAGACTTTCCAGCATTTGGGAGCTCCCGAAATTAATTATTGAGAAATTGTTTCAACTTCTAAATGTATCCTCATATACATATCTCCCACGCGCCGCTCCAACCTTCCTCCTTCATCACCTGTTGTCTCCGCCTCGACGCCGACAAATTGTCGGCTTCTTCACCATCACTGGCCGGATCGAGTCACTGGGGTGGATACCTCCATCGCTGCCATCCCCGCCTCCATCTCCTCTGTCGCCATCCGCTGCATCTTCCATCGCCATCCCTACTAGAGCCCTTCCTTCACCGGGGGAATTTTTCTCCCTCTCCAAAAGAGAGAAAATGGAGAAATAGATAATAGAGAGAGAATTTTCTTGTGAAAATGAAAAGTGAAAAGAGGAGAGAGAAGAGATGACTGATTTTTTTTTTTGGAAGATAAAGTTGGCATCGTGTAGTGGGCTAATTAGGATGAGGGTATATTTGACATGTTTTTGTTGGGGAATAAGTTGCACAGATCTATTCGGGGTGAATATTTAAATACAAATTTAATTTTTATAATTATTACTAGCATGAATTAATCCTATATTAATTCAAATAATAATCCAACAACATATCATGCATATAATAATTCACGTAAAACTTACGCATGCGGAATTCTACGAGTTTACGTGAACGTAACTCTTGGGATGACAGTGATCTGGCTGATTAGACTAACCAAAAGAACTTCCCAAGTATTCCCTTAGTCCTTGTTCGACTATCCGGTGGAAGGACACTTGTGAACAATTAACAAAAGGAAAATAAATTATGTTGCACCACCTTTGTGGATTTACTAATTTTTCCAGCACATGGAATTCTACTTGGGAATGAAAGAATCATCCCCTATTTATAGAGTAGAAGTGGTCGAATTTTAGGGCAAAATAATGTGGGAAAATCTTTTATTGATCTCCAAGAAATCTTGAATATATCTCCTATATTCTTTTTCCCATAATTATAATATTCCACAAAATCCCACTTACTCATATTATGGTTAATTTAGAAAATATGAGGGATCAAGAATCCAAGATTTGGATCTTCTTGAATTTATGAGATATTCTTGTATTTCAAGAAATACATATCTTCCATAATATCTTTTCAAGAAAATCAAGAAAATCTTTCTTGCCCTCCATATTTCAAATATTTCGAAATTTCTATTATGAATAATCAAGTGGGAGATTTCTTGAATTTAATGAGATAATCTTGTATTCCAAGAATACATATCTTCATTCCATAACAAAATTCAAAGAAAATATTTCTCCCCTCTTATCCATAATTTTCGAAAATTACTAGAAAAAATAGGCAACAATATTTATTTTATTTTAAACACATTTTTCAGTTATTGGACTATATGTTGGGCTACTTAGGGGGCCTTTAGGAGAATTAAGATTGGACCTTCTAATGGACTTCGAATATCTAATATTGAGCCACAATATTATTCAAGCTCATAAATATTAATTAATCCCACTACATAATTAATATTGCACTATCCATCTTAACCCATATTACAGTCAATATGGCTCCCGGTTATTATTTCCCGTGTTTAAGATTATCTAGCTCATTAATTAATTCAAGCCACTGAAATAGCTTTCCGTTAATTAATATATTTTATCCTTGGTCAAGGAACGATTCAACATTATTATCCATACCGGAAACTAATTCCACTTGCAAGATTTGATATGATAAAGCTTATGAACCTCCCAAGGGGGCAAATCAAACAAGCGTACTTGCACACGATTCTTCGTATTAAATCTTAGCAATCACATGTGACCAATAATATTGCCCAAGATAAAAAGTATTGAATCTCGTTGATTCTCTACCCATGATAAGTCAAAGCAATAGTTATCAATCACACGTGATCCTATTTAAGGAACGAAGATTAAGAAATGACGAACCACTGAGGTCTAATTCTTCCTTATTCAGTTCTGAAGAATTTGTCCTCCTGTAGGTCCTATTCAGTGCATCAATCATGCACTAGTGTAATCTCTTGGTCAAGACAAGCCAATCTGAGCCTTACACTTCAACCTTTCACGATGGGTTGTTCATTTCCATCTAGGTCGTGAATGGCGTACTTTTAGTTACAAGGGACTATTAATTTAATCTTCTGTGATCTGGTATCACTAAATTAACTACAATGTAACACGTACGACTTATTGAACAGTTATGCAGTAAATATATGTAACATTCGATAATATTTAAAGCATCGGTGATAAACAATTTATTTCAGTAAATAAGTCCGAAATTTAGTTTTGATTATACAAAAGTAAAAAGCATACTTTCCAGTATAATCCCAACAGTTTTTACTAATGACCGAAGGTCACCTCGTACAGATCAAGACCCTAGACCGGAGGTGTTTACTGGGTTTTCCTTCTGGGTTTTTCTGGTTTGATGATTGTCCTATTTTTGCTCTGTTTTTCTGGGTTTTTTGGTTTGATGTTTGTCCGATTTTTTAATTTAGAAAAGACAGCAATTAATCAAATAGTTTAGTGTATTTTGATGAGTGGTTTAGCCAATGGATTTTGATAAAGGTATTTAACTTTTCTTGTTTGTTTTTGGTTCGGTTCCGTCTGCAGATTGAGATGGGATCTTTATTCGAGCATCATCTGAAGCTTTGATGGGGACGTTCGGCCCCTCTTTCCGCCCCGTCACCTTTCTTGAACTCTAAAAGACATTGATAGAGGACACATACACAAGACTGAGTTTTTTATTGTTGTTATAAAAATAGAAATTGTATATGTAATTTTTTTTATGTGAATGCAATGTATTATGTTTGCATGCAATGTATTTAGTGCATATGTAATGTATTTTTTTATGTTTATATGCAATGTATTATTTGTGTATACAAGGTACCTAGTGTATATGAAATGCTTTTTCAACAATGCATGCATTTTTATCATGAACAATGCATTTTACATGCACATATGCATTTTTATTTATATGCGCACAATGCATATTTTTTGTTAGAGTTCTGCATTTTTTTGGACGCATTTAATTTTATTTTTTATTATTAATCAATTAATTATTATTATATATAATAATAAGAAGAATAATTATATCAATTTAAATTTAATTATCTAGAAATATCCAAATTGATGACATTGGTAAATGGGCGGCAACCTGTAATTGTAAGTCTTGCACACCCCTCGTGGGTTTAGGAAAAAAAAGGTGCAATAATTTTTTTTTAATGAGAGACAAGACATAAAGGAAAAAATATATTATAGTGGTGGGCCATGACGGGGGAAATGGAAAGTGAAAAGAAATAAGAGCAAGGGCAAAATAGGTAAATTACGTCAAAATTTTGTATTGGGCAGTAAATTTTTAGTCAAATTATACCCAACAACAATTTTGAAAGTCAACTTGTACCTATTAGTCACAGCCCCAATCCGTTAGATGATTAAATATGATCCAGTTAGATGATTAAATCAAGCATATTCAATAATTTAATTTAATTAAATAATAAAAGAGCAATTTAAATATATTACCCCAATACAATGTCAAAATAGCAGTGAATAAAATCTAAAATGAGTGTTATTTCAATTGAACTTTATTATGTAATGTAACTTAGATTGACAACGGGAGTTTTATCAATTCAGAACCTGGAAAATGGTAAAGCTATCAATTTAAGACCTGAAAGATTTTTCCTATCGATTCAAGGCCTGAAAGATAGAAAATTATCAATTCATGGCCTGAAAGATAGAAACTATCAATTCAAGGCTTATAAATTTTAAGGCCATGTTTGGCACTAAAACCCTAAACCCTGAACACTAAACCCTAAACCCTAAAGGATGAACCCTAAACCTTGAACCATGAACCCTAAAACCCCCTGAACCGTAAACCTTGAACCGTAAACCCTAAAAATAAAAAAAAAATAAGAACATGAAATAAGGATATGAACATGGCCTTAAAATGTGTGAGCCTCAAATTGATAATTTTTATCTTTTAGGCCCTGAATCGATAAAAAAAATCTTTAAGGCCTTAAATTGATAGTTTTTCCATCTTTCAAGCCCTGAATTGACATTTTTCCTTTACATACATTTAATTTACGAATATCTTAAATATATAAAATATAAATAAATGAACATATACTTGTCAAATTGCAGCCTAATTTATTTATTTTATTTGTATTCGCGTACCTATATCGTATAGGCCCCACAGTAATACAATATGTAGTCCTCGAGTAAAAATTTCAATCCCATCCCAAATCCTTCAAAAGAAATTCAACCCCATTCAAGTACAAATCAGCATGCTCGATTTGTTGGACATGCTACAATCCAGTAAAATACATTTAATACAATATTTTGTTGCGAGACCAGAGAGGAACGTGAAGAAAAGTGAGATGGAAACGAAAGGGGAGTTAAAATTAGGGTTTCCTTTATCAGTGGGAAAGAGAGGTTCAGAATATATTTATCTGAACCTGGAACCTGAGGCTCAGGATACACCTGAGCCAAATTATCTGAGCGAGAAACCTGAGACTCAGGATACACCTGAGTCTAATTATCTGAATAAGGAACCTGAGGTTCATGATGCGCCTGAGGTTAAATATCTGAACGGGGAACCTGAGGTTCAGTATGCGCCTAAGGTTAATTATCTGAACGATGAACCTGAGGCTCAGGACGCACCTGAGCCAAATTATCTGAGCGGTGTATCTGAATGAGAAAATGTTTGGGCTTCTCACAAATGGGCCCAAACATTTAGAATGATCTGGAAGATCCTTTATCTATTTTAGATTCCGCATTTAAATTACCTAAGGAATATCCACCTGTGTGTGGACCCCATTGTTAGTTACAAATACGGCCTCTGGCCAATGAATGATAATATCAGAAAATTTGCATCATTCTCTCTCTTCTAACTACCTCTCTTCGTATCTAATTCTCTCTCTCCCTATTTCTTCAAATCTTCATCTTGTTCTACCAGCAATTTATATTTTAGCAATATTATTCCAGAAAATCTAAAAAACACATTACAAACATCTCAGAAAATATCAAAAACGTAACATTTGGTATTCCAGAGGCAAGTTTGATCATGGCCGAGGGAACGCGCTCCAAGGATCTGCAAGAATCACACAGGAAGCTGGAATTATTAATTCAAACGGAAGCTATGAAGCTGAAGCAAGAGAGGGGGAGCTTACCAGACAATATGCAAGGTTTAACAACCAAGATGGAGGAGAAATTTGATCTTATGACTAACACTCTGGCACTATGCGATTCTATTTATTGAATATGGAAAAAGGCAAGGGTCACAATGAAGGGCCTTCTATTTTGGGGAGTCCTAGCTTTGGATCTGGTGGTGGAGGGCCTAACTATGGACCTGCTGGTGGAGGGCTTACCTTTGGAACTGCTGGTGGGGGATCATCTTATCAGTATCAGGAATCTCCAAGGAAGTTAACTGATGGTACCCAATTTCACAACCCAGTGCCTAAGATTGAATTCCCTAGGTTTGATGGCTCTAAACCTAGGTTATGGGTACTGAGATCCAATGGGTATTTTAAGCTTATGCCCAGTATGACTGATCAACAAAAAATAACTTTGGCTACTATCCATTTTGAGGGTAAAGCAGCACTATGGGTTCAGAATTTCAATCAAAGAAATGTGGAATTAACTTGGGCACAATTTTTTGTTATTCTCTCAACTAGATTTGAGGAGATTAAGGACTCTACAGTGATTTCTGAGTTTAACAAACTCAAACAAACTGGTAGCTATGAAGATTATGTTGATAAGTATGAGGAACTGAAAGCTTGTATGCTGGTAGTTACTGGGGATGTATTCTCAGAAATATACTTTGTGACAAGTTTCATTGGAGGACTTAATGAAGAGCTACAAGCAACAATAGCCATGTTTGAACCTACCACACTTCAACATGCTATTAAATTGGGCAGGAAGCAAGATCAGGCTACTGCTGCACTAACTAAAAAACTTAAGCCCTATTCAAGGGTTTCTAATCCTAACTCTAACCCTAACTCTAACTCTAATTTTATGCAGTGGAAGAAGGGTGATGCTACTGGGGGCCCTACCAGTAAAGGGAAACCACATTTCAAGTCTTATCTCCTCTGAAATGGCAAATTTAGGAGGAGAAGGGGTTATGTTACAATTGTGATGAACCTTTTGTGCATGGGCACAAATGCAAACAGAGAATTTCATACATGATTCTGGCAGAAGAAGAGGAAGATACTCAATCCTTCTCTTCTCCTACCACTGAAGGGGAAGAACAGGTTGTTTATGGGGCTGACATCATGAAAGAGGTCCAGATGTCACTAAATGTTCTAAGTGGTGAAGATGGAGTTACTACCATGAGGCTTTTGGGGAGTTTGAACACCACAAACTCCACATTCTCATAGACTTCGTAAAGCACCTCGAAGTTTTATACAAAAGGCTACAATTTAAAAGGCTCAAATGCCCTTTGGTGATGCTAAACCCATCTTTGGTGAAGGTTCTTTAATGGGCAAAGATTGGTCGACTCACAACAAGTGAACCCTTTCACTTGGAACATGCAGAGGACATCAATTCACCTACCCATCGAGGTTTTGTTGGAGAATGAGGGTTGTGATCTGATCCTGGGGATTGGTTAAAATTCTGCACACCTATTGAGCTTGATTATGAAAAGATGACTTTCACAGTCAGCTTGCTTGGGAAGAGGGTGAAACTACAAGCACTTACTTCAACGACTAAATGTAAGTTGATTTCTGATGTGGGATTATATCAGATGATCCACACAGAAGCCTTTAAGGAAGTTAATGAGATGTACTTAATTACATCAACACCTCTCACCCACACTAAAGATGATTCTGAGTTACATAAGCTACTACTAGCTTACAAGGATATATTTGAGGAACCAATGGAATTACCACCAAGGAGGGGGGTAGAACACCAGATTATACTCAAACCAGGGAGCATCCCTAAACAGCAGTACCCATATAGAACTTCTCACAGCCATAAGGAGGAAATTGAAAAGATTGTAAAGGACTTGCTGACTACAGGAGTAATTCAACATAGTAAGAGCCCTTTTGCTTCACCAAAAGATGGCACTTGGAGGCTATGTGTGGATTACAGGTACCTTAATGAGCTCACAATCAAGCACAACTACCCTATTCCTATCATTGATGAGTTACTAGATGAGCTTAAGGGTGCTAAAATCTTTTCAAAGATAGATTTGAGGTCAGGGTACTTTCAAATCCTAAGGAAGGAAGAGCATAGGAAATTGACTGCTTTCAGGACCCATAATGGTCATTATGAATTCCTAGTGATGCCATTTGGGTTGTGCAATGCACCTGTACATTTCAATCACTAACGAATCAGGTGTTCAGGGATCATTTGAGGAAATTTGTGTTGGTCTTTTTTGATGACATCCTCATTTACAGCACCCAGGAAACACAACATTTGATTCACTTGGAAGCAGTCTTACAACTTTTGAGGGCCAATAAGTTGTTTGCTAAGAGAAGCAAATGTAGTTTTGGCCAAACTAGTGTGGAGTATTTGGGCCACATAATTTCTAAAGATGGAGTTGCCACTGATCCAGGGAAGATTGAGTGTATGGTTCAATGGCCAAAACCACAAACCATTAAACAATTAAGGGGTTTCTTGGGCTTAACAGGGTATTGCAGGAAATTCGTGAAGGGATATGGTTTCATCAGCAAACCACTCACTTCTTTACTCAAGAAGGACAATTTCAAATGGAACTCTGAGGCAGACCTAGCTTTTCAGAAATTGAAGGAAGCCATGGTGAGTGTCCCAGTGCTAGCATTACCTGATTTCACAAAGAGATTTGTGGTAGAAACTAATGCTAGTGGGAAAGGAATTGGAGTTGTACTCATGCAAGAAGGAAAGCCCATTGCTTACATGAGTAAGTCCTTGTGTCCAAGGAATCAAGCACTCTCTGTCTATGAGAGGGAGTTTTTGGCAGTACTAATGGCCATTGAGAAGTGGAAACACTATTTGCAGGGACAGAAATTCACTATAAAGATTGACCAACAATCTCTTAAACACCTTCTGGACCAAAAGGTGGTAACTCCACTACAACAAAGATGGATTACTAAGTTGTTGGGCCTTGACTATGAGATTTTGTATAAAAAGGGGAGTGAGAACAGTGCAGCTGATGCACTATCCAGAAGGGAGAACAGTTGTTCTGCTATAACTACAATGGTCCCAACCTGGTTGGATCAGGTCCTGCTAAGTTACACTGATGATGGTTACATTGAGGAAATCATCAAATCCCTAATACTTATTCCCTATTTCAGTTCACTAATGGTATTTTGAGATATAAAAAGAGGTTGGTTGTGGGTAGCAATAGTGGATTAAGAGATTTGATCCTCTCTGAGATGCACTCCACACCCTATGGAGAGCATTCTGGGGTTACAGGAACTTATCAGAGGCTTAAGAGGATGTTTTTTTGGCCTAATATGAAAGATGATGTGTTGATGTGGGTCAAGAGGTGTGAAGTATGTGCCAGAAATAAGTCAAGCCCAGGTTTATACCCTGGCCTCCTACAACCCTTACCCATTCCAGAGCAAGCATGGTCACATATCTCTATGGATTTCATAGAGGGGCTCCCTAACTCTTGGGGAAAGAATGTGATATGGGTGATAGTGGACAGATTCACTAAATATTCACATTTCATAGCCCTATCACATCCATATACTGCTACTTCTTTAGCTAAGGTGTTTTTGGATGTTGTCTATAAGCTGCATGGGTTACCAGCTAGTATAGTGAGTGACATGGACAAAATATTTACTAGGTATTTTTGGAAGGAACTATTTAAGTTGGTGGGAACTCAATTACACCTAAGTTCATCTTATCAACCCCAATCTGATGGACACACTGAGAGGGTAAATCAATGTCTGGAGCGAAGCTTGAGGTGTTTAGTAAGTGACAACCCTAAGCAAATGGTTGAAGTGGCTACCTATGGCGTATAATCTTGGTACAACACCAATTATCATTCAAGTCGAAGATGACACCTTTTGAGGCTCTCTCGGGTATACTCCTCTGGGATTTACTTATGGGCCATATTTGGATTCAACAAATGAGGAGGTTCTGGATCCGCTTACTCACGACAACATATCATACAAAGAAGTCAAGGATAATCTAATCAAAGCACGTAATCACATGAAGGTACAAGGACAAAGCATAGATAAGAGAGGTTTTTGAGGTAGGAGACTGTTTTTTCTCAAACTTCAACCCTTTCGGTAATTCCATTCAATACCGAAAAAAGAATTTGAAGTTGTCATCAAAAAATACTTTGGCCCCTATACTATCCTCAAAAAGGGGGGGGAGTGTGGCTTACAAGTTAGATCTACCAATTGGGTCAAAGATTCATCCCGTCTTCCATGTTTCTTTCTTGAAGAAACACATAGGGGTTAAGTATGTACCTTCACGAGTCTTCGGATGTTGATAAGAACGGCCTCTTCGCGATCCGGCCTACAATGTCACGTAGCGGCGTCGATACCTGGAAAACGGAAGGGAGATAGATCAGGTTCGTGTCTATTGGGTTACCGAAGACTGGAAAATCGATTCGTGGGAAGATACCGCCTTGGTTCTGCGAAATTTTCCTTCACTCCATCCTTGGGGACAAGGATCTTCCGTTGGAGGGAGTATTGTTATGAGACCGAGAGGAACGTGAAGAATAGTGAGATGGAAGCGAAAGGGAGTTAAAATTAGGGGTTTCCTTTTATCGGTGGAAAAGAGGTTCGTAATATATTTATCTAAACCTGGAACCTTAGGCTCAGGATACACCTGAGCCAAATTATCTGAGCGAGAAACCTGAGACTCAGGATACACCTGAGTCTAATTATCTGAATAAGGAACCTGAGGTTCAGGATGCGCTTGAGGTTAAATATCCGAAGCGGGGAACACGAGGTTCAATGATCTTTGAGTTAATTATCTGAACGATCCTGAGCCAAATTATCCGAGAGGTGTATCTGAATGAGGAAATGTTTGGGCTTCTCACAAACAAAGTACAAACATTTAGAATGATCGGAAGATCCTTTATCTATTTTAGATTCCGCGATTTAAATTACCTAAAGAATATACACACCGTGTGTGGACCCCTTAATTGTTAGTTTCAAATCTAAGATCGATAGATGAATGAGAATATCGAGAAAAATTTGCATCATTCTCTCTCTTCTAACTACCTCTCTTCCTATCTAATTCTCTCTCTCCCTATTTCTTCAAATCTTCATCTTGTTCCTCATCTTGTTCTACCAGCAATTTATATTTTAGCAATATTATTCCAGAAAATCTAAAAAACACATTACAACATCTCAGAAAATATAAAAAACGTAACATATTTATCATTAAATGTCACATTTACAAAGATCTTTGTGTGATTACTTCCTACAATATTGTAGTTTCGATTGCAGAAGAAGGTTTAGAGAAAAGACACCAAATATACAATAACCATGGCAACAACCCAAACATAGTATAATTCTGTATAAATACATAATTTATTTTATTTATAATAATGAGATAAAATGTTAGCATAAATATATAGTCTTTGGGCTTGTGGCACCAAAGAATATTACTTCAAGAAAGTTTCTTCTGGATCTCTTCCTTCCAAGCTTTGATTTCACCGTTGATTTTGGCAGTCACTGCAGCATGAAATCCAGGGTACGGCTCGTACCCGAAAGCAAACTGCAAAGCCTAAGCATCCAACAGTAACATTAGTTAATGGTCGATTCAAATGAATGATTGTTTTATGAAATGATGATAGTTATACCTCCAGCAGAACAAAGAATGGTGCCATTACGAAGGCTTGAGTAAGGTTGTCGAATAGAGCAGGCGCTCGTTTCTGCACAATTCATCAAAAATATATATGAGTTACGTGAAAAATGAAGGATGACGAAAATTAATCTAAAGACATGGTTTGTAACTATTACTTTTTAGTAATATAACTAATTCATATTAATGAAGTAACTAATACTATCAAATTTTTACTTTTTAATGAAACAACCAATCATCAGAACTATACAAACAAAATGCAAACCAGTTGCACGGTAAAACTGATTTGCATAAGACTTCGGGGGTGTTTGCAAAAAATTATCCATTTGAAAAAGTTATTAAAATTAGTGATTATGAAAAAATTGAATAATAGTAAAAGTTCATGGTGTTAAAAAATTCAAAGAAAAGTTGATAGTGTTTGCAAAAAAAGTTGATAATACTTAAAAAAATGCTCATAAGTAAAAAGCACCCTCTTTCAACTTTTAGCTTACAGCTTTTGAAAGCTTATTTAATCTAATAAAAGAGAAATAGAACACTTCAAATTGCTTATGCACAAAATTTTAGATGACTATAATCACTTATAATTTCTTGCAAACACCCCCTTCGCCTAATGTGAATAATCACCTCAAAGACGCCATGGCCTATGAACTGTCCAGTCCAGCAGAGTATCTGTGACGCAAGAACTACCTGCAGGTAAAATGATCATATGAATCAGCAGTAGGTTCAATTTCAAAAAGAGAAATAGAGAAATGGAAACATAGAACGACATCCATGAAGTTCTAACCATCATAATTCATTAACTACTGGTATCATAAAATTCACATGAAAGGAACAGCGTACGATAGAACGGAAGTGCACTCAAGATAGATAATGATCTTCAAGGTCAAAAACGTCAAAACTAAAGATTTTCATCCAATTTTTTCACCAAATAACATTTGTGTTGCACTGTATATAATTGCAGGGATACTCTTCTACTGCAGAGAATCTGACGTTGGAGTTCAAGTTTGCTGCCTAAAAGAGTGCGACATGAAGTTGTCTATCTGCTTCTCGCTGTGCGTGAAAATGTAATTGCCTAAACATTATTGGTACGAAATTGATCTCTGGTATGATGTCGTGGAATTCAAAATGTCGGTAGTACACAGGAATTTTGCAAATAAACATATATTGAAATAGATGTTATTGAAGCAAGAAGTCAAGACATAAGAAGACGAAGTGATGGAGAAAGGTATGTTTCATTGGACATCTACCCCTGCCCCCTGCTTGCTTCAAGAAGCAAAATATACACATCCTTATGGTCCTACAGACATTTAAGATGCCTGCAATTCTTAGTGAAGCAATTGAAAATCCAGTTTAAAATTGAACTACAAAGATAAAGCATGCTGTGTTTTTGTCCAGAATAAGTTGAAAGTATAAGTTGCAGTATACAAGAAGAATAAAAGGAAATGATTCACAATTAAATAGCATGTGGGAAAAAATAAAGATAAAAGAAAATTGGATTTGCAATGAGAAAATAGTTAAAAAATGAAAATCACAACACAAAAATCGTCCTAGTTTCTGTTTCTAGAGCTAATTGTCCTTCCTATTGATGAAATGTAGCCAGAACCAAAATTCTGCAATAGCCTTCTATTTTCTTTAAGCAGATTACGTACACAGAAGAATATCCAGAAAACATATAATTAGGCCAATAGTGATGCTTACCAAGCTATAATTATCGCACCAACTGTAAAGATTAGGTGAAGTCTTAAGAGTTTTAACAGACTTAAGGGGTGTTTGCAAGAAATTATAAATGATTATAGTCGCCTAGAATTGTGTGCATAAGCAATTTGAAATGTTTTATTTCTCTTATATTAGATTAGATAAGCTCTCAAAAGCTATAAGCTAAAAGTTGAAAAGGGGTGTATTTGATAGCTTATGAGCATTTTTTAAGTATTATTAATTTTTTTGCAAACACTATCAACTTTTCTTTGAATTTTTTTTACAAACACCATCAACTTCTACTTTTAATCAATTTTCTCATAATCACTAATTGTAATCACTTCTAAAGGATAATTTTTTGCAAACATCCCCTTAAGCCTGTTGCCACAAAATCCACCCCTAGAATGGACCCAAAAAATCCAAACAAACAAGGAATAAACAATTATATAAGAGAGATCACTTCTCCAAGCTTTCAAGAAAATGAAAAATCAAGATTCAGATAATAATTGTTTAAAACGAATTAAGTGTCCATACTTAAGTCCAATAAATGTCTACTAGGTAAAATAATAAATATCCTACAAACGCCTCTTCTTCTCTTTCTATTTCCATCATCAATCAACCTCCATTTCTGATCTCTCTTCAAACTAAACCCTTTTTCCAGTAATTTTCAAATCATGCCCAAATAATTAAAAAATTTAAACAAAGAAAAAACCATTAATTAAACAGCTTAAAGAATTACAGTTCATCAAAATTGGGAAAAAAAAATTACCTTCCAAGCCAAAGAGAATCCAAGACGATGAGCAAGAGCGCTGCCTCCAATCCAACACGCAAAACATAACAGAGCAGCTAAAGACCCTGCTTTCTTATCCAAACTCACATAATAAACACCATAAATCACAGTCATGAAAAACCCTAAATTTAACACCAAAAAACTCTGATTCAAAAACTCAATCGACAATAAAGGCGGTGTGAAATACAAAATAACTAAAGCAGTGAAGAGAATTGGCCAAACAAAGACCATATGCACTGCTATGTTTATAGGGTTGCTATGATAAGCTCCATAGAACGAAAAATGGCGTTCCAAATCAAACAATCCGTTCCCCATTCTCTCTCTCTCTCTCTCTCTCTCTCTGTTTGGCAATTGGCAGAGCGTAAATTGATTTTGAAGATTAATTTGGGGTTATATATACGTATATATATCAATTGACAATTGACTATTCTTTTCTATTTTTTCCAAAAATTCAACAATTTGGTGGAACATGATTTCCAATTTTATCCTATTTTAAGTCAAAATTAATTATGATGTAAATTTATTATATTAAAAAATATATTTATTTACACTAAGTATAATTATTTTTTGTATTAATAGTTACACGATTAAATGAAAATAAATTAAATTTTTTTATATAATAAATTACATGACTTTAAAATATATTATAATTGCACGATACACCTTAATACACACAGTATTTAACCATTAATTACATATATCAATTAGTCAAAACCTAGATCCTAAAACCCGTCCTCATAGATTAGTAGTCATCAACAGCAAGTTAATTATTTATATCAATAGTCAAAACCTATATCCTAAAAAGTTTGCAACATAATCCGTCCTAAAAGTTCAAGGAGTATGTATTAATTATGTCTCATTTGCATTATCCGTGACTCATATGAATAAGAAAAGGAAAAAATTGAGTACCTCTAAAATTTAAGGGCGGAACTGTGCTTTCATAACCAGACAAGTGACCAAATTGGATTGGACATTAATTGGTGGTTTAACCAGTTGGACCGGTCGAATTGGCGGTTACCATTAAAATGATCTCTATTTATTTTCTTAAAATATTTCATATATTGTATTAAAATAAAATAAATATGCACTTATAAAACTTAAAAATGATAATTTATAATTTTCATATTTTGAAAATAAACACAATACAATCATAAATAATATCATACAATACAATTTAAAATACTAAAATTTAAAATAGAAATGATAAATATTAGGATTAAGTTTTAAATTTTAAAAATTAAAAATAAAATAAAAAACGGTTCTACCCGGTTCAACCGGTTCCCGATTTTGACAGATTTTTCCGATTTTAGCAAGTTTTTTTCGGTTCAACTGCAAAAATGATTTTTAAGGGTAATTGAACCGGTTTCATGGCCGGTTCCCGATTCAACCGGTCGATTAAACTCGGTTCTGAAAACACTGGGCGGAACAACCTACTAAAGTTCAGCTCGACCTCGACACCTTTTAATAAGAGATATACTTGCATAAAGCGGTGTCCCGATGAGACGAAATATAATTTGAACATGATATTTTAACACTTAAAAAAAAGGGTTGATTTGTACTAATTTATACCTCATCTGACATCTCATGTATGAGACCGTCTCTATGAGCTTTTGTCTTTTAATAAACAAATCATACCTAAATTTTTTTGGAGTCCTATTTACTTGCCTTTTCAAAAATCTTTTAAAATCAATAGGTCAACTCATTTAAATATATATTTATAATATATAATATTCAATATAAAATATTATATATTCATTAATTATGTTTTATATTAATAAAATTATATAATTAATAATTTAAAAATCTTGTTAAACGAACTGAACATAATCCTAAAATTATATATTTAAACAAACTTAACCATTCATAATCCTAAAATCTTGTTAAAAATAGGACCAAATGAACATATTTTATAATCAAAATATTAATTTAATTATTTTTAAATTTTATATATAAGGTGATGTTGGTCCCTAATAACCCGGTTTAAAACTCGTAAAATCTCAATGGGAGGTGATTTTAAATTTTTTACGAATGTGTTATGCAGATTTGCTAAAGTATGTATGACAGTTAATATGAAAGCAAATAAGAACACACGTATTTTTATAGTGGTTCGGACGAACTTGTCCTACATCCACTCTTCTCTTCATGGGCCACTTCCTTAACCAACAGATATTTATGGAGCTCTTACTCAACGGGACTTATCTCCCTTAAGGGATTGCCTATAGATGTTTTCACTCTCTCGGGACTTATCTCCCTCACAGGATTGCCTACGAGACTTATCTCCCTCACGGGATCGCCTATTAACTACCTTACTTAACCACTAATTCTTTCTCAAGAAAGGGTTTGGGTTTGGTGTTATTTCCAACTAGGTGAGATTTTCTCTTACATTGTTTTAGCCTTTAAGCTAAGGTTGAAATCTCTCTAAGCTTAGGATATGGCATTTATGCTTTTAGATATAATGAAGAACACTCTTGGGTAAATTTGGATATTTAATGCTCTGTGTTCTTGAATGGAGATGCTTGAATATTTGGCTTTAATCTTCACTTTGCAACATCCTTCATTGTCTTCTTTTGAAGATAATGCAATGTATTTATAGTGTGGATTTAAATATTACCGTTGGAGAGTAATATTCAAATTCATACTAATAAACTTCCAGCTTTTCTTTGTCCTTTTGCACTTTTCCTTGCAGCTTTATGTCACATCAATATGTGTGTTGTCATCTTCTCATTGGCCAGCTTTTTGTGTGTCTAACGGATCTGATTTCAGCTCACCTGATTATTGTTCATCTCTTTTGATTCTGGTCGCCTGATCTGATCAGCTCACCTGATCAGATCAGCACAGCAGATCAGGTCAGCACTGCATCTGGACTGCATCAGCACTGCATCTGGACTGCACGGCATCAGGCAGCACGACATCAGGTCTGCTGCATCTGGCAGCTCGGCATCAGGCACACGGCATCAGGCAGCACGACATCAGGTCAACACGACATCAGGCAGCACGTCATCAGGTCAGCTGCATCAGGCAGCACGCTACTAATACGCACGTTGCTGGTCCGCACGCTACCTGATCAGTCCACACGCTTCCTGATCAGTCCGCACGCTACCTGATCAGTCCGCACGCCACCTGATCAGTCCGCACGTCTTCTAATCCAGTCCGCACGAAATCATTAGTCTCTTCTTATCTTGATGAGTTCCCCCTCAACTTGTTACCTGTAAAATAAAACTAAGTCTAGAAACACAAGTTTTTTATACAACTTAACTTGTCCTATTAGAAGGTGTTTTGGCATAATAATCAAAACTAAAATTATCCCAACAGATGAAACGATCTTTAAATGGGCTTTTAAGTCTCGCTCGTTTATTAAAAGATTAAACTTAAGCCAACTAAAAGCCTATCACAAGTAACAGGTAATGCTTGAGTCTAACACTTATGAATCAAGTCTAGACTTTCAACGTACAATATAGCTCAGTCGGACCTATTTTCGCACCTAATTCAACTTATTATATTGTGATTTGTGAGCAAGATTTGTGTAACGGTAGCCTGATTCTTAAATTTTATGTTTTCAAATTTTCCTTCAAAAAAATATTAAAAAAAGTTATTAAATTTATACTTACCAACATAAATATAAAAGTCTTTTAAAAAATTAAGAAATATATAAAAGTAATAATTGGAAGTAAGTATGTTAAAAATTCTTCAGATTATTATACAATCTATTTATAATACTAAACTAAAATCTTACTTTCTAGTCCCAGGCAAAATTTTACATTTGAAAAATGATACATATTTTGAGGAATATAATATTAAATGTAGTATTGGTTGCGGTATGTGTAAGAAAAGTAAAAATGCGGAAAAAAAAGAGAGAAAAAATATGTGTATTTTAATACTCCCTCTGTCCCGGTGTAATTGTCTCGTTTCTTTTTGTTGTTTTGTTTAATGAATAATAATAAAATAATAAAAGTAAAGGGTAGTTTTGGGTATTGGGAATGAGGAAAATGGTATGTAGAGTAATGAGTAGAGTAGTGAGTGACGTCTTTAATTTGTAATATTCTGTGGAAACTGAAGATAAAAATTATGGATAATGGAGTTACTTTTTCCTTTTATGGAATGAGAAAGTTATAGTGGACGTACATGAAAGGAAACGAGACAATTATAGTTAGATGGAGGCAGTATTAATTAAGTGACAATTAATGTGATTTTAAATAAAAGTTGAAATACTTGTTATTTAAAGTGTGACCATGACTTACCAAAAAATGAAATATAAAGGTTTGGCTGGACGGAGGGATTATCTAAACTAAAAACAAAATCTTATAATCTATTTATAACAAAATATTTATTTGATAAATTTTAAAATTTATTAAGCTTGTCACAGTTTTTTTTAAGCAAGCATGTCTTAGCTTGTTAAATTTAGAACTTGTTTGCTCAGCTTATAAGCTTTTTAAAATAGTTTATAAGTTATCTACAAATTTATAAGCTCTTCAAATTTATTTTGTAAATTAAGATGCTTAACATTTTATAAAATTTTAAAATAAGCTCTTTATAATTTATAAAGCTAAAAAAAAAAAAAATTGAGATATCCTAACTTATTTAAAAAAATATATATATAAGCTATGCCTCAACCCATAACTCCAATTCTAACCTGGTCCGAACCCAACCATCTCAATATATAAAAATAAAAATAAATATTTTATATTAAATTAAAATTAAAAAGATAAATTTTCTTAAATCTTTCAATGAACCTATAAACTTTATTAATCAAACATTTTAACAACTTATAAACTATTTTAAAATTTTTATAAATTCTTCAATTAATTTATAAAATGTTAGAATTTATAAAATATTTAAAATAAATTTAGTCAAACGGGGCTAAATTTGGGGACTCATAATAAATAAATAAATTCAATTCAATTTGTAATCAACTGAACTCAATCAGCTCAAAACGGTCTATGAAAGTGAGAGAATCTTTGACTCTAAGAATTTGGGTCCAACAAAATCTTCATGGGCCGGGGAAGTGTTGCCCAGACCAGACTACCAAATAAAATAACATTCACAGTTGTTATCTATAGTGGTGTTTAAACATTGAATCAATGAATATGAATAGATGATTATTTATGTTTAAAATTGGCTTAGGTTTTATTTGCATTTAAATACACTGTACATTCATAGTGTATTTTAAAATCGTGTAATTTGTTATACTGAGAAATACAATTTATTTACATTGAATCGTGTAACTATTAATATGAAAAAATAGTCACACGATTCAGTGTAAATAAATTGTACTTTTCAATATAATTAATTGCACGATTCTAAAATGCACTATGAGTGTACGGTGCACTTGGGTGTACATGAAGACCCATTCTTAAAATTATTGTGAATCATTTTTTTTTTGGAGAGAGTGTTATCATCTAAATATATGGATATGAGAGATGAAATACTTTTGGCAGAAAAGTAGATAGAAGAGAAGTGATGGTGGAACCATAAAAAATATAAGGATGAATAATTAATAATACTCATTTATCTTCTATGAAACTTGTTCACTACAAAACTGACTTCATATTTACTAAGGCTCCATTTGGATGGATGGATTTAGAAATCCATAGATTTTACACATAAATCATGCTCTCCAATGGATTTATAAATATTTAGACGTGAAAGTTTAGGGAAGAGAGTGAAGGGGAAGAGGGGAAAGGGGTAGAGATGAGAGGATTTCACAAATGACTAAGTTTTGATGAGGATTTGAAATCCATCCATTTTAAACTAACTTCTCAAATCTAAGTATTTGTAAATCCATTGGAGAGTGATGATTTGTGTGTAAAATTCATGGATTTCCAAATCCATCATCCAAATGGAGCCTAAATGAATTAAAACTTGACCCTTTAATTATTATCATTTGTAATATGAATAATAGCCTTCAAAATCACATTAATCCTCATAGCCTTCTATTATCATTATTAAATATGGTATGTCTAGAACATTTTCAACATCACTATCTCAATATGAACACTCAATTTGAGGTAAACGTGTCTGAATATGGACTAGAAAGCTGGAGTTATCTATGTCGAAGTTATTGTACAACAACTGCTGAAAATAGACAAGTTGGAATATAACTCACACAGTCACAGACCATGTGAACTCCTTAAATATGGTTTGTCTAGAACATTTTCAACATCATTATCTCCAACAAATTTAACAACATTAATGCCTTGATATGACTTCAAACGCTCATGACCATTATTAAAATCAACTATTAATATATGGGGACCATACCCATTATCTTCATTAAAATCAACAATTACTATATAGCAAAATTCATGGAACTTTCGTAGGTCGAAAAAATTCAGTCACTTTTTGCAACGGCCCGAATCCAAAATAAGCTTTTATCGCTTTAACACTCTAGATTCGAGTTGTCACTTAGTAACCAAAAACCCGAATTAAAAAAAATTCTTTTTTAAGTAATGCATCGAGTAAAAGATATAATTTTTCACAGTTAATAATGATTTATAAATCACGAGTAGTGTGGGCCCCTTTATTTAAACTAGATTGTTTATTAATATTAATAATCAGTCGATTAGAAGATAACATACATTTTAATCATCGAGCAACTTTTAAAAGAGTTTTGTTGGTCCCACAAGAAACGAAGTCTTACACGTGTATGGGGGAATACACGCGTGTTGATGTTTTTAAAACTTTTTTTTTACCGAGGTCACTTGGGTCGATAATCTCGAAGATTAGGTTCGAGAAGCACAGATCGCTTCTGAGTCAAAGTCTTCATCGAGGCAAGTGATCCGAAATGCTTTCGAGATACCTCTCGATAATCCCAACCGAGTCCCGAGTGTCGAGAGATCTGAGTTGCTTGGATCAGATAACTAACTTCTATCAATCCTCGGAAGAGAGTTCGGTTTGGTAACTATCATTCTATTTGCTTTCGATCGTCTTGAATGGTTGGCTCTTTAGTTTATACTCGTTTTTGCTTTTTTTTGAAAAACCTTCCCTTTATGAAATAGTGATTAAAGCGTGATTCAATTACATGCAACTTGATTGGATTGATTCCATTCGAATATCGATTGAAAAAGTATGCTTTCAAAATCAAGTCAATGCAATGATTAAGCACGGATAAGGAAAACAATAAACAACACGGCAATTATAGTGGTTAGAGACTTAAGCTCCTACGTCCACTCTCTCGATCCTCGGAGAAATTCACTATTAACCGAGCTTTACGACTACCTCGCGTAGTTTACTTACTCAACTTCGTACCGAAGTTTTACGACTACTCCACGAGTTTACTTACTCAACCCGACCTTGAGCTTTTCGACTACCTCCGTAGTTTACTTACTCAATCACAAACAAGCTTTTAGACTACCCCTGTAGCTTACTAACTTCTCCTCTAGAGTTTTCTGACTACTCCGCGTAGTTTACTAACTCTTTACAACTCTTCTCACCAACAAATACACTCCAACTACCTTCTCAAGGGTTTGGGGTTTCTCGGTTGGTTTCCAACTAGGATGAGATATCCTTTACAATGAAGCACAATGCAAAGGGTTAGGATATCTCGACTAAGCTTTGGATATGACTATCAAGCTAGGCTTAGTTTAGTGAGCTCTCTTCAATATACAAGTACTTGGGAAATTCTAGGTTTTTCGAGTGCTTTAACTTTTGTAAGAATAAGTTTGAGCTCTTGAGTTGCGTATAAATTTCCCGTAACCTTACAATGTAAAGGGTCACCAGTATTTATAGGCATACACCAAAGTCACTCTTGAAAACTATCCGTTGGAGAGATACCCGTGAGTTTCCTCTTATGGTGTGTGAGAAACTTGCTATATTTAGGGTTTGAAACTCCCTAACACGTCTTAGGCAATAGCCTTTCATGTAGCCGGTCTTCACTTTTTTGCGGTCTGGAACTTTTGTACATCGACATCTTTTAGAGACACATCCATTTTGTCGGTGTCGATATAGTCTGATGTTGTCTTCCTCTTTTTGACTTTTGTCTCCAATTAAAGGTAGACACCTTCAACGGCTCTTTTGGTTACAAACTCTGAATTTGATATAACCTTAACAACACTTCTGACTTAGTTCCTTTTGTCTGCATTTGGATGTCTTGGCAATATCTATCTTTCTAAGGAATCACGTTTTTCTCAGTATTGCATCCTTCGGATAGATATATTGATTGCCTCGGAACATTGAGGTTTATATTGAGCATTGAAGACATTCTTGAAGTCTTGATGAATTATTCGTGCCTTTAGTATTCTTGATTTTCAATCTTCAGTCTTCAGTTTTGTGTCTTGAGTCTTCGAGTCTTGAAGTCTTCGAGACATCTTTGGCCGATAATTGAATCTTCATGCCGAGCCTTGATTCTCTCAAGATTATCATCTTGAGTCTTGATATCTCGATTTCTTCGAAGTCTTAAGATACTTTGATTTCATCTTTGAAACTTGATTTCTTGAAACATCTTGAGTTCTTCGTAATCTTGAGAACCTATCTGAACTATATCTGCACGACTATACATTTTGCAGATAACATCCTGAATACTCTAAAACTGAATCCTGACTCAACTATCAAGATCATTCTAAACATGTCATACTCAGGGGTTTTGGGATCTTAATCAAAATCATATATCTTTTATTAAATTCATCTCCCAACAATTTTTTTTTTGATGATGCAAAACCTATCTTGTTACAAACATATAACCTATACTCAGGTTTCAGTTTATCCTATTACAAGATTGGTTGTCTCCCAACAATTTCTTAAATTAGAGAAACTCCTAACAATTTCAGAGAGTCTCCCAACAATTTTAATCATTCAGCAATTTCTTTAGTAATGAATCTCTTTAAGTATTTCATTACCAAATACATAAACAATTTCCCATATTCAGACAATTTCCCCCTTATCAACATCTGATCGATTCAGAGACATTCATTGGGCATATCAAAATAAAAGACATGTAAATAAGATAATGAGATATTATCTTTTGAGCATAATGATAAATCTTCATTGATGATTGGTATTCCATTACAGATTACAATGAGTTTATCAACAAAATCAAAAAGACAAAAAATTTAAAGATTACAGAATCTTCTGAGTCTCCAGTCTTCAGATTTTGGCTCTTCAGTCTTCTTGCTCTTCAGTTTGCTATTTCTTCAACTTCATGTTGGCACCTCCGTGTCGAACATTCAGAAAAATCTCTTCTCTTTTTCGTTTCTCTCCTTGATGATATCCGGATTTGTTTCTGTTAAACCCAATGACCAAAGATATCGAAAGCAATTTCTTGAGTAATGGGTTTTTCATTCACCAAGCCATTACCAAGTCTTGGAGGAGGATAGGAATATGGACCGGGGCTCTTATCTGTACCTCTCCTTCATCCGCAAGGTTAATCCAGCTCTGTAGATACTTTGGATAGAAGGTTAGGAGATATTCAATGAATGCTTCATTCTGATCTGAGCTTTCCCCTCTCCATTCCCTGAGAACATCATAATTGAACCAGAAGGTTCTCTTGACCTCTTCCCACATATCGTTGAGTTTGATAGGCATCCATTTATCAACGTGGGGCCACTTCAGTGCTTTTGATGTCCCTTTCCTCTTGCTCGCAAACTTCCTGAATTCACTCATTCGCTTCTGCTCTTCATCTATCTTCTTTCTGATCACAGACGCTCCTGAGACCGAAGCAGCAGCTTTCTTAGCTTGTTCTATTTGGAGTGTCTTCAGAGCATGTCTCGTGTTGAAGACTTTCTTCTGAGGTTGAGACTCAGATTCTTCTTCATCCAGAATCAGCTTTCTCTGGATTGGCTTAGAAGCCTTCGCACGCTTGCTTTCAGGTTGAACAACGCCCAAGGCTTTCCTCTTCATGGGCAATTCAAAGAAGAAACCGGCTTGTTCAACCTTAGATCTAGCTTTTCGGTGTCTCTCTTGCAACCTCAAGCATGGTTTGCTCGTAAACTTCGAGTGTAGATAGCTTCTCCACCGAGCGAACTTCAACTTCTCAAGTAACCGACTTCTTTTAAGGCTTTGGCTAGGTTATACATTTCAAAGATCTTTCCAAAGCCTTCTTCTCCAAAAGTACGTGCCATGAACTTCCCGAGGTCTTCACCTTCCTTTTCCCCCTTCGCACCGTAGTAATTTGGAAGAAGTCCGATCTTTGTCAGGTCCATGTGATATTGTTCTTTGCTCACACAAAATGAACCTCTCCTCGCTATCGATCTTGTTCGTCTTCCGGCCTCCATAGGTGGTTCTTGGACACAGAAAATTCTTCAGATAAATGGGCAAACTGGCCAGAGAGTGCTGCCTTGAACATCTCTGTCATCTTGGTCATGAGAACTGAGCTCATTTCCTCAACAGCAGATTTAATCATTACTTCATTCCTCTCTTGCCAATTTCACCTCTAGAAATGCGATTGACTCCTCGGTGCTTCATTTCCATTTCAAAGATCGAAAGCTCGGCCCTTGACTCCCTCAAACTTTTCATTCAAACTTTTCTTCCATGGAGGTCATCGTGAGGTCGAATGTTTTTGGATTAGCACCACTCAAAGAGTGACTAAGACCTTCCATCTTCCGAGCTTGATTGACCAATGTTTCTTCCATCCGAGCAATCTTGATCATCATTTGCTCAACCTTCTCAAGTTTCTCCATCAAGGGAGTGAGATCAATCTCGAGGAACCTTACATACCTTCTATCTTTGTTTGATCATCCTCGAAGCTTCAACTTCATCCCGAGCTCCGGTCCCCTAATGAGCCTCGATCATTTATCGAGACAATTGAGAATTAAAGATAGAACTTTTCAAGAACTTTGGCATAAGTGTTAATAGTGCCAAAAGATACCCAAGAGTGCTAACTTCATCGAGGTTGACCAATTCGAGTTGATCAAAGAGCGAGAAGTCTCCTTCTCCATCCGAGACCGATCCTCAAGATCTCCTCAGAGGTCCCCATCTCCATCTTGAGATTTGTCTCATTGCCGCCGGGCACCAACTTGATAGCTTTTTCTCCCAAATTTAACTTCCTACAACCGGCTCATCAAAATCGAGTTTTTTCATCCCGAGCTTAGTCCTTCAAACGAGAAGTCGGTCGGAAAATTTGTCTCCTCATTCCACCCGTCTTCCCCCGAATGATAAAGAATATCAAGCATCTCGGGAAGAGTCGATTGAGGATGAATATAAATCGACCTTAATCTGAAGAAAACATCTTGCAGATCGGAATGAATTTGAGCTCGTGGTAGCGGTCAAGAATGAACCGTTCCCCTTGCTCCTCCACTCGCCTTCTTGACCTTCGCCCTTCTTCCATCTCGGGCTCTCTGGTTCGATTGAAGCCTGCCGAGGATCAAGAAGTAGATCACTCAGAGCTCATCAAGAATAATCTGCTCCCCGAGTCTCGTGACCCTCGAAGGTTGTGCGGTCAGTCCTCGGTTTGCATCCGAGTGGGTTCCGAGGCTGGTGGCATATCCTCGATTGACTCGAGTTGGCTCCTCCGTCTCGAAACCGCACATCTTGAGATCGACTCGAAGTTGGCTCCTCTGTCTGGAGCCGCATATCCGGGATAGGAATCTCGAGGTCCGAGCTCCCCGTGAAAATTTCCGAGAAATTTTGTGCGAACTTAGAGATGTCTCAAGCACCTCGAAGAAGACACTCCTCCGATCTGTTCTCGTGCCTTTGAGATAACCTGAGCCAAAACTTGCAATGGCGAACTCTGAGCGGTTTGGCCCTCAGGTTGAATCTCCTCAGAATCACTGCCATCTTCATCGGTGAGAACCACCAATCTTCTGCGCTTTGGGGCAAGGTTCTTCTGCTTCATTATTTTTGCACCCTGCTCCATCTTTGCTTCCAACAAAACCTTCCCCCCCGGGTTTGTTGAAGTCTCTTCGAAGAAGAAAGAACTTTAGGTGATTCTACTTTCTTTTCTCTCTTCCCCCTGATGGCCTGCTTCTTTGTAGCAATGGGCTTAAAGAGAATTTTGGACTTAGGGAATGGGGTTGAATTGGCGAAGATATCCTCCTCTTCTCTGCACATCTCCAAAATATAAGCAATTTTGGTGGCATGGTGGATCTTGCCTTTTATTGAGATCGCCCCGTCAACCTTCTTCAAAACTTTGGTCTGCTCACTCACCGTCTGAATCAAAAATTTCAGCCAGTTGAAGTCGGTGGTGGGTGAGGCCTCGATTGCCGCCATCAATCTGAGCTTCGGGGTACTGATCTGCTCAAAACTCTCCGCAAGACTCATGATGCTCTTGCTTACAATATCCATCAGAACTCGATATTGTGGCTTCAAGTGCCTCTTATGCAATGTCGCCTCAAATTTCACAGGATTCTCAGCAATCCTATCTAGATACTCCTGCTCTCTACCTGACATATACATCGCAAGATCACTTCTCTATCACAGAGCTCAAAAACATCATTCAGATTATTGACGTATTTGGATGAATGCTCAAAATTGACGTATTTGGATGAATGCTCTAAATGTGATACGGTAATCGAAGAATGCATACAATCCTCTTAATCTATCTTCAAGTTATAGATGAATTTGATTACCTCTTTCGCAAACTCCTGGTCTGGTCGGCTTGCGACTAGATGGGTGAGTTTAGCCAGTCGAATCATATGTAGAGCCTCCTCTTCTGGCTTTGAGTTGGTTGTGCTTTCGAGTGAGACAACGAACTCGTACCATGGCTTGTTGGTTTCGGCTAATCTTTCGAACAAGGTTGGGGCCATTTTAGAGATTTGAAGAAATGAAGATTTTAGGGTTTGGGAATTTCTGGACAAAAGGGAATTATTTGCAGAGGATTTGGGAACGAAGGGTTTGATAAAATTTTGGCTTGAATGGCTTATTTGGGTATATATAGCTTCAAGATCGTGGGGAATCGCGTTGGTTAGGTGAAAAACAACGGTTGAGATTAATCTCCGATTAATCGGGTATACGAACCGACGATCTCCGAAAAGTAAGCCGCCAAAACATCCTCATTGGTCAAGAAATGTAACAGAGCATTAAATGACTGTTGACCTTCTTCGGAATTTCAAACGATCCCGCCCAAACACATTCCTCAGGTGTTTTGTATTTATTGCGAATGATTACTGAGTTTTACTTAAGCAATAAATGAGTCGCATGAGTCATTACTTCTTGGGCAATTTCCCTATATCGGTCTTCTCGAAGTAATCGACCTTGATAAAATGTCAAGATAATATCGAAAATCTTGAATGGGTTCAAGATCTTCTTCGAGAAATCTTGACCTTCAAGAATCTGAGTTTTCTGAGACTCAGTTCAGTATTTCCATTTTATCCTGAGTTTCTCAGTGAAAATCTGAGAAAACTTCATGCATCTGAAAACCTTCAATTTTTTAGATTTTACTCTATACACCTGGTTCTAACATCCCTAATTCAACTGAAAGTTCCTGAAATCTTGATTCAGCCAAAGGTTTAGTCAAGATATCGCTCTCGCCTATCAAGATGAATTTTCTCCATCCTTATGTCCTTTTCTCGACATGATCTCTGATGAAGTGATGTCTGATATCCACATGCTTGCATCTGGTGTGCAATACCGGATTTTGTGAAATAGCAATGGCACTATTATTGTCACAAAATATTGGTACTTCATTGGCTACAACTTTATAATCCCTTAATTGTTGTTTGAGCCAAAGAATCTGAGCACAGCAGCTTCCTGCAGTCATGTATTCAGCTTCAATAGTACTTGTTGCTACTGAGGTCTGTTTCTTTGAAAACCAAGATATCAACTTACATCCTAGAAATTGACAAGTTCCTGTGGTGGACTTCCTGTCAATCCTGCAACCTCCATAATCAGCATCTGAGTAACCAGTTAATTCAAGGTTATCATCAGCTGGATACCATAATCCTCTATTCACTGTGCCTTTAAGATACTTCAGTATCTTTTTGGCAGCCTCCATGTGACTAGCCTTAGGATTAGCTTGGTATCTTGCACATATCCCAACAGCAAATGTTATATTCGGCCTACTTGCTGTGAGATAGAGCAATGATCCAGTGATTCCTCTATAATCAGTATGACTCACTGTTTTGCCTTCAGAATCAGGATCCATCTTGTAGTTAGTATTCATGGGAATCCTAACTGTATTGCAATTATGTACACTATATTTGGCAATCAGATCTCTGGTGTACTTTGCCTGGTTGATGAATATTCCTTCATTTGATTGCTTCACTTGAAGACCTAGAAAGAAATTCATCTCTCCCATCATTGACATCTCAAACTTGCCTTTCATCAGTGTTGAAAACTTTTCACACAGCTGATGGTTTGGAGATCCAAAAATGATGTCATCAACATATATCTGAACTAGTAAGATATCTTCCCCATCCTCTATCCTGAACAGAGTTCTATCAACAGTTCCTTTGACAAAACCATGGTCAGTAAGAAACTGAGAAAGAGTATCATACCATGCTCTGGGTGCTTGTTTGAGACCATACAAAGCTTTTCTGAGCCTGTAAACTTGGTCATTCTGTTTGAAACCAGGAGGTTGTTCCACATAAACCTCTTCTTTAAGCACACCGTTCAGAAATGCACTTTTCACATCCATTTGATAGATTGTGAACTTCATGTGGGCAGCATATGCAAGAAACAATCTGATGGCTTCTAGTCTTGCAACAGGTGCAAAGGTTTCATCATAATCCAAGCCTTCTTCTTGGGAATAACCTTGTGCAACTAGCCTTGCCTTGTTTCTTACAATGTTGTTGTTTTCATCTCTTTTATTCTTGAAAACCCACTTGGTTCCAATGACATTGTGCCTTTCTGGTCTATCTACTATCTCTCATACTTCATTCCTTGAGAATTGATTCAAATTTCATCTTGCATAGCGAATAATCCAATAAGAATCTTGTAGAGCTTCACCAATCTCGTGAGTTCTTTCTCTGATAGGAAGTAGCAGAATAGTGCACTCTCACCATGGAACCTTCTTGTTTTAACACCTTCAGTTAGATTACCCACAATATGACTTGTAGGATGACTATCTAACCATTTCCTTCTTGATGTTCATGTTTCAGTAGTATCCTCAACATTTGAAATGTTAGGTTCAGTTAGTTCAATAAACTCAGGAAACAACAGAAAAGGAGAAAGGGAATCATCTTCCTCAGGGGAAATTTCATTCAGAACATTGTCAGAGACATTTGTTCCCCTTTGGTTGAAAGATTCAGAATTTGCCTCAGCTATGACCACATATTCATTGGCATCACATACCTGAGTCCGAGGCGTGTCTGCTCGTTATTGGTCACCTTTGGAGTGTTGGTTTTCCGAGTCTCACCATCCCGAAGTTCCATCCCCGAACTTCTTTATCGATTCCGAGTCACTCCGGTCATAGGATGTGGTGACTTCTTCTTTTCGTGTTCAGATGGATGATTTATCTTTCTGTTTCAGCTTAACTGGTGATCCTCTTAGTTAGTTCATCTCAGATCATGTTCTGTTTCTTCCGAACACAAGTAGATTCATCAAAAACAACATGAGGTGTTTCCTCCACAATAAGAGTCCTGGTTGTAAACTCGAAAGTTTTTATCGACTTGAGAATATCCTAAGAATATTCCTTCATCGACTTTTACTATCAAATGTTTTCAACCGATCTTTACCATTATTGTGTATGAAACACTTGCAACCAAACACACGAAAAGAAAGAAACAAGAGGCTTCCTTTTCATTCCAAAGCTCATAGGGTGTTTTGCCTTGACTCTTGGTCAACATGGATCTGTTATGAGAGTAAGATGCAAAGGTGTTGGCAGACTTCAAATTTCAAAATCTTTTAGGAATATAAACCAACTATCATTGTCCTTGCAACTTCTTTTCGAGTCCCTGTTCCTTCTTTCAGCAACACCATTTTGTTGAGGGGTCCTTGCAGCTGATGTTTCATGAGAAATTCCATTTGCTGCACAATAATCAGATATGATATGATTTTTAAATTTAGTTCCTTTGTCAGATCTGATTTTGACCACACTCAGATTTTTCTCAATACTGAGCATTTTCAATGAATTACGGCGACTTTATCTCGAGTCTCTTTCTTCTTGAGTAAGAATTTGACCCAAAGTATATCTTGAGTAGTCATCAACTACTACCAATGTGTATTTCCTGCCATTAGTGCTTACAGGTGTTATAGGACCAAAAAGATCCATATGCAGTAACTGAAGTGTTCTTTCAGTAGAAACCTCAACTTTGCTTTTAAATGATGCTTTTATTTGTTTTCCTTTCTGGCACGCATCACAAATATGTTCCTTACTGAACACTTCATTAGGCAACCCTCTCACAAGAGCTAATCTTGCAAGCTTGTTCAGGGTTTTGAAATTCAAGGTGATTCATTCTTTTATGCCATAACCAAACGGGTATCTCATGAACTTTTAGCAACTAAACATGTATCTTTAGGAGTTGAACTCCAATCAGCAAGATACACATTCCCTTTTCTTGTACCAGTCAGTAAAACTTTCTGTGATGTATCATCTTTCACAAAACATAAGTTCTTAGAGAACTCAACATTAAAACCCTTATCACAGAATTGGCTAATTGAAAGCAAGTTATGCTTCAATGCAGATACATATGAAATACCATGGATATGAACTGAGTCGATTTCCAAAGTTCCATATCCTTCAGTCTGTCCCTTGGAGTTATCTCCAAAAGTGATCTGTGGGCCTCCACTGTCATATGTCTTGAGCATCCACTGTCAAGATACCATACATCATGAGCCTTTTCATCTCTGCTCATCAGTGCTATGTGATCTTCAATCAGTTCAGTGCCCTTGTTTTCCTCCTGAAAAACAGATCAATTCTTAGGTACCCAATTTGTGTAGGGTCCTACAAGGTTAGATGTACCTTTCGGAATCCAAATATGCCTGACAACTCTAATCACTTTAGAGTGGCTAATTCGTCTTCCATAAACATCAACATACACATCTACTACTCTTGGTGCCTTAGCAGTTTTCTGTGTATGTGTGCTAGCTTTAGCATGAACATGGGCTTTTGAATTCTTCTTTGGTTCAGCCTTACTGTTCATTTGCTTTTGTTCTTTGTCTTGACCGGTCCTAAATCTTTGTTGACTCGGGTTGAGATAACCTTTACCCTTAGGCAAGTGGGGGGTTTAGGTTATCATCTTCGAATCTGGTCTTTCAAAGATAACGAGGACTTGGTCTCTTGGGTTGAGAATGTCTCTGAAAGTGTTTCTCATCCGAGGATTCCTCTCGATGGTTCAAATGTGGAGCCTTTCAGGTTTGCATTCTTAGCCCGAGGCTTTGAAGTACTTGCCCTGAAACTTTCCAAGCGGAGTGCTCGGGTTTTCTAGCCTTCACCGAGGTTTGGGCTTTCCTACTGTTTATTCGGGTTTTTTGAGACCATAGGTCCTTTTCCTTGTCTACAACCTTGGGCATTACTTGATTTGAAGTGTAGGTGTCAATTGGTTTTTCAAAGATAGTCTTCTTGCTACTTGATGCGGCATTTAGATGACCTTGAGAGGTTCCCCCCGGAATAAATCCCAATCCAGCTTTTTTATAGTCACAGATCTCTGGTAACTCTGAATTTCATCTATTACATTAGATGCATTATTCAATAGAGTTAACTTCTTCTCATGCACTATCCTCCTGATTCTGTAGAGTTTTATGCTTCTCGAGAGAGGTCATTGAACTCGATCTGATTATTTGAATCTCTTGATGGAGATTTCTCTAGCTTTTTGATTAAGGTCATTATCAACTTCTCTTTCTCTCGAGAGTTGTACTTTTCGTAACATCCGGTTCATCAAGTAGCTCCCATTAATTGAGAAGTGATTTCAATATTGCTAGAGTCTTTCCATTTTAGATTTCAACTTTCGGTTCCTTATTCGCTCTTGAGTTCTATTTAGCGATCCTTGCAAAACAAAGATAGTCCTTCATCGATTCTCAAAAGATTCCATCAGTCAAAATGATCATTTTTTCGGTGGAACTTGAAAACTCTTGTGCTAGTGTAGGAGCAACAATGAGAGAAAGAAGAGTTTACCTCCTCAATGGCCATCGGGCGGATGTCATCACTTTCTTTGTTCGAGAATATCTCATCCAAGAGCTAGATCCTCCCGAGTGTTCTTCTTTCGCAACCATGACCTTTTGCTAGAGAACTTCGGTCTCTTTTAGCTTGCCTTTCTCTTCTCTCCTTAGCACTCAAACCGGACAATCATCTTTGGAAGTGACCTTTCTTCCGCAATTATAGCATCTGTTTGGTATCATCATCCCGATCATTTTCTTCTTTGGACTTGGAGTCCTTCCTCTTGGATGAAGATCCTTGACTTTTCGTGTCCTTCTTCTTCTCGGTTGATCTCGTCCTCGGGTTTCTTCGGTACTGTGGGTTCCTGTAATAGCTTTTTGTATTTTACAAATCTACTATTAAGTCTGTCAAAACCTCCTTGCCATCGGTCTAGCTTTTCCTCAAGCTCATCCCCGATGTTTGGCATGGTGGTTCTTAGACTCTCTAGTTTTCTGAGGTTTTATCTTTGGCTTTTAAAGCCACATTTTTACTCGATGAAGAATCATCTTTCTTTGTCACCTTTTTGGATTTCTTATCAATTACAAATTCATAGGCCTTCAAATTTCGAGAGAAGACTTGTTGGTAGGGCATTGAATTAATGTTCTTGGTGTTTTCAATCACCCTTTGCATGAATATCCCATTTCTTAGAAAGACCTCTAAGAATTTTCAATGCAACTTCTCTTTGTGGATATTTCTTTCCAAGTGCATTTAGATCATTCATGATGCTAGTGAATCGACTTCCAATTTGTCTATTGATTCACCATCATCCATTTCAAAAACCTCCAAACTTTCCAATTGCCTTTGAAAGTTTGTTTTTTTTTATATGATCTGTGCCTTGGCACATTACAGCTAGTGTATCCCAAATTTCTTTAGCAGTATTACAGTGAGAGATCATTCCCATCACACCATCATCAATTGTACTGTATAGTGTATCTTTTGCAATGTAGTCTAGATTGACTAACTTTCTCTCCTCAGGAGTCAGTTGGTCATCAGACTTAGGAAATTCTACTCTAGGATCAATTCTCTCATCTTCTGTTCCTCTGGGATTCACCACAGTAAATTGGAATGGTCATTGAGAGACCACTCTCCACATACACTCATGTTTGGAATACAGATGAGCCTGCATTCTTAGTCTCCAAAGATCATAGTTCTCCACTGAGAACATGGGAAGTTTTTTAGAAGACATTTTTATCTGATCTTTTGAAAAGAAAAGTTCAGCAAATAAGATCAGTTCAGATAGACCACAAGTATTTTTGAAAAATAAAACTTTGGTCAACAAAGCGGGTGGTCAAGTTGAACCACTGCTCTGATACCACTTGTTGGTCCCGGTGCAAACGAGTCTTGCACGTGTATGGGGGGGAATACACGTGTTCAGTGTTTTTAAAACTTTTTTTTTTCATCGAGGTCACTTTGGGTCGATAATCTCAAGATTAGGTTCGAGAAGCATAGATCGCTCTCGAGTCAAAGTCTCATCGAGACAAGTGATCAGCCGCTTTCAGATACCTCGAGATAATCCCAACCGAGTCCCGAGTGTCGAGAGATCCCGAGTTGCTTGGATCAGATAACTAACTTACTGAATCCTCAGAAGAGAGTTCAGTTTGGTAACTATCTGTTCTAGCTACTCAGTCGTGCGGAATGGTTGGCCCTTTAGTTTATACTCGTTTTAAGCTTTGCTGAAAAACCTTCCTTTATGAAATAGTGATTAAGCTGTGATTCAATTACATGCAACTTCAGTGGATTGATTCCAACTGAATACCAGTGAAAAGTATGCTTTCGAAATCAAGTCAATGCAACAGTTAAGCACAGATAAGGAAAGCAATAAACAACACAGCAATTATAGTGGTTCAGAGACTCAAGCTCCTACGTCCACTCTCTCTGATCCTCAGAGAAATTCACTATCAACTTCTGAGCTTTCTGACTACCTCGCGTAGTTTACTTACTCAACTCGGCCCTGGATTTTCTGACTACACTCCAACTACCTTCTCAAGGGTTTGGGGTTTCTCGGTTGGTTTCCAACTAGGATGAGATATCCTTTACAATGAAACACAATGCAAAGGGTTAGGATATCTCTACTAAGCTTTGGATATGACTATCAAGCTAGGCTTAGTTTAGTGAGCTCTCTTCAATATACAAGCACTTGGGAAATTCTAGGTTTTTCGAGTGCTTTAACTTTTGCAAGAATAAGTTTGAGCTCTTGAGTTGCGTATAAATTTCCCGTAACCTTACAATGTAGAGGGTCACCAGTATTTATAGGCATACACCAAGGTCACTCTTGAAAACTATCCGTTGGAGAGATAGCTTCGTGAGTTTCCTCTTATGGTGTGTGAGGAACGGCTATATTTAGGGTTTGAAACTCCCTAACACGTTTTAGGCAATAGCCTTTCATGTAGCCGGTCTTCACTTTTTGCAGTCTGGAACTTTTGTACATCTGACATCTTTTTCAGCGACCTGTCACTGTCAGTGTCAGTATGGTACAGTGCTGTCTTCCTCTTTTTGACTTTTGTCTCCAGTTAAAGGTAGACACCTTCAACGGCTCTTTTGGTTACAAACTCTGAGTTTGATATAACCTTAACAACACTTCTGACTTAGTTCCTTTTGTCTGCATTTGAATGTCTTGGCAATATCTATCTTTCTAAGGAATCGCGTTTTTCTCAGTATTGCATCCTTCAGATAGATATATTCAGTGCCTCGGAACATTCAGGTTTATACTGAGCATTCAGTACATTACTGAGTCTTCAGTAATTACTGTGCCTTAGTATTCTTGATTTTCAATCTTCAGTCTTCAGTCTTGTGTCTTCAGAGTCTTCCGAGTCTTCAGGGTCTTCTGAGACATACTGGCTGATACACTGAATCTTCATGCTGAGCCTTCAGTTCTCTCTGAATACTCTAAAACTGAATCCTGACTCAACTATCAAGATAATTCTGAACATGTCATACTCAGGGGTTTTGGGATCTTAATCAAAATCATATATCTTTTATTAAATTCATCTCCCAACAAGTTTGCTGCTCGGCATAAGAATAAATTCATCAATTATAAGAGCAAATCATTTATGTTAGAGTTCTATATAAGAGTATAGATATATATATATACATCAATATTAATAATGTTTGGGAAACTCTGTATCAATCCTGCTGCTGCTCTTGCCCCTCGAAGTCGAAACTGAAATGGTATTAAGAAGGGGGGCGTGAGCTACTTCTCACGTATGGGTATCCTGTACGCTGCTATACAGATTGGCAGTACGCCGAAATATAATTATCTTGGTATTTTATTTAAGAATTATTCATACACGTTTGCGTAGATTATTTTTGGAGGGTTGCTCGAAGTCATCGTATAAACTCATTCGTAGCATGGTATCTTATGGTAATCTTATTAGTAGCTTAATTTCTTAAACATTAATGATGTTCATAAGATATCATTCATCATGATCATTTGATCATGAGCATTTCATTTAGATCGTTAGATTCATTTTGGGACACTGGTTGCTCCGACCACATACAATCCCCTTGTCGCTTCCAACCTACATCGCATGATAATTATCATGTGGGACACTGGTAACAGCTACCACGTGCAATCCCCTCTTACAACTTCCCACCTCCTTCGTGAAATCAAGATCTTATGTATCTCGTAAGATACATAGCATATCATTTATAAGCATTCCTGTCTTATTAATTGTTTTCTGGAGTTCTTAGTTATAGATTGGTATTTATTTAGTTCAGTTCGGAATACACCAACAGTCCATATAACATTCAAGACAATACAGTAATGACACCCACCTCGTTAACTTTTAAGAAAAGTTACAAACTTAAAATCGGTTTGAGAGTTTGAGCATGACAGTGATCGTCCTAGCTTTGATTCGAGCAACACTTCCCCTAGCACAATATTTTCATGTTCTCATCATTAATTACTCTTGATTTAAGTAAATTATTCGTAAGTTTATCGAGGAGGTTAAACTCTATTATTTAGATTTCCTTACTCGTGAGCTTTTATAGAACTTTTACTTTAAACGACTATTGGAGTTTATTAATGATGTCCCAAAATTGTCACTTGCAAGAATACAATTTTAAGATTCATTTTTCAGCTTGATACAGTTTTAAAAAACAATTTTGTAAAATTGTTTATGTAGTACTAAAATTCATCAAATAATTCAAAAAGGCAGATAAGAGCACGTAGTGTTTTATTATGATTTTTATAAAATAATTTCGTATGAACAAAAGTTCCAGTAAAACAAGAAGTTCGGTTGTTCTTAAGATTCACAATATAAACTTCACAAATTCATAACTCTTTATTTGCAAGTCTAAATATTATGAATTTTGAGGAGCATGTTTATGTCTTGTTATAATTTAGGACCAGATCTTTAGATTTTCTACAAAGGTCATGTGTATAGTGTATGGAAAATCGTCTAAATTAATAACATGTGATTACTCAAAAGAGGTCCTAAAGGACTTTAATTTTGTGACATAAAAGGAAAAATCAAAGTCATAGGAATTTATCTATACAAATCATTGTACCAACCATTACGTTTTCCAAAAGTTTCAAGTTTCAGTTTTTAACATATTTCAGAAAGTTAATGTCCCAATATTTGTGATTTTCTTCTATTTTCGCAAGCGATGTTCTGTCAAACTGTTAATCCAATTAACACGAAACTTTGGGGTAATTAACCCTCGCCATCTTAGGTTTCTTGGAAAGAAAATTCATATTAAAATAACATCTATAAGATAGGTAAACTGGTCTCTAAAAAGTGCACCAGAATTTGTTTAAGTTTTGGTGAAACAGAATGATAAAAAGTGCAGTTTTTTAGTGGTATTCAAAATTCGTTCCTGTTGATTCGCTAATTCGATTGACAAGAAACTTTAGGGCTTTTAAACCTAGTAGTCTAAACTTTACTGGCAAGAAAAAATCGTCGGAAAATTACGAACGAAATTTGGTTAAAAGCGTCACGAAATTCAGGTACTTGAGACCAATTTCTTGTTGAAAGCAGAATTCCAATTTTTCATTTCAGCACGTCGCATCTTTTTGAAAAAATCATAACTCTGAATGTACATGATGATAAATTACGAAAGTTTATACAAATTCAGTAAACTCAATGAAATTTAACTTGCCGCTAGTTTCATCTCAAAATGATTTTTAGAACTCGAGATATGAATTTTCAAAGTTATAGTTAAGAATTTTTAGTAGCAGTTTATTTTCAGAAATTCCAGTTTTCGAGCGACCATGTTTAATCGTAAAAACGAGCAGCGTAACGACACCAAAATTGAGTACCGAGACTACGATCACATATTACACATATAAGGGAGCACAAAGGTGTTTTAAAATACAAATTTCCATTACAACAGAGTACTCGACGGCGTAGCCGAAAATCAGTCGGATACAGTTTTGACATTTCAACTTGACATATTTGAGCGTAAATTTCGGCAGCATAACGGTACAATTTTTGAAAACCAAAAATACGAGCATGAAGAATGCACTTCAACCAACATACAAGAAGTTTATTTCTACAGATTTCACCAATATACACCCCATAACAAAAAAGCAAATAAATAAGAACACAACTAATACACAAAGGCAGAAATCACAACCTTTGTAGTTTCCGTCTAGATTTTGGATGGAAACTCGAACAATCGTTGATTTCCGAAGGTTCGTTGAGTGATCGAGGTGTAGATCAGCTTCCGTCTATGGTTGGATGGGGGATGATGGTTCGATTTTTTTTTCTATTTCTTTGAAAAGGGGAGCTTAGAGAGAACTTTTTTTGTTTTGAAGTAGCTCTGTATTGCTATTTCTCTTTTGTAGTATACTATTGAGAAATCTTTGTGTTGGGAGATGAATTTAATAAAGAAGATTTTGATTAGATCCCAAAACCCCTGAGTATGACATGTTCAGGATAATCTTGATAGTTGAGTCAGGATTCAGTTTAGAGTGTTCAGGATGTTATCTGCACCATGTATAGTCAACAGATATAGATCAGGTTAGATTCTGAAGATTCTGAAGACTCAGTATGAAACTGAAGTTTCTGAAGTCTCAGTATGAAACTGAAGTTTGAAGTCTCAGTATGAAACTGAAGAAACTGAAGTCTCAGTATGAAACTGAAGTTTCTGAAGACTCAGTATGAAACTGAGAAACTGAAGACTCAGTATGAAACTGAGAAACTGAAGACTCAGTATATCAATCAGTATATCACTGAAGACTCAGAAGACACTGAAGACTCAGAAGACACTGAAGACTCAGAAGACTCAGAAGATACTGAAGACACAGTAGTTACTGAAGACTCAGTAATCTACTGAATGCTTAGTATAACCTGAATGTTTCGAGGCACTGAATAATATCTATCTGAAGGCTACAAAACTGAGAAAAACGTGATTACTCAGAAAAATAGATATTGCCCAAGACATTCACATGCAGACAAAAAGGAACTAAAACTAAGTGTTGTTAAGGTTATATCACTCAGAGATATTGACCAAAAAGAGCCGTTATGTTTGTCTACATTTACTGAAGACAAGAACCAATCAGAGGAAGACAACACTGTACTTTACTAACACTGAAAGCGACAGGTCACTGAAGCATGTCAGTAGTACTATGTTCCAGACTGCAAAAAGTGGTGAGTGGCTACATGAAAGCATATTGCCTAAAACATGCAAAGGAGTATTCAAACCCTAAAAATAGCCGTTCATCAAACACCATAAGAGGAAACTCATGAAGCTATCTTCTCCAACGGATAGTTTTTCAAGAGTGACCTTGGTTATTGCCTATAAATACTAGTGACCCTCTACATTGAAGGTTACGGGAAATTTGTAAGCAACTCAAGAGCTCAATCTTATTATTGCAAATTGAAGCACTCGAAAACCCAAGAATTTCCCAAGTGCTTTACATTGAAGAGAGCTCATTCACTAAGCCTAGTTTGATAAGATATATCCAAATCTTAGTAGAGATATCATAGTCTTTGCATTGTACTTATTGTAAAGGATATCTCATCCTAGTTGGAAACCAACCAGAAACCCCAAACCCTTTGTAAGGTAGTTTGAGTGTGATTGTTGGTGAGTTGGAGTTGTAAAGAGTTAATAAACTACATTGAGGTAGTCAGAAAACTCTAGAGAAGAAGTGAGTAAACTATCTTGGATAGTCAGAAAGCTTGTGTGTGTTTGAGTAAGTAAACTACAGTGAGGTAGTCAGAAAACTCAAAGTAGAAAGGTTAGTAAACTACATTGAGGTAGTCAGAAAACCTTAGGAAGTGGTTAAGGAATTTATCTGAAGGTCAGAGAGAGTGGATGTAGGAGCTTGAGTCTCTGAACCACTATAAGTGTTGTGTTGTTTTGCTTTCTGTACTGCATTGTTATCTGTTGCATGTTTTTCACTGAAAGCATTATTCACTGATATTCAGTTGGAACCAATCCACTGAACTTGCATCTAACTGATCACAGCCTTAATCATTGTTTCATTAAAAAGGAAGGTTTTCAGCAAAGTTAAAAACTCGTATAAACTTAGGGCCAACCATTCCGCACACTTGAGTAGCTAGAACAGATAGTTACCAAACTGAACTAACTCTACTGAGGGTTCAGTAAGATAGTTATCTGATCCAAGCAGCTCAGGATCTCTGAAAAACTCAGGCTCAGTTTGGATAATCTGAGGCTTCTGAAAGCAGCTCAGGATCATTGTCTCAGGTAGACTTTGACTCAGGGCGATCTGTGCTTCTCAGGGCCAAATCATCAGGACAACCTGACCCATCTGACCTCAGTGAAAGAAAAGTTTTAAAAATCACTGAACACGTTTATTCCCCCCATACAAGTGTGAGACTCGTTAACACCGGGACCAACAAGTGGTATCAGAGCAGTGGTTCAACTTGACCACTAGCTTTGTTGACCATAGTTTAATTTGCTGAAAGACTCTGGTGGTCTACTGAACATATCTATTTGCTGAAATCTTACAAGGCTCAGACATCATGCGTTCTAAGAAACTTCCTATGTTCTCAGTGGAGATCTATGATTTATGGAGATTAAGAATGCAGGCTCATCTATATTCAAAGCATGAAAGAATGTGGAGAGTGGTGTCTGAAGGACCATTCAAATTCACTGTTGTGAATCCCAAAATCACTGAAGCTGAGAGAAATGATCCCAGAACTGAATTTCCAAAGTCTGGTGATCAACTTACTCCTGATGAGAGAAAGTTAGTCAATCTGGACTACATTGCTAAAGACACTTTATATAGCACTATTGATGATGGTGTTATGGGGATGATCTCTCACTGTGAAACTACAAAGGAAATATGGGACACACTTGCTGTGATTGCCGAGGAAGAAAAAGATTCTGAAGAAAGTTCCAGTTCCTCAGATGAGATGTTCTTTAAAAGACAAAGTGATGATATCATCTCTCATGGTCAGTAGGGAGGTAAATTCTTCTATCTCTGTTGTTGCTCCTACACAAGCACATGAGTTCTCAAGTTCTACTGTAAACATTAACTTTGACCTGATGGATTCATTTGAGAATCTTATGAAGGACTATGTTGTGTTATAAGAACTGCTCAATGAAACTCAAGAGCAGAACAAGGAACTGACTGTTGAGAATCTAAAGTGGAAAGACTCTAAAAATGCTGAGATCACTTCTCAATTGATGGGAACTACTGATGAACTAGATGTTCTGAAAGTACAACTCTCAGAAAAAGAGAAAGTGATAGAGACCCTGAATGAAAAATTAGATAAATCCATTCGAGGAGATTCAAACATTATAATCGAAGTTCAATGACCTCTTTGAGAAGCATGAAACTCTAAAAGAAGTGTGAGGATAGTGCGATAGAAAGTTAGCTCTATTGAATTTCGTGATCTAAAGTGATAGATGAAATTCAGAGTTATCAAAGACCTGCAACTATAAAAGCTGGATTGGGATACATTCCAGTGGGAACCTTACAAGGTCTTCTAAATGCTGCTTCTAGTAGCACTAAGACTGTCTTTGTTAAATAAGTGGCACCTAATCTTTTCGAGAATCGCCCGTAGTTTTAGACAAGGGTAAAGGACCTATGGTTTTTAAAAACCGAATGTTCAGGGAAGAAAACCTGACCTCGTGAAAATGCTAGAAAACCCCGACCACTCAAGAGAAATCTTGCCAAGATTTCAAAGCCTCAGTTAAGAATACAAACTGAAGAGATCGCAGATCAAACATCAGAGGAATTTTCGGAAGAGAAACACTCAATAGTAGATATTCTCAATCGAAAAGACCAAGTCCTCGACATTGAAAGACCCCAATTTCAAAGACAGTAACCCAAACCCCACTTGCCTAAGGGTAAAGGTTTCCTGAACCCAAGTCAGCAGAGACAAAGACCAGCTGCACAAAAGCCAAAGCACTTGAACAAAAGGCCTGTACCCAAGAAGAACTCTAAGGCTCATGTTCATGCTAAGGCTGGCACTCATACACAGGATACTGTCAAGGCACCTAGGGTGGTGAATGTGTATGTAGATGTTTATGGGAGACAAATCAGCCACTCTAAAGTAATTAGAGTTGTTAGGGCAGATTTGGATTCCAAAAAGGTACAATTTAACTCGGGGTAGGACCCTACACCAAATGGGTACCTATGAACTGATCTGTTTTTTAGGTAAAAGAAAAGGGCACTGAGCTGAATGAAGACAACATAACCCTGATGAAAGGAAAGTTTGAGATGTCAATGATGGGGGAGATGAATTTCTTTCTTGGACTTCAGGTGAAACAAACTAAGGAAGGAATCTTCATCAGAGATCATGTTGAGAAGAAAGACATCAGGATGGAGAAAATTCATACTGATAAACAGAGAGCTGATATCTTGACTAAACCGTTGGCTGAATCAAGGTTTCAGGAACTATCAGTTGAATTAGGGATGTTGGATCCAGGTGTATAGAGCAAATTTGAAAAATTGAAGGTTTTCAGATGCATGAAGTTTTTCGAAATTTTATCGAGAAACTCGGATAAAATCGAAATCTTGAAATCGAGTCTTGGGAAACTCGGACTTCATCAAGATCGAAGACTCAAGATTATAACGATCTTGCTCAAGATTTCAAAGATCATAATCGATCCTGCTCAAGATTTCAAAGATATAATCGACATTTTATCAAGGTCAAAACTCAGTAAGAGTGATAGAGGAAAATTAGTCTGAAGAAGTAATGACTCATGAAATGCACTTATTGTCCAACTGAATCTCAGTAATCATTGACAATAAATAACAAAACACCTGAAGGAATATTTGGGCGGGACCTTTGAAATACCCGAAGAAAGTCAAATGGTCTGTAGGAACAGTAATTAATTGCACTGTTCATTAATCACCAATAAATCGGCGGCGTAATATTCATGAAATCATCCTTTCATATACCTGATTTAGTCGGTGTTTAATCTCAACCGTTGATTTCTTCAAATCTATACGATTTTCCACGAATCAATCCTATATATCCGTTGAAAATTCATTCAAAGCCCCATTTCCAAAAACCCTCGTCTTCAAAACACTCTGCTTCTAAAAACCTCTCATCTGCCCAGAAACCCTTCATCGTTCTCAAAACCCTTCACCCAAAAATTCTTCAAAATGACGTTCTCGGTTTACGATAAATTTGCCATTTCTAACAAGCCGTGGTACGAGTACGTTGTTTCCCTCGAGAGCTCGTCAAATGCAACACATGAAGAAGAAGCTTTGCACATGATACGGGTAGCTAAGCTCACAAGCCTGGTTGCAAATCAACCAGAGGCGGAATATTAAAAAGAGGTAATCGAATTTATCTCGAATCTGAAATTAGATGAGGAGGACTGTATAGAGTCTCAAATTACAGTTTCTCATTTGAAGCATAGCTCAAAATATGTCGACTTTGTGAGGGAATTGTATATAATTCCTATGAACCTTAATGACGTATATGAATTGAGCGATAGAGGAGAAGACCCTATAATTTATATGATGGGTAGGGAACAAGAGTATCTTGATAGGATTACAGAGCATCCTGTTAAGTTTGAGGCTACTCTCAATAAAAGGCATTTAAAGCCTAAGTATAGAGTTTTGCTGGATATCATGAGTAAATGTATCATGAGTCGGTCCGGCAGTTTTGAGCAAATTAGTACGCTGAAGCTGAGATTAATGGTGGCTATTGAAGATTCACCCACCACCGCATTCAACTGGTTGCATTATTTAATCAGAGTGGTGAGTGACCAAGCTAAGCAAGTCCAGAAGGTGAACGGTTCAGTTGTCATCAAAGGAAAAATCCTTCATGCAACCAAGATAGCATTCATCTTGGAGATGTGCCGAGAAGAAGAAGACATCTTCGCCAACTCCTCACCCTTTCCAAAGTCCAAGATCCTTTTCAAGCCAACAACATCCAAGAAGACTTTGAAGGGAAGAAAAGAGAAGAAGGAGGAGACTGTTTCAGAAGGAGCTACTGAACAAGCCCATCAAGCCAGGGGGAAGACTCTGATGGAGGTGAAGAGAGAGAAGGGAGAAGCCCCGAAGAAGAAAGCACTGGCTCCTAAGCGCAGAAAAGTTCAAATTTCTACTGAGGAGGAGGTCAGTGAGACTGAGGAAGTCCAACCTGAGGGCCAGCAAGGACAAAAATCTCCATTGCAAGTACTGACTCAGGCTGTGACTACTGCTCAGGAGCAAACTGAGGAACAGGTGTTCTCTGATGTTCTTGAAACATCTCTGAGCTCAGACAAGATATCTCAGGAAATTTTCAAGGGACCTCAGGTTTCTACTGAGGAGATGCCTGTTCAGACCTCAGAACAATTTGATCCTCAGGAGCTACTGAATCTGGACATGCTCCTGAGTGAACCATTCTTAAATCCCTCAGCACCAGAACTTACTGAAGCCAATCCTACTGAACCTGAAAGCCCAAAGCTAAAGAAGGGAGAGGTAGAAGAGACCGAGTGGCGCAACAAGGGGGAACAGTTCATTTTGGACAGGTACCCTGAGATGAGCTCATATCCTGATCTTAAGGATCTCTTCTTTAGACTGAGGGCCACAGTCTACATTCTGAACCAAACTCTGCCAGAGATGCTTAACATTGCCTCCTTCAGAGGAGAGGACTGGTGGAATGAAGAGACTGCAGTGCTGACTGAGTTCTCTGGGTTCAGGAAGACCAAGCTCCGAATGAAAGTTGCAGATTTTGATGAGCTGGTTAGGAAGAAGGTGGCTGAAAGGAGGGAAGCTGATGTTGGTGCCTCGAGCTCAAAAGATCAAGATCAAGAAGGGGACCAACAAGGAAATGCTGAGAAGCAATCTCAAATGGAGAAAGATACTGATGTTGGTCAGCCTGATATCTCACATCCTCAGACTAAAGTTAATATTATTCAGGTAACTTTTGGCACTACTAAAAATTATGCCAAAGCTACTGAAGTTCCTATCTTTAAATCTGTTATGTCTGATATGCAGACTGAGGCTCAGGTGGAGACTGAGGCTCAGGTGGAGCACCCAGCTCAGGAGAAACAACAAGTGATATATGCTCCAGAGATTGACTTCAGTCCTATAGTGGACAAATTGGAGAAGGTGGAGCCAATTGTGGAGAAAGTTGCTCAAATTGAAGAAACATTGGCCAACCAATCCCAGAAGCTAGAGAACCTGAGTTCATCTTCAGACTTGATGCAGCTTCAGACATCTCTAACTGACAAAATGACTGCCATAGAAGGGAAGGTAGATGGAGTCAAAGCTGAGCTGAATGTAGAGATGAAGCACATGTATCAAGAGAGAACTTCATATCCTGAAGCTAAGCTGGTGGAGAAAAATGATCAGATGATCAAGAGTGTTGTTGAGGAAATGGGCTCCCTGCTCATGACCAAGATGACAGACATGCTGAAAGATATATTCTCCAACCAGTTTGCACCGCTATCTGAAGAGTTCTCAGTGGCCAAGAACCATATGATGAGGCTAGAGGAGGAGCATGATCAGTTGGCTGGAGAAGTGCGAAGTATCAGTAAAGAGCAATATCACATGGATACCGCACTGTCTCAACTTCTTCCAAGGTATGGTGCCAAAAAGGGGGAAAGGCCTGGTGGCAAGCTGAAGGAGTTGTTGGCACAGACCTTGAAGAAGAAGGCAGATAGGGAAGCTGAAGAGAAAATTCTTGTTGAAGCCTTAAAAGAAGTAGAAGCCACTGAGAAGCTCAAGTTCACGCAAGCTGAAGAGCCAATCTACACTCATGTTTCTGAGCAAACAATGCAGGAAGCTATTTATGAAAAACTGAGTGGTAGAAGGAAGGTAGAAACAAGCCAAGCCGGTGCAGAGCAAGCTAAACCAATCAAGAGAAAGACTATGTCATTTGTTGAACCAGAGAAGAAAAGAGCTAAAGCTTCAAAGGCTACTCAAAGAAAATTGATCATTGATTTTGAAGAGTCTGAAGAAGAAGCTGAAAAAGAAGTCTTCGATACAAGGAAAGCTCTGAAATCACTTCAAGTGGAAAAAGAGAAGAAAAAAGCTGCTTCTGTATCAGGAGTTCCTTTAATCAGGAAGAAGAAAGAAGAAGAGCAGAAACGCAGAAGTGGTTTCAAGAAGTTCCTGAACAAGAGGAGGGGTACTGTTAAAGCTCAGAAGTGGCCGCACATTGATAAATGGATGCCTATCCAATTCAATGATGCCTGGGAGGAGATAAAGAGAACCTTTTGGTTCTACTATGAAATTCTGAGAGAATGGAGGGGAACAAGCTCAGACACGAATGAAGCCTTCATTGATTACTTATTAACTTTCTATCCTAAGTACCTGCAGAGTTGGATTAACTTAGCAGATGAAGAAAATGCACAGATTGTTGCCCCTGGTCCATATACCTACCCTGATCCAAGATTAGAGAACGGCCTAGTGAATGAGACAGTCATTTCTCAAGAGATTGCTCAGTATGCCATCCAATTAGGACTGACAGGAAACAACCCAGATATCATCAAAGAAAGGGATGCACTGAAAAAGAGATATTATGGGATGTTCAACCTGGAGGTGCCTGAGGATGAGGTTGAAGAAGATTGAAGAGCTGATTGAAGATAGAAGACTGAAGACTCTTTGTACTTTTGTTTTTGTTTTTGATAATTTCATTGTACTCTGTAACTTCTATCTTACAATCAATGAAAACTTTATCTTTATACTCAAAGATAATATCTCATTATATTTTTACATGTCTTTTATGTTTTGATATGCCTTTGTGATGAATTTGTTGGAAGAATTTGCCATTCTTGGATTGTAATAGAAAAACTGAAACTTGAGTATATGTTAGGTGTTTTTGTAACAAGATGGTTTTGGCATCATCAAAAAGGGGGAAATTGTTGGGAGATGAATTTAATAAAGAAGATTTTGATTAGATCCCAAAACCCCTGAGTATGACATGTTCAGGATAATCTTGATAGTTGAGTCAGGATTCAGTTTAGAGTGTTCAGGATGTTATCTGCACCATGTATAGTCAGCAGATATAGATCAGGTTAGATTTCAAGATTCGAAGACTCAAGATGAAACTAAAGTTTAAAAGTCTCAAGATGAAACCAAGTTTCAAGTCTCCGTGATGAAATGGAAGTCTCAAGATGAAATCAAGTTTCGAAGTCTCAAGATGAAACTGGAAAGTTTCAAGTCTCAAGATGAAATCGAGAAATCAAGACTCAAAAGATGAAACCGAGAAATCAAGACTCAAGATATCAATCAAGATATCATCAAGACTCGTAAGACATCAAGACTCAGAAGACTCAAGATATCAAGACACATGAGTTAATCAAGACTCGTAATTCATGTAATGCTCAAGATAACCTGAATGTTCCGAGGCACTGAATAATATCTATCTGAAGGCTACAAAAATGAGAAAAATGCAATTACTCAGAAAAATAGATATTGCCCAAGACATTCACATGCAGACAAAAAAGGAACTAAAACTAAGTGTTGTTAAGGTTATATCACTCAGAGATATTGACCAAAAAGAGCCGTTATGTTTGTCTACATTTACTGAAGACAAGAACCAATCAGAGGAAGACAACACTGTACTTTACTGACACTGAAAGCGACAGGTCACTGAAGCATGTCAGTAGTACTATGTTCCAGACTGCAAAAAGTGGTGAGTGGCTACATGAAAGCATATTGCCTAAAACATGCAAGAGAATATTCAAACCCTAAAAATAGTCGTTTATCAAACACCATAAGAGGAAACTCATGAAGCTATCTTCTCCAACGGATAGTTTTTCAAGAGTGACCTTGGTGATTGCCTATAAATACTAGTGACCCTCTACATTGAAGGTTACGAGAAATTTGTAAGCAACTCAAGAGCTCAATCTTATTATTGCAAATTGAAGCACTCGAAAACCCAAGAATTTCCCAAGTGCTTTACATTGAAGAGAGCTCATTCACTAAGCCTAGTTTGATAAGATATATCCAAAGCTTAGTAGAGATATCCTAGCCTTTGCATTGTACTTATTGTAAAGGATATCTCATCCTAGTTGGAAACCAACCAGAAACCCCAAACCCTTTGTAAGGTAGTTTGAGTGTGATTGTTGGTGAGTTGGAGTTGTAAAGAGTTAGTAAACTACATTGAGGTAGTCAGAAAACTCTAGAGAAGAAGTGAGTAAACTATCTTGGATAGTCAGAAAGCTTGTGTGTGTTTGAGTAAGTAAACTACAGTGAGGTAGTCAGAAAACTCAAAGTAGAAAGGTTAGTAAACTACATTGAGGTAGTCAGAAAACCTTAGGAAGTGGTTAAGGAATTTCTCTGAAGGTCAGAGAGAGTGGATGTAGGAGCTTGAGTCTCTGAACCACTATAATTGTTGTGTTGTTTTACTTTCTTTATTGCAATGTTATCTGTTGCATGTTTTTCACTGAAAGCATTATTCACTGATATTCAGTTGGAACCAATCCACTGAACTTGCATCTAACTGATCACAGCCTTAATCACTGTTTCATTAAAAGGAAGGTTTTCAGCAAAGCTAAAAACGAGTATAAACTTAGGGCCAACCATTCCGCACACTTGAGTAGCTAGAACAGATAGTTACCAAACTGAACTAACTCTACTGAGGGTTCAGTAAGATAGTTATCTGATCCAAGCAGCTCAGGATCTCTGAAAAACTCAGGCTCAGTTGGGATTATCTGAGGCTTCTGAAAGCAGCTCAGGATCACTGTCTCAGGTAGACTTTGACTCAGGGCGATCTGTGCTTCTCAGGGCCAAATCATCAGGACAACCTGACCCATCTGAACTCAGTGAAAGAAAAGTTTTAAAAATCACTGAACACGTGTATTCCCCCCCCATACACGTGTGAGACTCGTTAGCACCGGGACCAACACTTTGTGTTGATAATAAGTTGAAGAAATAAAATGGCAGGGTTTCGGTACTTGGGGAAATTAGCAAGGGAAAATTAAGAGTTGGGAGGGAGTCTATTTATAGGAAGAAGAGTGGTGTTGGGAGAAAAATATGAGTGAATGGTGGCTATGTGTTTCATGTGGCCACAAATTCACTTTGTTAGATATTTTATTTCCTACAACTTGTGTTACCACTTGATATTTACTACATAATATATCTGTATTGTAAAATCGTAGTTTCATTAATTAAAAATCATGATTTAGTTAGAATTAATTGTTTAGAACTTTTAGAACTTAAATCGTCACGTTCCGAGACCAAAATTATTTATTTAATTATTTATTTAAAAATTTATTTTTCTTAAATTTCTCAATAATTCTAATTTAGTTAGACGGAGTAGATTTTTCCACCGTCGTATTTATTATTCATTAAATTTTTGATTTTTATACCGAAACCTTAATTATTTAAAATATTCTTTCCTCGTAATATTTGTTGGGAAATGAATTTAATAAAGAAGATTTTGATTAGATCCCAAAACCCCAGAGTATGACATGTTCAGGATAATCTTGATAGTTGAGTCAGGATTCAGTTTTAGAGTGTTCAGGATATTATCTGCACAATGTATAGTCAGCAGATATAGATCAGGATAGATTCTGAAGACTCAGTAAGTTTCTGAAGAAACTGAAGTTTCTGAAGACTCAGTATGAGACTGAGAATATGAAGACTCAGTGTGAAACTGAGAAACTAAAGACTCAGCATGAAGACTCAGTATATCAATCAGTATATCTCTGCAGACTCAGAAGACACTGAAGACTGAAAATATTGAAGACTGAAGTCAAAGGATACTGAAGGCACAGTAATTACTGAAGACTCAGTAATGTACTGAATACTAAGTATATCCTGAATGTTCCGAGGCACTGAAGCTGAGGAATATAGCCGTTGGAATCCAGCTGACGTGGACCAATGAGAGGAAGACAACCAGCCTGAAAAAGCTGCAGAACTTACAGAGAATAGTATGGATTTGAATGTGATTCTCTCCAACGGTAACATTCAAATCCACACTATAAATACAAGATCTTCCATCAAATTAAGTGTGGAGAATATGCACAAGATGCTACAGAGCCAAGAGCCTTATAGTCAAGCATTCCCACCCTAGAACACAAGTCTGTAGATATACAAATATATTCAAAGAGCGTTCTAGAACCCAACCTAAGCAACCCACGATGTATCATAAGCTTAGAGAGATTTTCCCAACCTTAGCATTGAGGCTAAACAAATGTAAGGGAAAATCTCACCATAGTTGGAGACAACACCAAACCCAAAACCCATTCTCGTAAGAGATAACTAGTGGTGAAGTGGGGTAGTTGTTAGGCAATCCCGAGTGAGGGTGATAAGTCCCGTTGGAGTGTGAACTCGTTAAACATCTAGAGGCGAGCCCGAGAAGGTGATAAGTCCAGTTTGTGTTAGTAAACTGCAGAGGTAGTCAAAAAGCTCAGAGTTGTAAAGGTTAGTAAACTACAGAGGTAGTCAGAAAACCTTAGGAAGTGTTTGAAGGAATTTCCCTAGGAACAAGGAGAGTGGATGTAGGAGCTTGAGCCTCTGAACCACTATATATTGTTGTGTTGTTTACTGCTTTACGTTCTTATCTAGTCATATGCAATCGATCATAAGCAAAACACAACACATGAGCTTAAAAGAGAAAAATCTGGAATCACCATTCCTTCACCCCTGTTTTTATATGCATCCCTTTTCATGTTTTGCTTCCGCACACGCAAAATGGGTTTTTCCACCGGGTCCCAACAAGTGGTATCAGAGCAGGAGTTCAAAAGGTTCACTTAATTTTAGAGTGATCACCTGAACTGATCTTTTTAAAGGAAAACCAGTTTCTTTAAAAATGCATATATTTTAATGTTTTGGCGTCCTTGTTGGATATTTGAGCTTTGATGAATTATGCCAAGACATTATCAACTTGTGTTATTCAAGAAAATTTACAGATAACAAGTTGAGGGGGAACGAGAGAACAAATTGAGGGGGAACTAACGGAATCAAAAGTAGATGATCGAAATCAGACGAGGCTGCAGAAGAGACTGATCAAGATCAGACGTGATCGAGATCAGATTTGAAGATAAGCAGATGAGACTGATCGAGATCAGACGTGATCTAGATCAGATATGATATACCTGATATGCTAACCTGATATGATGTACTTACCAGATGCTATCCTGATATGTTGATCTGAAGATGTGTTGATCTGATCAGTCGAGCTGATTAGATCAGGCAAAGAAGAAATCAGATAGCCTGTGTAAAAGAAATCTGAGACTCAGTAAGATCTGAGACTCAGTAAGTAAAACTAATATGAGAATCAGTAAGTAAAACTGATCTGAGAATCAGTAAGTAAAAGAGACCTGAGGGTCATGATGTCTGAAGTTAGAAGAAACTGAACTCAGTCAGCCTGAGTGTCAGTATGCTTGATCAGACAAGGTCTGCTGAATCGAGAAACCTGAGACTCAGAATGTCACTAAAGACACTGAGAGCTCAGATAGATCTGAGGCCAGGAGCCGAGCTGAAGATCAAAGAAGACTGAAGACCAAGACTGAAGACTTGTATTTCTTTATGTTTTTGTCTTTATTTTCTGATAAGTTCATTGTAAACTGTAATAGTCTATCATACATCAATGAAACTTTATCTTTATGCTCAAAGATAATACCTCATTATCTTTTTACATGTCTTTATATTTGATATGCCTGATTATTGTTGTTTGGTGATGAAATTGTTGGGAGATTCATTGCTGAAGTAATTGTTGAGAGATATATCAATCTTGTAATAGGAAAAACTGAAACCTGAGTATAGGTTAAGTGTTTTTTGTAACAAGATGGTTTTGGCATCATCAAAAAGGGGGAAATTGTTGGGAAATGGATTTAATAAAGAAGATTTTGATTAGATCCCAAAACCCCTGAGTATGACATGTTCAGGATAATCTTGATAGTTGAGTTAGGATTCAGTTTTAGAGTGTTCATGATATTATCTGCACAATGTATAGTCAGCAGATATAGATCAGGATAGATTCTGAAGACTCAAGAAGTTTCAAGAAACGAAGTTTCGAGATGAAACCGAAGTTTTCAAGACTCGAGATGAGACCGAGAATCAAGACTCGGTGCAGAAATCGAGAAACTAAAGACTCAGCATGAAGACTCAGTATATCAATCAGTATATCTCTGCAGACTCAGAAGGCACTGAAGACTCAGAAGACTGAAAATACTGAAGACTGAAGTCAAGAGATACTGAAGGCACAGTAATTACTGAAGACTCAGTAATGTACTGAATACTCAGTATATCCTGAATGTTCTGAGGCACTGAAGCTGAGGAATATAGCCGTTGGAATCCAGCTGAGAGGGTGATAAGTCCAGTTTGAGTTAGTAAACTACAGAGGTAGTCAGAAAGTTCAGAGTTGTAAAGGTTAGTAAACTACAGAGGTAGTCAGAAAACCTTAGGAAGTGTTTGAAGGAATTTCCCTAGGAACAGGGAGAGTGGATGTAGGAGCTTGTGCCTCCGAACCACTATACATTGTTGTGTTGTTTACTGCTTTACGTTCTTATCTAGTCATATGCAATCGATCATAAGCAAAACACCACACATGAGCTTAAAAGAGAAAAATCTGGAATCACCATTCCTTCACCCCTATTTTTATATGGATCGCTTTTCATGTTTTGCTTACGCACACGCAAAATGGGTTTTTCCACCGGGGCCCAACAAGTGGTATCAGAGCAGGAGTTCAAAAGGTTCACTCAATTTCAGAGTGACTACCTGAACTGATCTTTTTAAAGGAAAACCCGTTTCTTTAAAAATGCATATATTTTAATGTTTTGGCGTCCTTGTTGGATATTTGAGCTTTGATGAATTATGCCAAGACATTATCAACTTGTGTTATTCAAGAAAATTTACAGATAACAAGTTGAGGGGGAACGAGAGAACAAATTGAGGGTGAACTAACGGAATCAAAAGTAGATGATCGAAATCAGACGAGGCTGCAGAAGAGACTGATCAAGATCAGACGTGATCGAGATCAGATTTGAAGATAAGCAGATGAGACTGATCGAGATCAGACGTGATCTAGATCAGATATGATATACCTGATATGCTAACCTGATATGATGTACTTACCAGATGCTATCCTGATATGTTGATCTGAAGATGTGTTGATCTGATCAGTCGAATTTGATTAGATCGTGCAAAGAAGAAATCGATAATTTCGTGTAAAAAGAAATCTGAGACTCAGTAAGATCTGAGACTCAGTAAGTAAAACTAATATGAGAATCAGTAAGTAAAACTGATCTGAGAATCAGTAAGTAAAAGAGACCTGAGGGTCATGATGTCTGAAGTCGAAGAAATCAACTCGGTCGGCTCGAGTGTCAAGATGTCTTGATCGCACAAGGTCTTTGAATCGAGAAACCTGAGACTCAGAATGTCACTAAAGACACTGAGAGCTCAGATAGACCTGAGGCCAGGAGCCGAGCTGAAGATCAAAGAAGACTGAAGACCAAGACTGAAGACTTGTATTTCTTTATGTTTTTGTCTTTATTTTCTGATAAGTTCATTGTAAACTGTAATAGTCTATCATACATCAATGAAACTTTATCTTTATGCTCAAAGATAATACCTCATTATCTTTTTACATGTCTTTATATTTGATATGCCTGATTATTGTTGTTTGGTGATGAAATTGTTGGGAGATTCATTGCTGAAGTAATTGTTGAGAGATATACCAATCTTGTAATAGGAAAAACTAAAACCTGAGTATAGGTTAAGTGTTTTTTGTAACAAGATGGTTTTGGCATCATCAAAAAGGAAAAAATTGTTGGGAAATGAATTTAATAAAGAAGATTTTGATTAGATCCCAAAACCCCTGAGCATGACATGTTCAGGATAATCTTGATAGTTGAGTCAGGATTCAGTTTTAGAGTGTTCAGGATATTATCTGCACAATGTATAGTCAGCAGATATAGATCAGGATAGATTCTGAAGACTCGGTAAGTTTCTGAAGAAACTGAAGTTTCAGTATGAAACTGAAGTTTCTGAAGACTCAGTATGAGACTGAGAATCTGAAGACTCAATGTGAAACTGAAAAACTAAAGACTCAAAGATGAAGACTCAAGATATCTCTCGCAGACTCGTAAGACATCAAGACTCGTAAGACCGAAAATATCAAGATCAAGTCAAAGGATATCAAGGCACAAGAATTCTATCAAGACTCAAGAATGTATCAATACTCAAGATATCCCTGAATGTTCCGAGGCAATCAAGTCGGAGGAATATAGCCGTTGGAATCCAAATTGACGTGGACCAATGATAGGAAGACAACCAGCCTGAAAAAGCTGCAGAACTTACAAAGAATAGTATGGATTTGAATGTGATTCTCTCCAACGGTAACATTCAAATCCACACTATAAATACAAGATCTTCCATCAAATTAAGTGTGGAGAATATGCACAAGATGCTACAGAGCCAAGAGCCTTATAGTCAAGCATTCCCACCCTAGAACACAAGTCCAGAGATATACAAATATATTCAAAGAGTGTTCTAGAACCCAACCTAAGCAACCCCATTTATGTATCATAGCTTAGAGAGATTTTCCCAACCTTAGCATTGAGGCTAAACAAATGTAAGGGAAAATCTCACCATAGTTGGAGACAACACCAAACCCAAATCCCATTCTCGTAAGAGATAACTAGTGGTGAAGTGAGGTAATTGTTAGGTGTTGGGAGATGAATTTAATAAAGATATATGATTTTGATTAGATCCCAAAACCCCTGAGTATGACATGTTCAGGATAATCTTTATAGTTGAGTCGATTCAGCTTTTATAGTATTCGTGATGATATCTCGCAAAATGTATAGTCGCCAGATATAGATCAAAGTTAGATCTCAAGATTCAAGAACTCAAGATGTTTTCAAGAAACCGAAGTTTCAATATGAAATCAAGTTTCGAGGTCACAAGAAGAAACCGAGAATCAAGACTAAAGCAGAAAGTGAGATATCAAGACTCAAGATGAAATCGAGGAATCAAGACTCAAAGATATCACCAAGATATCCAGAAGACTCAAAAGAATCTGAAGACTCAGAAGACGCTAAAGACTCAAGACTCAAGACACGTAAGATGTAAGATGTAAGAATCAAGATCAAGAATATCAAGGCACAAAAGAATTATCAAGACTCAAGAATGTATGAATGCTCAAGATAAACCGAATGTTCCGAGGCAATCGAACATATCTCCTCAAGGATGCACATCGAGAAGATCGCGATTCCTTAGAAAGTTAGATATTGCCCAAGACATTCAAATGCAGACAAAAGGAACTAAGTCAGAGTGTTGTTAAGGTTATATCAACTCAGAGTATGTAACCAAAAGAGCCGTTGAAAGTGTCTACCTTTAACTGGAGACAAAATTCAAAAAAGAGGAAGACAACACATGCATATCATCGACATCGACAAAGGATGTGTCAAATTTGAAAAAAGATGTCAAGTACTAAAGTTCCAGATCGCAAAAAAGTGAAGACCGCATTTACATGAAAGGTTATTGCCTAAAAACGTGTTAGGAGTTTCAAATCCTAAATATAGTCGTTCTCACACACCATAAGAGGAAACTCACGGGTTATCTCCTCCAACGGATAGTTTTTCAAGAGTGACCTTGGTGTATGCCTATAAATACTTGTGACCCTCTACATTGTAAGGTTATGGGAAATTTGTAAGCAACTCAAGAGCTCAAACTTATTATCGCAAAGTTAAAGCACTCGAAAAACTTAGAATTTCCCAAGTGCTTTTGTATCGAAGAGAGCTCATTAAACTAAGCCTAGCTTGATAAGATATATCCAAAGCTTAGTCGAGATATCCTAGCCTTTGCATTGTACTTTATTGTAAAGGATATCTCATCCTAGTTGGAAACCAACCAAGAAACCCCAAACCCTTTAGAAGGTAGTTTGAGTGTGATTGTTGGTGAGAAGAGTTGTAAAGAGTTAGTAAACTACGCGGAGTAGTCAGAAAGCTCTAGAGGTGAAGTTAGCAAGCTACAGAGGTAGTCTGAAAGCTTGTTTGTGTTTGAGTAAGTAAACTACGGAGGTAGTCAGAAAGCTCAAGGTCGGGTTGAGTAAGTAAACTATGTGGAGTAGTCAGAAAGCTCAGGGCCGAGTTGAGTAAGTAAACTACGCGAGGTAGTCAGAAAGCTCAGGAAGTGATTAGTGAATTTCTCTGAGGATTAGAGAGAGGGACGAGGGAGCTTGAGTCTCGAACCACTATAAATTCTTTGTGGTTTATTGCTTTTATATCGCGGCTTAATCGTGCATTGACTTAAATCTGAAAGTATATTTTCACTGACATTTCAGTTGGAATCAATCCACTGGAAGTTGCATATAATTGAATCACAGTCTAATCACTATTCCATACAAAGGAAGGTTTTCAGCAAAGCTTAAAACGAGTATAAACTAAAGGGCCAACCATTCCGACATCCGAAAGTAGCTAGAACAGATAGTTACCAAACCGAACTTACTCTTCCGAGGGTTCAAGAAGTTAGTTATCCGATCCAAGCAACTCAGGATCTCTCAAAAACTCAGGACTCGGTTGGGATTATCCGAGGTTTTCGAAAAGCAAATTTCAAGATCACCGTCTTAGTAGACTTTGACTCAGAGCGATCTCAGGCTTCTCAGACCAAATCTTCAGGACAACTGACCTAAGTCGACCTCAAGAAGAAAAAAGTTTTAAAACCACTGAACACGTGTATTCCCCCCCCCATACACGTGTAAGACTCGTTTGCACAGGGACCAACATTAGGCAATCCCGAGTGAGGGTGATAAGTCCCGTTGGAGTGTGAACTCGTTAAACATCTAGAGACGAGCCCGAGAGGGTGATAAGTCCAGTTTGAGTTAGTAAACTATGAGGTAGGTAGTCGTAAAAGCTCGAGTTGTAAAGGTTAGTAAACTACAGAGGTAGTCAGAAAACCTTAGGAAGTGTTTGAAGGAATTTCCCTAGGAACAGGGAGAGTGGATGTAGGAGCTTGAGCCTCCGAACCACTATACATTGTTGTGTTGTTTATTGCTTTACGTTCTTATCTAGTCATATGCAATCGATCATAAGCAAAACACAACACATGAGCTTAAAAGAGAAAAATCTGGAATCACCATTCCTTCACACCTGTTTTTATATGCATCGTTTTTCATGTTTTTCTTCCGCACGTGCAAAATGGGGTTTTCCACCGGGGCCCAACAATATTTTTATTATATAGTTTATGGTAAATCTTAGATATTTCATTCTTAAATGCTACGAGTGCTCTTGTTTGAAATACTCGTTCGATCCCTGAAAAATCAAAATCTTTGTAAACATATACGCTCTAAAATCATTAGGAAAAATCTTACATTAAATATTCCTTTTATGCTCGTTTCTTTTATTATTCTAATTAAAACTGGGACGGGGTATTACACTTTTTGAGATTTGAAAATAATATTTCTAAGTTCAAATGTGTAGACCTTTAATATTTTCGGGTAACTTACTGTTTACTACATTTGACAATAAACTATTAGTAATGGATACATTCTACTTTAATGTTGCTATCCACTAAAAGTAGTGTTAACTACTTTGCCCATTTTACCCACACTCAGGCTCAGTTGGTTCAATTGAGAGACAATTTTGGCAGAAGTATTTGATTTGACAGGCAACAGACGACAACTTTTTTCACATTTGATTTGATAGACCATTTTCTTTCCCATTTTTAAAATATAAGGATAGTAACCTCCATAATTTTAAAAAATTTACTGCACCTTTTTAACAATGATATCATTTGAAATGATAAAATGAAATTACTTTTAAATTTTTTTATTATATTAAAATTAAATTACTTTTAAAATGAAATTATTTTTAAAATTCTTTATTATTTTACATAAATTCTTTATTAAAATTCTACATAATATATTGCATATAAATATAAATTTTGTACATATACAAATTTAAAATCTAAAAAAATCAATCAAAACGTTCCACTCCATATCAAAAAATTTACTGCATATACATTGCGTAGAACATAAAAAATATTGCATATAACATTTATATGGCATGTACATTAAATATTGCATATAACATTTATATTGCATGTACAATAATGGGTATATTAAATATTTTCCTATTTTTTATCATTTTTTTATTTATTGGTCACGATTTTTCCATCACATTTTCTTATCAAAATTATTATTATTAGTCCTTTACTATTTCTTATTTATAATCAACATAAAAAAAAAGGTAATGAGATGAGTTTTTTTTTTTTAAAAAATTTATCCACTTTAATTGAAATAGTTTTTTTAATATATTTTCTTTTAATTTCAACAATTATTTTATTTTAATATTAATAAAATAATTAATAATAAGGAAAAAATTAAATGTGTTCTTCAAATTCAATAAAATTTTATTTATAAAGAAGATGCATTATTAAAAATAAAAAAATGCATTGTTACAAAATACATTGTATATACTGTAACACCCAAGATATTTCAATCACCATAAGTTATTAAAAAGAAAGATATAAGTTATATTTATTAAAAGAATTAAATATGAATTATTGAATATTTATGTCTAAATATATGTTATGATATCTAAGTTAAAATATTTTTTTTTAAAAAAATGTACAAATTTATATGTGGGTACATGTACACGCCTGGAAACAAAATAAAGAGAAGATGAGTTATTTTGGCTTGATCGTTACTTTTTTTTTTTTATAAGTCCATATATTTATACCTTTTTATTATTTATTTTCTTTTATTTAAAATATAATGTGTAGATAAGTTTTGGCCCCAAAATTTTCTAAATTTGATTGAATACATCTAAATCTTTAAACCCACGTCTGAGATTTTAATGGCCATTATCTCGTTAAGTACCTCAACTGAAATCTACACCGTTCCTATTATAAATTCTGCCCAAGACTTCAGTTTATTCATCTTTCAAAATTACTCAAATTCATAATATTTTCTCTCGTCCGTCGAGCCATCTTTCTTCTTAATTTTACTTTAAGCGAAAACACTGTTGTGCTCTCGTGCAACTCTCACTGGACTTCAATATTCTATTTGTTTTGGTGTGAGGTAATCCTCTTACTTAATAATTAATTATTTTCATTGTTTACTTCTAATAGTAATTACTTCTAGGTGACGTGGATTAAAATACTTCATTACATCATTTGCATCATCGGCGTCGAATTGAGGTGGGATTTTTACTTGCTTTATTATCTTTGAATATTCATGTGAATTTAATTGTTGCTTGCTACATGTTTTACGTGGATGTGTTATATTGAATTATTTGGTTACTCGATGGAAAAGATCGTTGTAACTTGCGGGGACTTCGGTCCAGGATGGAAAAGATCCTTCGACGCAACTCCACCGTATACAGATTGACCAATACGACTCAGGATGGAAAAGATCATTGACTCGTTATATTGATTATGATGCATGTTATGTGAGTTTATGATTTTATTTATGTGCTATATTTGATTATAACATTGTGAGGGAATCCCACCGAGCTAGTTGTTTTGTTCATCCCAATCCTTAACATTTTGCAGAGTAATTATGGAGTGCGGTGGAGGGCCAATGGATTGTCTCGAGACATTATTTTGCATTTTCTTAAGCAAACTATTTCATTGCATATTTCTTGCTTCACTTGAATATTGAGAATTGGGTTTTGACATTATTTTCAGTAGCATTGGGTCATATTATTTTATTTTAAAGTGGTTATGTCTAGCATTGAGACAATTTAATAGAATTTCTAGTAGTTAAGTTATTTTTTTGAAATTATTAATGTTAATCGCTTTCGCTGCAAACTTTGAAAATTTTAAAATGCATTGTTTTTATTTAGTTATAAAAAAAAAATTGGATACTTTTCTTTTAAAATTGCCTTAAAAAAAGTGCTATGAAAATTGGGATGTGACAGTGTGGTATCAGAGCAGGTCTACGTTCTTATAGACTTGTAAAAGGAAAATCTATTTATAGAGTCTTACCATTTCTTTTAAATAAATCATTTGTAAAAAAAAAAAAAATCTTTCTCTTTAATCAAGAAAATAAAATATTATTTTTACAAAAGAATTTTAAATCATGCATTATTGAGTATAAGTTACGGCATCCACCACCGCCCACCGCTACAACTCCAAGGTATGATATGAAAGTTTACAAGTTATATTATTAAACGATCTTGGAAAAGATAATTGTATAATATATGATTCATGATATTGAAATGGTTGAGTTGATAAAAAAATTTACTATTTGGTCATGGAAAAGATGATCAAATGAAATTGCGATTTATGACATGGATTGACTAACTAGGATTTTTTTTTTACGAAAATGACATACAATTTATGACACGAAAATGAATAACTATGATTTACGATGATTAAACAATTTACTTCCTAATAACTATGGTGATTGATAGATACGATGGATAGAGGTGTTAAGATTAGGTGACCTTAAATAATTTTGGGTACTAAGACAGTCGAATTCTTATAGGATCACGCCACCACGTGTTGCACCAGCTGCACCGGCCGATCAGCTTCAAGTGGCGAAGCAATTTAACAGCTTCAAGCCCCCTGTTTTTAATGGTCGAGATGGACCGGCAGCGCTAGAGGAATGACTAGAAAGGATTGAAGATATACTTGGATTGTTGATGTGTACAGACGCTCAAAAGGTGTCCTGCGCTACGTTCGTGCTACAGGAGGACGCACGGATATGGTGGAAGTCCTATAAAGGCATGCGCCCCGCAAACGAGATAGCATCACTCACCTGGGAAGGATTTAAACGGGTCATAAATGAAAAATATTGTCCACCATTATACAGAGTGAGAATGGAGACAGAGTTTTTCAATTTGAAACAGGGAGATATGAAGGTGGATGAGTACGAGCGGGAGTTCAGCCGTTTATCTCGTTTTGCTCTGCATTTGGCCGACACTGAGGCCAAGAAGGTACAAAGATTCAGGCTGGGTCTTCGATCTGAGATTCGAAATGTAGTAGCTGGCCAGGGAATAACAACTTTGGCGGAAACGTATGCTCGTGCTGAAGAGATTGCAAATAGTATAGCTATGGATGCGCCAAAGCCAAAATTGATGGAATTTTCAAGGAAGAGAAAATGGAATGGTGCAGGGTCAAGCGGAAACCCAACTCCTAACAAACAAGGACGTGCATCAGGAGCTGAAATGCCCATAGGGAATGCAAATCGACTAGATCAACCAGCTTGCAAGAATTGTGGTAAGAACCATAGTGGAGAGTGCTTAATGGGAAAGAACATATGTTACTGGTGCAAGGCGGAGGGGCGTAGCATTGCTAATTGTCCAAAGACGAATAATGCAAGAGGTGGAAACAGGTCGAACCCCGGATCAGGTGGCAGAGCTAGGATGTTTGGTATGACCCGAGGAGAAGCTGATAAGCAACCTGGTACTATGACATGTATTCTTACAGTGTCAAATATTCTTGCTCTTGTACTTTTAGATACTAGGGCAACACATTCTTTCATGTCTGCAAAGTTTAATTTATTGTCTGGGGAAAAGGGGATGAGGGTAGAAGAACTATTAATGATAAGTATTCCCTCTGACAAAATAGTAAGTACTTGTACGGTGGTTAAAAATGCGAAAGTTGATGTGAGCGGACATAATTTAGAAGCTGATTTATATGTGTTAGATATGAGAGACTTTGATGTTATTCTGGGGATGGATTGACTTAGTAAATATCAAGCTGATATTAAGTGTCGTGAGAGAGAAGTGACTGTGCACCTACCTAGCAAAGAAGAAGTTGTTTTCTTTGGGGTTAAGTCTAAAATTGCGGCACAATTGATAAGTGAAATGAAGCCGACAAAGATGCTGAGGAAGAACAGTTATCAGGGTTATCTAGTCAATGTGATGGGAGACCAGAAACCAGAAGCGAATGTTGAGGACGTACCAATCGTTCGAGAATATCTTGACGTCTTCCCAAAGGACTTACCTGGAGTTCCACCTGCCAGACAAGTTGAGTTTACTATTGACCTAGTACCCGGAGCAGCACCGATATCGAAAGCACCCTATAGGATGGCACCGAAAGAGTTACAAGATCTAAAGGTTCAGATACAAGGTCTCTTGGACTTGGGATTCATACAACCGAGTGTTTCACCATGGGGAGCACCTGCTTTATTCGTGAAGAAGAAGGATGGGACGTTAAGGATGTGCATTGACTATCGGGAGTTGAATCGACTCACGATTAAGAACAAGTACCCGTTGCCAGGAATTGAAGACTTGTTCGACCAATTGAGAGGAGCTGGGATATTTTCCAAGATTGATCTTCGATCAGGATATCATCAACTGAAGGTCAAGGAAAGTGATACTATGAAGACGGCATTTAGAACTCGCTATGGCCACTACGAGTTTGTAGTAATGCCTTTCGGACTGACTAACGCTCCTGCAGTGTTTATGGACTTGATGAACCGAGTTTTCCATCCATTCTTAGATCGATTCGTCATAGTGTTCATTGATGACATTCTGGTGTACTCGAGAGATGAGGCATAACACGAGGAACATTTGAGAATTGTGTTAGAAACGCTTCGCAAGGAGAAATTGTATGCAAAGTTCAAGAAGTGTGAGTTTTGGTTGAAGCAAGTTGCCTTCCTCACATGTGATAACGACTAAAGGAATTGAAGTTGATCCATCAAAAGTGGAAGCTGTTAATGATTGGTGCAGACCTACGAATGCACATGAGATTCGTAGTTTCCTAGAATTGGCTGGTTATTATCGAAGATTTATTGAAGGATTTTCAAGAATAGCTGCACCAATGACGCATTTGACAAGAAAAGGAGAAAAGTATGAATGGAGCGAGAAGTACGAGGAAAGCTTCCAAGAGTTAAAGCAGCGACTTACATCTGCCCCAGTTTTGACGATTCCAGATCCTACCAAGGATTTTGTGGTCTACAGTGATGCTTCGAATCAAGGACTTGGATGTGTTTTGATGCAAGGTGGAATGGTCATTGCCTACGCCTCAAGGCAATTGAAGACTCGTGAACTGAATTATCCAACTCACGATTTGGAGTTAGCTGATGTTGTTCATGCCCTGAAGATATGGAGACACTATCTGTACGGAGGGAGGTGTGAGATTTACTCGGATCACAAAAGTCTAAAGTACATCTTCACACAAAAAGAGTTGAACATGAGGCAAAGACGATGGTTGGAGCTAGTGAAGGATTACGATTGTACAATACATTACCATCCAGGTAAAGCCAACGTAGTAGCCGATGCCCTAAGCAGGAAGACCAGAGCCGAGTTAAGTATGTTAACCGAACAAGAACAGTTGATAAAGGAGTTTGCGGAAATGAAGATCGAGATGGTCTCAGGACCAAGAAGTGTTACAATTTTAGCAAACTTGGTAGTCCAACCAAGATTGAGGGACATGATTAAGAAGGAGCAGTTCAAGGATGAATTGTTGCGAAAAGCGAAAGAGCGTACTCTCAAAGGAGAAGATAAGAGTTTTGTAGTGGCTGATGATGGAGCTTTGTATTATGAGGGAAGAATTTGTGTGCCCGGAGATGTTGAGATTAAATAAATAATATTTGAGGAAGCACATAATACACCTTATGCTGCTCATCCGGGTAGTAAAAAGATGTACCATGACTTACGAAGAATATTTTGGTGGAGTGGAATGAAGAAGGACATCGCTAAGTTCGTGGAAAGGTGTTTGATTTGTCAGCAAGTAAAGGCAGAACATCAATGTCCCTATGGATTACTACAACCACTTAAGATCCCGGAGTGGAAGTGGGAACACATAACGATGGATTTTGTTACGGGGCTGCCATGAACGGTTAAAGAAAATAATGCAGTTTGGGTTATTGTGGATCGTTTAACCAAATCTGCACATATTAGTCCAGTGAAGACTACTTAAGATGGAGCAGTATGCACAGACCTATATTCGGGAGATTGTGAGGTTGCATGGAGTACCAGTTTCTGTTGTGTCCGATAGAGATACGCGGTTTACGTCGGGATTTTGGAAGAGCTTACAGATAGCTATGGGAACTAAGTTGAACTTCACTACAACTTATCATCCGCAATCTGATGGGCAATCAGAGAGAACGATTCAGACTTTGGAGGATATGTTGAGAGCGTGCGTACTTGAGTTGAACAATAGTTGGGAATACTATTTACCTTTGGTTGAGTTTGCTTATAATAATAGTTTCCAGACGACTATTGGAATGACTCCTTATGAGGCGTTATACGGGAGAAAGTGTCGCTCACCATTGTATTGGGATGAGGCTGGAGAAAGAAAGTTATTAGGACCCGAGATGTTGAAGAAAACAATTGAAGTGGTGGAGAATGTAAGGGAGAAGATCAAAGTGGCTCAAGATAGACCGAAATCTTATGCAGACAGGCGGAGGAAGGACTTACAGTTCAACAAGGGAGAGAAGGTGTTTTTGAAAGTTTCCCCTACAAAGGGAGTCATACGTTTTGGAAAGAGAGGAAAATTAAGGCCAAGGTTTGTGGGACCATTTGAGATACTCGAGAGAGTTGGTGACTTAGCCTATCGATTAGCTTTACCTCCGGAATTTGCTGCTGTGCATAATGTGTTTCACGTTTCCATGTTGAGGAAGTATGTTCATGATCCGGAGTTTGACTTATGAAGAGAAGCCGTTGGCCATTTTGGAGAGGAAAGTTCACAGATTAAGAAATAAAGATATTGCAATGATCAAGGTTCAGTGGAACCGTCATAGTGAGAATGAGGCAACTTGGGAACGTGAAGATGAAATACGTGTCAAGTATGCAAAATTATTTGCCCATGGTACGTTTTAAATTTCGAGGACGAAATTTTCTTTAAGGGGGGTAGGATGTAACACCCAAGATATTTCAATCACCATAAGTTATTAAAAAGAAAGATATAAGTTATATTTATTAAAATAATTAAATATGAATTATTGAATATTTATGTCTAAATATATGTTATGATATCTAAGTTAAAATATATATTTTTCTTAAAAATGTACAAATTTATATGTGGGTACTTGTACACGCCTGGAAACAAAATAAAGAGAAGATGAGTTATTTTGGCTTGATCGTTACTTTTTTTTTATAAGTCCAAATATTTATACCTTTTTATTATTTATTTTCTTTTATTTAAAATATAATGTGTAGATAAGGTTTGGCCCAAAATTTTCTAAATTTGATTTAAATACATCTAAATCTTTAAACCCACGTCTGAGATTTTAATGGCCATTATCTCGTTAAGTACCTCAACTGAAATCTACACCGTTCCTATTATAAATTCTGCCCAAGACTTCAGTTTATTCATCTTTCAAAATTACTCAAATTCATAATATTTTCTCTCGTCCGTCGAGCCATCTTTCTTCTTAATTTTACTTTAAGCGAAAACACTGTTGTGCTCTCGTGCAACTCTCACTGGACTTCAATATTCTATTTGTTTTGGTGTGAGGTAATCCTCTTACTTAATAATTAATTATTTTCATTGTTTACTTCTAATAGTAATTACTTCTAGGTGACGTGGATTAAAATACTTCATTACATCATTTGCATCATCGGCGTCGAATTGAGGTGGGATTTTTACTTGCTTTATTATCTTTGAATATTCATGTGAATTTAATTGTTGCTTGCTACATGTTTTACGTGGATATGTTATATTGAATTATTTGGTTACTCGATGGAAAAGATCGTTGTAACTTGCGGGGACTTCGGTCCAGGATGGAAAAGATCCTTCGACGCAACTCCACCGTATACAGATTGACCAATACGACTCAGGATGGAAAAGATCCTTGACTCGTTATATTGATTATGATGCATGTTATGTGAGTTTATGATTTTATTTATGTGCTATATTTGATTATAACATTGTGAGGGAATCCCACCGAGCTAGTTGTTTTGCTCATCCCAATCCTTAACATTTTGCAGAGTAATTATGGAGTGCGGTGGAGGGCCAATGGATTGTCTCGAGACATTATTTTGCATTTTCTTAAGCAAACTATTTCATTGCATATTTCTTGCTTCACTTGAATATTGAGAATTGGGTTTTGACATTATTTTCAGTAGCATTGGGTCATATTATTTTATTTTAAAGTGGTTATGTCTAGCATTGAGACAATTTAATAGAATTTCTAGTAGTTAAGTTATTTTTTTGAAATTATTAATGTTAATCGCTTTCGCTGTAAACTTTGAAAATTTTAAAATGCATTATTTTTATTTAGTTATAAAAAAAAATTGAATACTTTTCTTTTAAAATTGCCTTAAAAAAAGTGTCATACAATATAAATATATTGTATATACACATTGCATACAATATAAATACATTGCATATAACAGAATTACATTGCATGGTACATTACAAAAATCTCCACAAACCATCTAACTATACACATTAGCACCAAAAAATATCTTTCTAGCCATAATGTTGAAAAGTATATTGTATACACCCAAAATAGCTTTAATGGTATTTTTTACCCTTTTTTGGTAGTGGGTAGTAATTTAAAACAGTAAATGTAGTGCACAACAAGTGGGGTCAAATTTTTGTACTTATCAGCATATTCCCAATATTTTCTACTCTCTTCTTTGAATTTTCCCAATTCGTGCTCTTAAAGATCATAAATTGCACTATCCATTCCTGGAATTTAAAATTCATTTTTATAAATGTATATAAACCTACCAAAACTTTACTGAACTAGGTTCATGAAGATTATACAACAAATTCGATAATATCTTTTAACATACGAAGTACCACGTTATAGCAATTTTGAGATGAATAACTCAAAACCTTCACATATTTTAAGATGTAATATATCTTGTACGCTAAAATATATTGCTTTGTATTGAAAAAAATGGTTCACATAAAAATTACTCATATAAGTACAACAAACTATTAATAATTAAAATTTTCACTTGACTATATATAGGAAAATTGAAGTACAACAAATTGCAAAATTTTAAATTAAGTAAAACAAATAATATACAGGAAAATTCTCATATAAACATGATATCCAAAGTTTAACACGTCACAAAGCCCGTGAAAACTAAAAAAAATCTGGTGGATCCAGGAATTCATAATGGGTTGGGTTATGGAGCAAAAAATTTAGGCCAATAACTTTAGGATATATTTGTTTCGGAACTCATTCTGATTGACTTAGAACTTTACAAATCACGGCTCATTATAATTTGAAATTTAAAATCAGACTTCAACATCTACTCCTACAAAATATACATATAGATCTATTTTTCACAAAATTCAATACAATCATGTCGCTATTTTTTTCACTTTCAATACAATATAACAATACAACATCAATCACTTTTAAATATTGATTTGACATAAAGCAAAATCACACCTACCAAAATCTCAAAATAAACACATATTTTTTTACTATTCACCAAGACTTTCAGAAATCACAGGATTTCAAAGTCATGACTTCCCCCGGACCCCGCACACCTAAATGAAATCTAAAAACAAACCTATATACCCTGATACAAAATAACATTTTCAAGGTTTACGAAGACGAGACTTTAAGGCATAAAATTCATCCATAGTTGCAATTAACCAGGGTGGATTGATGGGGCAAATTCTAAAATGTTATATATAATATATGAGGTATATATAAAATTTGTATTGGGCTAAAGCCCACATTAGCTCACTCATAGATCCGCCTTGTAAAAGTATTAGACCTGAAGTGTTGTTATAGCTGAAATTCACTGAATTTCTTAATTTTATGATTCATTTGATTTGGGAATGATAATGATAGTACGTAGGTATCATTAAGAGATCAATCATTATTGAATTATTTATTGTATTATTGTTGCTTGGTTAGAAAATAAATAATGAATATCATTTGAGGAGGATTGCGTAAGTGATTTTAGTAATGAAAGTAGGGTAGGAGTTCACATGGTACCTCACCAAGATTCTTTCATTCAGTTCCTACAGCTAGGCGCAATGTTTGGATACCAACCTAAAGGTAAATTCGCTTCTATTATTTGGATTGAAACCGTTTGAGTTTTATGGAACTGCAGAAACAACATAACTTTTTAGGGTATCATCCCTGATTTTTCAAAACTATCGAAAGAGATAAAGGCAAGATCATGGTCATGGATTGTAGCTAAAAATTCTAAGAGTATGAGTCTTTCTTTCTCGAATTGGCTAAGAGATCCTAGATCTGTCTGTCCTTTGTTTACTTTATCTTGAGAGGAGTCGTTGTCTCATGTAATATCTTTTCTATGTATTATACTCTTTTGTAAGGGTGAGTGTACCCTTAAACCTCAATTCTAATTACTTAATGGAAAGATTTTTTTGTTGATAAAAATAATAATAATGAAAGTAGGATAATTAATTACTACTTCTATTCTCATTATGAGTGTATCAAAATTATCAAACAATATTTATTGGAATGATCGATTCTCATTACCGGCCCCTTTTATTACCCCAATCAAGCATACCCTTAATGGTTGGTAACTATTCTTTTGCTTGCTTATTGTAGCCTTAATTTTCATATTCTTGGATATATCTCATTGAATTCTTCATTTCAAGATTTTTTTGTTGTGATCACAGTCATTCGGGAATAGATATATGCTGCTATTTATGATCAAAAACATCATGGGACATCATTTTCAGTTTTAAAATTATATGAGCCAAGAATCAAGTCAACAAGGGAGAAATAAAAATTATTCATCCAAAATGTGTTACGAGTTTAGCATGGTGATCTTATTTGTTTGATTCTTAATCAAGAATAGAAAATGACGTTTACACATTTTGGTGTTACTTTGATTAATCAGCTCAGAAATATGGTGTGCCTTTAGATGAAAATATAAGATTACATTTTAAAAACCCGAGTTCACGAAAAATATTTTTTAAACAATAATAAAGCATAAACATAATAGTGATAATGTTTATATATACCAATAATAGTGTGTATATGTAACAATGATATTTGAAGAAATAGAATTTACCGTGAACTCGAATTTATACAAAAGATTTTGTTTATAATTTTAATATGATGACAATATTTTTCCAATTGTTTTTAGGAAAAAATTCATTTTCATCCCAAATCTTTAGGAAGAAATTCAATATCATCCTATTATTTGTTGAGCTTATTACCGAGGCTTTTAACACTGTTGACAGTGAGAAGATTTTACGAACTTCACCTGCTCCGGGTGATATCCCGGATAGACAGATTTGGCATTTTGATCGACGAGGACGATATACGGTGAAATCTGGCTATCACCTCGCTTTACGCATTATCTATGATATACAAGTGTATGAGGAGACGGCATGGAAGAAAATCTGGAGATATAAGGTTCCGCCTAAAAGTAGGGTATTTTATTGGCGATTGTGTAAAGGGTGGTTAACTCGTGAAAGCTAAAATTGCGTGCGGGTATGTGTGGGGTGTCGCAGATTTGTCCACAGTTTCTAGTGCTAGTGAGACGGTCCGCACCTATTTGTAGATTGTGAGTTTGTGAGGCGATGTTGGGGGGCACCGCACCGAACACGGCCGATAGACTCGCATTATGAAGTCAACTCGGTCAATGCCTTGTTTCTACGACTACTATTGACGTTGGGAAATAGGGAGATGGAAAGCGCGATGGCAATGTTGTGGGGGGGTATGGCGTCATGAAATGAGCTTGTTTGAAGGATGTGGTCCAATCCCCCCACAAACGTGGGCTTTCCTTATTTATGCCATTTTAAAATGGCAAAATGTTTGTACGTTTGTTAAGCAGCCTCGAACAATGGGGTGTAAAAGGTGGCACGCTCCGGCCCCGGGTTTCATAAAATGCAATGTTGATGGCAGTTTTTTTGGGGATACTATGGAAACAGGGACGGGTATGGTTATTAGGGATGAAGGGGGTGAATTCATAGCATGTCGAACGATGGTCTGGGTATGATGAGTGTGGACGTTGGCGAGGCTTGGGGAGTGGTCGAAGCTATTAAATGGGTAATCCGCTTGCGTTTCCAGCGAGTGGTCATTGAAACGGACTCCAAACATGTAGCGGAAGCATATAAACGTCGAGATAAGGGGGATACGATCTTTGAGGATTATATTGAGAATGGGAGAATTTGGTTGCGTAACTATCCTTCTATCACCGTTAGTTGGATCTCTAGAGATGCCAATATTTTGGCTCATACGATTGCTCGGGCTTCTCGTAATTTCAATAGCCCCTTTTGTTGGGTTGAGCCACCAGTCTTTGTTGATGGCCTACTCAATAGTTGCACGGAGTGCATCAAATATGTCTTTCTTTCAAAAAAAAAAAAAAAATGCTCCATCCCAACTACATTAAATACAATATTTATCATTATTCCACATTCACAAAGATGTTTGCGTGCCTGTCAAAAAAAAAAAAAAAAACAGATGTTCCTATAGACACCAAAGAATCTGTTTATTTCATAGGAAAAGGAGGGAAAAGAAGGGAAAAAATAATAATCATATTCCACAAGTGTTTGTTATGAATGATGGATGGTTTTTTTCGTTGGCCCGAAAGCTTGTACTTTTTTTTTCTTATTTTGGCCTGATTATTCATACCACCTTCTATGTAGTATTGATAATACAAAACACTATCCTTTGATGTCAGTTGACCTAAATAAATTAAATTTAAATACATCATAATAAACACTTGAAAATGTCTAATATATCACATGAGTTAGTCAAATATAACACACGATTTCATCATATCACTAAATAAACGGCCTACAAATGCACTATAATCTTCACAAAAACCCAAAAATAAGTCTGTATATGCGGATAAAGGCGCGGCTATTGACACCAAATTTTTTACACCCACATAACAACTGTGTTTGATGGTACATAAAGAAAAACTCAGATGTGAATAGCCATACTCTATACATAATTCATTGTATTTATAACGAGATAAAATGTTAACATACACATATATAATCTTATTTGGGCATGGAGCACAAAAAAATACTAGTAAGCATATGTTCAACAATTTTTATTACTTGAACAATTTTATTTTTGTTTCTCTTCCTTCCATGCTTTGACTTGATCGTTGATTTTGGCGGTCACTGCAGCATGAAATCCAGGGTATGGCTCGTACCCAAAAGCATACTGCAGACTCTGTAAGCATCCAACAATGTTTCGTTCATAACGTTAACTAATGATTGATTCAAATGAATATGAATTTTTAGGGATTAAATTTTTTGTAATTCAGTAAGTTTGCATTGTTTTTTAAATTAGTTCCGATTGTTTTGACTTTTTAATTTTAATTCTGTAAGTTTTCAAAAAATTTAAAATTGATTTTTAACCTGTTGCAACAAGTTACCAAAGAGGTAACTTCTGTATGTGTAATTATCTTATATTTTCCTTTAATTTTAAGAGTAGATTTCATGTGCATCAAGGTGCACTCATGTTGCATTTTAGAAAGATGCAACTTGTTATATTGAAGGATGTAACTTGTTTACATTAAACCGTGCAACTATTTTTCAATATTAATAGTTTTACGGTTCAGTATAAACAAGTTGTATCTTTCAATATAAAAAGTAGCATGATTCTAAAGTGTTCTATGAGTGCACGATGCACAGGGATGCATCAAGACACATCATAATTTCGAAGGGCCACTTGAACTTTTTTAATATTAATAATTTTGGGTCGGGTTTAAAGATAACCTGAATATTGAAAAACAAAGTGAATCTGGTCGGTTTGCAGGGTCTAAACCGACCCAAAAATCCAAAAATAAATGAAAATATGCAGAAATCATTTTTCACCACTAAAAAAATAGCAGAAAAATCTCAATTCAAGATTATCAGGATTAAAAAAATTTAGATGACATATCGAAATTAAAAAAAATATATAATTACAAATTTTGCGTTACCTGTTTGGTGACTTACTGTAGCAGGTTAGGATCAATTTCATTTTTTTTAAAGCTTACAGGATTAAAATTAAAAAGGTCAAAACAACTTTCTTTTTCTTTTTTTTTTAGCTCTAAACAACTCATTTAAAAAAGAAACAAAGTTACTAAACTATAAAAAATAAAAATCCCAAATATTTATGAAATGATATTGAAAGATATACCTCGAGCAGAACAAAGAATGGTGCCATAACAAATGCTTGAACAAGGTTGTTCGATAGGGCAGGAGCTCGTTTCTGCAAAATTTATCAAATATAAGCTGGTACCTGAAATTAAAGCAAAAAGTTGATGAAAATGAATGTTAATAATGATCACCTAAAAGACACCATGGCCTAGGACCTGTCCTGTCCAACATAGTATCTGCGTTGTAACAAATACCTGCAGGTAACATGAATCAGTAGAAGGTTCGATTCCAAAAAGTACGCTACTAAATGATCAGACTCATGCTTTAATGATACAAATAGTTCAATCATTTTATATGATGAAATGACTGTTGTATTTTTAATGAAATTAATAAGTGACACATTTTATACCACATCCGTCCCATACTTGTTTACCCCTTTAAAAAAATGGTTCGTCATAACATCTTAAAATTACATCTCATGTTGTTACTTTTAGTTTAAAAAAAATCATTTGTTTTAGTAATAAAATAAAAAGGACTACAATACCCTTAATAAAACACCACTTTTAAAAAAGAAACTGAAAAAATGTTGTAGTTTGCATATTTACCACATTGAAAAGATATTATTGAAGATCCTATCGCTCATATAAAAGAGTGAAGACAAATACTTCTATGCACATAGAGCGGAATAATATTAGTTGTTTTTATTGAGCAGTATTACTTTGTATACAATACGCAGAAGTATGCAGGGTAACACTTAACATGGAAAGGTTTTGATCCACAATTGTTTTTAACTTTTAACAGTATTTCAATTAATACTTAAAGTGTTGAGTCTCTATACATTGAGTATTTTATTTTGAGTTATATATATACACCTGTGTTTTTACTTTTGAAATTCGTTAGAGTGTAAGTATCAAATTTTCATGAAATAAATTTTATATCCTGAAAGATTAATTCCTTATGAATTATTATATACATGTGAAAGAAATTAATACTTTTAAGGACAATATCCTTTTTTGACATGTCTAACCTATTATTAACTCAAACACCCACGCAAATATACAATTTAAGGATATTGCCTTGAATAATTTACACGATATCTATTAATGTCGAGAAAAAGGTTAAAAGAGACTAATTGGATTTACCTACACCAATGATAAGAGCTAGAGCAAAGACACATTTCATCTAACGTTCTAGAGTGCCACTACCCACACCCCAAAATTCTCTAAGCACACCTCAATAAAATTCAAAAATTAGTATACATTACTAAACAAACCCCATTTCATTCTTATTACATCCTTCCTCCAACAAAATAGAAAAAAAATAATACTTTCCTACATTTCTTTCTTTTCATTAATAATCCTCTCCAAAAAAAATATAAAAATTGTGTATTTTATTTATAATTCTTTTTCAAAAATCTAAAAAACTCGTTAAATTTTTTATATAAAATCTGAAATTATTATAAAAAAAAATCAAGTAAATCTTCAAACATATATAAATTCAAATATTTCTTAGCAAAACAGAAATCTTTAAAAAAAAGCTAAATAAAAAATGTAAAAATATAAAAAAAATTAGACTAAATATTAAAAAATAATTAAATTTAAATAATAAACTCTAAAGAATCAATTAAACGTAAATAAGATCTTAAAAAAATAAATTTTAATTAATTTTGAAGATTTTTTTTTTTCAGATTTTATTTAGTTTTAATTGATTTTTATTTTTTTATTTACTTATTTTTAAAATATAGTTATTTTTTAATAATATTTTTCAGAGTTTATTTAATTATTTCAGTTTTTTTTTATTTTTAATTGATTTTTAAAATGTAATTATTTCTAATATTTAGTTATGTCTTTAATTATTTTTAGATTTTAATTAATTTTTTTCATAATTTTTAATTATTTTTCGTGTCTAAATATTTTTAAAAAAGTGAGAAAAAATAAATGACTAATTTTAAAGTGTAAGAGACTTAGATGACTAAAATTAAAGTCAACAAATCAAAATGGGAAAATAATATCCCAATTTATATAGGGTAACTTAGTCATTTTATCTATATCTATTTTTGTTTTTAAAATTATGGGTTGTGTTTAGAGGATTTTGAGGTGTGGGTAGTGGAACTCACTGTTCTAACCTTTAGGGGGGTGTATTGATTGTGGAGTCTGTAGGATTTAGACTTTCAAAATTTGGGGGTATTCAATCCGGATTTTCAAAAGTTTTTAAAAATCATGAGGTATTCAATACGGATTTAAAAAAGTCTTAAAAAATCTTTAGGTAGTCAACAGTCTATGGATTTTAATACTCTATGAATTTTCTTTGATTCTCTTTAAAAAATATGAACAGATTTCACTCTAAAAAATCTCTTCTAACAACCAGAGATTTCTACGTATTCTCTCAGAAGAACTCTGAAGATGAAAGGGATCAGAAGAAAAAAAATATTCGTAATACTTTTCATTTAAACAAGTAATACTGTTCTATTTAAAAATTTATATTTTTCATCTAAATAAGTTATACTTTTCTTTTAAACAAGTAATACTTTTCCTAAAAGAAGTAATATTTTTCTATTTAAACAAGTAATACTTTTCTATTTAAACAAGTTATACTTTTCATTTAAACAAGTTATATTTTTCTTTTAAACAAGTAGTAACACTTTTCTTTTAAACAAGTAATACTTTTCTACTTAAACAAGTACTATTTTTCTATTTAAACAAGTAATACTTTTAAATTTAAACAAGTTATATTTTTCATCTAAACAAGTTATACTTTTCTTTTAAATAAGTAATATTTTTCAATTTAAACAAGTAATACTTTTCATTTAAACAAGTAATACTTTTCTATTTAAACAAGTTATACTTTTCATCTAAACAAGTTATACTTTTCTTTTAAACAAGTAATACTTTTCTTTTAAACAAATAATACTTTTCTATTTAAACAAGTAATACTTTTTAATTTAAACACATAATATTTTTCTATTTAAACAAGTAATACTTTTCATTTACACAAGTAATACTTTTCTATTTAAACAAGTTATACTTTTCATCTAAACAAGTTATATTTTTCCTTTAAACAAGTAATACTTTTCTATTTAAACAAGTAATATTTTTCTATTTAAACAAGTACGGAAGCTAACTACAACAAATAACGAAATTGCTTTCTCAAAACCAACTACAACAAAGAACGGAAGTTAATGCATGGAGAACGAGTATTGCTAATACTATGTAGGAAATGAGGCCGAGGTATAACGGTGATGGAAATGAAGATGTGAATAATAATGATGAATAATAATGTATTTTTTTTGGAACTAATATATTTTGGTATTTTTTCTAAACAATTTGGATAAATTTTTTTATATACAAGTGTGTTCCTTATACATTTGCATCAATAATTCCAGTGTCGGAATCTATGAAAATCCATGTAAATCAATAAAAAAAATATATTCCAAAATCCTGTCAAGTCTATGAAAATCTATGTAAATCAATAAAAAAAGTCAGCCAAACTCTGAACGGAGTCTATGGATTTTCTAAATCCACAGACTTTTTAAAGTCCAAAAAAATCCAATAGAATCCCAATTGAATACACCCCTGTTAGTCTCAGAGTTCTCTGAGAGAATACGTAAAAATATCTGGTTTTTTGAAGAGATTTTGGATAGTGGAATCTATTTATATTTTTAAAGAGAATCATAGAAAATTCAGTATTAAAATTTATAGACTTTTGAATACCTTAAGATTTTTTAAGAGTTTTTAAAATCCGTATTGAATACCTCAGAATTTTTAAAGACTTTTGAAAATCCGAGTTGAATACCCCCAGACTTTGAAAGTCTAAAAAAATCTTACAAACTCTACAACCAATACACCCCCTAAATTGTATATATAAGTTGCAATATTTTAACCAGAATAAATGGAAACTTTAACAAGAATAAGTTGTACCAAATATGATTTGCTGGAAGAGGGTAATGCAGAAAAACTCTACGGGAGAGCCTCAAATTTATTTAATCAGATTACGGTGTTATAAACTCAATTGAAAAATACAGAAGCATTTCTTTTTTTTTTTAAATAATAAACTCAATTAAAGGTAATAGCAAATATAAAATAAAGTGCTTCTTCACAATCCTATTGAGGGCCTATTTCAATTATTACGAACAACTCCTAATTTTTTTTTTCAAAGATATGGGCAGGGACGAGCTACACTAATATATTTTGAGGGGCTAAAAAAATTAAAATGATTGATTTAATATTTAATAATAAATACGATAAGATGTAATATTTTATACAAAATTACTTATAATTTTTGCAGCAATAAAAAAAGAGAAAAAGAAATTTGTTGGGATTAGAAATTTCCAACCGAGAATAAGAGCCCACTTGGTATGATTCGAGAATGGTAATGATAATAGTAATCATGAGTATGATTGAGGGGTTAATAACTGTGGGGTTATTGATTTCAGCATTGTTATTATTTGATTTAAAAGTTAATAATGAGTATCATGTGAGAAGAGAAAAATATTTTTTCAGGACCGTACCTTTGGGGGGTGGCAAAAGTAGGACTGTAACTTTTCAGGCTGACAAATGTAGGACCGTAACTTTTAAAAGTGCAAAATTAGGCCCGTAACTTTTTAAAATATCAAAACTAGGCCCGTAACTTTTTAAAATAGCAATTTAAGGCCAAATTAAGCCCGAATTGCCCTCTTTTCGACTTAATTTGTCCTTAAATTGCTATTTTAAAAAGTTTGAATTCTTTGACCTTGGCCATATGTTTGCAGGATTGAGTTAAACGTTAATGTGGAGGACTCGTGGAAGTGGAAAGGTTCTCCGGATGGAAGATTTAGAACGAAAGATGTATAATATCGTTTTGAGCTCAGAGGTTGAGGAAGAAGAAGCTTTTCCATGGTCAAAGATTTGGTGGAAAGTTATTCCATCAAAAGTTACTGTTTTTACTTGGAAAGTGGTTCGTGGTAAAATCCGGACGAAAGATAATCTGATGAAAAGTGGGTGGTGAGTAACATTGGGTCACCTCTTTGCCCAATTTGCTCGAGCTTCCCGGAATCTCCAAATCACATCCTCATTACATGTTCTTCGGCCTTACAGGTGTGGGAAGCTATCTTGGTTTGGCTTAATAAATCTGTTTTGTATTCAAATTCTTTAAAAGGTCATTTTGTGGAGTTTGTTGGTTCTGAAAAAAGTGAGTTGAAAGATTACGAGTCTTGTGTGACAATGCACAATCTGAAAGCTTTGGAAGAGTAGAAACGAATCGATCTTCAAAGAGAGTGAGTATACTTTGGATAAACTAATAGACGGCATTAAGTTTTACTCATGGAAATGAATTCGTTCTCATTACCCGCTATCGTTTTCTCTCCTTTTGTGGCTTGAGAATGTCATCCCTTAGAGTGTTTACCTTCTAAATTGTAAGTCCTGTTAAATGTTATATATGTCTGGATGTACGATTATGGGATTTGAGTACCCCTTATACTCAATGAATGAATTTATCTTTGCTTTAAAAAAAAAAAGGGTATTCAATTACTTGTTTCTAATTCATTATAGACATGTCAAAACTATCAAGCAATATTAATAGAAATAATTCTCATTATTCCTTCTATAACCTCCAACTATTCGTTAAATTATTTTTTCAGAAATGTTTCTCCTATGGATTCTAGAACTACCGAATATCTAGGAGACCTATAATTTAGGAGACCTATAATTTAGGCCGTAGTGATGCTTAATTACCAAGTTATAATTTATTGCACCAACTGTAAAGATTAGGTAAAGCCTAAATTCAACAGCCATAAAATTGAAGGAACGAAGAAAAACCAATCAAACAAGGAATAAGAGAAATGAAACAATCAAATAGTGAATTTGATTGTTCAAGATACTAATTAATGTTGTTCAAAACGAAATTGAGTGCTTACTCAAAGTCTACTATGTGAAATAGTGAATTTAATACAAACCCCTCTTCTTCAATCATCAAGTTTTTACTTGGAGAAATTAGGGCTAATTCACCTTTTTATATTCAAAATAGAGTGAATACATTAACCCCAATATGGCTAACATGGAAAATATAAAAAAAATATAAAAATAATGCAATTCACACAACAAAATATGATCTATTTGCTTCATTTTGAATATAAAAAGGGTGTAAACCCCAATTTCTCTTTTTTACTTCCTCAATCCTATTTTTCTTTTGAAGAACCCTCAACATTTAAAAAGAAGAAAAAAAAAAGTGTTTCTATACAATCTCATTGTCAACCACGTGCCATTATAATTTGAGATTTAAAATCAGACTTTAGTATTTATTTTTATAAAATATATCTACACACTTATTTTTCATAAAATTCAATACAATCACATTACTACTTTTCGCATTCTCAATACAATATCAATCACCATTAAACATTAATTTGACATAAAGTAAAATTCCACACTATCAGAATCTCAATACAAACATATATTTTTACTATTCATCAAGACTTTCAAATTTATAGAATTTCGAAATCATGACTTTCCCCGCACACCTAAATCCCGAAACAAACATCACAAACTCTCCCGTGAAACATGTTCATAGTATGAAACAGATATCATCACACTTACAAACTGATACCACTACTTTTATAAATTAATACTAATAACATTTAAGACTATAATCTTAATTTATATAAAAGTAATGATATCCGTTGCGTAATGATGTAAATTTCATGGGAGACCTACAAACAAACATAACCTAAGCCATCAAAAAGAATCATACAAAATCCATCATCCCAATCCAAATCATAGCTCAAAAATAAAATTGAAAAAAAAAAATTACCTTGAAAGTGGAAGAAAATCCAAGACGATGAGCAAGAGCACTACCTCCAATTCAACACAAAAAACATAACAAGGCAGCTAAAGAGCCTGCTTTCTTATCCAAACTCACATAATAAACACCATAAGCCACTGTCGAAAAGAAGCCTAAATTCAACACCAAGAAACTCTCATCCAACAACTCAATCGACAACCAAGGTGGTGTAAAATACAAAACAAATATAATTTTGAAATAAATTGGCCAAACAAACATCAAATGCAGTGCTATGTTTTTGGGGTTGCTGTGGTAAGCTCCATATAAAGAAATTTGTCCTTCCAAATCAAATAATCCCATCGCCATCTTTTAATTTGGAAATGGGTTTAATTTGTAGATTAATGGGGTTTATTTATATATCCTAGAGGAAAAAAAAAGAAAAAAAGGAAGCCGAACTTTTGTATTACATAGTATAATAAATTAATTCTAATTAATGATTAGAGTAGAACATAGTATAATAAATTGAATGAGAGTGGGTATTAATTAGGGATAAACAAAGAAGGTGCAAAGAAGGTGGATTTGAAATAGATTCAAATAGGTTTCCTTGAAGTGGTTGAAAACACATTACTCCATTGGGCGCGACTACTCGCACATACGAATTTACTTAGTTCAATCCGCCTTTTATTTTTTTTTTACAAAAATACCCTTAATGATAAATATTAATACACCCTTTTTTAATTAAAAACTAAATATTAAATTTACTAACACTCCAACTTCTTTCTACCCCCAATCAAAACCTATGAACACTTCTATCTTTTTGGATTTTTTCTATGCTACACTGCTGGGCAGTGCCCAGCAGTGCATTAACATGTTGTATCACATGTTTAATGTGTTGTACAGTACTATTGGGCACTGCTTAGCAGTGTAGCATGAAAATAACCATATTTTTGTATGCCTAAAAAGAAACCCTAAATCATCAAAATTTCAAAATACCAACATGAAAGATGAAAAATAGTTGGAAACTAAACTGATTCGTAGAAATTAATTAATTTGAACTCAGATTCAGACATAATAGTTCTCTAATTTCCTTCTCTCTCAATGGAATTTACGACAACAATGATGCAAAATAAATCTAGAGTTGTTGTGCTCAAAAAGGCGCAGGGGACGCAAGCTTGCAAGATTCAATTTGTTGAAAGAAAGTATCCATCTCATGACTTGTTAGCAAAAACAAGAACTATGTGGTTTTTTTTTTTTTAATTATTAGTTGTATTATTTTAGATTGTAAATTAAATTGATGAGTGATGTATTAATATGGTAGTGGGTGGGTATATTTAATAGAATGAGTGTAAGTATTATTTTAGGGTCATAGTTGTAACCTTTAGAGGGTGTACTAAGAAAAAGTTAAAAAAAATTAAAATATATGGTGGGTTAATTTAGTAATGGGTGAACTAAGTAAAATAGGGAGTGAATAGCTGTGCTCTATTTCATTTCGTTTAATTGCTCGGTTCACGAATGAATTAATCAATCTTAAAATTGTCTACCAAGGAAATTCTAGAAAATAGTGTTTTCATGATCGGACAGGAGATCAAATTAGACTGAGCAGCGATGGATGGTTCAACTGGTTGGACCGGTCGAATAACAGTCCAACATTTAAAATGATCTATATCAATTTTTAAAAATATTTTTTATATTATATTAAAAAATAAAATAATTATACACTTGTAAAATTTTAAATTATAAATTATATTGAAAATCATAGACAAAACAATATAAAATAATTTAAAATACTAAAATACAAAATAAGAACGAAAGAAGAATGATTAAGTTTTAAATTAATTAAAAAAAATTAAAAAAGAACAAAAAATTGGTTCATCCTATTTTTACCGGTTTTTCGATTTTGACAAGTTTTTCTGGCTGTGGCCGATTTTTTCCTTATAAATAATAAAAATAGTTTTTTGAGGGTAATTAAATTGGTTGCATGGCAGGTTCCCAATTCAACCCGGTTCTGAAAACACTGCTAGAAATCTTATGTAATTCTTCTTTTCTGGTTTGGCTAAGTATATTATGCATCTGGGTGCACTGTGCACTCATAATGCATTTTAGAACCATGCAACTTATTATACTAAAAGGTGCAACTTATTTACACTGAACCATGTAACTATTTTTCCATATTAATAGTCGCACGGTTCAATGTAAACAAGTTGCATCTTTCAGTATAACAAGTTGCATGGTTTTAAAATGCACTATGAGTGTATGGTACACCTGAATGTACATGAAATCCACTCTTCTGATTTTCTTTTTGAACATTTTTTTTGGGATTTGAGTACCTCTATACTCAAATAATTTTAAAAAAGTATTTTGTAATTAATCTAAGTATGAATGAAACTCTATATGGACAAATGTGTGTTACTATAATTAATAAGTGGATTCATCATGATTTATTATAATGTGGAGTTTATTTTTAAATATAATTGATTTTAAATTGGAACCGTAATTTTTTATTACTATAAAAAAGTTATTCCTATATAAAGTATATTTATAGAGAGTTTTTACTATATTTATTGTATCAGCAACCGAATTATTTGTGAATAACCATTGTGTGAGAACATTGAAGTTTAGATTACTTAACCAATATTATTAAGCAAAGAAATGAAAGGATGCTTTTGGACCAATTTCACGAAATAAAATTCGTAAGACAGTTTCACGTCAGACCATATCGTAATAGTAATAATTCTTTCCATCGACTAGTTAAACTAATATAACATGAAATAAGAATTATATATATTTTTTCTTGAGGGCTCATTTTCCTAAACTTATTTTAAATATCTTATAAATTCTAATATTTTATAAGTTGTTTTAAAAGATTATAAGATGTAATTTTTAAGTAGCTGATAAGTTGTTAAAGTATTTGACTAATAAAACTTATGTTGGGAAATTTACAGTTTCGATGGAAGTTCCAAAACAGATAATATAATAGGACCAGTCAGACTTGTTAGCTGACTGACGATCTAGATAGCAGATAGGGTGACCAGCTGAAATATATAGACAACTGATGTAACAGTTAGGTCACATATTGAGGGGGAACTCAATATGTATAGGTCAAGTCTAGAAGATCAGACAAGTCTTGAAGATCAGATAAGTCTTGAAGATCAGATAAGTCTTGAAGATCAGCAAAGTCTTGAAGATCAGATAAGTCAAGAAGATCAAAGATGCCGAAGAGCTGATCAACAAGAAGCAGACAAGTCAAGACTGAAGACATCAAGACCAGACAACCTACATCCGAAGACTTTAAGTGAAGGTCAGTAAGTTGTGCTAAGACAACTTACAATCAGATGACCTAAGTCAGGTAGGCAGATCAGGATTCTGACTGATCTGTGTCAACTCCATCAGGTGACTACTTCAATGTTACCTAGTACGAGACAAGTGTTAAGACAAGAAGAATGTTAACCTTATTAGTAATTCAAGCGCTACAAAGTGTTGGGAAATTAGGGTGCCCGGATCTATTCGAGATGATTTTTAAATACATATTTAAATTAAACAAACAATCACTAACATGAATTAATCCTAAATCAATTCAACATAATAATTAAACAACATGCGTACACGTAATTCACGTAAATCCTAAACATGTGGAACTAGGAGTTACGGGATTACTAACCTCTTGTAGAAATAACCTTTTAGACGATGGATCAACCCAAGAGCCTTCCCATATATATCCCAGCGTCCACGAACGTTATCCGGTGGGAGGATTTGCACGAACGATTTTAATGGAAGAGAAATTAAATATTTTTGCTACCACCTTTGTGAATTTCTAATATTTCCAACACATGAAATTGCACTTGGGAATGAAGAGCTCATCCCCTATAAATAGGGAGGAGGGGGGCGAAAATTAGGGTTGGAAAAATAAGGAAGAAAATCATTTCTTGGTCTCCAAGAAATCTTGAATATATCTTCTATATTCTTTTCTCCTTAATTAAATTTTCCATAAAAATTTCTTTCCCTCTTCTACCTATTAATTTCGAAAATTACAAGCCTAAAGGAGTCAAGATTTGACTTCTTGAATTATGGGATAATTATGTATTCCTACAATAATTATCTCTTTCCATAAAATATCTACAAGAAAATCAAGACAATCTTTTCTTCCTTTTTTGGCCACAAATTTTTGAAAATATTTCTTGGAAATATAGCAAGAATATTTTCTTCTCTCTCTCATTAATTGGACTTTATTTTGGGCTATTTGGGGGACCTTTAGGAGAATTAAGATTGGACCTTCAATGAACTATGAAGCTTTAATATTTTGGGCCAAATATTATTCAAGTCCATTAATATTAATTTACTCCACTATAAAATTAATATTGAACTATCCATCTTAACCCATATTACGATTTCACATATAACATGGCTCCCGGTCATTATTTCCCGCGTTTAAGATTATATTAGTCCATTAATTAATTAAGCCACTGAACAAGCTTTATATTAATTAACATCTTTGTCCTTGGAGTAAAGATAGCTCAACATTATTATCCATACCGGAAATAAATTTTTATTTGCAAGATTTGGTATGATAAAGGATATGAGCCCACCAAGGGGACAAATCAAGCAAGACGTACTTGCACGCGATTCTCCGTATTAAATGTCAGCAATCGTCATGTAATTAATAATATTGCCCAATATATAAGGTATCGAATCGCATTGACTCTCTTCCCATCATAAATCAAAACAATAGTTATTAATTTCACACGATCCTATTTAAGGGACGGAGATTAAGAAATAAAGCACCACTGGGGTCTAATTCTTGTATATTCAGTACCAAAGGATTTGTCCTCCTGTAGGTCCTCATTCAACTCACCTAAATGCGCTAGTGTGATCCCTTGGTCAAGACAAGTCAATCTGGGTCTCACACTTCAACCGTTCATGATGATTTGTTCATTTCCATCTGGGTTGTGAATTTGTACTTAATTACGAGGGCTGTTAATTTGATCTGCAGTGATCGGGTATCACCAAATTAACTACAACGTAATACGTACTGTCTTATTGAACGGGTTTGCAATAAACATATATAACATTCATTCATATTTAATGCAACAATGATTAAGTAATTTATTTCAGTAAATAAATAAGAAACTTCAGTTTGGTTATACAAAGTAAAAACATACTTTTCAGTATAACCCCAACAATCTCCCACTTATACTCAAAGTCTGCTTTTAAGTATACTACAACATGTCTCGTGTTCCATGTGACATCTAATGTCACCCTACACGAACCTAATAATATTTCTCCCACTTATACTCAAAGCAGATTGGCAAAGTCCTTGACACCCATTCCTTCCACATGTCTCTCGAATGTACTCTGAGGCAAACTCTTTGTGAATGGATGTGCTAGGTTGTCTCCCGATGCAATCTTAGCCACCTCAATGTCTCATCTCTTAACGATTTCTCGTATGAGATGGTATTTTCTTTCAATGTGTTTGCTGGCTTTGTGGGCTCTCGGTTCCCTTGAATTTGCAACTGCTCCAGCGTTATCACAGTAAACCGTGATTTTGCTGGGCAAATCCGGGACAACGTCCAAGTCCACCAAGAAGTTTTTGAGCCAAACCGCTTCCTTCGCTGCTTCACAAGCAGCGACGTACTCGGCTTCCATGGTAGAATTAGCGATGCATTTCTGCTTTACTCTTATCCATGTCATGGCTCCTCCCCCCATGCAAAACACACTACCCGAGGTAGACTTTCTGGAGTCAACGTCTGATTGGAAATTCGAGTCCATGTAACCGATGGGGATCAGACTGTCTGACTTATAAACCAACATTCTGTCCCGTGTCCTTTTCAGGTACTTCAGAATGTTCTTTACTGCAGTCCAATGCTCTTTCCCAGGGTTACTTTGATATCTTGCCACCATGCCTACGACAAAGCAGATATCCGATCCCGTACACAACATTGCATACATGAGGCTTCCCACAGCCGAAGCATAAGGGATGCTCTTCATGTCATCTATCTCTTTCTGTGTCTTGGGATAGATGGATTCCGTATCTGTAGGGCACAAAGCCTTTCTTAGAATTCTGCATGCCGAAGCGCTTCAAAATAGTATCTATATATGAGGCTTACGAAAGCCCGATCATTCTTTTCCTGCAATCTCGAGTGATCTTGATCCCTAGGATGTGACCGACTTCCCCTAAGTCCTTCATATCGAACAGTTTTGACAGTCATGCCCTTACGTCGGATAACACCTTTACATCGTTTCTGATGAGCAGAATGTCTTCCACGTATAGTACCAAAAATACCAATGCAGTTCCATCACGTTTTTTATAAACACAACTTTCATATTCGTTTTGATCGAAACCGTAGGATTTTATAACTTGATCAAAACACTGATTCCAAGCGCGGGATGCTTGCTTCAGTCCATAAATGGACTTCCTGAGCTTGCAAACCAGATGCTCTTGGCCTTTTTCAATGAAGCCTTCGGGTTGTTGCATATAGATGCGCAACAATCGACAAGAGAATGCGGATGGACTTGAGCATGGCTACGGGCGAAAAGGTTTCCTCATAATCGATCCATTCTTTCTGAGTGTACCCTTTCGCCACTAGTCTCACTTTGAAGGTTTCAACCCTTCCGTCCGGTCCCCTTTTTCTCTTGTATACCCACTTGTATCCGATGGGTTTCACCCCATCAAGTGGTTCGACTAGCTCCCACACCCTGTTGTGATCCATTGAACCCATTTCGGCTTCCATTGCTGTTTGCCAAGATTGAGCATCTTTGTCTTGGATCGCCTCGTTGTAGGACCATGGATCTGACTCTTCTGCGGAGATCAAGTCCAAAGACTCTCCTATCCCCAAGAATCTCTCGGGTTGTCTGATAACCCTCCCACTACGACGAGGTTCCGGTTGTGTAGGCGTGACGTTTGGTATATCATTTTTGGACAGTTGGCAATGGAGTTGGCCCCCTAAGTTCTTCTAAGGTAATTTCACTTCTAGGCTTTTGACTGTTCATGTAGTCTTCTTCCAAAAATCTAAAGTGGGTACTGATCACCACCTTTTGATCTTCGGGACCATAGAACATGCATCCTTTAGTTCTTTCGGGGTGCCCTATGAACATCCTTAATTCCAAATGTGCATCCAATTTACCGGCTTCCTTGTCTAGCACGTATGCCGGACACCCCCTGGTCCTGATGTGTCCGAAACTGGGTTTGTGCCCCATCCACAATTCTCTCGGGATTTTAGATACCGATTTGGATGGCACTAGGTTCAGAATATAAGCCGTTGTTTCTAATGCGTAACCCTAGAACGATTTTGGTAAATCCGCATAACTCATCATTGACCTTACCATTTCTAAAAGCGTTCTATTCCTTCGTTCTGCAACCCCATTTTTTTGAGGGGTACCGGGTGTAGTCAACTGGGATGCAATCCCCACTTCCGATAGGTAGTTCAGAAATTCATCGCTGAGGTATTCACCTCCACGATCAGATCGTAGAAACTTGATACTTTTTCCCTTATGATTCTCTGCTTGAGCCTTAAATTCTTTGAATTTATCAAAGGTCTCAGATTTATGCTTCATTAGGAAAATATATCTGTAGCGTGAGTAATCATCGATAAAAGTAACGAAATACTCGTATCCACCTCTAGCTTTGATTTGCATTGGGCCACACACATCGGTGTGAATAATTTCTAACACTTCTTTAGCTCTAAGCCCCTTGGCTCCAAATGCCCTCTTGGTCATTTTACCTTCCAAGCACGATTCGCAAGTCAGAAATGGCTCAATTTGGAGAGACCCCAAAGAACCATCTTTCACCAACCTTTGAATCCTTTTTTGGTTAATATGACCTAATCTTAGGTGCCAAAGAAGTGTCTCGTTCAAGTCAGCCGAGCACTTTCGTTTACAAGAAATAGTAGATGTGTTATAGGATGCATTTTGTGAGTGATGTGCACAGTTAATAATATAGAGATTGTTCCTTAAAGTTCCACGACAGATAATCACATCGTTACGAAAAATAGTAACATCTTTAGTAAAACGAACAGAATATCCATCGTTAAATAACTTAGAAATAGAAATAAGGTTTTTCCGAAAAACAGGAACATAAAGAACATCTCTTAAAATTAATGTCTTCTCTCCAAAGGACAGGTTCACTTCTCCCACTGCTTTAGCTGCCACTCTCGTAGCATCGCCTAGCGTGATGAGGATCTCACTCTCACTTAGTCGCCGGGTCTGCTTGAAATCCTGCAATGTGAAACATACATGATCAGTGGATCCCGTATCCAATACCCACGAGTGGGTAACATACTCCGCTAAACAAGTTTCAACTACTAGTGAGTGTGAATTACCTTTCTTTCCACTCCCTTCGGAATTGGAACAGGCCCATCTCTTATGTCCCTTCTCCCCACATTCCAAACATATCCTCTTGCTTAAACTTTCATCCTTGAAGTTTGAATAGAACTGGTTTATCCTTTTTGTCTCTTCATCGTTCTTACCACCAATTGGCCTAGAACGAGAAGCAGACCTTTTGCAACCATGTTCGCTTTCTTGCGCTCAATGTCCTCTTCAACCAAAGTAACGGCTCTTTTGAGACCATTCACAGTAAAATTCATATCTTTCAATAGGTATCTTACATAGGGATGATCATAGCTCTTTGGTAGAGTATTGAGTATGAAATCAATTTTGCTCTTGAAATCACATTTTTCGCCAAGATGTGCCAATTCTTCAAAGAGGACCATTACCCTAGAAATGTGCTCTCTAGCAGTCATTCCTTCTTCCAACCTCAGCTTGTTCAAATCATGCTTAATGTTTTGAACTGCCATATAGGTTGGATGTGCGAACATCACTTCAAGATTTCCCATAATGTCTGCAGCTGAGAGAAATCCTTGATGAAGGTGCCTTACAGAATCCGACATTGATGTCAAGATAATGTCCCTTATCAATTCATTCCCTAGCTCCCATTCATTATATTCCATCTCTTCCCATATACTGGCATCTTTGGTTAGTTCTTTGGGTTTTAGTTCATTAAGCACCCATTTGTACTCGTGTGAAGCAAGGAGATTCATAAGGTTTCGTTTCCAAACAAAAAAGTTTTCTCCAGTGAGAAGGTTGTCTTTCAGTAAATTGAACAGTGGATTAAAAGGTTGCGACATGATGAACTGAAATAAACATATATTTTTTATCAATATCCAGATCAACACAAAATTAAATTACATAATTCGATCACATGATTCATATTAAAATCTCAAAAAAATATGAACATGCATCAGCCAACATCTCAAAACAGATTTAAATGATCCTCGTGGGAGGGTCATCATTTAAATCAAATTCAAGTAGGTTACAAACAAGAACAGTTACAAACCTTTAATTTTAAAGAAAATTAATAGTCGGCTCCCACTTGACCAATATAAAATTGACAGGGACTTCGGAGAAGTATATAAATATCAATTTTATACCTAAGTAATAACCATGATTAAATACAGAATTATCACTTCGTTTTGATCGAGCCTCGTGGAAGGGTCATCCACGCCACTAATAATAATTCACAATCATCCTTTTGGAAATTTATTCATGTGAAAGCTATCTTTTGACCGTCCCGTAGGGGAATTTCTCCAAAAGATTTCACAAATAAATAAATCATGGAGGTCAAAATTAATTTGTGTCAAAATCAAATTAATTATTAAAACTTACTTAGTAATTTTTGAATTTGAGATTTTTCGTTGAGCAATTCTCATGCAAACACATTTAAACAAATTAAATAAAGCACAAGAAAAAACAACAGTAATAAATCAAGCAAAGCAGAAAATAAACACATTGGACACAAATTATCCAACTGTCATGGTTTGATTTTCTTTGGCTCGATCTTGAAGAAACGTCGTCTTGAATTTCTCCCACTCGTTCGTCTCGAAAAGAACTCCGTCTTGAAACGCCATGCCTTGCGGCTTCGCAAGGGATGCCTTTAAATCAGATCCGCTTGGCCGCTTGTCGCCGCTAAGCGTGCCGTGTGCTCTGGCGTTTTTCGGCCTGTCACCGCCGCTTGTAACTCGATCCGCGCCTGATGACAGCGCATTACGCCACTTAAAGGGCGATCCCCCCTGGGCGTCTAGCGCCTAAAGGCCGTCGTCGGTGTTGTATCCGACCGCTGCAACGCTTCCTTCCAAGGCACGTTTTGTGGGCGAAGACGCTACGTCTGATTAGGATCTGTCTTTAACTCCCACTCGTCTCCATCTTCGTCTCCGATCAGATTACAATTTATTTAATGAAAAATAAATACCTTAAATCTAGACTAGTCTATTACATTGAACAAATCAAATAGCCTAATCTACTCATGGATTTTCTCACGAGAAAAATAAATCCGAACGAGTCGAATTAAAAACCATTCATTCACACAAATGAAACTAAAACACATTAAATACCATGACAATTGGATACCTGCAAAACAGATCTAGCAATTCTACTATCCAATTTTAATTTAATGTACAACAATTTAAATAACAATTAAAAAAATCAGAGCTCGAAACCAGAGCTCTGATACCAGTTGTTGGGAAATTAGGGTGCCCGGATCTATTCGAGATGATTTTTAAATACATATTTAAATTAAACAAATAATTACTAACATGAATTAATCATAAATCAATTAAACATAATAATTAAACAACATGCATACACGTAATTCACGTAAATCCTAAACATGCGGAACTAGGAGTTACGGGATTACTAACCTCTTGTAGAAATAACCTTTTAGACTAAGGATCAACCCAAGAGCCTTCCCAAATATATCCCAGCCTCCACAAACGTTATTCGGTGGGAGGATTTGCACGAACGATTTTAATGGGAGAGAAATTAAATATTTTTGCTACCACCTTTGTGGATTTCTAATATTTCCAACACATGAAATTGCACTTGAGAATGAAGAGCTCATCCCCTATAAATAGGGAGGAGGGGGGCGAAAATTAGGGTTGGAAAAATAAGGAAGAAAATCTTTTCTTGGTCTCCAAGAAATCTTGAATATATCTTCTATATTCTTTTCCCCTTAATTAAATTTTCCTAAAAAATTTCTTTCCCTCTTCTACCTATTAATTTCAAAAATTACAAGCTTAAAGGAGTCAAGATTTGACTTCTTGAATTTATGGGATAATTATGTATTCCTACAATAACGATCTCTTTCCATAAAATATCTACAAGAAAATCAAGACAATCTTTTCTTCCTCTTTGGCCACAAATTTTCGAAAATATTTCTTGGAAATATAGCAAGAATATTTTCTTCTCTCTCTCATTAATTGAACTTTATTTTGGGCTATTTGGGGGGCCTTTAGGAGAATTAAGATTGGACCTTCAATGAACTATGAAGCTTTAATATTTTGGGCCAAATATTATTCAAGTCCATTAATATTAATTTATTCCACTATAAAATTAATATTGAACTATCCATCTTAACCCATATTACGATTTCTCATATAACATGGCTTCCGATCATTATTTCCCGCGTTTAAGATTATATTAGTCCATTAATTAATTAAGCCACTGAACAAGCTTTATATTAATTAACATCTTTGTCCTTGGAGTAAAGACAACCCAACATTATTATCCATACCGGTAATAAATTTCCACTTGCAAGATTTGGTATGATAAAGGATATGAGCCCACCAAGGGGACTGTTGGGATATTTTAGTTTTGATGAATTATGCCAAAACATTATCAACTTGTGTTATTCAAGCTAATTTACAGATAACAAGTTGAGGGGGAACGAGAGAACAAGTTGAGGGGAACTCACAAAATCGTAAGAAGATGATCGAGATCGACGAGGTTCTGATTTAGACCGATCAAGATCGAATGAGTAAGATGAGTTCGGAGTTAACTGATGAAGCGGCAAAATCGAAGAGAAGAAAAGCTAAGCCACCGATCGTAAGATCGGATGACCGAAACGAACTGATCGTCGGATGGAAGTCGAAGAATGCATTTAGCCGATCCGCGTGATCGTAACACATAAGCCGATCGTAAAAAGAAACCGCAAGATCGTAAGAGAAGGTTGCAGATCAGAAGAAGAGCAGATGAGACTGATCAAGATTAGACGTGATAGATCAGATAAGATAACCGATATGCTAACTCGATGTAATCGACCGACATGCTATCCTCGATATAAGCCGACTGAAGATTTGCCGATCCGATCGGTGAGTTAATCGATCAAAAAGAAGAAATCAGATACCGAGTCAAGCTTTGACCGAGGGTCAAGGAGTAAAAGTGGACTGAGGGTCGATGTCCGGGTCGAAGAATCGAACTCAACAATTGAAGTGTCAAGATGCCTTTATCGCATAAGGTTCATTAATCAAGAAAACTCGGAGACTCGTGAGAACCTCCGAGACTTAGAGAATCCTCAAGACTCGGTTATCAAGAATATAACCGCTAGATTCAAATTGACATGACCAATGAGGGGAAGACAACCAGCCTGAAGAAGCTGCAGAACTTACAGAATAGTATGGATTTGAATGTGATTCTCTCCAACGGTAACATTCAAATCCACACTATAAATACAAGATCTTCCATCAAATTAAGTGTAAAGAATGTGAAAAAGATGCTATAGATCTACGAGCCATATACTCAAGCATTCTCACCATAGAACACATGTCTGTAGATATACAAATATATTCAAGAGTGTTCTTAAACCCAATCTAAGCAACCCACGATATATCCTAAGCTTAGAGAGATTTTCCCAACCTTAGCATTGAGGCTAAACAAATGTACGGGAAAATCTCAACCTAGTTGGACACACCAACCCAAACCCAAACCCTATTGTTAGGTAGTTTGTGTGATTGTTGGAGTTGTAACGAGTTAGTAAGCTGCAGAGTAGTCAGCCAGAAAACTCTAGAGAAGAAGTGAGTAAACTATCTTGGATAGTCAGAAAGCTTGTGTGTGTTTGAGTAAGTAAGCTGCAGAGTAGTCAGCCAGAAAACTCAAATGTAGAAGAAGTGAGTAAGCTACAGTGAGTTTGCCTGAAAGCTTGTAGGCAATCCCGTAGAGGGTGATAAGTCCCGAGGCGAGCCCGAGAGGGTGATAAGTCCAGTTTGAGTGAGAGCTCGTTAAATATCTGTAGGCGATCCTGTGAAGGGTGATAAGTCCAGTTTTAAGGAATTTCCCTAGGAACATGGAGAGTGGATGTAGGAGCTTGAGTCTCCGAACCACTATACTTTATTGTGTTCTTTATTGCTTTATGTTTATACTTGTCATATTCATTCAGTTATAAGCAAAACACATCACATGGGCTTAAAACGCAAAAATCTGGAATCACCATTCCTTCACCCCTGTTTTATATGCATTTCATGGTATTTTCCGCATCTCATGGGTTTTTCACCGGGACAAACAAGTGGTATCAGAGCAGGAGTTCAAAAGATCACTTTTAATATGATCACTTGAACTGATCTTTTTAAACAAAAACCCGTTTTCTTTAAAAATTCATATATTTTAATGTTTTGGCATCATTATCAAAAAGGGGGAAATTGTTGGATATTTTAGTTTTGATGAATTATGCTAAAACATTATCAACTTGTGTTATTCAAACTAATTTACAGATAACAAGTTTAGGGGGAACGAGAGAACAAGTTGAGGGGAAACTCACGAAATCAGAAGAAGATGATCGAGATCAGACGAGGCTGCAGATGAGACTGATCAAGATCAGATGAGTAAGATGAGTTCCAGAGTTAACTAATGAGCCTGGCAAAATAAGAGAAGAAAAGCTAAGCCGGTGATCGGAAGATCGATGACGTAAATGCACTGATCGGATGATCGGAAGAATGCATTTAGCTGATCTGGTGATTAGAAGAGCAGACAAGCTGATTAGAAAGAAACTGACTAGAAGATCAGAAGAGGGTGATAAGTCCCGAGGCGAGCCCGTGAGGGTGATAAGTCCAGTTTGAGTGAGAGCTCGTTAAATATCTGTAGGCGATCCCGTGAAGGGTGATAAGTTCAGTTTAAAGGAATTTCCCTAGGAGCTTGAGTCTCCGAACCATTATACTTTGTTGTGTTCTTTATTGCTTTATGTTTATACTTGTCATATGCATTCAGTTATAAGCAAAACACATCACATGGGCTTAAAACGCAAAAATCTGGAATCACCATTCCTTCACCCCTGTTTTATATGCATTTCATGGTATTTTCCGCATCTCATGGGTTTTTCACCAGGACAAACAGGGACAAATCAAGCAAGACGAACTTGCACGCGATTCTCAATATTAAATGTCAGCAATCGTCATGTAATTAATAAAATTGCTCAATATATAAGGTATCGAATCGCATTGACTCTCTTCCCATCATAAATCAAAGTAATAGTTATTAATTTCACACGATCCTATTTAAGGGACGGAGATTAAGAAATAACGCACCACTGAGGTCTAATTCTTATATATTCAGTACCAAAGAATTTTTCCTCCAGTAGGTCCTCATTCAACGCACCTAAATGCACTAGTGTGATCCCTTGGTCGAGACAAGCCAATATGGGTCTCAAACTTCAACCGTTCATGATGGTTCGTTCATTTTCATCTGGGTTGTGAATTTTTACTTAATTACGAGGGCTGTTAATTTGATCTTCAGTGATGGGTATCACCAAATTAACTACAACGTAATACGTACTGTCTTATTGAACGGGTTTGCAATAAACATATATAACATTCATTCATATTTAATGCAACAGTGATTAAGTAATTTATTTCAGTAAATAAATAAGAAACTTCAGTTTGGTTATACAAAGTAAAAGCATACTTTTCAGTATAACCCCAACACAAAGTGTACTTTATTACCAATGAGTAATCGACAACACACGTACGGAGCACTGACAAACTGCAGAAAGGCTTTTCAGAGTCAAACAGCTAGAAAGGACAATCTTACATAATTTCGGCCATGCCGCCTCTACGCACATCAAATCAAGCCTGCAGTCCTACCTAAAATAGTCCAAAATTCGAATTGCTCTCCAACGGCTAGTTCGACTTCGTGCCTATAAATATGAGATCAAACCTTCTTAGTAAGGTTACGGAAATTATCATCAAGCTAAAACTCTCAAGATTTCCGAACGAAGAACACAATTTCAAGATTTATTCTTAAGTGTTCATCCCTTAGTTCTTAGAAAGAATACTTATCCTCTAGCTATAGGCTACTTTAAAGATAGGATAGTATTCCAGTTGGAACAAAACAAATCTTATACCCAAACACTGTTAGGTTAAGTTTGTTATAAAGGATTTCTATCTAGGGTTTCTAGATAAGATTTCTGGGATTGGTTGAGCGAGAACTCGTTAAATATCTGTTGGGTGTACTGTGTTGGACTAACACATTAAACTAAGTCCAGTTGGTTTAGTTTGTGCCCCTGCTAATAGGGAAGAGTGGACGTAGGACAAGTTGTCTGAACCTATATAAATCTGTGTGCCTTTAATCTGCTTTACACATACTTGCACACCACTCTTGTTATCTGCATGCATATTCTGGACCAGGATCAGATTAACATCAAGCTACTGATCTGATCAGTTTAACACTTTAGTTATCTGATTCAAACCAGATTGGTCAGAATCCTTATTTGAGTAAAACTAGTTTTCACACGGGTTAACTAATCTTCCGCACCATCAGTTAAACTGATAGACGCCGAACCGATCGCCGCCAGATCAAGAAGTTTGATATCGATCCAAACCGATCCACATACTGACTCGATCGACATGCGTGGAAATCACATCCGATCCACTAAAAGTTGTCAAGTCTATTCACCTCCCCTCTAGACTTCAACCCTCACTCAAACCCGTTCGGGACCTACAAGTGGTATCAGAGCAGTGGTTCTTCCTACCACTGGCTTTGAATATCATTGGTTCTTGAGGAAGAACCTTTGTGGTCACTTGAACTGCTCATTTCTTTCAAAATCACCACAAACATGGATAACACTTCAGGTATGCATCATAATCTACCCATGTTTTATGTTGATGAGTATGTAGATTGGTCCATCGACATGAGAGACCATCTGGGAGTGATTAGCAACAGAATGGATGAGATTCTTGAGATAGGACCGATTATCATCTATCACTTTAACCCAGCTGAAGCAGGACGAGATCCTACGCAACCAGTTGGATCAAGAATCAGAAAGAGTCCCTCTCTGATGGATGCAGATGAGAGGAAATTGTCTAATCTGGATACTGTTGCCAGACATTTCTTCATGAAATTTATGGATGCTACTACACGAGAGAAAGTGAAGTACCTGAAGACAGCTAAGGAAGTTTGGGATACACTTGCTGAAATCTGCAGAGGAAATGAACAGACCATGGACAGCAGACCGCAGTTTTTGAGCTAGTTGTATTTGAGAAACTTAAGATGCTTTTAATGAAACAGTTGATCAATTTGATGGAAGGATCACACGAGGAGTCAACCGACTTTTCGTGATCTAGGGGCAGTAATGTCAAACAAGGATATCAACTACAAGATTCTCAGATCGTTGACTAAGAAATGGAATACCAAGGTGACCGTGATTAAGGACTGTCAAGATATTGCTACTATGAAACCAAACGATCTAATCTTCGGTTTGAAAGCCCATGAGTTCGACCTGATTGAGAGAGGACAAGGGTCAGATGATGTCCCTCAAGAAGTCGCCGCAAACTCGATTAAATCTGCCAGATTCGTGCAACAAGTAGCGATTCACTTAATCATTGAACCAGTTGGAAACATCATTAGCAAGGCCGAACATATTGCACTACTAACGAGAAAGCTTGAATGAACAAATGTTCAGATGGGTAAGTACAGAAAGTTCTATGGTGACTATCGACGAAGCAGAGGAAGAGATCGAAGATCTTCTGACAGATCACAAGAGAGATATCGTTCTTCAGATGATAGGGACAACAGAAGAGATGACCGGAAAGATGATCACATAGATGAAAGGAAAGATGATCGGAGAGAGAGCAGACGAGATTAAAGATCAGATATGAGAGGTTCTGATTACCGACAGAATGGAAAGTCTCCTGACAGATCATACCGAAGAAATGATTCACTGAATAGAGGAAATTCTGGAGATTCAAGGGTTTGCTACAACTGTCAGAAACAAGGTCATTACAGTGCTGATTGCCCTGACCTGACTCCCAAGGAAAGAGAAGAGAAACGGAACAGAAGAGAACAAAGGTACCGAGACAGAAAAGCCATGGTTGCAGACACATCAGGAATTGATGATTCTTATCTGCCATCAGATGACTCTGGATATTCATCTATTGAAGATTTCTGTCTGATTACCACTACTGACGATGTCGACGATATGAACTTCTCATCTGATGATGACATCTGTCTGATGGCTAGAGAAACTGACCAATCTGAGGTAATCTCTAAACCCTCTGCGGGTTTCTTGTTTCTACACCGTTATGCTTAGCACATCTCGGCCGGAGAGATTAACTCGCAGTCTACAATGACCAATTGCTTGATGATCTCTAATGCAATAGATACTTATACACGAAAGTGGAAGTTGAGAACGATAACCTAAGGGCCGAGAATATTCGGGCTTTTGTCAAGGATATTGAGGCAAGTAAAGCAAATTAACTAAGATCAGAAATCGCTCGTAAGATGACTAAAGAACCGGAGGTTCGAAAGTCAAGATTACCGATCGAGGAAAGCCGATTAATGAACAAATTGGCTCTCAATGAACGACAAGATGGAGAACTCAAAGTTCTTCAGGCTAAGTTTGATGAACTCTTCCCACTGCATGAGAATCTGAAAATTTCTGAGGACAATTTGAGTAAGAAAATAGAGGTTTTCATTTAAATCTTCTAAGACGCATTCAAGATCCGAACAACTATTTTCGTAAGGCCAATTGATAAGAAGGGAATTGGGTATGAGAACCCTTCGATCCTCAAAAGTCCCTTCCGTTCACATCGAAAAAGTAACCAAACGAATTTCGATCAAGATACACGAAAAATCCAAATCAGACGATAAGGAAAAGATCACCGATCAAAAAAGGCAAGTGCCAGATCAGAAAGGGAACAGAAATGGACCCCAACTGATCAGACACCAGCCGAGGAATCAACAGAAGAATCTTGTTCTTCTGAAGAGACCTCACCAAATCGCCAGAGTAGGCCTCGAACCGACCATCTCGAAAAGGGACAATGATCACCAAGTCAACTCAATCCAAGCTGCCTAACAAGCAAGCTAAGGGTAAACTGCTAAGACCAACTATGCCAGAAAGATATGAATCTTTTAATGGTAGCAGTCGTACCAACCCTTACAATCAGAAACCTAGGATTACTGCACCTGAGCCCCACTGGATCAAAAGAAGACAAGTTTCAATGAAAAATCCCAAGTCTCCTGATTTATCCAAGGCTCACACTAATACTCATACTAACCAGATTGCATATGAAGAGACGTATGAGTATATAGATGTTTATGGGAGACAAATCAAGCCTTCTGTGTTCAACAAAGGTGCTAGATTTGTCTGGATCCCAAAAGGTACTTCTAACCCCCCAGGACCCGATTCTACTGGGGTACCTAAAATCTGATTTGCTCGCAGGAACGAGTGGGACTGGCTAATAAAGGAGTTGTACAAGCAACTATCTGGTACATAGATAGTGGATGTTCAAGGCACATGACTGGAAGTCAACATCTCCGCAACAATTACATTGAGAAACCAGGCCCACGAGTTCTCTTTGGGGACGACAACTTTGGTTTTACCAGAGGAGTTGGAACCTTAGTGAACGATGATGTATGAGGTGTGTGTTTCATACGTTGACGGCTTAAGGCACAACCTGTTATCTGTATCACAGTTCTGTGACAACGGATTTAGTGTTGAGTTCTCATCAGATCAATGCACAATCAGAAATCGAGTGACTCAACAGATTTTGCTAACTGGCTCAAGAAAAGGAACGATCTATACAGCAGATTGGGACAGTTGTCCAAGAAATGCATGCTTGATTGTTAAGAGTTCAAAGAGCTCCAGTTGGCTCTGGCACAAGAGAATGAGCCATCTGAACTTCAAAACTCTTAACAAGATAGCAAGGATATCCTTCATTGAAGGTCTCCCGAATGAAGTATTCTCTAAGGATCAGACATGTGCTACATGTCAGAAGGGAAAACAAGTAAAAGCTTCATTCAAAGGGATACCTTCCCTCCATCCGCCAGAGTATCAAGAATCGCTCCATATGGATCTATTTGGACCAGTTACGCCTCTTAGTTTCAGTGGACGCAAATACACTCTGGTGGTCGTAGATGATTATTCTAAGTTCACCTGGGTTGTATTCTTGTATAAGAAGAGTGAAACTACAACAAAATTACCTGAACTTCTCAAGAAGATTCAGAATGAGAAGGGTCTAACATAGTGAAAATCAGATCAGACAAAGGTACAGAATTCTTGAACTAATTTATATATGATTTTTGCTCTGAATTTGGTATACAGCATGAGACATCAACTGCCACAACACCACAACAAAATGGCGTAGCAGAAAGAAGAAACAAAACACTTAAAGAAGCTGCACGCACCATGTTAGCTTAGCATGCAACTCAAAGTCGTTTCTGGGCAGAAGCTATCAATACTGCATGTCACACGCAGAACAGATGTTCTCTGACTAAGATTAACTTTAAGACACCTTATGAACTGTGGAAGGGCAGAAAACCCCGTGTTTCCTACTTTCATGTGTTCGGGTGCAAGTGTTTCATACACTTCATACAAAACAATGGGAAGAGTCAGTTGAGAACCTTCGATGCCAAGTCAGATGAGGGTATATTCTTAGGATATTCCTCAACTAGCAAATCATTTAGAGTTTTCAACAAACGAACCCTAGTTGTGAAAGAAACACCTCATGTGGTCTTTGATGAGTCAACATCTGATCAAGAGAAATCTGCCGCAGAACAAGATGTACCAGACAAACCAGATTCACTGAAAATGGATCAGCTAAGGCACAAAGGAAAGGATCCAAAATACGTTACAGTATATGTTCCTAACTTTGACCTTGACGATTCACCAGGTCAGTCAGACCTCAAGGTACGTACAACTGTCAGTCAAGAAGCTGGTACAACTGAGACAGTAGCAATTGAACCATCTGGTTCAGGGGGAACACCTGATGTTCTGGCGGACATACTTCAGCACATGATGAGTCCAACATCAGCTGAGATATGTCCATGCCAAGTGGATCCTACTCTTGTACCTCTCCCAGTCTCTAGTGATGAATCTTTATCAGAAGAGGATGATGTTCTCCAAACTGATGATAATCAGGACAAAAGGACCTGGATAACCAGTCATCCAACTGATCTGATCATCGGAGACCCGTCTGATAGAGTCAAAACTAGACATCAGATTGGTGAAAGTGCAATGTATTGTTGTTATCTGTCTTTGAAGGAACCACTCACTGTTGAAGAAGCTCTATCTGATGCAAGTTGGATTTTAACTAAGCAAGAAGAATTAGAGCAGTTCGAGAGGAATCAAGTTTGGGAACTTGTAGACAGACCAACTCACCAAGATGTGATTGGCACTAAGTGGGTATTTAAGAACAATAAGGATGATCACAATGTAATAACTAGAAATAAGGCAAGACTTGTTGCTAAGGGCTATTCACAATCAGAAGGAATTGATTATGATGAAACCTTTGCACCAGTCACTCGCCTGGAAGCCATTCGGCTGTTTCTGGCTTATGCAGCTCATAGGGGATTTACTATGTATCAGATGGATGTAAAGAGTGCATTCTTAAATGGGGTACTAGCTGAGGAAGTTTATGTCGAACAACCCCGGCTTTGAAATGAGCAACCAAGTGTACCGTTTATGAAAAGCTCTTTATGGACTGAAACAGGCTCCTAGAGCTTGGTATGATTCACTATCCCAGTTCTTGATAGAGAATGGTTTCACCAAGGGCTTGATTGATAGGACCTTGTTCAGAGTAGAAGATGGAGAAGACATTCTTATGGTTCAGATCTATGTGGACGACATTATATTTGGCTCTCCCAATCAGAAGCTATGTGAGAAATTCAGTAAGCTGATGCAAGGGAAATTTGAGATGTCCATGATGGGTCAGATGAGCTACTTTCTGGGTCTTCAAGTCAAGCAGACTCACACTGGGATATTCATCTACCAAGCAAAGTATACAAGGAATTTGTTGGCTAAAGTATGGAGTTCAAAATTGCAAAGAAGCCAGAATTCCAATGTTGACTGCATTTAAGATGGACCTAGATGAAGGTGGTAAGAAAACTAATCAGAAAGAGTATAGGGCTTTAATTGGATCATTACTATATCTGACTGCAAGCAGACCAGTTATAACTTTTGCAGTAGGTGTATGTGCCAGATTTCAGGCTTATCCCAAACAAAGCCACCTAGAAGCAGCTAAGCGGATTCTTAAGTATTTGAAGGGTACTGTAAACTTAGGTTTATGGTATCCAGCAGATGCAAATCTAGAACTTAGTGGGTACTATGATTCTGATTATGGAGGATGTAGGATAGATAGGAAAATCTACATCAGGTACTTGTCAGTTCTTGGGAAGCAATCTGGTCTCCTGGTTTTCTAAGAAGCAAACATCTGTTGCCACATCTACTACTGAAGCAGAATATATGGCTGCTAGTAGTTGTTCCCCCCAACTGCTCTGGCTTTTTCAGCAGCTGAGGGATTACAACATAATTGCTACTAATGTTCCTATCTTCTGTGACAGTAATAGTGCGATTGCTATCACTCAGAATCCAGTTCTGCACACAAGATGCAAGCATGTGGACATCAGACACCACTTTATTCGAGACCATGCAGAAAAGAAGAACATCAGAATGGAAAAGATCCATACTGATAAGCAAAGAGCTGATATCTTAACCAAACCACTAGCTGAAGTCAGATTCAGAGAGTTATGCAATGAGCTAGGTTTACTGGACTTAGGAGAAGATGCACCGGATTACTTTGGTGGATTAGTCTCAAACACCAGTTGGTTAAGAGACTGACCAGGTAAGATGGTCAGATGAAGAGAGACTTCATCTGATCAGAAGAGATCAGTTGGAAACTGATCAGAAAGGATTGTCAGGTAAAGGGGGAACTTCAACTGACTAAGGGTTATTGGGTCAGAAGGAACCTAATCTGAGGGTTAAAAACATTGTTGGGAAAATTTGCTAAGGTATAGGCTACACAGTAAGGTCAACCAATCAGAAGAGTTGGATCAGATACAAGTGGTAACTGGTTGATTAAAACATCAACCAGTAAGATACGTTTTCTGTTTACTTTATCTGAACTTATCTACTTCTTTGTAATGATTACTGTTCTCCTTACTTTATGACGCAAGCCCTGCAAGCATTAAATGCGGACATGGGGTTTTTGTATTTATTATCTTTTAATGCGTATTTTCGCGTCCAAAAAACTTTAAGAAAATTTTCTTGCCCTCACGATCATTTTACTTTACGGCCGCTTAATCTAAGCCGTTCATTTTAAAACACGAATACTCAAGTATTTGTGGGAATCCGTGTAAAATGTTTTTCCTCGCACCCTTTTAAAACCCTAAAGTTCTTTCATCTTCTCATTTTCAATTTTTTTTAAAAAAATCTCCGAATCTACTGGTCTTTGCGCAAAACACAATTCAATTGAGAGAACTTAAATCGATTATTTCAAAACACTTCAACTTTCGAATCGATTTATGGTAACTTCTAAGTAATTGCTATTTGATATTGTGGATTTCACTGTTAAACATCGTTTATGATATATGCGTATAAACTGTTTTATCTCATATCTTCGAGGATTAAAGCTTTATCTAGATTAATGATTGAATACACATTTGCAAATATGCGTATACACCTATCATGAAGTCCATGTGCAAAATTTGTACCTTAAGTTGAATGTTTTGGGTAATTGTTATTGCTGCTATTAATATATAAATTACTCAGAAACGTTACTTTTGATTAGAAATGGCACAATTATCAGAAATCCGAGGACAGGGCAAGAAGATGTGTAACTTCCTATCGATGAAAAAGGATATCATCGATGAGAAATATGTTATATTCAATACGACAAACGATGAAGAATCGAAGGAGATCCTAGATTGTCTGAGGGCTGTTGGGCTGGAGCAATATTGCTATATTCATTTGGATATAGCCCACACTTATGAAGCCCTTGAGTTCCTATACAATCTTTAGATGGATGGTGAAGGCCGGTTGAAATCTTCTGTGGGTGGTTTTGACATTCTCATAACCGATGTCGATCTATTCCGAATCTTTGGACTACGAACAGGAACCGTTGATCCAACCACCTTCACTACGGGCGTTGATGACAAAATGTATCTGAAGGAAGTCCTATTAAGACCAGCGAACATCGAGCAAGTTTTCAATGTCAAAGCACCTTTTCTTAGACGGAGATATCGACTTCTGTTTGAAATAGTATCCAAGGTGATTTTGTGTATCACACAGAGTTTAGATGCTTTTACCGCTATGAAGCAGAATGTGATGACTGCGATAATCAGCAAGGCAGAAAATTTGGACTAGGCTGGATTATTCAAGTCAAGATTGCTGAAAGAAATGACCAAGTTTAAGCTGAACGAAAGGAACGAGGTTTATCTGACCTTGAAATGCTCACACATCGACAAAGTGTCCATTTTTCTGTCAGACAAGTTGCCAAATAACTTTGACTGGAATGAGGATGGGAAGAAAGTCTATTTGGCAAAGTTTAAGGCCATATTGGGGAAAGATGAACCAATTGCTGGGCAATCTGATGACGATCCTACGCCATATGTGCCCGGGACAAGAGGAGAAGGCAAGGGGTCCAAGGATGTGGAATCATCTGAAACTCAGATTGCTCCGAAGAAGTTGAAAAGAAAAGCGCTGACCAAGAAGCCAGAGGGAGCAGAAAAGAAACAGAAAAAGATAACCTCGATCCTGAAGAAGGCAGGTGTGGAACCATCTGAGCCTACACCGGAGGAAGCCGAGCCTGAGCAGATGAGAGAGACCGAAATGATTCAAGTGGACTCAGATGTAGACGTTGGTGCCAGTTCTGAGAAGACTACCAGTGTAAGCAGAGAGGTAGTCCAGGAAGAACTGATGGTTGAAGGAACAGACGAGGGTGGAGCAGAAAAAGAAGTTGCTTACTGAACCATCAGGGGAAGAATCACCATCTGATTTTGTGCCCCTCAGCACAATTTTTAGGAAAGAGAGATCACCCACTCCCACTTCAAAATCACCTTCACCAAAGTCCTTGTCTCCCACCCCGTCGGCCTGCACCTTCACCGGTTCAGGAGCGGCCCCAACTTCACCTCATCCCGAACCCGAAGTCAAACCAAAGAAACCGATGTTGCAGGACGCGAGAACCGTGAGGAACCCCTGAGGAGGAACTCAGTGACCTGGTGACCAGTTTGTCTCCATCTCTCACAATCCATTCAACAAGAAGATCCATCTGGGATCCCCTGAAGAAGAAGACCCGGTAATCTTTATCTTAAAGCAACAGATAAAGGCTTATCTGTTACACTTTTTTCCGGATCTGGTTAAGCACCCGGGGATTCAGCAGAAGGTGGAAGAAATTGTCTTCTGGAGAGACATTCGTTTGAAAAGCATAGAAGAATTTCTAATTCTCATGGAACCACCGGGATCTGACTATTTGGTTGACTTGGAAGGAAGATGTCTTGAAATGGCGGGTATTGAAAATACTGTAGAGTTGGCGTCTGATGACGATATCAGATGGCTTATCTTTGAACATTTTGGGGTTGCCCGTGATGAAGGAAGGTTGGAACATGAGGATGAAGGTTTTGATCAGGCAGAGGAGGAAGATGAGCGAGTTGCCGATGACCAAGGCGTGGGTGCTGCAGATGTGACCCAACCTGGTGAAGCTTCAACATCTGGCCAGACAGTTATCATTGATGACAAAACTCTTGAGCAGATTTCATCAAATATTCAAGATAGGGTAATGTCATCAATTGAGACGAAATTTGCTAGCCTAACAACTGATCTGATGACCAAGTTCAGAGAAGAGCAGCAGGCTCTGGTGCAAACAGAAAGACAACTGACAGTGAACAAGATTCTACATCTTCATGATACTATCACTAAATCAGTAATGAGACGTACTAATCCAGTTACTGAGAAGATAAATTTACAGGCGTCCATGCTTTCTGACTTGATAACACTCGTTGAAAGTGTTTGGAATTCTTTGGAGAGAACAGACACTTCCATCGACTTGGGCTTGAAAAGGTTCGATGCTGCTATTAAGAGTGCTGGGAAAATGATTGAGGAAGTGCTGAACAGACTACTTGGGTCTGAACCCACCCCTTCCACGGTGCAGATCACTCTATTGGCCGTCGAAGAGGTGAAAGATGAACTGAGACAACCGTTCCTTGCTTTGAATGCACGCCTATCTACCCTCTTTGATGCAACCAAAAAGGGGGAAGAGGAGAAGGAAAAACAGATGCAGATGATACCGTCTATGCCATCATCTGGACCTGCTCCTTCTGCACCAGCTCCGACTGCTCCATCTGCTACCATGCCAGAAAAAGTGATACCAACTGAGAACATATCTGACACCGAATTGGTGGAACTCTATCAAACAGTTGAACAACATGGAGAAGCCCTCTCAGCTCAAGCCAAGAATCTTTCTGAACAGAAAGATGCTTTATCTGATGTGGTCCAGGGAGTGGACAAGATAGAAGACTTCTCTTCTTCTCTTCAGACAAGACTTGATGCAGAAGATCAATCCAAGAGTCTTGAATTGGTGAAGAAGCTAGCTGAGGAAGAAACTGCTGAGGCAGAGGCTCAGCTGAAGGCGAAGAAGAGAGGTAAACAAACTGTTGGAGTATCTCAACCTCCAAGGCAGACCCGATCAAGGACTCAACTGTCTGCAGCTGAGGAGGAAGAGAGGAAGGCAAGAAGAGCTGTGATTGAAGCAGCTGAAAGGAGAAGAAGTTGGAGGATAACAAAGGCCTTCATACAAGATATATCCAAAGGCAGAAGAAGAAGCCTGCGGCAGAGAAGGATGTTACCTGGGAGGAGAAAGCCTTGAATGCCCCAATTAAAGACATTCTCTGCCTGAGGAAGGATTTGCTTCCGGAATGGGACAGAATCAGAGGAGAGTGGTTGATTGATGTCTATGTGCTGGAGAAGATTCCTATCTCATTTGATTAGGGGGAACTCAATGCTGAGTTCAGAAATTGGCTTGAAATAAAGCATTCAGATGTATGATATTGCCATGCTTGAAGGAGAAAAGATGGGACTGATCCCTGAGGCACCTCCATTCGAGATCATCACTCCACCTCTCCGTGCAAACAAATCACTTGATCCTGTGCGATTTAAGAAGTTATATTATGATTTCGCCAAGTTAGGTGGAATCATAGAAAAGGATCGCTTGGCAGCCTTGATGGGAAGAATGTACAAAGTTTTCGGTATTCCTCCAGATCTTCAGAAATTTCAGTATCGCTCTTGAGAAGATCAGAAGACAATTAGGATCAGACGATAGGTATTTTTGCTGTACTATGTAATCATGCATCAATTCTAATAAAATATCCTATCCTTTTTTTTATTCTAAGAGAACCCCTCATTGTCTTCTGAACTGTATGTTGTTATCTGTTGATTACTTTTGGTTATCTGTTTTTTTTATTAACTGTTTTGGTTCCATCAAAAAGGAGGAAATTGTTGGGAAATTTACAGTTTCGATGGAAGTTCCAAAACAGATAATATAATAGGACCAGTAAGACCTATTAGCTGACTGATGATCTAGATAGCAAATAGGGTGACCAGCTGAAATATATAGACAGCTGATGTAACAGTTAGGTCACATATTGAGGGGGAACTCAATATGTATAGGTCAAGTCTTGAATATCAGACAAGTCTTGAAGATCAGATAAGTCTTGAAGATCAGATAAGTCTTGAAGATCAGATAAGTCATGAAGATCAGAGATGCTGAAGAGCTAATCAACAAGAAGAAGACAAGTCAAGACTGAAGACATCAAGATCAGACGACCTACATCCGAAGATTTCAAGTGAAGGTCAGTAAGTTGTGCTAAGACAACTTACAATCAGTTGACCTAATTCAGGTAGGCAGATCAGGATTCTGACTAATCTGTGTCAACTCCATCAGGTGACTACTTCAATGTTACCTAGTACGAGACAAGTGTTAAGACAAGAAGAATGTCAACCTTATTAGTAATTCAAGCGCTACAAAGTGTACTTGATAACCAATGAGGAATCTACAACACACGTACGGAGCACTGACAAACTGCAGAAAGGCTTTTCAGAGTCAAACGGCTAGAAAGGACAATCTTACATACTTTCGGCCATGCCGCCTCTACGCACATCAAATCAAGCCTGCAGTCCTACCTAAAATAGACCGAAATTCGAATTGCTCTCCAACGGCTAGTTCGACTTCGTGCCTATAAATATGGGATCAAACCTTCTTAGTAAGGTTACGGAAATTATCATCAAGCTAAAACTCTCAAGATTTCCGCACGAAGAACACAATTTCAAGATTTATTCTTAAGTGTTCATCCCTTAGTTCTTAGAAAGAATACTTATCCTCTAGCTATAGGCTACTTTAAAGATAGAATAGTATTCTAGTTGGAACAAAACAAATCTTATACCCAAACACTGTTATGTTAAATTTGTTATAGTAGGATTTCTATCTAGGGTTTCTAGATTAGATTTCTGAGATTGGTTGAGCGAGAACTCGTTAAATATCTGTTGGGTTTACTGTGTTGGACTAACACATTAAACTAAGTCCAGTTGGTTTTATTTGTGCCCCTGCTGATAGGGAAGAGTGGACGTAGGACAAGTTGTCCGAACCACTATAAATCTGTGTGCCTTTAATCTGCTTTACACATACTTGGCCACTATTCTTGTTATCTGCATGCATATTCTGGGCCAGGATCAGATTAGCATCAAGCTACTGATCTGATCAGTTTAACACTTTAGTTATCTGATTCAAACCAGATTGGTTAGAATCCTTATTTGAGTAAAACTGGTTTTCACACGGGTTAACTAATCTTCCGCACCATCAGTTAAACTGATAGACGCTGAACTGATTTGCCTGCCAGATCAGTAAGTCGTATATCAGTCCAAACTTATCCACATCGCACTCTGATCAGACATACGTGCAAATCACATCTGATCCACTAAAAAGTTGTTGAAGTCTATTCACCCCTCCCCTCTAAATTTCAACCCTCACTGAAACCCGTTCGGGACCTACAACTTATAAGTTCTTTAGTAATTTTAAAAAACAATTTCTAATTTTAGTATAATATTTTTTTTGGAAATTAATTTATTTTTATTTTTAAAACTTCAAAATAATTTTTTATAAATAAAAAAATAAAAAATATTTTTTTTAAATAAAAGCGAAAATAAATAATTTTTTTAACAATATTCTTAAAATAATAATATTTTTACGTTTTTTTCCGAATTTTTTTTTTACAAAACAAAAAAATGTCGATAATAAAATATTTATTTAGAAAATATTTTTTTAAAATATGTATTTTTAAAAATAAAATTATTTTTTAAAATAAAAAAAATTTAAAAAAATTAATTTTCTTTAAAAAATGGGCTGGGTCCGAGTCGGTGGTTAGGGTGGACTTATGTCATGTTGGATTTGAGCCTGAATGAACTGAGATGGGTAGAGCTTATATAATTTTTATAAAATAAGTTGGAATATCTCAACTTATTTTTTTGGAACTTATAATTTTTAAAGAGTTTTTTTTTTAGATCTTATAAAATGTTAACAATTTTATTTTGCCAAATAAAATAAAGGATCATATAAATTCCTAAATAATTTATAAGTTGTTTAAAGAGCTTATAAGCTTAGCCAAACGGCCCTAAGACTATTGAGGCATTCTAATTAATCACGTTTTATATGGCCATGCTTGTCTTGATTAAGTAAAAGACGTTGCGGGTACAAACGACATAGTATCACGACTAGCCCAAGGAGATATGGAAAATTACATTGTCCAGATAAAAATCTCTTAATCAATAAGTTTAATGAAGTTTTGCTTTTGTTAGCTAGGCACCAAACAACAAAGAGCTAGAGATATACGTGTCCATGCGTGAATTATAAGTTATTAATTAAAAATTAATTGTCACCATATATTATCATTAATGCCCCCCTACTCATTCTATATATCCTTGGCTTAAGAGTTAAGACATGTGTTCTGGGATAATGGTTTCTGTTGAATAACAAAATAAATGTTTATTTTGAAATTTTGATTCGGTAAAAATTATTTCTATGTCAAATTAATGTTTATTATGAGATGTGAAAAGAAGAATAATATGATTATAGGTTTTTTAAGATGCGAATTATAATTTTTGAAATTCACATATGTGAAAAACGTAAAATCAAACGAGATGTGGCTGCAACGTCCCTAATGATGTTGGATGAATCCCAAAACAAATGTACGTTTAGATTATGATGGAAGAGGTAAATTAGAGAATATGTCTTAATGGGGCGTGATTGAAAACTTGATGGTTAGTTGAGCTTGCAGAGATTTCAGAAGAACACTAAGTCTTGTATACATTTAAGTGCATCGTGTTTTCATACTGCATTTTAGAACCATATAATTTGTTATATTGAAATATGCAATTTGTTTATACTTAATCGTGCAATTATTAATATGAAAAAAAATAGTAGTACGGTTAAGTACTGTAAACAAATTGTATCTTTCAGTAGAATAAGTTGCTTGTTTCTAAAATACACTATAAGTGTACGATGCATCTGAATGAACATGAGACCTACCCCTCGAAGAATCGAGAATTGAGAAATACTCCTTTTCATATTTCTATCACTTGAGTATGCTATGGCCCAAAATTGAAACATCATGAGGTGGTTTACATTTAAGGGTCGTGTGTTATAAGGGGTTGAGGTTGTGAGGGTTGTAAGTTTAATAGTGAAGTGCGAACATTAATTAACACTGCCCTAGATATGATTTCCTCAACCAAAAATAGCTAATGGATCTCAAGTTAGATTTAATTTTGACATTTTGCTTATAGGAGAAGATTAATTAATTAATATAAATGGTAGAGTTGGCAATTCGCCACCCAATCCTCGAGTCAATTGATATTCTTGGGTTTGATGAGCTTGGTCAAAACTCTCATCCAACCTATAAAAATGTAGTTCAGCCCAATCTTGCTTGAACTAGCAGCTCGAGAGTCAGCCCAACTCAACCCCTAATTTTTTATATTTTTTTAAAGTTAAGGTAAAATGCTAACTCACTGAGTGCCTGAACAAATGATTAAATTAATAATAGTTACCGAGGAGGAAATTATCGATGGAACACGGCCCTCGTTAACTCCCAGGGTCAGAAGATTTATCGCCTCGTTAATGTTAGTGTTAGTGTCCTAGAGACAATTTATTGTAAGGACATAATACTAGATGATATTCAGTTTGATTTAATATTATAGTTCATTTAATATTAATGTATGTCAATATACTTGTTTAAATATTATGTTTGATTGTTTGGATTTATTCATGCAAGTGTTTCCATGAGTCATTGCTGTCATTGAGGTTGTGAGAACTCAGATGACTTAAGCATGATTCTCAAATGGCCCCGATCAAGGATCGTCAAGAATGGGATATTGACGATGCAATTGAGATTGGTGTGCGATCTGCATCATACTCTTAGAGAGCGCAGTAAGATCTCACTTACTACGAGATACTAGGTATCTTATGATGGATGCACAAATACCTTAGAGGGTATTGGTATATCCATCCAAGAAGCCGTTTGATCTAGTTCCACTATATGTGTCTACGGGTGTCTCGGTTAGTGGGAGCGATGCGATACTCCTTTGACTTGAGGTCAATATGCGGACATGTGTGGAGTGATGAACTTTGACCATGACCGACGCTTACACCCTTCAATGGGTAGATATGACTTGGATTGGGTTCATCACGAAATGCATGTGCGTAGTAGTTAAGCCAAGAATATGATTCATTCGTCAAAGTGGATTTAGAGAGAATACTTATCTTCTCATTATAATTGGATCAAAGTCATTGGTCGATGCACGTCAACTTAGACTTTGTGGCTAAGTGTGACATACATGATCAATTAGTGATTAGAGATAATATGATTAAGTTATTTAAATAGACACTTCATCATATTCAAGGCTTAATCGATTATTCGCGAATAAAATGAGGAAATCGTAATAGCCCATGTTTCAGTTACAGGTAGTTGCACGTTTCTCGCAACGTACCTCATACATTGAGAATGTCTAATTTATTTTCCAGGGTTCAATTAAGACTGTTAGTTTGACTAATCGCTCGATATATGAGGGCCTATGGGTCACACAACAAGTAGTTCACTTTTACGGATTATAGTTGATTGATTAAATGTTAAATTGAATTTAATATTTAATTTATTGAGAATTAATTAATAATAGATTATTTTGAAATTAATTATTATTAATGTTTAATTAAATTGAATTTAATTAAATAAGATTCTCAATAATAATATATGGAATATTATTATATGATTTAATATATATGGAATAAATCCGTAGAGATTTGATATACATGAGAATTAAATCCGTAGAGCTTTTATATATGAGAAATAAATCTAAGAGATTTATTTTATAAGATTAGGAATTTTATTTCCTAATCAGATCAACTTAAAATTTAAGCTGAGTCTTCCCTATATATATGAGCTCTGGGGAATTCATAAACAACGTTAATTCATATTTTCTCCATAATATCTAGAGTTAAAATTTTCCTAGCAAATTTATCTCGGGATTCAACGCTGACAAATCTATGCAAGTTTGTGATTGGAGATTACGTGGATACCATAGTTGAAAAATCTGATATCGAGTTATTGTAAGATTTATTGTTATGATTATTGTAATTTTTTATATAATCATATGTTCGTTGTTGGTGAATTGTTTAATTTTACTGCGCATGTATTACGTATTTACGTGCCTCTAAATTTCAACGGTTAACTCCCTTGGTAAGCAGTTCTATCTAGGGCTGGCCATCGTTGTTTCCCTCGAAAAGTATCCTTTTTTTTTTGTGGTAGTGGCATGATTATGTTTTCCCTGTTTACGTGTTTCCCCTTTTATATGGCGTGCAATGATTTTTGATAACTTGATAATAAATGCTACAATTTTTTTCTCCAACCTTTCTCGGGAATAGTCAGAGGAAAGCTGGATCAGTTGCGAATGCTTTTGTTTATTTAGCCACTACATACTCTCATTTTGACGTACGTAGTGATAGAGCCAGAATTTTAATTAGTGGGGACGAACTAAATAGAAAACATATATTCCATTCGTTCCAAAAAAAAATATTATTTTTTTTATTTTTTTGTGAATGGTTTTTTATTGGTATTTGACATGATAAAATAATTTTTAAAGATGCATGCAATAGATGAGAGGTAGATCTATAATACCCATTTTTAAAAATCACTTTATCATTTGAAATACTAATAAACAACTCGCTCACAAAAATTCGATAATAAAAGTGGTGTGCACGTTTTTCCGGATCGGAGGTAGTATATTTTTAAACTATATTATGTATAATAATAAATTTTGATAAAATTTAAAAATTAATTTTATTACATTAGAATTAATTTAATTAAGACAATTACATTACAATATTCGAAATACTATTGATGTCATTTTCTAAGAGAAACTCTCTCTCTCTCTCTATATATATATATATATATATATATATATATATATATATATATATATATTTTGAGTCATCAAATTAAAGGATGTGAATTTAGTAAATATTATGCATAAAATGCGTCTAAAATCAAATTATTAAATATCGTGGGTCAAAAAATAAGTCTGATCAAAAGCGATTGCAATCTGATTTATGATTGAAGGAATGACCTCAATAACAAGTTCTAAATAATTTGTACTAAAAGAAAGAAAAAGAAAAAAGAAACAAAAGGTGTGAACGACAAATATTGAAACCTGGTCTATAAGAAAAAATGAATAGATGTATGATCAACAAAAATCGAAACCTGACCTACGATTGACAGAAGGACATTAACAAGGAGACACGAACTAATTTAACTACTTATTAAGAATTAAAGAGAACTTACATATTTATCACATACTGATAAACCTGATTCAACCTATGTGGCGAAACCAAATTAGTCTCCGTAAAGCCCAATTCAACAAGATTATTTCATTTCAAAATCGTGCATTTTCATTAGGAGTTATTTAAGTTGAGTTTTTTGTTGATGTTGTACGGATGTTGTTTCATATGTTGGACAACATTTTGCACAACATCAGGAATTTGCCCTTTCACTGTCACTAACTCCAGTTCGTAAGATGTTTCTTTTTATGTTTCTTACATGCATGTTGACGACATAACAATTATATGTTAGACGATTGCAGTTGTAATATTGAGAAGTAAAAAAGATCATGGGTGGTTACCACAAGATCATGGAGTAATGGATGGAGACTTTCTAGGCCGTTCAAACTAAGCCTAGTGGATAGGACAATGCAGTTGAATCTGAAGTCTATATATACACACTATATTGGATTAAATTAAGTGAGAAAAAGTGATATCACAATTGCTCTTCTCCAAACTTTAGATAGTAATATCCAAGACACAACCTTGTGTGTTTGTAACATTTAGGAGTGTGAGGGTCGATACTATTTGATTTGTACTGGTCGAATGTATTCCAATATTCCTATCAGTATTGATTTTATCTAAGTAGTTCGAGTGTTATGTTGAATAAGATCACTAGTCACTTGAGTAAACATATTGTTTTGGTATGTAGTTTTTATACTATACCTTTTAGGAATTTGTAAGAGGTTCTTGTGTATCTCACTACTTGTTATAATGATGTTTATAGCCATGAGGCTCGTATAGTTTGAATTAAGATTGTACACATTTTTTTAATCATTTGCACCGTGTTTTTAAGACTTCGTTGTCATATGTTGTTTTACATGTTGCATAACATTTTTAACAATGATTAGTGTAAAAATTACTCGAAATTCATGTTCTTTATTAGCTTAGTTTAATAGAATTTCATGTATTTTTTAATACTAAATTGGTTAATTGTTCTTAATTGATTGTTGGGGAATTAATTGCACGTATCTATTCGGGATGAATATTTAAATACAAATTTAATTCTAACAATTATTACTTGTTGGGAAAATTCATGTGCCAGTATCTATCGGGATGATCTTGTAAACACAAATTTAAATTACAAGGTTCCGAGCCCACCAAGGGGACCAATCACACAAGAATTTTGCAAGCACATGATTCTCTGTATTAATCTTAGCAACCGTCGTACAATTAATATTATTGCCCAAGATATAGGGTATCGAAGTCTCAATGATTCTCTTCCCATTTATAAGTCAAAGCAATAATTACTAATCGCGCACGGTCCTTATTAAGTGGCAGGGATTAAGAAATCAACAACCACTGAGGTCTAACTCTTCATCCCTTAAGTCAGTGCGAATGAGTTTATCCTCTCTGTAGGTCCACTTCAGCACATCAAATGCACTAGTGTAATCTCTTGGTCAAGACAAGCCAATCTGAGACTTACACATCAACTTCTACCAATAGACTATTCGGGTCTATCTAAGTTGTGAAACACGCACTAGTTCACAAGGAACTGTTAACGTGATTTTCTGTGATCTGGTATCACCACGTTAACTACAATGTAACATGTGATTTATGAACGGTTTGCAATAAATATATATAACATTCAATCATATTTAAAGCAACAATGATAAATAATTTACTTTAGTAAATAAGTGTTTAATACATAGGTTATACAAAGTAAAAACATACTTTCACGTATAACCCCAACAATCTCCCACTTATACTCAAAGTCTGCTTTTAAGTATACCACAACACGTCTAATGTATTATATAGTGATATCTAATGTCACCTACATCAACCCAATAATATATCTCCCACTTATACTCAAAGCAGATTGGCAACGCTCTTGTCACCCATTCCTTCCACATGTCTCTCGAATGTTAACAGAGGCAGACCCTTTGTGAATAGATCAGCTAGGTTGTCTTCCGACGCTATCTTTGCCACCTCTATATCTCCTCTCTTAACGATTTCTCGTATAAGATGGTATTTCCTTTCTATGTGTTTGCTGGCCTTGTGGGCTCTCGGTTCCCTTGAATTTGCAACTGCTCCGGCATTATCACAGTAGACCGTGATGGTGCTGGGCAAATTCGGAACAATGTCCAAGTCCACTAGGAAGTTCTTGAGCCACACCGCTTCTTTCGCTGCTTCACAAGCAGCTACATATTCGGCTTCCATGGTAGAATCTGCGATGCATTTCTGCTTAACGCTTCTCCATGTTAAAGCTCCTCTCCCCAGACAAAACACACTACCCGAGGTAGATTTTCTGGAATCTATGTCCGATTGGAAATCCGAGTCCGTGTATCCAAGTGGAAACAAACTGTCTGACTGGTAAACTAGCATTCTATCCCGAGTTCTTTTCAGATACTTCAGAATGTTCTTTACGGCAGTCCAGTTTTGATTTCCGGGATTACTTTGATATCTTTCTATCATGCCAACGGCGTAGCAAATATCCGGTCTCGTACACAGCATTTCATACATAAGACTCCCTACTGCCGATGCATAGAGAACACCTTGCATGTCATCTATCTCCCCTTGTGTCTTGGAACACATGTCTTTCGATAGATGGATTCTGTGCCTGAAAGGTACAAAACCTTTCTTGGAATCTTGCATGCTGAATTGCTTCAAAATAGTGTCTATGTATGAAGCTTGCGATAAGCCAATCATTCTTTTCTTTCGATCTTGAGTGATCTTGATCCCAAGAATATGATCGGCTTCCCCTAAGTCCTTCATATCAAACTGTTTTGACAGCCATACCCTTACGTCTGACAAAACCTTTACATCGTTTCCGATTAGCAGAATATCGTCTACGTATAGTACTAAGAATACCAAGGCAGTTCCGTCACACTTCTTATAAACACAACTTTCAAACTCGTTTTGATCAAATCTATAAGATTTGATTACATGATCAAAACATTGGTTCAAAGCCCGAGATGCTTGCTTTAGTCCAAAAATAGACTTCCTTATCTTGCAAACTAGGTGCTCTTAGCCTTTCGCGATGAAACCTTCGGGCTGTTGCATGTAGATTTCCTCGTCAAGACTCCCGTTAAGAAAAACTGTCTTGACATCCATTTGTCAGATCTTGAAATCTAGGTGCGCAACTATTGCCAAGAGAATACGGATGGACTTAAGCATGGCTATAGGCGAAAAGGTTTCTTCATAATCAATACCCTCCTTTTGGGTGTATCCTTTTGCCACAAGCCTAGCCTTAAAGGTCTCGACCTTCCCGTCCTGTCCTATTTTTCTCTTGAAGACCCACTTGAATCCAATGAGTTTTACCCCATTGGGTGGTTCCACTAGCTCCCACACTTGATTATGATCCATTGAGCCCATCTCGGCTTCCATCGCAGTTTGCCAGGATTCAGAATCCTTATCTTGAACCGCCTCCCTGTAGGACCAGGGGTCTGATTCATTATCCCCGGGGACCAAATCCAAAGATTCTCCTATCCCCATGAATCTCTCAGGTTGTCGAACAACCCTCCCACTACGACGAGGTTCCGGTTGTGTCTGTGTGACGCTTGGCATATCAACTTGTACAGTTGTTATAGGAGTTTGCCCTCTTATTTCATCTAAGGTAATCTCACTTTTGGGTTTTCTATTGTTCATAAAGTCATCTTCAAAAAATCTAAAGTGCGTACTTATTACCACCTTTTGATCTTCGGGACCATAGAACATACACCCTTTCGTTCTCATGGGGTATCCTATAAACAACCTTAGCCCTGAACGTGCATCCAGCTTACCGGCTTCCTTGTCCAGCACGTATGCCGGACATCCCAAAATTCTGAGGTGTCTTAGACTGGGTTTGCGCCCAGTCCACAGCTCTTTAGGGGTCTTGGGAACCGATTTGGATGGTACCAAATTCAGAATATAAGCCGTTGTTTCCAAGGCATAGGCCCAAAATGACTTGGGAAGATCTGAATAACTCATCATGGATCTGACCATTTCTAAGAGTGTTCTGTTTCTTCATTCTGCAACCCCGTTTAGTTGAGGGGTTCCTGGTGCAGTCAACTGGGAAACAATGCCCTCGTCTGACAGGTAGTTCAAAAACTCATCGCTGAGGTACTCGCCTCCACGATCAAATCGTATAAACTTGATACTCTTTTCCATATGATTCTCCACTTCGGCTTTGAACTCTTTGAATTTATCAAAGGTTTCCGATTTGTGTTTCATCAGGAAAATGTACCTGAACGTTGAGTAATCATCAGTGAAAGTCGCGAAATACTCATAACCACCTCTAGCTTTGGTTGACATTGGACCACACACGTCAGTGTGAACAATTTGCAACACTTCTGTGGCTCTATTCCCCTTGGCTCCAAATGCTCTCTTAGTCATTTTACCCTCTAAACATGATTCGCAGGTTGGAAGCGGTTCCAATCGTAGGTTCGACAATGAACCATCTTTCACCAACCTTTGGATCCTATTTAGATTAATATGACCCAACCTTAGATGCCAAAGAAGTGTCTCGTTCACTTTTTCTGAACGTTTTCTCTTATTGCTTGAAACAATCGATGTGTTAAAAGATGCATTTTGTGAGTGGTTTGCACAGTTAATAGTACAGAGATTGTTCCGTAAAGTTCCATGACAGATAAACACATCGTTACGAAAAACAGTAACTTGTTTAGAAAAACGAACAAAATATCCATCAATAAATAGTTTTGAAACTGAAATAAGGTTTTTGCGAAAAACAGGAACATAAAGAATATCTCTTAAAACTAAAGTCTTGTCTTCAAAAGACAGGTGCACGTCTCCCACTACTTCAGCTGCTACTCTCGTAGCATCGCCCAGTGTGATGAGGATCTCACTCCCACTAAGTTACCGGGTCAACTTGAACCCTGTAATGTGAAACAAACATGATCAGTGGATCCCGTATCCACTACCCACGAGTGGGTAGCATACGCCGCCAAACAAGTTTCAACAACTAGTGCGTGAGAATTACATTTCTTCCCATTCCTTTTAGGCTTGGGACAGGCAGACCTCCAATGTCCTTTCTCACCGCAGTTGAAACACTTCCCCTTTGGATTCTTTCTGACACCCATCCATTTGGCCGTCTTTTCTCTGTTGTTCTTTGTGTTGAGGTTTCTTTGGTTGCGACAATTTATTTCTCCATCAATCTTTCTGATAAGAGGTTTTTAGTCACCAATGCTTGGTCCTTTTGTCCCAAATGCTTCTCTATTGTCTCCAAAACTTCTGGCAGAGTTTCCATAGTCAACATGTGATCACTCATCACATAACTATAGTAAAACTCATCGAAGCATTTTGGAAGAGTTAGGAACACAAAGTCGACCTGAGCCTCATCACTACATATAGCACAGAGATAAGCAAGTTTGTCAAAATGAAGCTTGACCTTGAGAACATGGTCCCTCACGGGTGTTCCCTCTGTCATATGCAGCATCGCAACGCCATCGCGATTAAACTGATTGATCATGCGGTTTTCTGTTAAAAACATATCTTCGAGGCTTTGCATAATTTCCGCAGCAGATTCAACCCCTTCGTGAATGTATCTCAAATCTTCAGACATGGATGTCAGGATTATACATTTATACAGTCCGTTGGTTTGCTCCCAGTCATTATACAAAGATCTCTCCGCATCAGTTGATCTTTCAGTTGGTTTGCTAGGCTTAGGTGTCATTAGAACCCAAACGTGTTTCAGCGAACCAAGGACAATTTTAATTTTTCGTTTCCAAACGATATAGTTATCACCAGTAAGTTGATGTTATTTGAGCATATATTTCAGTGAATTAAAAGGTTGCAACATGCTGAACTTAAATAAATAACATTTTGTATAAGCACAAAATTATCACATAATTGATCACATTATTCATATCAAAATCTCAAAACAATATGAATATGCATCGGTGAAACATCTCAAAAGCAGTTTAAATAGGTCACGTTGGGTGATCATCTATTTAAACACATTCAAGCAGGTTACAAACAGGAACGATTACAAACCTTTAATTCAAAATTAATAGTCGGATCCCACTTGACCAATATAAAATTGACAGGGACTTCGGTGAAGTATATGCATATCAATTTTATACCTAAGTAATAACCATGATTAAATCTGAGAATTATTACTTCGCTTTGATCGAGCCTCATTGGGAGGGTCATCGTCGCCACTAATAATAATTCACAATCATCCTTTTGGGAATTTATTCATGTGAAAACCATCTTTTGGCCGTTCCTTTGGGGAAATTTCTCCAAAAGAATTCACAAATAAATAAATCATGGAGGTCAATATTGATGAAATTTTATTATCAGGAATAAAATTTATCAACCAAAACATACTTAGTAATTTTTGAAGGGAGATTTTCTTTTAGACAATTTTAAAACATGCAAACTCATATATCAAATAAATTGCATTTAATTAAAACAAGCATCAAGATAAAATAAATCACGTTGGGCACATATATCCGGTCATGGTTTAAATTGCATATCTTGATCTCGATAAATCGTCTCTCTCTTTTTTTTACCTTCATCGTTTGTCTCGAAAGGCTCCCATTGAATCCGCAACAATTCTTTAACGAACGTCCTCCATCTTGGGTTAGAATTCACGACGTCCAGGAAAATTAGTAGCTCATGACCCAAACATACGTAAGTGAAAGTGAGCCTTAGCAATTTTTAAATCGATGGGTCAAATAAATCGCCATTCAAGCATCAAGATCTCACCCTCGGCCTCCGCGGTTTAAATTGCATATCGCCGATAAACGCTTTTTACCTTTCATCGCGCCCGAAAGGTCCCAGGTCCAACCTTTAACAACCTTCCCCGGGTTAGGAACCCGCGGTCCCTCCGACGCCTCGTCGCCTAGGGCGCCGTCCGTCTCTAGCCGCCGCCTGCTGGGCGCTTTTCGATGTCCTGCGTAGTGCCCGGGCCGTTGGCGTTCCGCTTCCGAGTGCTCGCCTTGGCCATACGCGTATGTCGGGCACATTTGGATGACCGTCTTTAATTCTTCATCTCCGTCTCCGTCTTCGTTCACGATCCGGTTCCAATTTATTTACAAAATAAATAAACCTAGATCTAGACTAGTTAATTACATTGAACAATTCAAACAAATACTAATCTACTCGTGGATTTTCTCACGAGGCAAAACAAATCCGAACGAATCGAATTAAAAACTAATAATTTATTTGCATGTAAATAAGCACATTAAAATACCATGACAATTGGATACCTGCAAAATAGATCTAACAGTTCTATTATTCAATTTCAAAATTTAATGAACAACAATTTAAATTACAGTTTAAAAGATCAGAGCCCGAACCTGGGCTCTGATACCAGTTGTTGGGAAAATTCATGTGCCAGTATCTATCGGGATGATCTTGTAAACACAAATTTAAATTACCAATTATTACTAGCATGGATTTACCTAAGTGAATTCAAATAATAATTACGCCAACAACGACATGCAAATAAAATCACGTAAAAAGTCCTAGCATGCGGAATTCTAGGAGTTTACGTAAACGTACCCGTTGGAGAGACGGTCTGAGACAGACAGGATCAGGTGACAGCTACCAACCAAAAGTCCTTCTCAAGTATTCCCACAGTCCTCGTTCAACAACCCGGTGGGAGGTTCTCCGAAGAACGATTTATAGAATAAAAGGGAAAATAAATTTGTTGCACACCTTTGTGAATTTTTAATATTTCCAACACATGAAATTGGTATGGGGATGAATGAATTCATCCCCTATTTATAAGAGGGGAGTGGTTCAAAATTTAGGGTCCAAATTAGGGTTGGAAAGATCTTTTGTTGATCTCCAAGAAATCTTGAATATATCCCATATATTCTTCTTTCCATGTGTATTTTTTTCCAAAAAATCTCACACCCTTTATTTTCCCATAATTTTTAAAATTTTAGTAAAGATTTTCAAGATTGGATCTTTCTTGAATTTATGAGATATTCTTGTATTCCAAGAATACATATCTTTCTCCGTAAAATCTTTCCAAGAAAATCAAGAAAATCTTTACTCCCTTTCTTATACATAAATTTCGAAAATCCCATAGAGAAAGCCAAGTGGAAGATTTTCTTGAATTTATGAGATAATCTTGTATTCCAAGAATACTTATATCCTTTTCCATAAAATCTTTTCAATAAAATTATTCTCCCTCTTTTTCTCTATTATTTTCGAAAATTGAAAAAATATTAGGCAACAAAAATTATTTTTATTTTAAGCACCTTTTATTTATTGGACTATAATTTGCGCTACTTGAGGGGCCTTTAGGAGAATTAAGATGGACCTTCCAATGGACTTCTGAATTCCAATATAGAGCCACAATATAATTCAGCCCATTAATATTAATTAATACCACTATATAATTAATATTGCACTATCCAATCTTAACCCATATTACGGTAATATGGCTCCCGGTTATTATTTCCCGTGTTTAAGATTATTTAGTCCACTAATTAATTAAGCCATTGAAAAGCTTTATTAATTAATATATTTGACCTTGGAGTAAAAACAGCTCAACTTTATTATCCATACCGGAAAATTAATTCCACTTGCAATATTTGGTATGATAAAGGTTCCGAGCCCACCAAGGGGACCAATAACGCAAGAAGTTTGCAAGCACACGATTCTCTGTATTAATCTTAGCAACCGTCGTACAATTAATATTATTGCCCAAGATATAGGGTATCGAAGTCTCAATGATTCTCTTCCCATTTATAAGTCAAAGCAATAATTACTAATCGCACACGGTCCTTATTAAGTGACAGAGATTAAGAAACCAACAACCACTGAGGTCTAACTCTTCATCCCTTAAGTCAGTGCGAATGAGTTTATCCTCTCTGTAGGTCCACTTCAGCACATCAAATGCACTAGTGTAATCTCTTGGTCAAGACAAGCCAATCTGAGACTTACACATCAACTTCCACCAATAGACTGTTCGGGTCTATCTAAATTGTGAAACACGCACTAATTCACAAGGGACTGTTAACGTGATCTTCTGTGATTTGGTATCACCACGTTAACTACAATGTAACATGTTCTTTATGAACGGTTTGCAATAAATATATATAACATTCAATCATATTTAAAGCAACAGTGATAAATAATTTATTTAAGTAAATAAGTGTTTATTGCATAGGTTATACAAAGTAAAAGCATACTTTCACGTTTAACCCCAACATTACTAGCATGAATTAATCCTATATTAATTCAAATAATAATTCAACAACAAATCATGCATACAAATGCGTCACATAAATCCTACGCATGCGGAATTGCTAGGAGTTTACGTGAACTAACCTCTCGGAGTGACAACCGTTGAGAAGATGGATCCCGTTCACACGAACACACCAAAAGACCTTCAAAAGTATTCCCTCGTCCTTGTCCAACAATCCGGTGATAGGATGCTCGCGAACAATTAATAAAAGGAAAAATAAAATTATGTTTCACCACCTTTGTGGATTTCTAATTTTTTTAACAGATGGAATTGCCTTGGGGATGAAAAAATCATCCCCTATTTATAATACTAGGGGTGGACGATTTTTGCGCTAGTAATAAGATGGGAAATTTTTTTTCTTGATCTCCAAGAAATCTTGAATATATCCAATATATTCTTTTCTCCATAATTAAAATATTCCATAAAAATCCCACCCCCTTATATTAAAGGGTTTTCGAAAATTACCTATTAAATAGGGAAGAAATAGGATCTTTGACTCTTCTTGAATTTATGGGATAATCTTGTATTTCAAGAATACATATTCCATAAAATCTCTTCAAGAAAATCAAGAAAATCTTTTCTCTTTCCTTCTTTAATATTTTCGATTTTTTTTTGAAAATAAGCAACAATAATTTATTTTATTTTAAACACCTTTTTCACTTATTTGACTTTATCTTTGGGCTACTTGAGGGGCCTTTAGCAGAATTAATATTGGACCTTCCAATGGATCTTGAATTTCCAATATTGAGCCACAATATTATCCAAGCCCATAAATATTAATTAATCCCACTACATAATTAATATTGCACTATCCATCTTAACCCATATTACTGTTAATATTACTCACGGTTATTATTTCCCGCGTTTAAGATTATCCAGTCCATTAATTAATTTAGGTCACTGAAATAGCTTCATATTAATTAACATTTTTTTCCTTGGTCAAGGAACGACTCAACATTATTATCCATGCCGGAAAACTAATTCCACTTGCAAGGTTTGGTATGATAAATCTTCTGAGCCTCCAAAGGGGACAAATCAAACAAGACGTACTTGCACCCATTTTTCCGTATTAAATCTTAGCAATCGTCGTGTAACCAATAACATTGCCCAATATATAAGGTATTGAATCTCATTGATTCTGTTCCCTTCATAAGTCAAAGCAATGATTATTGATTCCACACGATCCTATTTAAGGGACGGAGATTAAGAAACAATGAACCATTGAGGTCTAATTCTTCTATATTCAGTACTGAATAATTTATCCTCCTGTAGGTCCTATTCAGTGCATCATAATGCACTATTGCAATCTCTTGGTCAAGACAAGCCAATCTGAGCCTTACACTTCAACCTTTCACGATGGTTTGTTCATTTCCATCTGGGTCGTGAATTCTGTACTTTTAGTTACAAGGAACTGTTAATTTAATCTTCTGTGATCTGGCATCACTAAATTAACTACAATGTAACACGTACTATTTATTGAACAGTTATGCAGTAAATATATGTAACATTCAATGATATTTAAAACATCAGTGACAAATAATTTATTTCAGTAAATAAGACATAAATTCAGTCTGGTTATACAAAGTAAAAGCATACTTTTCAGTATACCCCAACATTGATATGGTGTGCCCCTAGTGCTATGTGTCGACATGCTATTGTAGTTGCGAACGAGATGCGAGGAAAAATAAAAACAAGCAAGTGAAGAAATAAACTAAAATAAACTAAAACTATAAAAGGGGCACCCGACTAGGTAGGATCAAGAAAAGAGGAACGTGAACTTAGGTGATGATCAAATTGCAAAAATTAAACAAATGAATCAATTAAACTATTTTATCCTCAATTTTTATTTCTAAATACTCAAGACTACTAATAAGCACGATAGAGTAAAAAAGCTATAGAGGAAAACCATTTCCCTTCGGGTAATATAGTCTTGCAATAAGGTGTTACCAAGCACGATAAGTAAACTCTCCCTCCCATCTCTCACTTTTCGCTACTTAATTTTAAGCTCAAGTGTCTAACTATAGGGGTTCTAACACTAAATACTCTCTCTCTTGAATAGATAAAAAGTGTAATTAACACATTTAATCAATTCTCAACTCACAAATTTGCACTCAATCGTACTCGCGCAATTCTCGTTTATAGCAAGTATGATTTCACACAAAAATTAATAAAAGACTGTTGGGAGATGAATTTAATAGAGATTTTGATTAGATCCCAAAACCCCTGAGTGTGACATGTTTCAGGACAATCTTAGTAGTATAGGATCAGGTTTCAAATTATATTAAGATTCAGGATTATCTGCACCATGTATAGTCAGCAGATGTAGTTCAGGATAAGATAGGTTTAACAAGTTTTGGACTAAAGATCTCAATAGATTACTGAAGAACTAAATCATACTGAAGTTCAGAAGAACCTGAAGAACGAAGAACCTGAAGACTTGAAAATCCTAAAGACCAGAAGATCCTAAAGACCAGAAGATCATGAAGACTGTTTTGTAATGAATCAAAAGACCCTGAACAAAACACTTCCAGTTAAATAGTGTTTGTTCATTTTTAGTACAAACAAAGAGAATGTTATACATTTGTGAACACTAAGGAAAATATCAGATTAGTGTGATTGACTAAAAGAGCCGTTTTGTTTGTCTCTGTTCAAAGGAAGATTTCGACCAATGAGGAGGCGACGACAACGTACTTTACTGACACTGAAAGAGACATGTGCCTGAAGAATTTCAGTGTTGATATGTGTCTTGTTCACAGAAGTTGGTGATTGGCTGCTTGTCTGGATATTTCCTAAAACATGCAACGGTGCGTTCAAACCCTAATATAGCCGTTCATCAATTACTCAAAGAAGAAACCCTAGATTCTATCTCTCCAACAGATAGTTTTCAAAGGTAAACTTTTGGAGAGTTGCCTATAAATGCCAGAGGCCTTGGACATGTCAAGGTTACGGGAAATCAAAGCAACTCCAGAGCTCATTCATATTCAAGCAATTTTGTGAAGCACTCGAAACCCTAAGAATTTCCCAAGTGTTTCATCTTTGAAGAGAGCTTATTTACTAAGCCTAGATTTAAGATATATTCAAAGCTTAGTTAGAGATATCCTAGCATTTTACTTGTGTTTGATTGTAAAAAGGATATCTCACCCTAATTGGAAACCAACCAAAACCCAAACCCTTTGATTAGGTAGTTTGTGTGTGTAGTTGTTGGAGAAGTGAGAGTTGTAAAGAGTAAGTAAGCTGTTGTGTTCAATATGAAAACTCTAGAGAAGAAGTTAGTGAGCTGATTGTCCAGTCTGAACGCTTATGTGTATGTTGAGTTAGTAAATTTGCCTGAGATTCGGTTTGAAAACTTCGTGGTAGAAAGTTAGTAAGCTGCTGAGTTCAGTCTGAAAGCTTAAGGTAGTAGAAGTAGTGAGTTAAGGAATTTCTCTGAGGATTAGAGAGAGTGGACGTAGGACCTTGAGCCTCTGAACCACTATAATTACTGTGTTGTGTGCTTTCTGTTTTGCATTATTATCTGTTGTATATTTTCACCGAAAGCATTCTGAGGTTTTCTGAAATTCAGTTTGAAACAATCAACTGAGGTTGCATTAACTTGATCACAGCTTTAACCACTATTTCATTAAAGAAAAGATTTTTAGCAAAGTAAAACGAGTATAAACTTAGGGCCTACACATTCCGCACTTTAGATAAGCTAGTATAGATAGTTGTCAAACTGATCAACTCTTCTGAGCAGCCAGTAAGATTATTATCTACTCCAAGCTTATTTGGACTCTTTTGTAGAAACTCAGAATCAGTTGAGCTAATCTGAAGTCTCGAAAAATTTTCGGTGTTATTGTCTCGATAGACTTTGACTCGGGGCATTTTTCGCTTTCCGAGAATTTGAAACCGGGACAACTGACTCTCGATTATAGTTTGTTTTAAAAGTTGAAAAATCACTATACACGTGTGGAACGCATTTAACCCGGGACCAACAAGTGGTATCAGAGCAATGGTTCTAACTGACCACTTTCTTTGGTAACCATAGTCTTGTTTACTGAGAGACTTTGGTGGTCTACTGAATAGATCTTACTGCTGATATCTTACAAGGCTATTTCATCATGCCTTCTAAGATCTATGGAGATTGAGAATTGTTGGTTCGGTGCTAACGAGTCTCACACGTGTATGGGGGGGGGGGAATACACGTGTTCAGTGATTTTTCAAACTTTTTTTCTTCATCGAGGTCGGATGGGTCGAGGTTATCCCGATATTTTTGTCCGAGAAGCACGGATTGTCCCGAGTCAAAGTTTCTTTCGAGACAATGATCCCTGCCGCTTCGGAAGCTTCGACAGATTAGCCGTGATCTTGAATTTATCGGAGATCCCGAGGAACTTTGATCCGATAATTATCTTCTTGAACACTCAAGAGAGTTAATTGAGTTTGGTAACTATCTGTTCTAGCTACTCAAGTGTGCGGAATGGTTGGCCCTAAGTTTATACTCATTTTAGCTTTCTTTGAAATATCTTCTTCCTTTAATAAAACGGTGATTAAAGTTGTGACCAATTTTATGCGATTCAAATGGATTGGTTCCAATCGAATATCGCTGAAATATGCTTTCAGTGAAAATCATGTAACAAATAAAATGCAGTACAGAAAGCAAACAACACAGCAGTTATAGTGGTTCATAGACTCAAGCTCCTACGTCCACTCTTTCTAATCTTCATAGAAATTACTTAACCACTTCCTAAAGCTTTCGGGATAACTCATCAGTAGCTTACTCACTTTTCTAGCTTTGAGTTTTCTCGGGTCGACTCACCGCAGCCTTACTAACTCAAACACACAAGTGTTCGACTACCACAAGTAGCTTACTAACTTCTTCTCTAGAGTTTTTCGGCTAACTCACAAAGAGCTTACTCACTCTTTACAACTCTAACTCACCAACAAAACACACACAAACTACCTTAACAAAGGGTTTGGGTTTTGGGTTGGTTTCCAACTAGGGTGAGATATCCTTTACAATAAGAACTAATGCAAAGGCTAGGATATCTCTTCTAAGTTTTGGATATATCTATCAATCTAGGCTTAGAATAGTGAGCTCTCTCCAATGTGAAACACTTGGGAAATTCTAGGGTTTTTGAGTGCTTCAATTTGCAATAATACGAATGAGCTCTTGAGTTTCTTTGAAATTTCCCGTAACCTCTCAATGTAAAGGGTCCTTTGGTATTTATAGCAACTTCACCAAGGTCACTCTTTGAAAAAAACTATCCGTTGGAAGAGATATTTTTATGAGTTTCCTCTTTCGGTGTTTGATGAACGACTATTTTTAGGGTTTGAACACTCCTTGCATGTTTTAGAAAATATGCAGTCATGTAGCCAATCACCAATTTTTGCAGTCTTGAACTTAGTACTACTGACATAATTCAGGGTCCTGTCGCTTTCAGTGTCAGTGAAGTACAGTGTTGTCTTCCTTTGATTGGTTCTTATCTTTAGTGAATGTAGACAAACAAAACGGCTTTTTTTTTATCAATCTCTCTGAATGAGACAACCTTAAACAACACTTAGACTTAGTTCCTTTTGCCAGCACTAGGATGTTTTGGGCAATATCTACTTTTGTGAACATGTGCGTTTTTCTCAGTTTTGTAGTCTTCAGATAGATATTATCGGTGCCTCGAACATTGAGTTATATCTTGAGTATTGAGTCTTATCTTCTTCGAGTCTTTCGGTGTCTGATCGAGAACTTCTGAGTCTTGATGTCTTGAAGAACTTATTAAGTCTTCGGTGTCTTTGAGAACTTCTTCGAGTCTTTGTGTCTTGACAACTTCTTGAGTCTTGGTGTCAAAGAACTTCTTGAGTCTTGATTCTCATCGATTCTTTAGTTACTCAGTACCTTCTGAGTTCTTTAGTAACTTCAAGATCTAACCTGATCTATATCTGCTAACTATACATTGTGCAGATATCTTCCTGAACAATCTATGCTGAAATCTGACTTAGACTATCAAGATTATCCTGAACATGTCATACTTAGGGGTTTTTGGGATCTAATCAAAACTTCTTTATTAAATTCATCTCCCAACAATTTCCCCTTTTTGATGATGCCAAAACCATCTTGTTACATTTAAGAAAAAACCTAACCTATCCTTAGGTTTCAGGTTTATCTATTACAAAACCAAAATGGTATTTCACCCAAACAATTTTCTAAACAATCGGCATATCAAGTAATTAAAGACATGTAAAAAGATAATGAGATATTATCTTTTGAGCATAAAGATAAAATTTTCATTGATATAGGATAAGAGTTCTGATTACAATGAAAATAAAAATAAATCGGAAGAACAAAGTCTTGATCTTCTTCCACTTCATCCTCTGGCACTTCCGGGTTGAACATCGTAGTCTTCTTTTCTTCAGTTCATGGCCTTGATGATATCGGGGATATTTCTGTTAGGCCTAATTTGGATGGCATCTTTGGGCTATTTCTCGAGAAATGGCCGCTTCATTCACATAACCATTCTCAAACCTAGGAGTTGGGTACATGTATGGACCGGGGGCTACTATCTGCGTGTTTTCCTTCCGCCATGTTGATCCAACTTTGCGGTATTTAGGATAGAATGTCGATGAAAGTACTCAATGAAGGCTTCATTCTTATCCATTGCTCCCCTCCATTATCTCGAGAATCTCATAATAGAACCGGAAGGTTCTCTTGATCTCTTCCCATGCATCATTGAAATGTATAGGCATCCACTTGTCAATGCGCGGCCACTTCGAGTCTTTTAGTACCCCTCCTTTTGCTTAAAAACTTTTTAAAACCACCTCTTCTTCTCTTCTTCTTTTCTTCTTCTTCGATTAGTGGAACACCAAACTGGAAAATAGTTTCTTCTTCTCTTTTTCAATCAAGAGTTTTTAGAGTTTTCTTGGTATCAAGACTTATTTTCGAGTTTTAGTTTCTTCCTTACCGACTTCTTCCTCAGATTCTTCAAATTCCATTATCAACATCCTCCGAGTAGGTTTTTGAAACTTTAGCTTTTTTCTTCTTTTCATGTTCCACGAATGCAACAACCTTTCTCTTTCGTGTCCGACTTGCTCTTCCCGGCTTTTCTTGTCTCAATCATCCTTCTATCATTCGGTTTTTCACCAATTACTTCACGAATGGTTTGCTCAGATGTTTGAGTGAAGGTAGGTTTTTCTGCTTCTTTGAACTTCAGTTTCTCAGTGACTTCAATCTCACTTAAGGCATCCAAAATTTTCTTTCCTTCAGCTTCTTTTTGAGCCTTTATCTTCAAGGTTTGTGCCAACAACTCACTTAATTTGCCACTGGGCCTTTCCCTCTTTTTGGCACCATACCTTGGGAGTAGTTAGTCAAGTCAAATATCCATATAGTATTGCTCCTTGCCCATATTGCGTCTTGCCCGCCTTGTTGATCATGCTCATCCTCTAGCCTCATCATGTAATTCTTGGCCATTGAGAATTCATCTCTGAAAGTGGAGCAAACCGCTTTGAGAACACTTCATGCATCATGTTCATCATCTTGGTCATGAGCGGGGAGCCCATTTCCTCAACAACTTTCTTGATTATCTGATCATTCTTCTCAATTAGTTTAGATTCAAGGTAAGCAGTTCTGGTTTGATACCTTTGCTCCATCTCTACATTGAGCTCAGTTTTGACTACATCAATCTTTCCTTCCAAAGTAGTCATTTTATCCGCAAGAGTTGTTTGTAGTTGCGGATGTCCGAAGATGAACTTCGAGATTTTCCAATTTTTTGAGATTGGCTTGCCAAGGTTTCTTCAATTTGAGTCACTTTCTCCACCATTGGCACCACCTTCTCCAATTTATCCAGGATAGGACTGAAATCAATTTCTGGAGGCAAAAAAATTGTCTCCAACTGAGCTGGTTGCTCCAATTGAGCCTCAGTCTGAAGAGTGCTAACTTCAGTCTGAGGATGTGTGATATCAGTCTGTGCAGCATCAGTGTCCTTCTCCATCTGACTTTTAGTTTTTTTTCTTTCTCAGTATCTGTCTGAGGTTCCTTCTCCCCCTCAGATTGCCTTTCTGCATCACCTCCATTCAGTCTCTTCGGCTTCTCCCTTCTTCAATCTTGGGCTCTCGGGGTTGTTTGCTTTCGGTGTATAAGTACCGGTCTTGATGGATCAAGAAAAGGTTCATTGAGCGTATCCAAGTTTAGCAATTCGAGGTTGATCGATCTGAAGTCTGCTTAGTTTGGTATTTCTTGAAGAGAGATCTGAGGTCCCTTGAAGATTTCCTGAGAGATTTTGTCTGAGCTCAGAGATGTTTCAAGTACCTCAGAGAAAACCTGCTCCCCAGTTTCTTGCTCCTGCACATTTGTCACTACCTGAGCAAGAACTTGAAGTGGAGATTTCAACCCTTGCTGGCCTTCAGGTTGAGTTTCTTCAGTTTCACTGGCCTCCTTTTCCTCAATTGTTTGAAGCCTTATGCGCTTTTTGAGGAGCAGTCTTTCTTCTTGATTTCTCACCTTTTTTTCTCTTTTAATTTGCATTCGGGGCTTTCCCCAGCTTGTTTGGCTTCTTCATTAGTTGTCTCGATTGGATTTCGAGAAGTCTATCTTGTTTCACGACTTGCTCCACCTTTATTTGTATCTTCCTCGATTTCCTCTTTGGCGTCTCTCCTCCTGAGACTCAGTGTTTTTCTCTTTCTTTCCTCTCAAAGTCTTTTTCGTTGGTTTGAACATGATTTTTGACTTTGGAAAGGAAGTGGAATCGGCAAAAATGTCCTCCTCTTCTCTGTACATTTCCAAGATAAATGCAATCTTGGTTGCATGTAGAATTTTTCCCTTGATAACTACAGAGCCATTCACCTTCTGAATTTGTTTGGCTTGATCACTCACCACCTTGATCAAATAGTGCAACCAATTGAATGCCGTAGTAGGTGAATCTTCAATCGCCGCCATTAGCCTTAACTTAGGCTTGCTTATCTGTTCGAAACTACCAGATCTACTCATGATGAATTTGCTTACAATATCCAACAATATTTGATATTTAGGCTTTAAATGCCTCTTATTCAAAGTAGCTTCAAACTTTACCGGATGCTCAGTAATTTTATCCAAATACTCTTGTTCCCTACCCATCATGTATACCGTAGGGTCTTCACCTCTATCACTTAACTCATATATGGCATTCAGATTCTTAGGAATAATATATAATTCCCTAACAAAATCCACATATTTTGTACTATGTTCCAAATGCAACACCGTAATCTTAGACTCTATGCAATTTTCATCATCCAATTGCATATTAGAAACAAACTCAATTACCTCCTTGGCATATTCAGTATCTGGTTGATTTGCGACCAGACAAGTAAGCTTTGACATATGAATCATATGCAACGCCTCCTCCTCGTGAGGTGCATTGGATGTGCTTTCCAGAGAAACAATATTTTCGTACCATGGTTTGTTGGAAATGGCGAGTTTGTCGTATATAGAGAGTGTCATTTTTTGGTGATTTTGAGTGAAGGGTTTTTTAGATAAGAGATTTCTGGGTAATCGAAGGTTTTGAAGCAGAGGGTTTGTGAAGACGAAGACCTTTTTGAAATAGGGCTTGAATGGAGTCTTTGTAATGGATATAGGATTTTGATTCATGGAAAATCGCGTAGATGAAGGTTTTGACGGTCAAGATTAAAAACTGAATAAAATGGGTATTTGAAAGGACGGTTTCACAAGTACTTAGCCGCCAATTTATCCATATTGGTGATTAATGAACAGTGCATTTAATTACTATTCCTGCAGACCATTGACTTTCCTCGTGGATTTCAAAGGTCCCGCCCAATTATTTCTTCAGATGTTTTGTCATTTATTGACAATGATTACTGAGATTCAGATAGACAATAAATGTGGTGCATGAGTAAATACTTCTTCAGACTAATTTTCTCCATCAGTCTTACTGAGTTTTGACCTTGATAAAATATCAGTATAATACTGAGTACTGAACTTCAGGATAACTGAGTTTTCCAAGACTCGGTGTTCAGGACTCTCAATTTTGTCCTCAGTTTTTCAATAAAAACCTGAGAAAACTTCATGCATCTGAAAACCTTCAATTTTTCAGATTTACTTTATTCACCTGGATCCATCATACCTAATTCAACTGATAGTTCCTGAAATCTTGATTCAGCCAAAGGTTTAGTCAAGATATCAGCTCTCTGTTTATCAGTATGAATTTTCTCTATTCTGATGTCTTTCTTCTCAACATGATCTCTGATGAATTGATGTCTGATATCAACATGCTTACATCTGGTGTGCAATACAAGATTTTGTGTAATAGCAATTGCACTATTATTATCACAAAATATAGGTACTTCATTGGCTATAATCTTATAATCCCTCAATTGTTATGCGAGCCAAAGAATCATTTCACGAAGCTTCCCGCAACCATGTATTAAACCAGTAATCTTGGTTGCTCTCGAGGTTTGTTTCTTTGAAAACCATGATATCGGTTTACTTCCAAGAAATTGACAAGTTCCTGTGGTAGACTTCCTGTCAATTCTACATCCTCCATAATCAACATCTGAATAACCAGTTAATTCAAGGTTATCATCAGCTGGATACCATAATCCTCTATTCACAATGCCTTTAAGATATTTCAGAATCTTTTTGGCAGCCTCCATGTGACTAGCCTTAGGATTAACTTGGTATCTTTCATATCCCGACAAACAAATGATGCCAATGAGATCCATCTATGATCAAAGATCTATCTATAATAAGTGTGATTTCTTGATTTGCCTTGGATCGAGGATCCATCTTGTAGTTAGTATTCATGGGAATTCTAACTGCATTGCAATTCTGTACTCCAAACTTTGCAATCAGATCTCTGGTGTATTTTGCATGATTGATGAATATTCCTTCCTTAGTTTGTTTCACCTGAAGTCCAAGAAAGAAATTCATCTCCCCCATCATTGACATCTCAAACTTTCCTTTCATCAGAGTAGAAAACTTTTCACACAACTGATGATTTGGAGATCCAAATATGATGTCATCCACATAGATCTGAACTAGTAAAATATCCTTTCCATCTTCTATCCTGAACAAAGTCCTATCAACAGTTCCTTTGATAAAACTATGGTCAGTAAGAAACTGAGAAAGGGTATCATACCATGCTCGCGGTGCTTGCTTAAGACCATACAAGGCTTTCCTGAGCCTGTAAACTTGGTCATTCTGACAAAATCCTGGAGGTTGTTCCACATATATTTCCTCCTTAAGCACACCATTCAGAAATGCACTTTTCACATCCATCTCATAGACTGTGAATTTCATGTGGGCAGCATATGCAAGAAACAATCTGATGGCTTCTAGTCTTGCAACAGGTGCAAAAGTTTCATCATAATCCAAGCCTTCTTCTTGTGAATAACCTTGTGTAACTAGCCTTGCCTTGTTTCTCACAATCTCTCTTATTCTTGAACACCCACTTAGTTCCAATCACATTGTGCCTTTTAGGTCTGTCCACTAGCTCCCAAACTTCATTCCTTGTGAACTGATTCAATTCTTCTTGCATATCAACAATCTAGAATGAGTCTTGTAGAGCTTATTCAATCTCAGTAGGTTCCTTTTCTGATAAAAAACAACAGAATAAAGCATTTTCACCATGGAACCGTCTTGTCTTTTACTCCTTCCGATAGATCACCCACAATCCGATTTGTAGGATGGCTATCCAACCATTTTTCTCTGGATGTTCCCCCTTCAAGAGTGTCCTCAACATCCTAAAATGTTAGGTTCAGGCGGTTCATCAAATTCGAGGAATAACGAGAAAGGAGAAAGGAATCATCTTCCTCGAGGAAAATTCCATTGAGAACATTGCCGAGACATTTGTTCCCCCCTTGGTTGATAGATTCGAGTTTGCCTCATTTGTGACCACATCTTCATCGGCATTACATACCGAGCTTTGAGGCGGGTGTATGTTCATATTGGTCTTCGATTGTGTTGGCTTTCCTTGATGAAGAATTTTCATCTGAGTCTCACCATCCCGAGTTTTTTTTCATCCCGAACTTCTTTGTGCGAGTCCGATTCACTCCATTCATAGAAAATAGTGACATCTTCTTTTCGTGTTCGGAGGATTTCTTTTTTCAGGGCTAAGTCGGTGATTCTCTTGGTCGGGTTCTCTGAAGTCATGTTCTGTTTCTTCCGAACACAAGTAGATTCATCAAAAAATAACATGAGGTGTTTCTTCCACAATAAGAGTCCTACATTTGTAAACTCTGAAGGCTTTACCGACTTCAGAATATCCTAAGAATATCCCTTCATCAGCTTTGCTATCAAAGTTTTCAACTGATCTTTACCATTATTGTGTATGAAACACTTGCAACCAAACACACGAAAGAAAGAAAAAGAGGCTTCCTTTCATTCCACAGCTCATATGGAGTTTTTCCTTGATTCTTGGTTAGCATGGATCTGTTCTGAGAGTAGCATGCAGTGTTGATAGCTTCAGCCCAAAATCTCTTAGGAATATCAGCTTCAACAATCATTGTTCTTGCAGCTTCTTTTAGAGTCCTATTTCTTCTTTCAACAACACCATTCTGTTGTGGTGTCCTTGCATCTGATGTTTCATGGGTTATTCCATTTGCTGCACAATAATCAGAAATGATATGATTGTAAACTCAGTTCCTTTATCTGATCTAATCTTGACCACACTCAGATTCTTTTCAGTACTGAGCCTTTTCAGTATTTCTGGTAGTTTTGTCTGAGTCTCCTTCTTACTAAGTAAGAATATGACCCATGTGTATCTAGAGTAGTCATCAACTACCACAAGTGTATATTTCCTGCCATTTGTGCTTACAGGTGTTACTGGACCAAAGATATCCATATGTAACAGTTGCAGTATTCTGTCAGTAGAAACATCTACTTTGCTTTTGAAAGATGCTCTGATTTGTTTTTCTTTCTGACAGGCATCACAAACATGATCTTTAATGAACACTTCATTTGGTAACCCCCTCACACGTGCTAATCTTGCAAGTTTGTTCAGGGTTTTAAAGTTTAAGTGATTCAGTCTTTTGTGCCACAACCAACTGGTATCAGTGGAACTTTTTGCAACCAAACATGTATCTTTAGGAGATAATTTCCAATCAGCAAGATACACATTTCCCTTTCTAGTACCAGTCAGTAAAATTTTCTGTGAAGTATTGTCTTTCACATAACATAAGTTCTTTGAGAACTCAACACTGAATCCTTTGTCACAGAATTGACTGATAGAAAGCAAGTTATGCTTTAAACCAGACACATATGAAACACCATGGATATGAACAGAATCAACTTCAAGAGTTCCATATCCCTCAGTTTGTCCTTTTGAGTTGTCTCCAAATGTGATCTGAGGGCCTTTTTGCTCAACATAGCCAGTGAGTAGTTGCTTATATCCTGTCATATGTCTTAAACATCCACTGTCCAGATACCATACAGCAGGTGCCAATTCATTTTCACTCATCAGTGCTATGTTGTATTCATTCAGCTCAATGTCCTTTTCCTTTACCTGAAAAATAGATCAGTTTTTAGGTACCCATTTGGTGTAGGGTCCTACCAGGTTAGCTGTACCTTTTGGAACCCAAATCTGCCTGATAACTCTAATTAATTTAGAGTGGCTGATTTGTCTCCCATAAACATCTACATACACATTCACTACCCTAGGTGCCTTGGCAGTACCTTGTGTATGAGTGTCAGCCTTAGCATGAACATGAGCCTTAGAGTTCTTCTTGGGTTCAGGCTTTTTGTTCAAGTGCCTTAGCTTTGGTGCAGCTGGTCTCTGTCTGTGCTGACTTAGGTTCAGGAAACCTTTACCCTTAGACAAGTGGGGTTTAGGTTGATTGTACTGTAATTGGGGTCTTTCAGTAATCTGAGGACTTGGTCTTTTCAGTTGAGAATATCTCTGCTGAGTGTTTCTCTTTTGAAAATTCCTCTGATGGTTCAGTGCAGATCTCTTCATGTTGGTATTCTTAGCATGAGGCTTTGAAATACTGGCCTGAAAATTTCCTACTGAGTGTTCAGGTTTTCTAGCCTTTTCCTGAGGTTTGGGCTTTCTTCCCTGAATCTTCAGTTTTTCTGAAACCATAGGTCCTTTACCCTTGTCTAAAACTCTGGGCTGTTCTTCAGTAAGAAGATTAGATGCCACTGGTTTAATAAAGACAGTCTTGGTGCTACTAGAAGCAGCATTCAGAAGACCTTGTGAGGTTTCCCCTGGAATGTATCCCAATCCAGCTTTTATAGTTGCAGGTCTTTGATAACTCTGAATTTAATCTATTACTTTAGATTCAAAATTCAATAGAGCTAACTTTCTCTGCGCATTATCCTCACATTTCTTTAGAGTTTCATGCTTCTCAAAGAGGTCATTGAACTCAGTTCTGATAAGCTGAATCTCTTTAGTGGATTTCTCTAATTTTCCATTCAGAATCTCTATCACCTTCTCTTTTTCTGAGAGTTGTACTTTCAGAACATCCAGTTCATCAGTAGTTCCCATCAATTGAGAAGTGATCTCAGCATTTTTAGAGTCTTTCCACTTCAGATTGTCAGCAGTCAGTTCCTTGTTCTGCTCTTGAGTTTCAATGAGCAGTTCTTGTAACACAGAATAGTCCTTCATAAGATTCTCAAACGAATTCATCAGGTCAAAGTTACTGTTTACAGTTGAACTTGAGAACTCATGTGCTTATGTAGTAACAACAACAGAGATAGAAGAATTTACCTCCTCCACGGCCATAAGACAGACATCATCACTGTCACTGTCTGAGAAAATCTCATCTGAGGAACTGGAACCTTCTTCAGAATGTTCTTCCTCTTCTGCAATCATAGCTTTCTTGCTGGAGATCTTCCTGTCTCTCTTGGCTTGTCTCTCCTTTCTTTCTTTAGCACTCAGCTCATGACAGTCATATTGAAAGTGACCTTTCTTCTGACAGTTGTAGCATCTGTTGGTATCATCATCCTGATCACTTTCCTTCTTGGTCTCGGAGTCCTTCTTCTTGGATGAGGATCCTTCAGCTTTCTGGTCCTTCTTTTTCTCAGTGAATCTGTCCTCAGCTTCTAAGTTTCTCTTGTACTTGTGATTCTTGTAGTATTTCTTATATTTTCCATATCTACTATTGAGTCTTTCAAACCTCCTTGCCATCAGTACCAGCTTATCCTCTTGCTCATCCTAATTTCTGGCAAGTGAGTTTTTAGACTCTCTAGCTTTACAGGGTTTCTCTTTGGCTTTAAAAGCCACATTCTTGCTAGAAGAATCATCTTTGCTGTCAGATTACTTAGTTTTCTTGTAAATCACAAACTCATAAGCTTTCAGTTCAGAGAAAACTTGTTGGTATGGCATGGAATCAATATTTTTGGTGTTTTCAATCACCACAGCATTTATATTCCATTTCTTAGACAATCCTCTAAGAATTTTCAGTGCCACTTCTCTCTGTGGGTATCTTTTCCCAAGAGCACTCAGATTATTCATGATCTTAATGAATCTGACCTCAAGTTTGTCAATGGACTCACCATCTTCCATTTCAAAGCCATCAAACTTTCCAATAGCAACAGAAAGTTTGTTTTCCTTAATATGATCTGTGCCTTGACACATAACAGCAAGTGTGTCCCATATTTTTTTTGCAGTTTCATAGTTTGAAATCATCCCCACAACACCATCATCAATAGTGCTATACAAAGTATCTTTAGCAATGTAGTCCAGATTGACTAAATTTCTCTCATCAGGAGTCAGTTGGTCATCAGGTTTAGGAAATTCATCCACAGGATTATTTTCTCTCGAAGATTAGTGATTAGGATTTACAACAAGAATTTGAATGGTCCTTCAGAAACCACTCTCCACATTATTTCATGTTTTGAATACAGATGAGCCTGCATTCTCAGTCTCCATAGGTCATAGCTCTCAACAGAGAACATACGAAGTTTCTTAGAAGGCATGATGAGTGAGCCTTGTAAGATATCAACAAAGCAGATCTATTGGTAGACCACCAAAGACTTTGACAAATAGACTATGGCTACCAAAGCAAGTGGTCAAAATGAACCCCTTTGCTCGATACCACTTGTTGGTTCGGTCTGCTAACGAGTCTCACACGTGTATGGGGGAGGAAACGTGTTTGATGATTTTTCAAACTTTTTTTTCTTCTTCGAGGTCGGATGGGTCGGAGTTATCCCGATATTTTTGTCCTAAGAACGCGGATTGCCACGAGTCAAAGTCTCTTTGAGACAATAATCCGAGCTGCTCGGAAGCTTGATTAGCCCAACCGATCTTGAATTTATCAGAGATCACGAGGAGCTTGGATCGATAATTATCTTCTTGAACACTTTCGAGAGAGTTAGTTGATTTGGTAACTATCTGTTCTAGCTACTCAAGTGTCTTGGAATAGTTGGCCCTAAGTTTATACTTCGTTTTAGCTTTCTTTGAAATATCTTCTTCCTTTAATAAAACTATGATTAAGGCTGTGACCAATTTTATGCACTTCAGTGGATTGGTTCCAACTGAATATCAGTGAAATATTGTTTCAGTGAAAAACATGTAACAGATAAAATGCAGTATAGAAAGCAAACAACACAACAATTATAGTGGTTTAGAGACTAAAGTTCCTTCGTCCACTCTCTCTGATCTTCAAAGAAATTCCTTAACCACTTCCTAAAGCTTTCAGGCTAACTCACTGTAGCTTACTCACTTTTCTACCTTGAGTTTTCTGGCTGACTCACTGCAGCTTACTAACTCAAACACACACAAGTGTTCAGACTACCACAAGTAGCTTACTAACTTCTTCTCTAGAGTTTTCTGGCTAACTCACAGTAGCTTACTCACTCTTTACAACTCTAACTCACCAAAAAAACACACACAAACTACCTTAACAAAGGTTTTGGGTTTTGGGTTGGTTTCCAACTAAGGTGAGATATCCTTTACAATAAGAACTAATGCAAAGGCTAGGATATCTCTTCTAAGCTTTGGGTATATCTATCAATCTAGGCTTATAATAGTGAGCTCTCTCCAATGTGAAACACTTGGGAAATTCTAGGGTTTCCGAGTGCTTCAATTTGCAATAATACGAATGAGCTCTTGAGTTTCTTTGAAATTTCCCATAACCTCTCAATGTAAAGGGTCACTGGTATTTATAGACAACTTCACCAAGGTCACTCTTTGAAAAAACTATCCGTTGGAAGAGATAGCTTTATGAGTTTCCTCTTCTGGTGTTTGATGAACGACTATTTTTAGGGTTTGAAAACTCCCTTGCATGTTTTAGGAAATATGTAGTCAGGTAGCCAATCACCAATTTTTGCAGTCTGGAACTTAGTACAACTGACATAATTCAGGGTCCTGTCGCTTTCAGTGTCAGTGAAGTACAATGTTGTCTTCCTCTGATTGGTTCTTGTCTTCAGTGAATGTAGACAAACAAAACGGCTTTTTTTGATCAATCTCTTTGAATGAGACAACCTTAAACAACACTTAAACTTAGTTCCTTTTGTCTGCACTAGGATGTTTTGGGCAATATCTACTTTTCTGAACATGTGCGTTTTTCTCAGTTTTGCAGTCTTCAGATAGATATTATTCAGTGCCTCTGAACATTCAGGTTATACTGAGTATTCAGTATCTTACTGAGTCTTCAGTAACTACTGAGACTTCAGTGGCTTCAGCAACTTACTGAGTCTTCATTGTCTTCAGCAACTTACTGAGTTTTCAGTGTCTTCAGCAACTTACTGAGTCTTCAGTGTCTTCGGCAACTTACTGAGTCTTTAGTTCTACTGATTTTTTATTTACTCAGTACCTTCTGAGTTCTTCAGTAACTTCAAGATCTAACCTGATCTATATCTTCTAACTATACATTGTGCAGATATCTTTCTGAACAATCTATGTTGAAACCTGACTCAGACTATCAAGATTATCCTGAACATGTCATACTTAGGGGTTTTTGAGATCTAATCAAAACTTCTTTATTAAATTCATCTCCAAACAAGAATGCAGGCACACTTGTACTCTAAACATGTGAGAATGTGGAGAGTTGTGTCTCAATGACCTTTTGAGTATAAGGTTGTTAATCCTAGATCTACTGATGCTGAAAAAGTTGATCCAAGGGATAAATTTCCCAAAACTGATGATCAGCTTACTCCTGAAGAGAGGAAGTTGGTTAATTTGGGTTATATTGCTAAAGATACACTGTATAGCACTATTGATGATGGTGTTATGGAAATGATTTCTCACTGTGAAACTGCCAAAGAGATTTGGGACACACTTGCTATAATGTGTCAAGGCACTGATCATATCAAAGAAAACAAACTATCTGTGGCTATTGCCAAATTTGATGGTTTTGAAATGGAAGATGGTGAATCTATTGAAAGACTTGAGGTCAGATTCACTAGCATTATGAATGATCTGAGTGCTCTTGGGAAAAGATATCCCAAAAGAGAAATTGCTCTGAAAATTCTTAGACGACTGCCTAAGAAATGGGATATTCATGCTGTGGTGAGTGAGAACACCAAAGATATTGCTTCTATGCCATATGAATAGGTTTTCTCTGAGTTGAAAGCATATGAGTTTGTGATTGATAAGAAAACTAAGAAAACTGATAGCAAAGATGATACTTCATCTAACAAAAATGTGGCTTTCAAAGCACAAGAAAAAATCTGTAACTCTAAAGAACCTGAGACCTCATCTAATAAAATTCAGGATGAAAAAGATGAGACAATTTCCCTAATGGCAAGAAGGTTTGAGAAAATGAACCAAAGATTTGGTAAGTACAAAAGGTATTATAAAGATACCAGGTACAGGAACAACTCAGAAGCTGAAGACAAGTCTACTGAGAAGAAAAAGGACCACAAAGCTTAAGGATCTTCATCCAAAAAGGACTATAAATCCAAAGAGGACAATGATCAGGATTATGAAACCAACAGATGTTAAAACTGCAAGAAGAAAGGACACTTCCAGTATGACTGCCCTGAGTTGAGCTCCAAGGAGAGAAAGGATCGGCAAGCCAAGAGAGACAAGAAGTATTCCAACAAAAAGGTAATGGTTGCTGAAGAAGAACATTCTGAGGAAGGATCTAGCTCTTCAGAAGAGATGTTCTCAGACAGTGATAGTGATGATGTCTGTCTTGTTACTATTGAGGAGGTAAATTCTTCTATCTCTGTTGCTGCTCCTACACAAGCACCTGAGTTATCAAGTTCATCTGTAACCAGTAATTTTGACCTGATGGGTTCTTTTGAGAATCTGATGAAGGACTATTTTGTGTTACAAGAACTTTTCATAGAAACTCAAGAACAGAATGAAGTACTGACTGCTGAGAATCTAAAGTGGAAAAACTCTAATGCTGCTGAGATCACTTCTCAATTGATGGGAGTAACTGATGAACTTGATGTTCTGAAAGTACAACTCTCAGAGAAAGAGAAGGTGGTAGAGGCCCTGAAAGGAAAGTTAGAGAAATCCACTGAAGAAAATCAACTTATCAGAACTGAGTTCAATGACCTCTTTGAGAAACATTAAACTCTAAACAAAAGTGAGGATAGTTTGAAGAGAAAGTTAGCACTATTGAATTCTGCATCTCTTGCAATAGATGAAATTCAGAGTTATCAAAGACCTACAACTATAAAAGCTGGATTAGGATATATTCCAGGGGGAACCTCACATGATCTTCTGAATGCTGCTTCTACAAGTTGCACTAAGTCTGTCTTTGTTAAACCTGCGGTTCGTAAAGAACAACCCAGTGTTTTGGACAAGGGTAAATGATCTATGGCTTCAGAGAACCTGAAAGTTCAGGAAAGAAAGCCCAAACCTCAGGAAAAGGCTAGAAAACCTGAACAATCAGTAGGAAATCCTCAGGCCAGTACTTCGAAGCCTAAGGCTAAGAATACCAACCTGAAGAAATTTGCCCTGAACCATTAGAGGAATCCTCAGAAGAGAAACACTCAGTCGAGAAATTCTCAGATGAGGAGACTAAGTCCTCAGGTTACTGAAAGACCACAATTTCAGTATAGGTTCTAAACCCCACTTGCCTAAGGGTGAAGGTTTTCTGAACCCAAGTCAGCAGAGACAGAGATCAACTGCACCAAAACCAAAGCACTGGAACAAGAGGCCTGAACCAAAGAAGAACTCTAAGGCTCATGTTCATGCTAAGGCTGACACTCATACACAGGGAACTACCAAGGCATCTAAGGTGGTGAATGTGTATGTAGATGTTTATGGAAGATAAATCAGTCACTCTAAAGTGATTAGAGTTGTCAGGCAGATTTGGATTCCAAAAGGTACAGCTAACCTGGTAGGACCCTACACCAAATGGGTAACTAAAGCCTGATTTGTTTTTCATGTGAAGGAAAAGGGCACTGAACTGAAAGAATACAACATAGCCCTAATGAGTGGAGCTGAAGTTGCATCTGTTGCATGGTACTTGGACAGTGGATGCTCAAGACACATGACAGGATACAAGCATTTGCTCACTGACTATGTTGAACAGAAAGACCCTCAGATAACTTTTGGAGATAATTCTAAAGGACAGACAGAAGGATATGGAACACTTGAAATTGATACTGTTCATATCCATGGTGTATAATATGTGTCTGGTTTAAAGCATAACTTACTTTCTATAAGTAAATTATGTGATAAAGGATTCAGTGTTGAATTCTCAAAGAACTTGTGTTATGTGAAAGATAATGTTTCGCAACAAGTATTACTAACTGGTACTAGAAAATGAAATGTGTATCTTGCTGATTGGAGGCTTACTCCTATGGATACATGTTTAATTACCAAGAAGGCTACTGAAATAAGTTGGTTATGGCATAAAAGACTGAATCACTTGAACTTCAAAACCTTAAACAAACTTGCAAGATTAGCACTTGTGAGAGGGTTACCTAATGAAGTGTTCAGTAAAGATCATGTTTATGATGCTTGTCAGAAAGGCAAACAAATTAGAGCATCATTCAAAAGAAAAATAGAAGTTTCTACTGATAGAATACTTCAATTGTTACATATGGATCTCTTCGGTCCAGTAACACTTGTGAGCACTAATGACAGAAAATATACACTTGTAGTAGTTGATGACTACTCTAGATATACTTGGGTCATTTTCTTACTCAGTAAGAAAGAAACTCAGACTAAACTGCCAGAGTTACTGAAAAGACTCAGTACTGAAAAGAATCTGAGTGTGGTCAAAATCAGATCTGATAAAGGCACTGAGTTTATCAACCATATTATATCTGATTATTGTGCAGCAAATGGAATAACTCATGAAACATCAGCTGCAAGGACCCCTCAACAAAATGGTGTTGCTGAAAGAAGAAATAGGACAGTGAAAGAAGCTGCAAGAACAATGATCGCTGAAGCTGACATTCCTAAGAGATTTTGGGCTGAGGCAGTCAATACTGCTTGCTACTCTCAGAACAGATCCATGCTGACCAAGAATCAAGGAAAAACTCCATATGAACTATGGAATGAAAGGAAACCTCTTGTTTCTTTCTTTCGTGTGTTTGGTTGTAAGTGTTTCATACACAATAATGGTAAAGATCAGTTGAAAACATTTGATAGCAAAACTGATGAAGGAATATTTTTAGGATATTCTGAAGATAGTAAAGCCTTCTGAGTTTACAACTGTAGGACCCTTATTGTGGAAGAAATACCTCATGTTGTTTTTGATGAATCTACTTGTGTTCATAAGAAACAGGAAGTTGATTCAGGAGAATTGACAAAGAGGATCACCAGGCTTAGCCTGGAAAAGAATGTCAAAACATCATCTGCGCCTGAAAAGAAGAAGTCAATCACTTACTATGAATGGAGAGAGACTGACTCAGAGGAAGAAGAGACTCAGGATGGAAATACTCAGGCTGGTGGTACTCAGGATAATAGTTCTCCACTGAAGGAAAGCCAACACACTGAAGCTGACCAATCTGAACAAACTCCAGTTCAGACTCAGGTATGTAATGCTAATGAAGATGTGGTCACAGCTGAGGCAAACTCTGAATCTATCAACCGAGGGGGAACAAATGTCACAAACAATGTTCTGAATGAAATATCCCCTGAGGAAGATGATTCTCTTTTTCCTTTCTTGTTGTTCCCTGTGTTTAATGAATTACCCGATCCTAACATTTCTGATGTTAAGGATACTACTGAAGGGGGAACATCCAGAAGAACATGGCTAGATAGTCACCCTATAAGTCAGATTGTGGGAGATCTATCTGAAGGAGTTAAAACAAGAAGGTTCCATGGAGAAAGTGCTTTGTTCTGCTGCTTCCTATCTGAGAAAGAACCGACTGAGATTGAAGATGCTCTTCAAGATTCCTTTTGGATTATTGCTATGCAAGAGGAGCTGAATCAGTTTTCTAGGAATGAAGTTTGTAAGATAGTAGATAGACCTAAGAAGCACAATGTGATTGAAACTAAAGGGGTGTTCAAGAATAAGAGAGATGAGAACAATGTCATTGTAAGAAACAAGGCAAGGCTAGTTGCACAAGGTTATTCTCAAGAAGAAGGTTTGGATTATGATGAAACCTTTGCACCAGTTGCAAGACTAGAAGCCATTAGATTGTTTCTTGCATATGCTGCTCACATGAAATTTAAGGTATATCAAATGGATGTAAAAAGTGCATTTCTGAATGGTGTGCTTAAAGAAGAGGTTTATGTGGAACAACCTCCTGGCTTCTGTCAGAATGACCAAGTTTACAGGCTCAGGAAAGACTTGTATGGTCTGAAGCAAGCACCCAGAGCATGGTATGATACCCTATCTCAATTTCTTACTGACCATGGTTTTACCAAAGGAACTTTTGATAGAACCTTGTTCAGGATAGAAGATGGGAAAGATATTTTACTAGTTCAGATCTATGTGGATGACATTATCTTTGGATCCCCTAATCATCAGTTGTGTGAGAAATTTTCTACACTGATGAAAGGAAAGTTTGAGATGTCAATGATGGGGGAGATGAATTTCTTTCTCGGACTTCAGGTGAAACAGTCAAAAGAAGGAATCTTCATCAATCAGGCAAAATACACCAGAGATCTGATTGCCAAGTATGGTATTCAGAATTGCAATGCAGTTAGAATTCCTATGAATACTAACTACAAGATGGATCCTGATCCTGAAGGCAAGTCAGTTAACCATACTGATTATATAGGGAACATTGGATCATTGCTCTATCTCACAGCAAGTAGGCCTGATATAACTTTTGTTGTTGGGATATGTGCAAGATACCAAGCCAATCCAAAGGCTAGTCACATGGAAGCTGCCAAAAGGATACTGAGATATCTAAATGGCACTGTGAATAGAGGATTGTGGTATCCTACTGATGATAACTTTGAATTAACTGGTTATTCAGATGCTGATTATGGTGGTTGCAAAATTGACAGGAAGTCCACTACAGGAACTTGTCAATTTCTGGAAGCAAACTGATATCTTGGTTGTCTAAGAAACAGACCTCAGTAGCAACTAGTACTACTGAAGCTGAATACATGGCTGTAGGAAGCTGCTGTGCACAGATTATTTGGCTAAGACAACAATTGAGGGATTATAAGATTATAGCCAATGAAGTACCTATATTTTGTGACAATAACAGTGCTATTTCTATTTCACAAAATCCAGTATTGCACACCAGATGTAAACATGTGGATATTAGGCACCATTTCATTAGAGACCATGTAGAGAAGAAAGACATCAGGATGGAGAAAATTCATACTGATAAACAGAGAGCTGATATTCTTACTAAGCCATTGGCCGAGTCAAGATTTCAGGAACTATCAGTGGAATTAGGGATGTTGGATCTAGGTGAGTAATTTATCCTGAAGGGAGAAGCTCTTCAGATGCATGAAGTTTTTCAGTAAGAAAAACTCAGGACAAAAATCTCTCAGGATAGAAACTGAGAATTAGGATGATTTTTGTCATGGTCAGTATTTAGTAAGGTTTAAGTATTCAATTAACCCTGAAGTATACTAGACACATGCATTTACTCACAAGCATTTATTTCAGACCGTAATCATTTGAAATAAATACAAAAGACCTGAACTTTAAGCGGGAATGTTTGAAAGATACCTATTGGTTAATATTTTGGCAGGACACCAAAGGGTTACCTCGATTAGAGTGAAACATCATTTTGTCACCCTAATTGCTGCCATTTATTCTGCATTCTAGATTATTTGCTATTAATAGCAAATAAACATTGAGATTATATCAACCAAAGATTAAATCACAACCGTTTATTCAGATTTAATCTTAGCCCTTGATCTATTTATTCAGATCATATATATACCCCAAATTTTTCAAAATCATAACACTTTTACAATCTGCTTTTCTACAAACCCTCCATATTATCAAACCCTTCGTTTCTTCAAAATCCAAAAACCTACAAATGGAGTTTCCTAGTTATGTTATGATTAAAAATCTTGCGGAAATAGAAAAAACCATATTTCGAGCATGTTGTTGCGATGATCGACTACAAGATGACTCTAATTGAAGAAGAAGCATTGAACTTGCAAGATGCCAGAGTTGGATAAGCTGGTTAGCAATATGCCAGAGTTAGAATTTCCACAAGAGGTCTTACAGTTTGTGGTCAATCTTAAAGAAGTCGAAGATGGCTCTCTAGTCTCACAACTATGTTTCGGCACTCACGCGAAATCTAAGGCCGAAGTAGTGTGTACGAAAGAGGTATGCCTATCACTTCAACAAATTAATGTTGTTTTTAAATTAAGTGATAGAGGGGATGATCCCGCGGTATATATGTCGGGGCATGCACAAGAGATTTTGGATAGGTTTTCCATTTCTAAGGTTGAATTGAAAGGAGCATTGAATAAGAAATGCTTAAAACATGTGTATAAAGTCGTAGGTGATATTGTGGCCAAGTGCTTGATGAGCACCTCTGGAAGTCTAGAGCAAGTAAGTTGGAATAAGTTGAGACTTATGGCCACAATAGAGGACTCACCATCGAGAAATTTCAACTGGTTAAAATTTCTAGTGGATTGTATACTTAGTCAAAATCAGAAGCTAAAGTATGCTGAGGGAGCATTTACAAAGAATGGGAGAGTTCTGTTTGGAACTAAGATAAGTTTCTTGATTGAGACTTTGCCGAAAAAAAAGATGTTTCTGTTGTCCGGAATTAATTTTTCCAGGAATAGGATCATATTCAGAAAGCCTATGTCACAGATAAGGAAACAAGCGACTTCTGAAAGTCCTAGTTTGACAGCTCAGGATGAGCCTGAAGAGCAGGTTGTCCAGGATGAGCCTGAAGAGCAGGCTGTCCAGGATGAGCCTGAAGAGCAGACAGAACAGGTAGAAGTTGAAAGCTCTGATTCTGATCAGGAAAATCGCACAATTGCTGATGTAACAAGGATGAAAGGCAAGAAGGTGGTGGAGAAGGTCGCAGAGGATCCTGAGAGGAGGCTGAAAGCTCTTGATCTTCTGAATGTCAAGAGAGAGATAGGCGAGAAGAAGAAGGCTCAGGATGAGCAAAAGAGGAAGACTAAGCGGCTAAGGAAAGTCAGTGAGATGGCATGTGGAGAGAAATCTCCACTGGGCACACTTGTGAAAGCCGTTTCACAAGCTCCTGAGAGAGAAGCTGAAAATATCCCTGAGGCTGGAAGGGATGAGTATGTGTTTACTGATATTCTCACTACCAGTATTGGAAGTGATCGAATTTCGAGAGAGATCTTAACAGGTTCTCAAAAACCTACTGAAGAGAGCCAAATTCCGATCCCGCCCACTCACCCCACAGAGCCAAAAATTCCCACACCTTCAGAGGCTCAATCTAGCTCTGAAGAGGAGTCACTTGTTCCTGAACTCAGGAAAGACGAGACTGAAGAGAGAGAATGGAAATTAAAGGCTGAACGATTTGTATTAGACAAATATCCTGAACTGTCCAACTATCCTGATCTTCAGGATATGTTCTTCAGACTGAAAACTGCTATGCTTATAGTCAATCAATCCTTTGCCATGATGCTGAGAATAGGGAAATTCAGAGGTGAAGAATTTTGGGCTGAAGAAGTAGCAGAACTAGATGCGTTTCAGGATTGGGAAAGAAGAGATTGAGGATCAAACAAACTGAATTTGAAGAGCTGGTCCGAAGAAAGCTTGCTGAAAGGAAGAATATTGATCGACTGAGGGAAACCGATGAGGGTCGGAGACAAGGAGGACCCTCTCGGGACAAAAACCGACAAGGACCTTTTCCGAGGGTAGTCGGGAAGAAAGCCGAGAACGAACAACCGCTTTCAGGGGAACAAGCTCAGAAGTATGCAACAACTCCCATTGAATTTGTTGAAGTAGGACTTGATCGATCTTTCAAGAAAAATTCCAACTCCTCAGAACCAACAGTTGATCTCACACCTCTTGTTGAGAAGTTAACCAAGTTCAAGCATATGATTGTTTGGGATGACAAAGCTTGAACCTCCGGTTGGTGAAGTGTCCAAACTTCTTTGAGGCACAAACTTCTCGGTTAAACCATCAAAGCCCCATCAAATGCCCTTAGTAAATTTATTATCCACTACCATTAATAGCAAATTTACTACATTTACTGCAAAAATAGATGATGTGGCTAAGGAGATGACGGAAGAAATGGAGAGACAGTTTGATTTGAGATCAAAAGTGCTTGAGGATTTTTTGGAAATCCAAGACGGATGAGATGATCAAATCGGTTGGAAAGATGAAAGCAACCTATGGTGGTCTTTGTCAAGACACGATTACGGGATGAATGTCTTCGCAGAGGGAGCAGAGGATGAACATTTCCGTGTGGCAGCAGAGGTTCGCTCAATTGGCAGAGAGCAACTACATATGGAACGAACCCTTTCTGAGCTGATAGCAAATTATGATGCCAAAAAGGGGGAAAGTTATGACAAGCTTGCTGCCTTGCCACCTCTGGAAAAACAGATTGAGCAATTTCCTACAGAAATTCATAGAAGAAAGATGAAAGAGCCTGAAGTGTTGATCCATCCTGAAGCTGCAATGGAAGTTATTGAGCAAAGAGCTAAGAGGCGGAGGAAAGCGAGTCCAGTAAACAAGGAGAAGCCCATGGAATCGATACCTCAGAAGAAGCTTCTGTGCATTTATTGAAAAGGCCTCTGAAGATGAAGCATCTTGCCAAACAAGTCAGCAGAAAGCCTACTCAGAGGAAGCTTGCTCATGAATTTGAAGAAGATATTCAGGAAGTTACTGAGAAGGATGGGGAGTCTGAGATGGATGATCTCTTCAAGGAAGGAGTTGGTGAATATGATGTATCCACCAAAAGACTCAATTGGGACTGGCACAACTCAGTGAAAGCAATTGAAGCTGAGAGAAAGAGGAAGGCTTCTACTTCTGTGTTAGGTTCTGAAATGGCTAGAAAGGAGAGGGAGGAAGCCAAGAGAAAGCTGGGAGGCATTCAGAGGATAGTTCGCAGGAGGAGAGGCACCAAGCCGAGGAAGAGGTTGTGGCCTCATGTGGACAAATGGATGCCCATTGAGCTGAATGTCAGATGGAAAACTACCAAGAGGGAGTTTGTGTTCAATTATGATGTATTACTGACTTGGTCCCAGCCCAATACTGATAGGGATGAAGTATTCATTACCTACATACTGCAGAACTTCACTGATATATGCCAGAAATGGTTTGATTTATTTGATACTCTGGGTTATCAGCTGAAGGCTCCTGGTTAAATCAAGTATCCTCCACTGAAATACAAGAATGGGAGGATCAACTATGATTTCATCCATGCAGATTTTGAGCTTAATGAAAAACTCTACTGATTTTCGGTTGATCAAAAGATAATCTCTCATTATCTTACTGATTATTTGATGGTTGCCTTTTACTTGTTTTACTTGCTTTATATATTGAAACCTGTTTGGATGATAGATTTACTTTTGTTTGCAAGCTTGTAACAAGATGGTTTTGGCATCATCAAAAAGGGGAAAATTGTTGGGAGATGAATTTAATAGAGATTTTGATTAGATCCCAAAACCCCTGAATATGATATGTTTCAGAACAATCTTGGTAGTATAGGGTCAAGTTTCAAATTGTATTAAGATTCAAGATTACCTGCACCATGTATAGTCAGCAGGTATAGTTCAGGATAAGATATGTTTAACAAGTTTTGGACTAAAGATCTCAATAGATTACTGAAGAACTAAAACATACTGAAGTTCAAAAGAACCTGAAGAACGAAGAACCTGAAGACTTGAAAATCCTGAAGACCAGAAGATCCTGAAGACCAGAAGATCCTGAACACTGTTTTGTACTGAATCAAAAGACCCTGAACAAGAAACTTCCAGTTAAATAGTGTTTGTTCATTCTTAGTACAAACAAAGAGAATGTTATACGTTCATGAACACTAAGGAAAATATCAGATCAATGTGATTGACTAAAAGAACCATTTTGTTTGTCTCTGTTCAACGAAAGATTTCAACCAATGAGGAGGCGACAACAGCGTACTTTACTGACACTGAAAGACACTTAGAGTACTAGCCCATCAATTTACAACTCAAATTTTGCAAGATAAAACTCAAGAAATCAAATGGGGCTATTAATTGAAATCCAAAATAAAAGAAAATCAAACCCTAAAAGATATTCTGAGGTTGAATCTCTTAAATCTTGAAGCCAAACATACCCTTCCTCATTTCCATATTTCCCCCACCTAGTGGGTGAGAATTTGTGGGGAGACTCTCAAACCCTAGCTTCTCTAAAACTCTCTCTAAAAAAATCTGAAATATGGAAAAAAATATATTCTGGAATCTGTGGAATCTGGCCAAATTGGAGTTGTGCGCTGCTGCCCTTTTTAAATACCTCTAAGAGTCGCCAAAACGAACTTTTTTTTTTCCTTCTTTTAAAAAAAAAAAAAATTTCCCAAAAGTGCCGCTGACTTCTATTATATACTTGTATTTAGACCCGCGTACTACGCAGTTTGAAATATATCATAGTACTACTATTAAATTATTTTTATTATCTGATATAATGGGTTTAGGAGTATTTTATACTATGTATATATTTTTTCCTATTAGAAATAGAAAATAATTTTGTTTACATTTTAAGCGTTATTTGTTATGTATATATTAATATTGTTTAAAACATCAAAATACGAAATATTAATTTCATGGTCAATCAAATTTATATTATAAAATGGGAGAAAATTTTAATACATAGTAATGAAGAACAATAAAAAAAATGTATTCTCAAACTAATTAGTAGAGAAGCCCATTAAAAAAACTATAATAATAATAGTAATAACTTTCATGTTATTCTACTTGGTGTTTATCCTATATCGCACTACAAGAAATCCCACATTCGGTGATGAATTTTTTTGTGACGACACAAAATTCGTCACCATATGTTACCTAAAGGTAACAAATTTAAATTTCGTCACTAAAAAGTGAGAATTCATGATAAATTTTCTTTTTGTCACCACTGATGTTTTTTTTCGTCACTAATTCAAAAATTTCATGACAAAAACAAGAAAAATTCGTCACAATAAACTTTGGTGACGATATTCATAATATTTAGTGACAACACTCAACGTCATGAAAAATAGTATTTTTGCGACAACTATATGTTTTGTCATTAATTATTCAAAAGAATTGGTGAAGCACTTAATTCGTCACAATTTTATTTGGTGACGATCGTCATTGTAATTAGTGACGATCATAGTCATCATATAATATTAAATTTTCATGATAATTTTAGGTTTCGTCGCTAATTGTTCATAGTAATTAGTGACATATTCTTTCGTCACCATTATTAATATATAGTGACAATTAATAATTATTTTTTAATGACACACTTATTTCGTCACAATATTATTCGGCGACAAACTTCATTTTAATTAGTGACGATCATTATTGGTCATATAATATAAAATTTTCATGACGATTTTATGTTTCGTCGCTAATTGTTCATAGTAATTAGTGACATATTCTTTCGTCACTATATTAATAATATTTTTTTAATGACGCACTTATTTCGTCACAATATTATTTGGTGACGATCTTCATTTTAATTAGTGACGATCAATATTGGTCATATAATATTCAATTTTCATGATAGTTTTATGTTTCGTCATTAATTGTTCATAGTAAATAGTGACATAGTATTTCGTCACTAATATTTATATATGGTGACGATTAATAATTTTTTTCATATAAAATATAGATTTTATTAAATAATGATTAATAAATTTTTCCATATATAAAATATAGATTTTATTAAATAAAACTGTGAATATAAAATTTATTAAAAAATATGTTTATTAAGGTTCGAACACAAAACCTTTCAATTAAACTTGACAAGTAACCACCAAATAAGCTAGATAATTTTTATTTTATTTTGATGTTTATTATTTATTATCTTTTTGCCATTAATTATTTTTTTCCATACAAAATATAAATTATAATAAAAAAATCAAAAAATATAAATTTTCATCCATTGGTTTGAACACAAGACCCATTTACCTAAAGAGGATAAATTACACCATTGGACCAAACACTACATTTGTCTTATTATTTTAATAAAAATATTTGAATCAATTTTTCAATATAAAAAACAAATACATCAAGACCAATGACTTTTCCAACAAATAACTTATCTTTCCCCAACTAAGCTTGACAAAGCCTGTTTATTGAAAACTTAAATTCTTGCAAAGTTGATAACTAAAAAAGAAATTAAATTCTTGGAAAATTGATAATTAAAAATTTGGGGTGAGAGGCTCAAACTCTCACCTCAGGATTACTTAGAAGCGGCGCTAGCCAACTGTGCCAACACCTCATATGTAAATTTTTGATATTATCCATTTTTAATTAAATGTTAACCTGAATATTGCAATTACAAAATGGACTCTTAATATTTTTTAAAAAATATGATAACAAAATCCCTAATTCTCCCAATTCTTCCAACCTGTGTGAATCAAACAGTATCCCCCAAAATTGGCATGAATCAAACGGTATATCCCAAAATTGGCGTGAATCAAACAGAAATCGCGACGAACTTTTGCGCACTCCTAATCGCGACGAAATTTGGTGCTATATTACTGTGTTTTTGTTAGTTCTATTTTTAATTATAGAGAGTCCATGATGATTAGATTGGTAGTTCTGATTTTAGATGAATTGTTGGATTTGAGACTGGGTGAGATTTATCCCATCGAGCTAGATTCTAATTTGTTCAATTCAAATAACTGTTATACAATTTTGTTTTTCAAAGCTAAAACCTTTAAACTCTGAATTTACAATTTTTAGAGTTGAGAGAAGATGCAAGTGATTGTAGAAATTTTGGGACCAACATTATATATATATGTGTGTGTGTGTGTGTGTGTGTGTGTGTGTAGGGCAAAAAAGATGAAGACTACAGAAGGAATAATTTTCAATATTGTGCAGGGATTTATGTCCCCTGATCTTAAACACTTGAAATTAGAAAGCTCAGTAATACAATTCTCAGCTGCTACATTATAATTGCTCATCTAAACAACATGAGATATATGTTGATTAGTTTTCCCTTTAGAGTTGACTGTGTAAAATATATCTATCCAGTGAATTTGAAGATTGATTACTTGCATGTTTTATATTTGGATGACATATTGGAGTTCATGATCCGCCTTGTTGGTTTGTATCTTTGAAATTGTATTCATCGTGAATTCATTTTTTATCTTATTTGATACTCTATGTGCCGAATTATTTTCTTGAGAATTGATTTGGTAAAATAGTCTAGCTAGTAGATATGAAGATTGGATTGCTTTTATGTTTTATGTTTAGATGACATACTGGAATCATGATAGGACTTATATGTATTAGAGTGTGGAGTTTATAGCTTATTCGTATTGTTTATAGTGAATATGTCATTTTCTGAGTTGAATAAATGGGTACCCTATTCAAATTTGAGCCTTCTACTGTGTATTAGAATATGTCATTTTGAGATAAGTTGAAAATCATAATAATAATAACACACTTCAGGAAATTCGAGAAATTGGGACGAAAAAATTCGTCACTGAAATATCATTTTTCGTCACAATTGATAATTTGTGACTTATTTTTTCAATGGCATAGATCGTCATTTACAGTGCGTGGTATTATGAAAAATGTGACGATATATTAATTCGTCGTGAAAAGGGCATCATTAGGTGACGAAAAAGGTCATCGTCCCTATATGTTTCCATCTATTGTGAAGCATAAATTGTCACTTTAGGCATCAAAAATTCATCGCTTAATATGACGTTTCGTCACTAAAGTTCAACTTTACGTGACGATATAAATAATTGTCACAAAAAAGGTTACTTTAGTGACGTTAATTTTGTCACAATTAGCTTGGTCATTTTTCGTATTTTCTATATTCACAAGAAAGAGTTGTTATTTAGGTGATTTAAATATTGATCGTCGTTATATGTATACATATAAAATGTAGGTCCCGAACTTGTTTTGTGAGGGTGGAAGTCTAGAGGGGAGGGGTGAATAGACTTCTAAAACTTTTCGTGTGGATCAGGTGTGAACTGCAGATTACCCGATCAGAGTGCGAGTGTATCGGTTTAGGCGATGTTCAATCTTCTTGAAAGTGCACGAGGGCGGATCGGTTTGATATCTGTCGATTTAACCTGAATGGTGCGGAAGCTTGTTTTTTACCCGTGTGAAAAACCCGGTTTTATCAATCGATTTCTTAAGTTTTCAACCAATTGACTAAGGTGTCAATCGATCGGATCGATTTGCTTTAGTGCGGTCGAGCTTAACTTTAGAATATGTATGCGATTTTAACTTCGGTTATTGTGACTTGTGTAAAAGAAATAAGAAAGCAAGTAAATGCACACAAGACTTTTTTATAGTGGTTCGATTTAAACCCGTCCTACGTCCACTCTTCCCTTAACACGGGGAACCTTAACCTACTTTAACTGCGGGACTTATATCCTTTTCGGGATGGCGAGATGTTTACCGAAGTTCTCACTCTTACAAACTTAACATGCGGGGGACTTATATCCTTTTTAGGATGGCCGAGATGTTTACCGAGTTCCCACTCAAGCTTAACCTCACGGGACTTATATCCTACAAAGAGGATGGCGAGATGTTTTAGAGTTCCCACTCTACAAACGTAACCGGCCGGGACTTATATCCTACAAAGAGGATAATGAGATGTTTAATGAGTTCTTACTCTCTGCAGACTTGACCTAACTTGCATTTGGGTAAAGAATGTTTGAGGGTTCCAACTGAAAATCTATCCTGGTGCTTTAGGTAGCCAAAATGCTAGTGGATAGGATTTCTTGCTAAGACCTATGGGATGAACACTCTAAGTATAATCTTCAAATGTAGTGTTCTTTGAACGGAGAATTTGATGTAGCTTTTGCTTCTTTTGCTTGTTCTCACTTGATGGTTCTTTGGTTGGTCTTTGCTTGTTGAACTCTTTCCTTCAAAGTAAAGATCGATCCCATTTTATAGACCTCGAAATCAAAGAGCAGTTGGAGAGCAATTTGAATTTTGGGCTATATTAGGTAGGCTGTAGGATATGATTGTGACGTGCTCAGATTATCGTTGTGGCCCGTAGGCATGATTAAGCGCCCGTTTTGTCGGCGTCGTATTATCATGTTGTCGACTCTTTTTGTACGTGTCTCTTTCTCCTTGGCTTCACGTGTGACCTTACGAAATTTGTCCGTTAGGCGATTGATATTCCTTTTGTAGAGGATTAGTCTTATGCGGTGTATCTTTTTGAATGTCACGGTGTGGTGACTTGATCGAATGGATCGATCGGTCTACCTTGTTTGAGTCTTCATATGCACATTGTCTTAGCTCAATATGCAGACTCTGCTGAGTGTAGGTCTTCAGGTCTTTTGATCTTGGTGTCTCGAGCCTCGATTGTATTGATCGTCTTGAGTCTTGAGTTTATTCTTGAGTCTTGACTTTATCTGAGTCTTGGTGCATCCCCGAGTCTTGGTGTATCTATCGAGTCTTGGGTTCATCTGAGTCTTCAGGTTCTTCTGAGTCTTCAGTGTCTTCTTGTCTTCACCTGGTTTTCTGACTTCTTGTCTTCTGATTTGTTCTTAGCCATCTGATCATCTGACCATCTGGGTCATCTGATTCTTCGACCTGACCTATACATATTGAGTTCCCCCTCAATATGTGACCTATCTTATACATCAGCTATCTATACATTTCAGCTGGTCATCTCAATCTGATACTAAGTCATCAGTCAGCTAACAGGTCTGACTGGTCCTATTACAACCTGTTTTGGAACTTCCATCAAAACTAAATTACATATTTCCCAACAATTTCCCCCTTTTTGATGGAACCAAAACACTTAATTACAGTTGATCAGAAAAATAGATACCATGAATGGAAATGTAGATAATGCAAATAGTACATACCTCAGAAGACAATGAGATCTTTGTCTTAGAATCAGTGAGATGGAAATTTTATTCAGATAGGTGTGTGCATTGTAGAATATATGAAAAGCGTACCTATCATCTGATTCCAAGTTGTCTTCTTTAGGTGTACTTGAACATTCGCAGTTCTTTGGGGATGCCAAACATCCTGTACATCCTTTGCATTAGCTTGTCCAGCTCTTCTTTTCTATGGATTCCTCCATTTTCAGCTAGTCAATAGTAGATGTTTTTGAATGTAACGGGATCTAGCTTGTTGTCTGGACGCAAAGGTGGAAGGAGTAGTTCAAAGGGTGGAGCTTCTGGTATTAGTGACATGATCTTGCCTTCTGTCATCACTGTCTGGTAGAAGTCTGGATACTTTGTTTCTAACCAGTTCCGAAATTCATCATCATTTTCGGTCTGATCTTGATGAATTTGAATATTCTCCAGGATGTGAACGTCACATAACCATTCTCCTCTGATTTGATCCCATTCTGGAAGCAAATCTTGTCGTGCACAGAGGATGCCTTTAACAGATGCCAGAAGGGCATTCTTCTCCCAAGCAATCTCCTCTGCTGCAGCTTCGGTCTTCCTTTTCCTTCGGATGTAGGCAATGTTCAGCCCCTTTGCCTCTGCTAACTTCTGCTTCTTGATTGCGGCCTCTTTTATTCTCTGTCTTGTCTGCTCTTGAACTTGTTCAGGAGTCATTTGGCTTTCGGTAAAGAATAACTGGCCCTGTCTCTGATTTTTCGCTGTTGCTTTCATCATCTTGCCTTTGCCTTTCTTCCTCCTCAGAGTCTGCTAAGGTTCATCTTGTTCGTCTTCTTCAGGTAATTTCTTAGCAAGTTCAAGGCTCTTGGCCTGATCATCAGTTTCCATTATTTTCTGGACGATCGAAGAGAAGTCTTCAATTTTGTCGACTCTAGCAGTAATCTCTGAAAGAGCACTTTTCTGCTCAGCGATCTCTTTAATGTGTTGCTTCACAGTTTCTTTCATTTCAGCAACGAGGTCGGTAGATGGAGTGGCTGGCAAGTCAGATACAGTGGTTTTTGGTGGAGATGAAAATTTTACCAACTGTGTCTGAGTCTATTTTTCTTCTTTCTCTGTTTTTCTTTATTCTTTTTTCCTTCAGACTCTTTTTCTTCAGACTCTTTTCCTTCCCCCTTTTTGGTTGCATCAAAGAGGTTGGACATCTTGCGGTTCAGAGTAGTTAATTGCCGTGAGATCTCCTCTCCGAGTTCCTCGACAACAAGAGGAGTGATCTGGACGGTGGCAGAAGATGCAGGTGTATAGAAGCGTCTGAGAGTAGTTTTGGTTTCCTGTCTTGCCTTTTCTGTAGAAGCTAGAAAATGTTTCCAACCCATATCTAAGTGGTTGTTGGTCTTGTCCAAGGATGCCCAGACACTTTCCAAAAGTACCTGTGTCTGATTGAGCATCTCTGTCTGAACTGTGAGTTTGTCAGACTGGAGTTTGAGCTTCTCAGCAAGAGGATATACTAGTTGCATTACTTCAGCAAGGATGGCATTGTGCATCCCAACTGTGTGATTTCGTTCCTTGTCAACTAGTTTTGCTTGCTCATCTTCGAATCGCTTCATTAGATCTGCTGTGAGCGCTGCGAATTTGTCTTCAACTGCAGCCTTGATCCCATCTTGAATTGTCTGAGCATGATGATCTAGGGTATCAGAGCTCATCGTAGCAGTCTGTTCAGATGTTGAAGCCTTGCCAAATTGGGTCTCATCTGCAGCACCCATTCTTGGTTCATCGGCAGCTCCCTCATGATCTGTAGGCGGTTGAACGGTTTCCTCCCTGTTATCAGCAATACCGAACCTTTCGTGAATCAACCATCTGATATCATCATCAGATGCCAATTCAACATCACTTTCAATCCCAGCATTATTTAGACATTTCAACTCCAAGTCTACAAAGAAATCTGATCCCAGAGTTGTCATTAGAATAAGAAATTCTTCAATGCTCTTTAGTCTGATATCCCTCCACAACACTATCTCTTCTATCTGTAACTGGATGCCAGGATATTGATCCAATTCAGGGCATATATCCTGCAGATATCCCTTGATTTGTTGCTTCATTATCCTTATGATGGGGTTCTCTGGAGTAGGTGAAGCAAACAATGTTCTGGTGTTGAAGGGATTATGAGAGATGGACACTCGCTCGTCGGATCTCTCAGGTTCTTGAGACTTGATTGGGGATTGGGATGTTTGTTGTTCAGGTTTGTTTTCAGCGTTTTTAGGGTGTTCAGTTTCCTGAACGGGTTCATTGATTGGTGGTGTGGGAGATGTTGTTCTGATAGGAGAGGGTGAGGGTGAGAAGGTTTTGTGGGGAGAGGATGGTGGTGATGATTTTTGAGGAGAGGGTGATGGTGATTTGGAAGTGGGTGTTGGCGATCTTGCTCTCTGGAAGATCTTGGTGAGAGGCAGAGAATCAGATGGTGATTCTTTCTCAGGTAGCTCCACTTATGTCCCTCTGACAGATTTCTCTCCTTCTGCAGCGATCATCTGCTCTTCCCGTACTTCTCTGATAGTTGGCTCAGAGCGGACTGCTATCTCTTTATGCGATCTTACTTGCGCCGGATCCTGCGTTTCTGGCGGCTTTAGGCGGCGAACTTGGAAGCGATTTTCAGAGGAGATGAGACTCTCTTCTGACGTTTCCACTGAGCGTCTGGTTTCTTGGCCAGATCCTTCCTCTTCATCCTCTTTTGAAGCGCCTTTTCTGCGCCGGACGATCGATTTGCCTTATCTTTTCCTTTTCTTTTCTCCCTTGGGTTTGGGCACATAAGGAGTCGGATCTTCATCAGCTTGTTCAGGTAGGGACTCATCTTTGCCCAATATGGCCTTGTGCTTTGCTTGGTAAATCTTCGCTCCATTCTCGTTCCATTCATAATTTGCATGGCGGCTTATCGGAGAATGATAGAAATTTTTGTGTATGAATGAGCACTTGAAGATAAGCACACTTCATTGCTGGTTATTTCGAACTTTCAAGAGTCTTTTCTCGATCTTGTTTTGACCATTCCCATCAATCAATGTCCGGAGCCTTCTTGATTATTGCGGCCATTACACTTATCTTGTATGAAGTGACCGTATCAAAGGTTGTAACTTCGAGCACATGATCACCTTCGAAGCGATCTCGAGAAGAAGGCGATACTTTTTTTTCGGGGATAGGAGGCTTTGGCGTTCGTTGTGTTCTCCTTGTTTCTTTGGTCTCAACATTTCGGCTTCAAGAAACTCATTTTCCCTCGGCGATCGTGTAGGTCTCGGGACTGATGCTTCCTCGAGTTAGGCCGAATAACCTCTGTAGATCGTCATTTGACACTCGAACTTCCATTCCGCCAACAGAAGAAATCAGGTCAGCATCATTGTCTTCATCCCTCTACAAATCTCCAGGGCTTCATGGGTGTGAACGATGTTCTGATGAGTAGAGCAATATCGTTCGATCCCACGCTCTTAAGCACTCGAATTTCCAAATGATTACGGATCCGGGAGGTGATGTTGAAGACGACGTACTTTTCATCAATGATGTCTTTCTTCATCGATGCAAAGTTGCAGTACTTTTTCCCTTGTCCGGTCTTGAAATAAGATGTGCCATTTCTGTAAGATATGCAAATTGATGTTTAGTTTGAGTATGATATTTCAATGAATTCAGCCAAACTAGCAATTTCAGCATCAATTTAGCAAATAAGCGTTTAGATCAAATAAAAGTTACAGAAATACAACTTGTAGACCTAGGTACCATAGAGAAATTGAGATCAAGCAATTAATTAAAACAAGAGATTACCAGAAATTGATTCGAAAGATTTAGAAAAAGGAATAATAGAATCAAGAGATTTTGAAGGTAATTCTCTGAAGATTTTGAAAAAAAATATGATATCTTAAGAGCTTTTGAGAAGACGAAATAGCGGAAAGCGGTTTTCTGAGAAGGATTTTGATTTTATAGAATACGAGGGAAAACCTTTCTTTTGCACAACTTTCCAAAGTACTCAAGTATCCGTGTTTTGAAATCGATGGCTGAGATTAGTCGGCCAAAAAGTATTTTGATCACACGGTTGAGAAAAATAGTCTTCTCGTTTTCCGGACTCGAAAAATCGCAATAAAACGTTTTGAAAACATTTCCAGGTCCGCATTAAAAGTTTTGCAGAGCATGCGTCATGAACAGTGCAAAATAAATCAATTAAATAAAATAACGCATACAAGGTATTCAGAAAGAGATAAAATAAGAGAGCGTATCTGACTGATTGATATTGTAATCAATCAGTTACCACGGTGATCTGATCTGGTACTTTGTTGACTTTATCTGATGGTTGCCTTATGCATTTCCCAACAATATCTCACTTATCTGATCAGATTCTTGCTTGAAAACACCTTTCCACTTATCTGATCCTCTTTTCTGATACTCTTTATACTTCAGTCTTCTTCGATCAACCCGCATTAACTGAAGTCAACTCCCGCCAAATCTTTTACTTCGGGGAGTCCAAAAGTCGCCTCGATTCCCAAATCGGGCGCTATTTGACATTTTCGTAATAATGGCATAGAATCTATTTGTGATTTAATCACACCGTTAACTCATCAACCATTAGCCGCGTGTTCCTAACGCGTTGTCGATCGCAAATTTCTCTTAAGATCTTACGAGGCGATAAAATTTGCATTTATACCCTAATTTCCTTCTATAAATAACTTTGGGGTGTTAAAGCGAACAACACAATCATAAACCATTTCATCTTCTTTAGCATATCCTTCATCTTTTCCGATGAGTTCCTTATTTCCGATGAAACTTCCGGTGGGAACTTTTTAGCCCTTTTCAATGAATTTAGCTTCTCGGATCAACCTGTGTGTTCCTTCATTTTGCTTTCATCGTCATCTAAGATTTCACATCGATCAATGCTAAGCTTTCTTTACCACGGAGGCGGATCTGCTAAAAGGCAAATGAGAAGGCACTTCGCTAACAAGTATGCACCTTTGTGCGCTATCGAGATGATGGTATAAGCATCAGCAGATTGATCTCGAAACAAAACGTGAGTTTGGTATACGATCTTGATCGGATAACGGTGATCTTCGTATATCAAGCTCTATTTTTACATGCTTTAAGTGTGTCTGTTTGGTCCTTGTGACCAAAACTCGTAACCTTTGTGCCCCATTTAACAATTTGGAAGTCTGTTGATTTCACGTCTGAGGGCTTCCGGCTTGGACATCCTTCAAAGCCTCTCTTGCTCCTCCTTAGAAGCTTTGAGATTGGCTCGGGATTCTCGAAGCCTCTCGGCGCCTCTTCTTAGGATCGAGGGAAAATGAGGCGTCATACCCTTCTCGTTCGTTCCCCGCCTAAGGTTGTCTTTGGGCTGATGGTTTATGTATTGACCTCAGGGTCTTCTTGTACTTATAATACCACTTGAAGATAGATGTAGCATTTGTAGCTTGTGATATCACTTGTAACTTGTAAATCGACCTCGGGTCTTTATCAATGAAAAACTACATTATTCCATTCTTTGTGTTGTTTTCTTCGACTTATGCGATCTGTAGCTTTACTCTTGATTTGCTTGTTGACCGCAGATTTAATCGACTTTTATAAAGTAATCTTCAATCGTCGGTTCCCCTTGTCGATATATCTTGGTGATATGCCCTTTATGCGAACTTGGATAAATTACTTATCGACTTTACGATCTGCTCCTTATCGAACTTGATTAGCTCTCATCTGGTAAATACGATGGGTTGAGATTCTAACTCAACTGATTCCACTTAACTTTGGTTAGTCTTTTAACCAAGCCCGGTTCGGAGATCAATCCTTCCGCCATATCCGGTGCATTTTCTCCAAGATCCGAAGCCCTAGCTCGTTGCATAACTCTCTGAATCGATCTCGGTAGTGGCTTGGTTAAGATATCGAACTTTACGCTTGTCGGTATGGATCTTTTCCATCCCGATATTCTTCTTTTCAACGTGATCTACGATAAAATGGTGTCGACATCCACATGCTTACATCTTGTATGTAGAACGAGATTACGAGTGATTGCAATAGCACTATTTATCCCGAGAATATAGATACGTTCTTAGCTACAATGTTGTAATCCCTCATTTCTTGAGCTTAGCGAGCGGTTGGGAACAACAAACTTCTGCAGCCCATATATTACGCTTCAATAGTAGATGTCATGAATCGATGTTTGCTTCTTCGAAAACCAAGAGATCGGTTTATTTCCAAAAGCCCGACATGAACACGAGGTTGACTTCCTATCAATTTACGCAACCTCGTGTCGAATTAGAATACCCACTAAGCTCTAGATTGTCATCGAAGGGTAAAATAAACCAAGGTTTTGGTCCCTTTCAGATACTTGAGAATCCGCTTAAATTTGCTTCTAGGTGGCTTTGCATTTGATTTGCTTGAAATCGCACATACACCCTCTTTGCAAAAAGTAATGTCCGCCTTTGGCGATCGGTATTGTAGTGATCAATTAGAGCTCTATATTCTTCCGATTCGTTTTTCTGACCATCTTTATGCGGATCCATCTTGAACCCGATCATCTTTGGAATTACGGCTTCCTTGCGGTGTTGAACTCGAACTTTGCGGTAGATTTCTTGTGTGCTTACTTTGGCGAGATGAATATCCTACATCTACTATGCTTGACTTGTAATCCCAGAAAATAATTCATCTGACCCATCATGGACATCTCGAATTTCCCTTGCATCAACTTGCTGAACTTCTCACATAGCTTCTTGTTGGGAGATCCGAAGATGATGTCATCCACGTAGATCTGAACCATCAGAATATCTTCTCCATCTTCTATTCTGAATAAGGTTCTGTACACTATTCCTTTAGTGAACCCGCTGTCTGTCAAGAACTGAGAGAGTGTATCATACCAAGCTCGAGGCGCTTGTTTCAGTCCGTAAAGAGCTTTCCTTAAACAAGACACTTGGTTGCCTTTTTTCAAAGCACGGAGGTTGTTCGACATAAACTTCCTCTGCTAGTACCCCGTTTAAGAATGCACTCTTTACATCCATATGATACACAGTGAACCCTCTGTGGGAAGCATATGCCAGAAACAGCCGAATGACTTCTAGGCGAGCGACTGGTGCAAAGGTCTCATCATAATCAATTCCTTCTAATTGTGAATATCCCTTAGCAACAAGTCTTGCCTTATTCCTGGTTGTGACATTTTTCTCATCTCACTTGTTCTTGAATACCCACTTCGCGCCAATCACGTCTTGATAAGTTGGTCTGTCCACCAATTTCCAAACTTGATTTCTCTCAAACTGTTCCAGCTCTTCCTGCATAGCTAGAATCCAGCTTGCGTCTTGTAGAGCTTCTTCTACTGTAGTTGGTTCCTTCATAGGCAGGATAATAACAATGATACATGGCACTTTCACTGTCGAAGTCTAGTTTTGACTCTATCGAGATGGGTCTCAAATAATCGGTCAGTTGGATGATTTGGTAATCGAGTCCTACATTTACGATGTCGTCTGTTTGGAGAACATCATCCATATCGATAGTTCATTACTAGTGATTGGGAGTGGTCTTTGAATTATGATCCACTTGATAAGAACATGTCTCGGTGATGTTGGACTCATCATGTCTTTGAAGTCATTCATAGGAACTTCGAAGTTCCCCCAAACGGATGGTTCGGTTGATCTTATCTCATTTAATAGCGAGCTTCTTCAGCAGCGGTTATTGCTTACCTTTGGGTCTGATTGACCTGTTGAATCAGCAAGATCAAGTTCTGGAATGTACACTTTCACGTGTTCAGCTTCTTTCTCCTTGATGCTTAGCTTATCCATTTTCTGCGTGTCAGGTATAGGTTGATCTGGTAAGGCTTGTTCTGAGGCAGCTTTCTCTTGTTCAGAGGATGTCTCATCGAAGACCATATGGGGTGTTTCTTCCACAACTAGAGTTCATTTGTTGTAAACTCTGAAAGCCTTGCTGGATGAGGAATATCCTAAGAATATGCCCTCATCTGACTTGGCCTCAAAAGTCTTCAACTGACTTTTCCCATTGTTGTGAATGAAACACTTGCACCCAAAAACATGGAAGTATGAAACACGAGGTTTTCTATCTTTCCACAGTTCATAAGGTGTTTTGAAGTGAGTCTTAGTCGAGAACATACATTACGAGTATGGCATCTTGTGTTTATTATACCGAGAAACGGTTTGGTGTGGCATGTTAAATTTAACATAGTTGGCGAAGAACTTCCTTGAGATTTCTGTTTCTCCTTTCTGCTACTCCATTTTGTTATGGCGTTCTTGCAGCTGACGTTTCATGCTGTATACCAAATTCAGTGCAAAAATCAGTAATAAAGGTGTTCAGGAACTCTGTACCTTTATCTGATCTGATCTTTACTATGCTGACACCCTTCTCGTTTTGTAGCTTCTTAAGTAGTTCGGGTATCTTAGTCGTTGTCTCGTTCTTCTTGTAGAAGAATACAACCCAAGTAAACTTGGAATAATCATCCATGATTACAAGAGTATATTTGCGTCCACTGAGACTGACTGGTGTAACTGGTCCGAATAGATCCATATGGAGCAGTTGCAATACTCTACTGGATGCTGGTCCAGGTATTCCCTTGAATGAGGCTTTAACTTGTTTTCCCATCTGACATGCGGCACATGTCTGATCTTTGAAGAATATCTCATTCGAAAGTCCCTCAACCAAAGACATCCTAGCGATCTTGTTAAGAGTCTTGAAGTTCAGATGACTCATTCTTTTGTGCCAGAGCCAACTGCTACTTTTAGAACTCTTAACAATTAAGCATGTATTCTTTGGGCAACTGTTCCAATCTGCTATGTAGATCGTCCCTTTCCTTGAACCAATTAGTAAGATTTGTTGAGTGGCTCGATTCCTTATCGTACACTTGTCGCTCGAGAACTCAACGCTGAATTCGTTGTCGTAGAATTGTGATACAGATAGTAGATTGTGCTTCAATCCTTCGACAAATGAGACTCCAGTTACTTGTACATCATCATTCTCTAAGGTTCCGAATCCTTTGGTAAACCCAAAGTTATCATCACCGAAGAGTACACATGGGCCTTCTTGTTCTTTGTAAGAGCTAAGAAGATGTTTGCTTCCTGTCATGTGCCTTGAGCATCCACTATCGATGTACCAGATAGTTGCTTGTGCACCTCCTTTGTTGGCTAGTCCCACACGAACCTGCAATCAGATCAGGCTTTAGGTACCCCTTTGGAATTGGGTCCTGGGGGGTTAGTGGTGGTCTTAGGGATCCACACAAACAGAGCACTTCTATGAAAATCTGAAAGATTAGAAGGTCTGATTTGTCTCCCATGCATATCAATATAATCATACGTCTCTTTATATGCTTTCTGATTAGTATGATTATTCGTGTGAGCCTTGGGTGACTTAGAAGACTTGGGATTTTTCTTTATATTTTGTCTTCTTTTAATCCAGTGTGGCTCAGGTGCAGTAGCCCTATATCTTTGGCTATAAGGGTAGGTACGACTGCTACCATCAAAAGATTCATATCTTTTTGGCATAGGTGGTTTTTGCAGTTTACCTATAGCTTGCTTATTAGGCAGCTGACCTTGATTCGGTCTCAGATTAGATTTCCTTCTTACAGGTTGTCTCTTTTGATACCTAATCTGCTGATCAGGTTGAGGTCTCTTCAGAAGAACTGGGTTCTTCTGTTGATTTCGACCGATGCTTTATCGATTGGGGTCCATTTCATTTCCCTTTCGATTAGGTACACTGACTTGCTCTGGTGTTTTTTTTTCCTTATCGAGATACAAGTTTAGCTTTTAGTGTATCTTTTCGAGAGACTTCGTTTGATTACACCCTTCGAAGTGAATCAAAGCGGGCTTTTTGAGGATGTAGAAGGGTTCTCATACCCAATTCCTTCTTGTTAGTCGGTGTTAAAATAGGTGTTCATTTCTTGAAGCGGTTTTAGATGACCGTGAAAACCTCTATTTTTTTCTTCCAGATTATCCTCGATGAGATTTAAGACTCTTATGTAGTCGGAATAGCTCATCAAATTTAGCTTGAAGGATTTTGAAATCATCAGCTTGTTGTTTTGTTGATTGCTAGCTGATCTTTGACCTGCTTCTCCTGATCAGAAGTTTTAACTTTCAGAATGTTAAGTTTCTCAGTTACCTTACGGCGGTTTCATGGATTTATTTCGGTAGCTTTTTCGAGAGCATTCTCTTTAATAAGCTGATTATTTCTGATCCTTAGCTTGTCATTTTCAGCTTCCATTATAGTATAAGTGTCTACTGCATCAGAGAGATCATCGAGCAATTGCTCAGATTAGAGCTGCAAGTCAATCTCTCCAGTAGGTGTGCTAATAATAGCAGGTGTGGAAATTGAAAAAGCAGAAGGTTTGGAGGTTACCTCAGATTGGTCCTCCTTGGCCATTATCACGGAACTTCATCGTCATCGAAGAAGTATCGGATATTCTTTTTAATGGAACTCAACAAAGACTACTTATCGAGACGAAGTCTTTCTGAGATGAGTACCCAGAGTCCTCAGAAGGCAGATAGGAATCATCAATTCCAGATGTGTCAGCGACCAGGGCTTTCCTATCTCTGAGGCGTTGCTCTCTTTTGTTCCGTTTCTCTTCTCTTTTTTTGGGAGTCAGGTCAGGGCAGTCGGTGCTGTAGTGACCTGGTTTATCGCAGTTGAAGCATGATCCTCGATCTATGGAACTTCCTCTGCCAGGTGAGTCACTCCGTCTGTAGGATTTGTCAGGTGACTTCCTTTCGATAAGAATCGAGAACTCTTTTCTGTCGAGATCTGTTATCTCTTCTCTCATCAGCCGGATCATCTTTTTTTTTTTTCTTCTCTGTGATCTCTTGATCATCGGATCACGGTTCTTTCTCGTGATCTGTCGGTTGGCCTCCTGTTTTCTTTGATAGTCTTTGTAGAATCTCCGATACTTACCAATTTGAGTGTTTGTTCTTTCAAGTTTCTGGTAAGCGGAAGCGTCTGTTACCTTGACTTATTATGTTTCCAACGGAGTTCGGTGGCCTTCAATACATTCTTTGGTTGCTTTAAGCATGGCTGATTTAGGCGTTGAGGCTTCGTGAGCGTCTCGTCTTCATCTGCTTGTCCTCTTTCGATTAAGTCGAACTCATGAGCTTTTAGGCTTAGGAACAAGCTACTCGGCTTCATCTTTGAAATGTCTTGGCAATCCTTGATTACCGTGACTTTCATGTCCCATTTCTTGATGAGAGATCTTAAGATCTTGTAGTTGATATCTTTGTCTGACATCTCTCTACCAAGTTCTCGTAGCTTATTTACCGACATGGTGATCCTTCCATCGAGCTCATTGATGGTCTCGTTGGGCAACATCTTTAGCTTTTCAAACTTCACCAGTTCGGCTTGTAGTCGGCTGTCTTTGATCTGATCATTTCCTTCTCATATCTCAGCAAGAGTATCCCACATTGCTTTCGCGGGTTTGAGATACTTTATCTTCTCCTTGGTGACTTTATCCATCATCTTCATGATTATATGCCTGGCGATTGTATCTAGAGTATCTGACTTTCTTTCCTCTGCATCCATCGTATTGGCTTTTTTAAGACAAGACTTCCGTGGCAAAGTCCGGATCTCCTCCAACTATTTGGGTTGTCATGATATGTGATGATGGGTCCTCGTTCAATGACTTCCATCATTCTGCCGCTTATCGATCCTAGATGGTTGCACATATATATGGCCCAATCTGCATACTCATCAATTGAAAACTTAGGCAAATCATGATACATACGGAGGTATTATCCATCTTTGAGTGATTTTGAAAGCGAATGAGTTTTTTAAAAGCGGTTTTTCAAGATCTGTTCAAAAGACCACAAAGATTCTTCCTCAAGAATCGATGATACTCAAAGCCAGTGGTCTGTAGAACCACTGCTCTGATACCACTTGTAGGTCCTGAACGGGTTTTGTGAGAGTGGAAGTCTAGAGGGGAGGGGTGAATAGACTTCTAAAACTTCTCGTGTGGATCAGGTGTGAACTGCAGATTACCCGATCAGAGTGCGAGTGTATCAGTTTAGACTGATGTTCAATCTTAGTGAGTGCACGAGGCGGAATCGGTTTGATATCTGTCGGTTTAAGCGAATGGTGCGGAAGCTTGTTTTTACCCGTGTGAAAAACCAGTTTTATCAATCAGTTTCTTAAGTAAGTTTTCAACCTGTTGACTAAGGTGTCAATCTGATCAGATCAGTTGCTTGGTGCAGACTGAAATTAACTTTAGAATATGTATGTAGTTTAAACTCAGTTGTGTGACTTGTGTAAAGCGATAAGAAAGCAAGTAAATGCACACAAGACTTTTTATAGTGGTTCAGATGAAACCCGTCCTACGTCCACTATTCCCTTAACACAGGGGAACCTTAACCTACTTTAACCTGCGGGACTTATATCCTTTTCAGGGATGGCGAGAGATGTTTTGGGAGTTCTCACTCTTACAAACTTAACCTGCGGGACTTATATCCTTTTCAGGATGGCCGAGATGTTTACCGAGTTCCAACTCAAGCTTAACCTACGGGACTTATATCCTACAAAGAGGATAGCTGAGATGTTTACCGAGTTCCCACTCTACAGCTTTATCTGAGTCTTCATTGTCTATCTGAGTCTTCAGCTTTATCTGAGTCTTCAGGTTCTTCTGAGTCTTCTTGTCTTCACCTGATTTTCTGACTACTTGTCTTCTGATTTGTGCTTAGCCATCTGATCATCTGACCTTATCTGGGTCATCTGATTCTTCGACCTGACCTATACATATTGAGTTCCCCCTCAACATGTTACCTATTTTATACATCAGCTATCTATACATTTCAGCTGGTCATCTTAATCTGATACTAAGTCATCGATCCAATTAACAGTCCGGTGGTCCTATTACAACCTGTTTTGGAACTTCCATCAAAACTAAATTACATATTTCCCAACATAAAATGATGATAAAATTTGTCACTAAATAGTATGATTTAGTGACAAAATTTTTATTGTCGCAAAATAATGTGGAAATTGTGATGAATTATTATTGTCATTATAATGTATTATTTAATGACGAAAATAATAATCATCACTAGAATTTTAGATTTGGTGACAATATATTGTTCGTCATATTTGACATTTTCTAGTCATGAAAGAATTGCAAAAAAATGACGAAAAAAATAATCGTGGTTATATATATAGATATAATGACAACTGAATTTCATCACAAAAAATTGGACTTTAGTGACGAAATATCCGTCGTCATTAAAGATGTACAAATGGCGACAAAATATTTTTTGTAATTTAAAAATATTATTCAGTGACGATGATGATAATCGTCACTAAAGAAATTGATATAGTAACAAAATATATCGTCATGATTAGTTAACATACCGTGACTATTATTTCATCATAAAAATGATACATATTGTGACGCATTTATTTCATCGTGAAATAATTACTTTTATTATCGATTTATTTAAATTTTTATATATATTAAATTAGTAATAATACTAAATAATAAATATTACAACAAAAACTAAATTAATTAAAGATAAAAAAATAATTTGCATTAACAAAAAACTCATTCAAACAATAGAAACCAAACTACAATCTTTGTTATCAAAACTACATGAAACAATATACAAAAAAAAAAAACAATGTCTTATATGTCTTCAAAAATAATTTCCATGCACTTCAAACGACAAATCTGAAATCTTCCCCTCCTTAGATATCACCTATAAAAAAATATCATATCAGATGAATTTATAAGAAAGCAAAACTCCGTAAAGTATCAAGAAAACGATAATCCTAAACATTAAGCACAAATACACTTTCCAAAATCAAAATCCAAGGCATTAAGGGTCAAATAATCAAAATCCAATGCATAATCAAAATCTAAGATTGAGTAAATGATTTAGCATTCAAAAAAGTAGTATGGTTGGGTTCAAAAACCATCCCCAAATTCAGACTAGAAGCACCATTAGCAGGTTTCATACTCAATGCACTAGAATTAAAGTTTTCAATATATGCAGCATTCTGCAAACCAGAAGTATTCATCGTAGTGATAAGGTTATGTATATATAGTTTCTATCCAACATGGAGTAAACACTCTCAGTTAACTCTGATGAAGCACAGTTTTTATCCTTTCTTCTGGATTGTTAATCAATATTTGTCATAAAAAAATCTCAGCACAGTGAAGTTTTTTCTGCACTTAAAGTCAATTAAATATATGAACCTGCTCCCACAGCAGGCAAACATTGAAAGAATACTAATAGTATAGCAAAAAAAGATAGAGAGCTTTTCACAAGCTTTCTTACTTAAAAAAATTGCATTTGTTCATGGCATTCTATGAGCTACTGTAAGCTAATCTTCAAAAAATCAGTCAAAAGGTTCAACAATCACATTTTTTTAAAAGTTTGTTAGAGTATCAGCTTTTTCACCTAAAAGTATTAGTACAGATACTATTAGGTATCACTTCTGGAAGTATTAATCATTACATCAACGAACTAAAATGCATCAATCTTTACTTAACACACCATAACTAGCACAATTTGGTAGTGAAATATACAAAATCAAAAGATTACCACTATCTATATACACGCAATACACGTATATCTTGGCTAAAAATATAAATTGTATCACACACATATCCACATTTATGTTTGAATCAAATCAGCAGTTGCAATGCTCCAAAAAAATCAGCAATTGCAGCATCTACAAGACCTAATTGCACTTCGAAATAGCATCTACAATACCTAATCTCAAGAGTGAGAAACTAGAGAACCACATTCCCTTATTTGTTACACATGTTGAACACAAATAAATCATCATATCTGCCCTCTTCTAACACATCCAACTTTAAAGCTACACATATGAGTAGTACTACTAAAAGAAAAATGAAAATAATAAAGTAAAGGCTAAAGAAAAACAACAAGAACCAAAAACTCATAAAAAAAATAGAAGCTAACCTTAATTATATGTCAATCCCTTTCTCCCTCATAAAAGCCATTAGTTTGTTCATAGTTGCACTTTGCTCAGAGAGTTTTGCATTGAGAATGTCATTTTGCTCAGAGAGTTTGACAATCAGATTTTCATTTTGTGTAGCCAGGTCCTCTTTCAAGCTAGTTACTTGAGTTTGTTGTTCTTCCACTTGAGCTCTAGACTGTTGCAACTCTTACGTTGTTTCTCTTAGCTCATCTTCATATTCAGCAGAAGAATTGTACAATGAACTCCGTCTACTTGGAGGCTTTGAACCGTAACCATACCCTTTGGTATATCCAGCCCCATGGCCCAACACCTCCAAGACTATCTCAGGTTCGGTCTTCTCTATTCCGAGCTCAACATATTCATCTCGCTTACGTTTCATTGTTTCCTGGTATTTAAGGATAAATAAAGTAAATAAAATGGTCAACTGAATTGAAAAAGAAGTAAATCAACCTCAATAATAACATAATCAAATATCATAAATGTCTACACTACTTACCCAATTTTGTTTTACCTTGTCGGATATCCACCCATTATTCTCTGTACTGTGGGTTTGCTCATACAAGTAAATCCGATCGCACGGTTCTTTAAGTTCAAGAGACTACAAAAAATTATTAAAATTCAGCTACTTTATCACCATACCCAAGACTGAAATAAAATATTCATAAAACTCATAATTATCTTCTAGTAATGTTTATATGATTTAATTATTGACATATCATCAGGTCTTATGTTCAATTATCTGGGAAATAGGGGTTGTGAATACTCTATGAGAATCAGAAAGATGACAAGTAAACAAATAATCAGATATAGGATACTGCTTACCGTTTGTAATGGACATAGGGCTCATACCAACGCATTTCTCTGTTATTTCCTTTATCAACATATTATATAACGTAAAATCACAGATTATGGTTTTCATAACTTCCTTTGCATGCTTAATTGATGATTTCTTTTGTGTTAATGGAAACAATTTTGCGAGGAAAAAAAAGGAGGAAAGAACAACATTAATCTTGTGTGTGAGGTATGGCAAGCGTTTAACTTCTTTCATTTTTTTTTACATACAGTTGCCTTAATTAGTGATGGAAAGTATTTTTTTTTTTTATACTTAAGAGAATTTGATTAAGTATTTCAACCATATTTGTTATATCTTTGATGTAGGTTATAGTATAAGAAGGGATGCCTAATTACGATTATGTCCATTATGTTCATTACGATTAACCTAGGATCAATTTATGTCTATTAGCGGTCAAGATACATAACACAAACAACCATATGATAGCTGTCAAAATGCAATAGTTCCAATATTTCAAAGGTAATCTTATTTTATGTGAGAGGTGAGTAGATGCAACTAGTTCAAGGAATGCAAAAACTGAAAACATATACTACTTGAAAACATATACTCACAAGTTCATGCGATCAGACTGAAAAAGGCTTTCGTCCAGCAGTATGCTTGCATAGCATTTTTTTCCTGTTGCTTTTATTGATCTCACTTAAACGTTGCAAGAGCATTATAATTGTAACAAAACAGATCAGAATTTTTGCATTGAAAAGTGTTAGCCATCAAAACTGTAAAATTATGTGCATTAAAATTAGCAAAGCTAACGTTACCTTGAATTCAGGTGAGGCAAAATAATCACAGAGCTTTTCGCAGTTATCTTTGTCGGGACAGGCCTTTAGTTTGTGATCCTTAGCTTCCTGTAGATCTGGATATTTAAGAAAGTGTTGATGCAACTTATAACGTTGTTGCCTAGTACTTTCTCTCACCCGATCGACCAGGCTCTGTTTCACTCCAGCATTATCAATATTCAAATCCATATGCATCTACAACTCACATAGAACATGCAAATTAGAATAAAATAAGGTAAAACAATATATTAAACACATAAATTTTTTCAACCCATACCTGCAGATGATCAAACCCTGGCTTCAATCCATTTTCCTCAAATACCTCTTTCCATCGTATGGGTACATGGAGAACTTTTCGCGTTACTATTTCAATATTAGTTGTCAATTTCGACGACTGAACCGCATTTGTTGGTCTCACAGCTGATGGATCCATCTCAATCTTAAACTTCCCGAAAGCATCAAAGTACTTCAGCAATCCCTTTCCCGTTGTTTCACCACGAGTCATTTTCTTTGAAACAAGAGCTACACATGAACAAAAAGCATATTTTACAAGATATAAATTCTTATACATGACTATTATTTTAAAGATAATGAAGAACACGTAAAAAACACCTAAAAATATAATACTTTACCTGTTGCAGCAGCCGCATCTTTGTTTGATGCATGCGGGACGCTCTCCGTAGATGGAATTTGAGAAGTTCACGTACGAGTTCGGAAGCCTCAGATGCTAAGTTTGAGAAATTGGAGTTTGCACTTCGAGTGAGATGTGTAATAGGATTTTGTGGACAGCTAGGGTTGTGTTTGCTTGGCAAAGTGTTTGGACGCCCTTTTTGGGGTGTTTCATCTTGAAGTCCTGTAACTCTATCATTAGTTAAAACTCCTTTGAAAAGAGATTGTCTGGAAACGAAGCGCTTCTGTTTCAAGTTTGATGGACCTCCGGGAGCCATATCTCAAACCTGAAAAATGAAGAATTGTTAACTAGAAAGAATAAATTTGATTGATTAATTTGTAAACCAACAAGAGGAAAAATATTTGTAAAAAGGCAATCTTTCCCAGCTTTAAATGCAAAGAAGAGTTGTACAGAAGAAATGGTAGTAAAAAATTCACAGAATCAACCTAAAACACCAAAGTAATGCAAGCCTTAAATGTTTCTCTAACCTAAAACACCAACTACTTGTCTAATTTGGAAATTTAATGATGTTATGCATACTTGTTAGTTTCAGCAAGGATTACAAGAAACCAATACAGTAATTAGTGAAGATAAATGAGAAGTATTACAATGATTTGGAAAAAATAGAATTTTTCTCTAGTGACTTAACTGTAATACCTAGTCTAATATTTGACTGATTTATCTGCCTTATGTTGTCCAAGAGATTTTTAATGAGCATATTTACGACTTCAGTCTACCAATTGGTTAATAAACATACTTCTACAAGAGGCAACAGTGATGAACAGATCCACATAAATCATAAATGTATGAAAAACATCACACCAACATTAAAAAGCCCAAGTAAAAAAAACAATACTACTAAGCACCAAAAAACCCGAATCCATGAGGAAGCCATGAGAATTACTATCGAAGATTTTTCAAGGCTTAGTTGAATCTGTAAATTAATACTTGTTCACCTAATAAAGTTATAAAAAGTAATACTAACATAAAGGAATAGTCCCCTGATGCCTTGAACTTACTAATTCAGAAAACTTAATTGAGTTAGTTCTATTGGAATTTTGCACTACTAAGCAGGCTCTTCAACTTCAAACAGAGGCAACCAAAAGTTAGCATATAAACTTATAGATGTACCAAAACCATATAAAGCTACCTTCCCCTCAAATGTTAAAACATCATTTCTTGACAACACATTGAAACCAAACTATATGCAAATTGATAATTGGTTAAAGTGCATTCAAACTGGTGGAAGGTAATTATAAAAGGACACACTAGGCTTCAACTGTGTTAGACTTAACAAGCAAATAATTCAGACAAGTTACTGAGTTATTTCTGTTAGAATTTTACACTACTAAGCGGGCTCTTCCACTTGAAATGAAGGCAACAATAAGTTAGGATCATTCGCACATTTTCACGTAAAGATACAAAAACGAAACAACTTAACCTACCACTAAATCATAAATGTATGAAAACAGACACACCAACATTAAAAAGCCCGGTAAAAACAATACTACTAAGCACCAAAAATTGAATTTATAACTAATTATTAGGTGTTCACTACTCTATGATAGCTATTAATCCAAGTGCTATTGAATATTGATAAATTTGAGAAAATTTTATGATGTTGTTGAAAATATATAAATTGAGAATTTAAAACTCCAACCTCATTTCTGTTATAGCTATTAATCCAAGTGCTATTGAATATTAATAAATTTGAGAGACTTTTATGATGTTGTTGAAAATATATAAATTGAGAATTCAGTGTTCACTACTCTATTATAGCTATTAATCCAAGATGCAACCTCATTAAAGATGTTGCGTTGAAACTCCAACCACAGTATATAGAAAAGCCACCTTAACAATCAAATAATTCAGACAAGTTACTAAGTTAATTCTGTTAGAATTTTACACTACTAAGCAGGCTCTTCCACTTGAAATGAAGGCAACAATAAGTTAGGATCATTCGCACATTTCACAGAAAGATACAAAACGAAAAACGTAACCTACCACTTGCATAGTTTACAACAATTAGTAATCACTTGCATAGTTTACAACAATTAGTAATCACTTGCACCTTAAAGTCTAAATTAAGGCAATCATGAATCAATTGCAATATAAGCAACTAAATTACAGCAATGTATATAGTAATCAACAAAGTATATATAACTACTGGTAATTTCAACTACAGTGGTTGATTTACAAACCATTATTTTTAGTGAAATTCATGTTTTATTACGTCTAATGTGCAAGGGTTCAGTGACTTACAGTGAAAATAGTATAACAATCAAACACCACATAATGAACAATTAACGACTAGCAATTCAAGAAACACATATATAAGAACACAAAAAGGGGAATAGTTACCAGAAACTCTGTTGATGAGAGGAGAGAGGAAACTATTGAAGAGAGGGTTGAAGATTCGCGATATTAAAAAGAAGGGTGAGAGGTTTTGGGTTTGATCGAGTATAAATAAGTGTGGGTATGTACGTGAATATCTCTGAATAAGAATGGAATATTTTCTAATCAACTTTGGAATAGGATATCAGTTAAGATTTTTCCACTAATCCACGTCCTAAAATCTCATTTAAAAAATTTTAAGACCCGCGCCAGTGGCCTTTTTTGGCTCCAAAACCAAATCATTGATAATTAATGGGCGGGCTTGACATACATAATACAAAAATTACAAAGAATGTGGAAAGACTTATGATTTTAACCCTAGGTTTGTAAATCAAATTAATCACATTCTTATAATTTATCAAGATCAAATTATACTCATTCTTTCCAATTATAATAATAAATACCTAATTTGATTGAAGTGCGGTGCATCGATAGCTTGACCACGCCTCCGGCTTGCCGCAGATTGAAGATTGTAGATCTTTGCCCCACATGCGCACCCAATCAACTCGATCTCTCCCGATAAGCCTTCTCCCTCATTGCTAATCCTGGTGCTGCCAGAATCCGCATCGACTGAACTGAATCGCTTGTGAAAATCACCACCATGGCCACTGCTCGTAGTCTTCATTTCGCCGTTGTAGATGATGGTCCGGGATGAAGTCCCACGGCTAGGATGATCGCCGCGGCTGCTCGCACTGGTTTAGGGATTAAGGATAATTGGGGATGAACATCATGCAGTTAATTGTGATTGAATATGAGATTTCTGGAGTTGGGAAGAACGAATTGGGGAGATGAATTTGGTTGAATTGAAGATGAACATTGGTTGAATTGATAGATAATTGGGGATGAAATCGAGAATTCGATAATTGAAGATGAATTTGGGATATGAATAATTGGGGCTGAAGTCCCGATTTTTTAATTGTAAATTTTCCCTTTTTTTTTATTTATCTATCATTTAGAAATACTGAATGTAAGTTATAACATCTATTATAGTATGGCCCAGTGGTATAGACCATAAGTGGTGTAGCCCATGAGTGTCAGGTTCAACCCCTAAAACCTGCATTTTTTATTTATTTTTTATCTTTTTTTATTTATAATGTTAAAATAATCTTTTTTTTTATTTATTTTTTATCATGTTTATTATTTGTTTGATTGTTGGGTATCTTAATGTTAAAAAAATTGGAGTTTATTTTATTCATACTATATTTTGTTTATTTGTTGATTATTGGATATCTTAATCTTAAAAAAATTGGAGTTTATTTTATTCATACTATATTTTTTTTATTTGTTTGATTGTTGGGTATCTTAATTTTTATTTTTTATTTTAATTTATTTTTGGAGTTTATTTTATTCATACTATATTTTTATTATTTGTTTGATTGTTGGATATCTTAATCTTAAAAAAATTGGAGATTATTTTATTCATACTATATTTTTTTTATTTGTTTGATTGTTGGGTATCTTAATCTTTATTTTTTATTTTAATTTATTTTTTATCATGTTTATTATTTGTTTGATTGTTGGGTATCTTAATCTTAAAAAAATTGGAGTTTATTTTATTCATACTATATTTTTTATATTTGTTTGATTGTTGGGTATCTTAATCTTAAAAAAATTGGAGTTTATTTTATTCATACTACATTTTTATTAATTGAATTTAAAATAATTATTATCATTTGTTTTGTGGATTTTTTTTATTATTTATCATGTTTATTTATCTCTTATCGATTCGAGAAAATTTGAAAGTTACTTATATTTTTTTTAAAACATAGTAGTAGAATATTTATGATCTTTTTCAAACTTAGTCGAGTTTATAGGAGCCCAAACGAGCTTAATAATATCAATTTTAACTTAAATTATGCATTAATAATTATAAAAATAAAATTTTAGCTAGATTTCAAAATATCATATACATATCTCTACTATGTTTTATATCTAAATTGACAACTGAAATAACTATATTGACATACCAATAGGATAATGACCTATTAATATTGTATATATGTTATACTCAGGGACGGACGCAGGAATTTTGTTGAGGGGGGCCCGAGTAATAGGTTAAATTTTGTATGTATACAGGTGCACCCTACACTCATAATGCATTTTAGAACCATACAACTTGTTATATTAAAAGATACAATTTGTTTACACTGAACCGTGCAACTATTAATGTGAAAAAAATACTTACACAGTTCAGTGTAAATAAGTTGCATATTTCAATATAACAAAGTTGTATGATTTTAAAATGCATTATGAACATTGATATTACCTATAATCGATAATAATTTTCAAAATTTCGGAGGGGGCGTTAGTTCTTGGCCCGTGAATGGGGCAAATCCTTGGTTATACTCCTATACTTTAAAAGATGCATGCACCTAGCTGTTAGGAATTTATATTAATTCTCACCACACTTTCCTATGAAACTTGTTCATAATATGAAACTGATGTCATTACACTTATAAATTGATATTACTATTCTTATAAACTAATATCATATTATCAATAGCATCTAATATTATGATCCGTCCTGGACATAGGAATCGCTAGCTGAACTTAATTTATAAGTGTAATTGTATCAATTGATAAGTGTAGTGGTATTAGTTTCTAAGTGTAATGGAATTAATTTTTTATTTATAAATATTTATAAAATATTAATAATAAATTTATTCTATCATAATTTTAAAATCCAAATAATATTATATAATAATTGAATAATTAATTATTTGCAGTATTCAAATGATCATTTAATTAATCGAGAAAATTGAATATTATAGTAGAGGAGCAATTTAGAGTTATATTTAATTTACTAGTATTCTGCCCGTGCTTGAAACGAGCCAGTTTTATATATTTACTTTAACGGACATAAAGTTTGTTACTCTTTCTTATTTCCCCAATTAATCGTAATTCACTTGAAATATATAAATTGTCTATGAACTCATTGAATAAGAAATTGAGATGAATGGGTTGTTATGCAATAACAAATAAAACCAATCGTTAACCAATTTCAAGATATTCTACTTTAATTCTTTAATACTGATACCCTTGTTTCTCAGCTAATAAGAACGTTTTTTTAACAGTTAAATGATACTAAACACTCTTTCACATTATGAACAAGTTGTGTATTTATTAAAATGTATTAGTTGTTTCACTAGAAAGTATCTGTTGTTTTCACTAAAAAGTAATAGTTGTTTCACTAGAAAGTATTAGTTGTTTCACTAAAAAGTATTAGGTGTTTTCATTAAAAAGTATTAGTTGTTTCGCTAAAAAGTATCAGTTGTTTTCACTAAAAAATATTAGTTGTTTCACTATAAAGTATTAGTTATTTAACTAAAAAGTATTAGGTGTTTACACTAAAAAGTATTAGTTGTTTTCACTAAAAAATATCTGTTGTTTTCACTAAAAAGTATTAGTTGTTTCACTAAAATGTATTAGGTGTTTTCACTAAAAAGTATTAGTTGTTTCTCTAAAAAGTGTTAGTTGTTTCAAGTAACCAAATAAAGAAATTTCAAGCATAAGAGCATAGAAACATAGATGTTGAGATCCTAATGGAATGGAGACTTTAGTTTAATGGAATGGAACTTCAAGTTTGCAATCATAGATCACAATCGAAGTTCAGTGCTGGCTTAACAGTTGATCACAATTCAGCCCATAACCAAACTTTGAGTGCAGCATAATGTTACTGCAACTTGTATGTAATTTGTGCTGAAAACATTAGGAAAGTTGATATTAATGCAAGTAACATATAGTTGGATTTGATAAGGTTTGAATTCTTCCACAAATATAAGCAACTTGAAACCAAGGCCTCAAAAACAACTCAACTTAAGCTGAAATCCCTGGAAAGCAAAAGGAATAAAATAACAGTGAATGACATTGTATTGAAAAAATTATAGCATGGTACACAACGAGAATCTTCACCAAATCAATGTGCTTTGAACAACAAATCTTAGCAGTTCATAGAAAACTCAAATTGTTTATACAGAACCAGCAGTTTCAAGGATTATGAAACAGAGTCTTCCTGAAGCATTAGTCAAACATATTATCAATTCACTTATAAATTTCAGCGTTGTCTTCAGCATACATCGCCTCCATTCCTGCGTACTCTAAATTTGGGAAAACATAGATATCGGGGTTATCCTTGAATTTTTATTTTGGTACTTAGTTCATTTCAGCACTAGCAGAAGCTTGAATTTGACTACTCGAGGTAGTTTCATTGTCAGTAATATCATCAGATAGTAAATCGGCCATGGTAATACCTTGGGAAGCAACACGTGAGCTATAAACCAGAGAGATGAAACAGTCAGCCAGTTACAGACTTTCAAATACTCTAAATGTACACATTAAAAAAACTAACAACTTGAGGGCTTTAAATAGAAAAATACACATGACAGACCAACATCTTGCTCTGAACCGATCTTAGATATTTGAAATATTATAAGTTCAGTAGCTCGACAGCGACAGTATCTACGAACTGCTATCACAAAATCAATCATAAGAAAAAAGTATTCATACTACAACATAATGAGTGTTAGTACGGTTTTCTGTTGCTCCAATAGTAACATCATGATTCCCAAACTCCCACACTCTAAAAACATGAATTCCCCCTTCAGAAACAGGGGAAGCACTCGAACTCCACACAAACATACGCAAATCCTTCCCCCCTCCTTCATAACTATCACTCTTTTTTATCACAGAAACATCTTAGGGGTTTTATGGCTACCTACATAATTAAGCAAGACAACAATTAAGTTTTAACAGACATACGCGATGCAAAAACACAGCTTCATTATCAGACAACAGACCATATATTTCTGATGTATTCAGAGTAATAAAGCATAATGGTCCTAAAATCGGCTTTAGAATATAAAAAGTTTTAAAAACATAAATAAGACGAGTATGAAGATGCTAGATACCAGCAACTCAGCAGGAAGTGACTCGAGTCTTGACTATTAGTGCTTAGTGTAGAAGCTCCCATCTAACCTGTGTACTTATCAAATAAAGTCAATTTTTGCATTAGGAAATAGTACTCATAAAATATGCAATTTATAAGTTACTGAGACTGCAGAAAATGTTCAAGTATCATTATAAGTTACATGATCAACACAACTTTTATGTTCAACTATCAAAGCAGATACCATCAATTTACTACTGAAATTCTTTTGTAATTTGTAGTCCTCCACATACTCTACTAATATTTATATAGACAAATAGATTTCCAGCCATCAAAATCCTTCCCTCCAATTTCTCCCTTTAGTGTAATATACATCATTCAAATCAAATAAAGGAACATTGAGTATCATAAAGTGAAGACCGAGAGAAACTGACATAGATACTATCAAAGCAGATACCATCAACTATCAAAGTAAGCATGTTAAAAGCGAAAATTATTCTTTGTTGAGATTACAAGATGGAAGTTATCCCTTTCTAGCTGCCAATGCAGCTGCATGCATATTCCTCAGTCTAGTCAGTCATAGAAACACAACGTAAGTGCGAAACAATAACAACGAAATTGATGAAATGAAATTAGCACAATGCATCTAAGTGGTAGGTAATTTTGCATTTATCAGATAATGCACTGAATTAGTTACTGTATCATGCATAGTTATGGTCATATATGCTATTATGTAACGTGGTTCGATTAACAGTGGCATCTAGGAGAAGTAGTGAAGAGCTGATTTTTCAAGGGAAGGTGTCTGTCAATGGTTCTGTGTGCAACACACCCCAGGTTGGTTTCAGGGTCATTTAATAGTGGCATACCGATGCAATGTTACGTTGTTATGTAAATAAGTTATCTTTCAATAGATTATGTGAGAATGTAATGTGCCAGTAATATGAGGATATTGATTCTTGAGAAGAAATATTGCCCTTAAGTACTAGAATTCTCAAAAGTTTCTTTTCCTGGTGATGTTCTACAGACTAATGTAGATCCTGGTGACATAGTGAACAGAATGCACATACATTATCCCATCAAAAACAGAATCACCCAGTCTCAAATCCAACATTAATTCATCTAATATCAGAACTACCAATCTAATCAACATGGACTATCTATAATTAACAACAGAACTAACAAAACACAGTAATACAACTCGAACATTGAGATTGAGAAACACAAAAAATTCAAATATAGATGCTCGAAAATTATGAACAAGCAATCATCAAGAATTGAAATTAATACAGGAAGCGTACCTATTACTGTGTTGCTCAATTCCTGGAAAAATTTCACGAATCAATAAGGTTGACTCACAAACCAAACTTCACGCCAATTGGGAAAATGCCAAACTTTGTCGCGATTTCTGGTAGGAGACTGCCAAATTTCGTCTCGATTTCTAGTAGGAGTGGGCCAAATTGTTGTTGCGATTTCTTGGGTGAATCGCCTAAACTTCACAAACTCACGCCAAATTCTGTTTTGATTCACGCCAAAATTGAGAATACACGCTGCGGGTTGGAAGAAATTGGGATTGGGGATTTTGTTCTAAGTTTAATCCTGAGGTCGAGAGTTCGAGCCTCACGATCACCCCAAATTTTTAGTTATCAACACATTTAATTGGGAGTAATTAATTTCCACGCACCTATTTTATCATATTATTTTTGGAAGAAATTATCATAATAAAAAGGAATATAATTTCATTTTCAGTAAATAGGCTTTTCCTATCTTAGTTGGTGAAAGGTAAAGTATTTTTTGGAAAGGTTATAGGTTCAATTCCCATTGATGTATTTATTTTTTATATTAAAAAATTGATTCTAATATTTTTATTAAATTAAATACCTAAGACGAATGTAGTGTTTGGTCCAGTGGTGTAGTTATCCTCTTTAGGTAAAAGGGTCTCGTGTTCGAACCCTGATGGATGAAAATTATTTTTTTCGATCTTTTTAATCAAATTTATATTTTATACAGAAAAAATATTTAATGGCAAAAAGATAATAAATAATAAACATCAAAATAAAATAAAAATTATGTAGCTTATTTGGTGGTTACTTGTCAAGTTTAATTGAAAGGTTTTGTGTTCGAACCTTAGTAAATAATTTTTTTTAATAAAGTTTATATTCACAGTTTTATTTAATAAAATCTATATTTTATGTGGAAAAATTTATTAATCGTCACCATATATAAATATTGGTGACGAAATAATATGTCATTATTTACTATGAACAATTAACGAAGAAACATAAAATCGTCACCATATATAAATATTGGTGACGAAATACTATGTCACTATTTACTATAAACAATTAACGACGAAACATAAAATCGTCACCATATATAAATATTGGTGACGAAAGAATATGTCACTAATTACTATGAACAATTAGCAACGACACATAAAATTATCATAAAAACTTTATATTATATGACCAATATTGATCGTCACTAATTAAAATAAAGTTCATCGCTGAATAATATTGTGACGAAATAAGTGCGTCATTAAAAAAATAATTATTAATCGTCACTATATGTCAATATTGGTGACGAAAGAATATGTCACGAATTACTATGAAAAATTAGTGACGAAAAATAAAATTGTCATGAAAAATTAAAATTATATGACGACTATAATTGTCAATAATTACAATGACGATCGTCACCAAATAAAATTGTGACGAATTAAGTGCGTCACCAATTCTTTTGAATAATTAATGACAAAATATATAGTTGTCACAAAAGTTTATTTTTCATGACGTTGAATATCATCACTAAATATTATGAATATCAGCACCAAAGTTTATTGTGACGAATTTCTTGTTTTTGTCATGAAAATTTTGAATTAGTGACGAAAAAACAATCCGTGGTGACAAAAATAAAATTTGTCACGAATTCTCACTTTTTAGTGACGAAAATTAAATTTGTCACCTTTAGGTAACATATTGTGACGAATTTTGTGTCGTCACAGAAAAAATCGTCACTGAATGTGGGATTTCCTGTAGTGACAATAAAGAAATAAAAGAAATGATATAGCAGGGGTTAGATGGCCTGGTGATGATATGGCAATGAAGTGCCTTAGTATGTATTTTCTTTTAGATTGCTTTTTTTATTGTGTTTCCCTGTTCTTCTAGATTGAGAGTGCCTTACTATGTATTTTCTTTTGGAAAAGTGTTGTCTTTGCTTATTACTTTTACTAGGATTGTTTTATAGTTTGGTTAGATTCATTTATTAATGTATCTTTTAATTCGATAAGCAAAGATATCTTAGTGTGGTTGTAATATGTTGAAATGACATGCCTTTAGAAGATATTTGGAGCTAGGTAACCATATGAGTTGTTAGTTTCCTTTGTAAGTTAATCAAGACGTAGAAGACGAGCATTTGATCTACATGCTTTGTCTAACCTATGCTATGAAGTGCATACTTGTTCATATGTGAAATTCAAACACTTTGTATTCTTCATTCTTGTAATAATTAGTTCGTCTCTGAAGCAGTTGACGGGCTTAAGTATTATGACATTGTCGAAGGGAACGGCCTGATTGTTGTAAAGGGATCAACAGTGCAGGTTTGTTTGTAGTGAACTGTACTGTAATCTATATTTTCTTACACATCACTTTGATTTGTCTAAGAAATCTCTCTTCTCCGTTTCTGCAGGTGCACTTTGATTGTTTATATCGTGGTATTACAGCTGTATCAAGTCGGGAATTTTCTTGTCAGTAGTGACAAAGGTAGTACACTCTGCCCTACATTAGTCACATTAACAAAGTTATCTCAAGTTAACTTTCGGTTTGCCCTCTTTGAAAAAGTATTCTGAGGGGTGTTTGTAAAAATATGCTTTTGAGAACGTGATTTTGTATAGTGACTGTCAAAAAAATTACTCCCTCCGTCCCCCAAACGTATGGTCAGAGGGTTGAAATATATTTTACGAAAACATAGATTAAATGCATTTATGAATAACATAATTGATTGTGAGTAATGTATAATGATAATTTGAGTAATTAAGTGATTGTTGGACGATGAAAATAAAAAAAATTGTGTCCATAGACGTACTTAATGTACCTTTCCTAAAAACCATTTCAACTCTCGAGCATACTTTTTGGGGGCCGGAGGAGTACTTAGTAGTGAGAGTGATAAGTTACGCAAAATTTATTTCTTATGATTGATTTTGTGATAAAGGGTTCTAGAATCAAGTTGTCGTTGTCGAAGCTCTTGAACATATAATATTTCAAATATCTAAGATCGGTTCGGAGCAAGATGTTGGTACATTATGTGTATTTTTTGTTTAAAGCCCTCAAGTTGTTAGTTTTTTTAATGTGTATTATTAGAATTTGTATGTATAGATATCAGCGTTGTTCATATGCATGGGACTAAATTTGTTTTGCTTGGGTCTGTATACAATTGAAGATTCAATCTTTATGTCAAGGTAGAGAAATGATGCCAGAACAACTTTATGAGAATTGAGAGGATTGTTAGTTTATGTTACTTTCATGTGTTTTTGTACAAAGTATCTTTAGGAGTAGCAATAACATATACTTTGTGTTGGTTATTACTCATGCCCGTACTAATGAAATAATATTGTTGAAAAACCTTCTGAGTGATTCAAGTCCATGCAACATTGTGCGTCTTAATTAATCGAATTTGATTTCTATCTCTGAAAGTTGATTATTTCATCAATCAGAACGAATCATGTTTTCTGGAATTTTTTCTGTTTTATTATTTGAGTTCCTCCTCATAGCCTGTACATTTAGAGTATTTGAAAGTCTATTTGAGTGTTTGGTGTAATATATTAGTGAGAAGCTAGCACCAGTTAGAAGAATCCCTCACCCAGCTTGAAAACACTCTATTTTTACACACAATTCTTGATGATTTAATCACTTATAATATATTGAAAACACTCCCTGCATCTCTGACCTCATGGAACATATTTTGTAGAGCTGCTGTAATTGGTTCTTCTGTTAATTTGTTCCTAAAGTTTGGATTCATGAGCCTCCAGAAATCGAGCAAGCATCAATAGGTACTGTTGGGAAATTTGTAATTTAGTTTTGATGGAAGTTCCAAAACAGGTTGTAATAGGACCAGTCAGACCTGTTAGCTGACTGATGACTTAGAATCAGATTAAGATGACCAGCTGAAATGTATAGATAGTTGATGTAAAAGATAGGTCACGTTTTGAGGGGGAACTCAATATGTATAGGTCAGGTCGAAGTATCAGATGGCCCAGATAAGGTCAGATGATCAGAAGGCCAAGAACTAATCAGAAGACAAGAAGTCAGAAGATCAGGTGAAGACAAGAAGATACTGAAGACTCAGATGAACCTGAAGACTCAGATAAGCCTAAAGACTCAGATGAACCTGAAGACTCAGATAAACCTGAAGACTCAGCAACAAACCTGAAGACCCAGTATGACTGAGTACACTGAGGCTCAGAGTCACCTGAAGATCAGAAGACTACCAGAAGACCTGAAGACCTATATCAGCGGAGTCTGCATATTGAGCTAAGACAATGTGCATCTGAAGACTCAACAAGGTAGACTGATCAGTTACCTGATCAAGTCAGCTTACATCTTGTGACAATCAAAAAGATACACCAGACAAGACGAATCTTCTACAAAAGGAATATCAATCGTCTAAATGACAAATTTCTGAAGTGCCGCCTCGCAAAGCCAAGAAGAAAGCGACACGTGCACAAAAGAGCTGACATTGCGGGATACGACGCTGCGGACAAAAACGGCGCTCATCATGCCTACGGCCACGCCAATAATCGGAGCACGTCACAATCATATCCTACAACTTACCTAATATAGCCCGAAATTCAAATTACTCTCCAACGGCTCTTTGATTTCGAGGTCTATAAAATGGGATCGATCTTCATTTTGAAGAAAAAGGACCAACAAGTGAGAAACCACATCACATGAACTATTGAGCAAGCGGAACAACAACATTCACGCAAGAAAATTCAAGAAAGAATTTCCGCTCGAAGAACACCATAGTTGAAGATTATTCTAAGAGTGTTCATCCCATAGTTCTTAGCAAGAAATCCTATCCACTAGCATTTTGGCTACCTAAAACACCAGGATAGATTTCCAGTTGGAACCCTCAAACATTCTTTACCCAAACACAAGTTAGGTTAAGTTTGTAGAGTGAGAACTCAATAAACATCTCGGCCATCCTGAAAAGGATATAAGTCCCGCAGGTTACATTTGTAGAGTGAGAACTCGGTAAACATCTCGGCCATCTTGAAAAGGATATAAGTCCCGCAGGTTAAGTTTGTACAGTGGGAACTCGGTAAACATCTCGACCATCCTTTTGAAGGATATAAGTCCCGCAGGTTAAGTTTGTAGAGTGGGAACTCGGTAAACATCTCGGCCATCCCGTAAGGGGTATAAGTCCCGCAGGTTAAAGTCGGTTAAGGTTCCCCTGTGTTAAGGGAAGAGTGGACGTATGACGGGTTTCGTCTGAACCACTATAAAAAGTCTTGTGTGCATTTACTTGCTTTCTTACTGCTTTACACAAGTCACACAACTGTGTTTAAAATAGCATACATATTCTAAGTTAAGCTCAGTCTGCACCAAGCAAGTGATCTGATCATATTGACACCTTAGTCAACTGGTTGAAAACTGACTTAAGAATCTGATTGATGAAACTGGTTTTTCACACGGGTAAAAACAAGCTTCCTCACCACTCAGTTAAACTGACAGATATCAAACTGATCTGCTCTCAGGCACTCAGTAAGATTGAACATCAGTCTAAACTAATACACTAACACTACGATACGTGTCTGCGGTTCACACCGATCAGACGAAAAAGTTTTAGAAGTCTATTCACCCCTCCCCTCTAGACTTCCACCCTCACAAAACCCGTTCGGGACCTACAAGTGGTATCAGAGCAGCGGTTCTACAGACCACTGGCTTTGAGTATCATCGATTCTTGAGGAAGAATCTTTGTGGTCATTTGAACAGATCTTGAAAAACCATTTTTCAAAACTCATTCGTTTCAAAAATCACTCAGCATGGATAATACCTCTGGCATGTATCATGATTTACCTAAGTTTTCAATTGATGAGTATGCAGATTGGGCCATATATATGTGCAACCATCTAGGATCGATAAGCGGCAGAATGATGGAAGTCATTGAACGAGGACACATCATCATATATCACGACAACCCCCGGTTGGAGGAGATCAGATTTTGCCAAGGAAGTCTTGTCGAAAAAGCCCGATACGATGGATGCAGAAGAAAGAAAGCTGTATACTCTAGATACTATCGCCAGGCATATAATCATGAAGACGATGGATAAAGTCACAAAGGAGAAGATAAAGTATCTCAAAACCGCGAAAGCAATGTGGGAAATCTTGCTGAGATATGCGAAGGAAATGATCGGATCAAAGACAGCCGACTACAAGCCGAACTGGTGAAGTTCGAAAAGCTAAAGATGTTGCCCAACGAGACCATCAACGAGCTCGATGGGAGGATCACCATGTCGATAAATAAGCCCGAGAACTTGGTAGAGATGTCGGACAAAGATATCAACTACAAGATCTTAAGATCTCTCACCAAAAATGGGACATGAAAGTCACGGTAATCAAGGATTGCCAAGACATTTTCAAAGATGAAGCCCAGGAAGTAGCTTGTTCCTAAGCCTTAAAGCTCACGAGTTCAATTTAATCGAAAGAGGACTAGCAGATGAAGGCAGAGCTTTCTTTGAAGCCTCAACGCCTAAATCAGTTGCATTTAAAGCAACCGCCAGCAGATCGAAGGCCATCGAACTTTGTTGGAAACATAATGAGTCAAGCGAGCAGATCGGCTACCTTCTTAGGAAACTTGAAAGAACAAATACTCGACTTGGTAAGTATCGGAGATTCTCGGTGACTATCAAAAAACAGGAGGCCAAACCGGATCATGAGAAAGAACCGCGATCGATGATCGAAGAGATCACGAGAGAAGAAAAAAGAAAATAGATGATCCGATAGATGAGAGAAGAGATAACAGATCGATAGAAGGAGTTGATTACCATCGAAGGGAAGTCACCCGACGGATCCTACGGGACGGAGTGACTCACCGGCAGAGGAAGTTCGTAGATCGAGGATCATGCTTCAATGCGAGAAACCAGTCACTACAAGACCGCAACGCCTCGACGACTACCGAGAAAAAGAAGAGAAATGGAACAAAAAGAGAAAGCGCCGGTAGAGATAGAAAGCGGCTGGTCGTGACACATCGGAATTGATGATTCTGTCTGGCATACGAGGACTCTGGTTAGTCTTACTCAGAGAAGACTTCGATCGATAATGATCTTTATTGACTTCCACGAGCATGAAGATTTGATATTCTCTTGGATGACGATGAAGTATGCACGATGGCCAAGGTGGACCAATCTGAGGTAACCTCTAAACCCTTCCTTTTTCAATTTCCACACCCTTTATTATTACACACTTTGGAGAGATTGACTTGCAGCTCTACTCGAGCAATTGCTTGATGATCTCTCGATGCGATGAACACTTATACAATAGTGGAAGTGGAAAATGACAAGCTAAGGATCGGAAATAATCGACTTTGTTAAAGAGAACTCTCTCAGTAAAAGCCTCTCCGATTTGAAATCGAAAATCGCTTTCGAAGGTTATTGAGGAACTTAACATTACGAAAGTTAAATCTTACGATCGGGAGAAGCGGATCAAAGATCAGCTAGCAATCAACAAGCGACAAAAGTGATGATTTCAAAATCCTTCAAGCTAAATTTGATGAGCTATTAAAAGCTACATGAGAGTCTAAAATCTCATCGAGGATAGTTTCGCAAGAAAATAGAGGTTTTCACGAAGTCATCTAAAACCGTTCAAGATATGAACACCTATTTTCGAACGCCGACTAACAAAAAAAATTGGGTATGAGAATCCTTCTACATCCTCAAAAGCCGTTTTTTGATTCACTTGAAGGGTGTAATCAAAGCGAGTCTACGATAAAGATACACTAAAAGCTAAACTTGTATCGATAAGGAAAAAAAGACACTGCTTGAGCAAGTAAAGGCGGTGCCTAATCGAAAAGGAATAGAAATGGACCCCAACCGGATAAAGCATCGGTAGGAATCAACGAAGAACCCGGTTCTTTGAAGAAACCTCAACTTTGATCGGTGATTAGGTATCGGAAGAGACAACTTTGTAAAAAGGAAATCTGTCTGAGACTCAATCAAGGTCGGTGCCTAATAATCAAGCTATAGGTAAACCTGCAAAAGACCACCTATGCCAAAAAGATATGAATCTTTTGATGGTAGCGATCACTACCTACCCTTATAACGAGAGATCTAGAAGACTCTCTTTTTGAGCCCTTTGGATTAAAAGAAGACAAAATATAAAAGAAAAAATCCCAAGTCTTTTAAGTTAACCAAGGCTCACGAACGAATAATCATACTAATCAAAAAGCATATAACGAGGCGTATGATTATGTTGATATGTGGGGAGACAAATCGGACCTTCTAATCTTTCTCGATTTTCATAGAAGTGCTCTGTTTGTGTGGATCCCTAAATCCACCACTAACCCCCAGGACCAATTCAAAGGGGTACCTAAAGCTTTGATTTGATTCGAGGTTCACGTGGGGGGCCAACAAAGGAGGTGCACAAGCAACTATTCGGTACATCGATAGTGGATGCTCAAGGCACATATTTGGAAGCAAACATCTCCTTAGCTCTTACAAAGAACAAGAAGGCCCACGTGTACTCTTTTGGTGATGATAACTTTGGTTTTACCAAAGGATTTGGAACCTTAGAGAATGATGATGTACAAATGGCTGAGTCTCGTATGTCGAAGGATTAAAGCACAATCTACTATTTGTATCACAATTCTGCGACAACGGATTCGGCGTTGAGTTCTCGAGCGAAAAGTGTACAATTAGGAATCGAGCCACTCAACAAACCTTGCTAACTGGTTCAAGGAAAGCCACGATCTACGGTGATTGGAGCAGTTGGCAAGGAATACATCTTAATTGTTAAGAGTTCTAAAAGTAGCGATTGGCTCTGGTACAAAAGAATGAGTCATCCGAACTTCAAGACTCTTAACAAGATAGCTAGGATGTCTTTAGTTGAGGACTTTCGAATGAGATATTCTCAAAGATCGGACATGTGCCGCATGTCGGAAGGAAAACAAGTTAAAAGCCTCATTCAAAGGAATACGGACCAAAGCATCGATGAAATCTTTAAGAATCGCTCCATATGGATCTATTAGGACAAGTTACACGGTCGGTCTCGATGAGCTTAAATATACTCTAATGTCGTGGATGATTATTCCAAGTTTACTTGGGTTGTATTCTTATACAAGAAGAAGCGAGACAACGACAAAGATATACATTTGCGCTCAAGAAGCTACAAAAGCGAGAAGGGTGTCGACATAGTAAAAATCGGATCGGATAAAGGTCTGAGTTCACGAATTCCTTTATTCTTGATTTTTTGCACCGAAGTTTGGTATCTGACATGAGGCGTTATCTGCAAGAACACCACAACAAAATGGAGTAGCAGAACGGAGAAATAGAACTCTCAAGGAAGCTACTCGCACTATGTTAGCTGAACATGCTACACCAAGCCGTTTAAGGCGAAGAATCAATCAACCTTTGCATGCCATACCGGAAGCGGATGTTTCTCGACTAAGACTCACTTCAAATCACTAGTAATGAACTATCGGATATGGATGATGTTCTCCAAATAGGCATACATCGAGCGAAGGACCGGATTACGGTCATCCAACCCGTCGATTATAGGAGACCCATCGATAGAGTAAAAACTAGACATCGAGTTGGTGAAAGTGCGTGGTCTTGTTGTTATCTATCTTTGAAGGAACCAACTTCGATGAGAGGAAGCTCTACAAAGGCATAGTCGATTCTAGCCATGCGAGGAGAAGTTCGAGCAGTTTGAGAGGAATCATGTTTGGAAATTGGTGGATGGACCAACTCATCAAGGCGTAATTGGCACGAAGTGGGTATTCAAGAACAAGAGAGATGAGAAAAAATGTCATAACGAGGAATAAGGCAAGACTTGTTGCTAAGGGGTATTCAATCGGAAGGAATTGATTATGATGAGACCTTTGCACCAAAGAGCTTTCTTTAGAAAGCCATTCATTTGTTTTCGGCATATCTTTGCCTACAGAAGGTTCCTTTGTGTATCCGATGGATGTAAAGAGTGCATTCTTAAATGGGGTACTAGCAGAGGAAGTTTATGTCGAACAACCTCCAGGCTTTGAAAAAGGCAACCAAGTGTACCGTTTAAGGAAAGATCTTTACGGCCTGAAACAAGCTCCTCGAGCTTGGTATGATACACTCTCTCAGTTCTTGATAGATAGCGAGTTCACTAAAGGAATAGTGGATAGAACCTTATTCAGAATAGAAGATGGAGAAGATATTCTGATGGTTCAGATTTACGTGGACGACATCATCTTCGGATCTCCCAACAAGAAGCTATGTGAGAAGTTCAGCAAATTGATGCAAGGGAAGTTCGAGATGTCCATGATGGGTCAGATGAATTACTTTCTGGGTTTACAAGTTAAGCAGAGTACAGAAGGGATATTCATCTGCCAGGCGAAGTACACAAGGAATCTAGTGGCAAAATTTGGAGTTCAAAATTGCAAGGAAGCCAGAATTCCCATGATGACCGTGTTCAAGATGGATCCAGATGAAGATGGTCAGAAAGTTAATCAGAAAGAATATAGAGCTCTGATTGGATCACTACTATACTTTGCCCGGCAGACCGGTCATTACTTTTTGCTGATAGGTGTATGTGCAGATTCAAAGCAAATCAATGCAAAGCCACCTAGAAGCGACTAAGCGGATTCTCAAGTATCTGAAGATTTGTAAATCTTGGTTTATTTTACCCATCGGATGTGATCTAGAACTTAGTGGGTATTACGATTGATTTACGGAGGTTGCAGAATCGACAGGAAGTCAACCTCAGGTTCATGTCAGTTTCTGGGAAATAAACTAATCTCTTGGTTTTCGAAGAAGCAGACATCAGTTGCGACATCTACTACTGAAGCAGAATATATGGCTGCAGGAAGCTGTTGTTCCCAACTGCTCTGGCTAAGTCAGCAGCTGAGGGATTACAACATCGTAGCTAAGAACGTACCTATATTCTGTGACAGTAATAGTGTTATTGCAATCACTCAGAATCCTGTTCTACATACAAGATGCAAGCATGTGGATGTCAGACACCATTTTATCAGAGATCACGTTGAAAAGAAGAATATCAGGATGGAAAAGATCCATACTGACAAGCAGAAAGCTGATATCTTAACCAAACCGCTAGCTGAGATCAAATTCAGAGAGTTATGCAACGAGCTAGGGCTTCTGGATCTTGGAGAAAATGCACCAAATATGGCTGAAGGATTGATCTCCAGAACCAGTTGGTTAAAAGACTAACCAGGTTAAGTGGAATCAGTTGAGTTAGGAATCTCAACTGATCAGACGACCAGACGAGGAGCCGATCTGAAGTTCAGATAAGGAGCAAATTAGAAAGTCAGATAAGTAGCCGATCTGAAGTTCAGACAAAGGGCAGATCTGTTCAAGACATATCAGATTAAGGGGGAACTGGTCAGATTGGAAGATTACTTTATAAGTCGATTAAAGCTGCAGTCAACAAGTAAATCAAGTTTAAAGCTACAGATCGCATAAGTCGAAGAAAACAACCACAACAATGAAATAATGAGTTTTTCATTGATAAGGACCGGAGGTCGGTTACAAGTTACAAGTGATGTCACAAGCTACAAATGCTACAAGCTATCTTCAAGTGGTATTACAAGTGCAAGAAGACCGGAGGTCAATACATAAACCATCGAGCCTAAAGACAACCCTAGGCGGGGAAGAGAGAGAGAGATTTTAAGAGTCGATGCTCTCGGACTCTCCGACTGTGGGGGCAGCAGAACTTCTAGAATCTGAAAGCCGCTCTTAGAATCTTGGAGTGAGGAGCGAGAGCGAGCCTTGAAGGATCTTTAAGCTAGGAGCCCTTAGACCTAAAATCAATGGGCTTTCGGTTTGTTAAATGGGACACGATTGCCCTGAGGTTTGGTCACAAAGACCATATGGCCATGAGTGTCTCATGCAAATATTGAGTTTGATACACTATTTTGTATATCAAACCCATGTTTTGTTTCAGACTAAGTCTGTTGATGCTAATTCCATCATCTCGATAAGCGCACAAAGGTGCATACGGTTAGGAGAAGTGCGCTTCTCATTTGCCCTAGCAGAATCTGCCTCCACGGTGGTAAAAAGCTTAGCATTGATCGTATGTGAAATCTTAGATGATGACAAGCGGTGTGAAGGAACATACATGGTTGATTTGAGAAGTTTGAATTCATTAGAAAAGGGCTAAAGGTTCCCACCGGAAGTTTCACCGGAAATAAGGAACTCATCGGAAAAGCATGAAGGATATGCTAAAGAAGATGAAATGGTTTATGTTGTGTTGTTTGCCTAACACCCCAGGCTAATTTATAGAAGGAAATTAGGGGTATAAATGCAAATTTTATCTTCTCAGAAGATCTTAAGAGAAATTTGCATCGACAACGCGTTAGGAACACGCGGCTAATGGTTGGATGAGTTAACGGTGTGATTAAATCACAGCGTATCTATGCCATTATTACGGGATGTCAAATCGCTCCGATTTGGGATCGAGGTGACTTTTGGACTCCCCGAAGTAATGTTTTGGCGGGAGTTGACTTCAGTAAATGAGGGTTGATTAGAAGAAGACTGAAGGATAAAGAGTATCAAATAATAGGATCAGATAAGTGGCGAAGTGTTTCAAGCAAGAATCTAATCAGATAAGTGAGATATTGTTGGGAAATGCATAAGGCAACCATCAGACAAGTCAACAAAGTACCAGATTAGATCACCGTGGTAACTGATTGATTACAATATCAATCAGTCAGATACACTCTCTTATTTATCTCTTTCTGAATACCTTATATGCGTTATTTAATTAAAATAATTTATTTTACTCTGTTCATGACGCATGCTCTGCAAAGCATTTAATGCGGCCTTGGGAAAATGTTTTCAAAACGTTTTATTGCGATTTTTCAAGTCCGGTAAACGAGAAGACTACTTTTCTCAACCGTGCGATCACAATACTTTTTGGCCGATTAATCTCAGCCATCGATTTCAAAACACGGATACTTGAGTACTTTGGAAAGTTGTGCAAAAAGGTTTTCCCTCGTATTCTATAAAATCCAAATCTTTCTCAGAAAACCGCTTTCCACTACTTCGTCTTCTCAAAGCTCTTAAAAATATCATATTTTTCAAAATCTTCAGAGAATTACCTTCGAAATCCTTTGATTCTACTCTTTCGATTTCTAAATCTTACAAATCAATTTCTAGTAATTTCTTGTTTTAATTAATTGCATGATCTCAATTTCTCTCTGGTACCTAGGTTTACAAGTTGTGTTTCTGTAATTTTTAGATCTAAACGCTTATTTGCTAAATTGATTCTAAGATTGCTAGTTTGACTGAATTAATTGAAATATCTTACTCAAACTAAACATCAATTTACATATCGTACAGAAATGGCACATCTTGTTTCACGACCGGGCCAAGGGAAAAAGTACTGCAACTTTGCATCGATGAAGAAAAACATCATTGATGAAAATTACGTAGTCTTCACCATCACCTCAGATCCGGAATTACTGGAAATTCTGGAGTGCTTGCGAGCGTGTGGACTGGAACGATATTGCTCTACTCATCAGAACATCGTTCACACCCATGAAGCCCTGGAGTTTCTCTACAATCGACGGAGGGATGAAGACAATGATGCTGACCTAATTTCTTCCGTTGGCGGAATAGAAGTTCGAGTGTCGAATGACGATCTTCAGAGGATATTCAGCCTAACTCGAGGAAACATCAATCCAGAGACCTACACGACTGCTGTAGGAGAAAAGGAATTTCTTGAAGCCGAGCTGTTGAGACCAGCAAACAAGGAGAACACGACGAACGTCAAAGTCTCCTATCTGAAGAGAAAATATCACCTCCTTCTTGAAATCGTTCAGAAGGTGATCATGTGCTCAACTTACAGCCTTGATGCGGTCACTTCATACAAGATAAGTGTAATGGCTGCAATAATCAAGAAGGCTTCAGACATTGATTGGTTGGGTATGGTCAAAGCAAGACCGAGAAAAGACTCCGGGAAGTTCGAGCTGAACCAGAGCAATGAAGTGTGCTTATCTTCCAAGTGCTCATTCATACACAAAATCTCTATTATTCATCGGATGTTCGCCATGAATTAAGAATGGAACGAGAATGGGCGAAGATTTACCAAGCAAAGCACAAGGCCATATTGGGCAAGGATGAGTCCCTACTGGACAAGGCGATGAGGATCCGACTCTTATGTGCCCAAACCCAGGGAGAAAAAGAAAAGGAAAAGATAAGGCAACCGCATCGCGAAGTGCGTGAAAAGGCCGTTCGAGAGAAGAGGATGAAGAGGAAGGATCGCCAAGAAACCGGATGCTCGGCGGAAGCGTCGGAAGAGAGTCTCATCTCCTCTGAAAATCGCTCCAAGTTCTACCCAAAGAAGTCGGTGAGAACAAAGGATCGATGCAAGTAAGACCGAACGAAGAGATAGCGATCCCGCTCCCGAGCCAACTATCGAGAAGTAAGGGAAGAGCGGATGATCGCAGCGAAGAAGGAGAGAATGTTGTCGAGAGGGGCGAAGTGGAGCAATCCGAGGAAGAATCACCATCGATTCTCGCCTCTCACCAAGATCTTCGAGAGAGCAAGATCGCCAACGCCCACTTCCAAATCACCATCACCCTCTCCTCAAAAATCATCACCACCCCCCTCCCCACAAAATCTTCTCACCCTCACCCTCACCTATCGTAACAACATCTCCCACACCACCAATCAATGAACTTGGATTCAGAGCCGAACACCCTCAACCTATTTGAAAAACGAACACGAACTACAAACATTCCAATTCCCAATCAAGTCTCAAGGACACGAGAAATCGACAAGCGAGTGTCCATCTCTCATAATCCCTTCAACACGAGCGATTGCTTTGCTTTCCTGCTCCAGAGAGCCCCATCATAAGGATAATGAAGCAACAAATCAAAAGAGTATCTCTTTGGATTCCGCCTCTGAATTTGATCAACATTACGGCATCCAAAGATCGAGATAGAAGAGATAGTGTTCTGGAGGGATATCAGACTAAAGAGCATTGAAGAATTTCTGATTCTAATGACAACTCTGGGATCCGATTTCTTTGTAGACTTGGAGTTGAAATGTCTAAACAATGCTGGGATTGAAAGTGTTGTTGAATTGGCATCTGATGATGATATCAGATGGTTGATTCACGAAAGGTTCGGTATTGCGATATGAGGAGGAAACCGTTCAACCTCCTACGGATCATGGGAGCTGCCGATGAACCAAGAATGGGTGCTGCAGATGAGACCCGACTTGGCAAGGCTTCAACATCTGAACAGACTACTACGATGAGCTCTGATACCCTAGATCATTATACTCAGAAGATTTAGGATGGGTTCAAGGCTGCATTTGAAGACAAATTCGCAGCGCTCACAGCAGATCTGATGAAGCGATTTGAAGATGAGCAAGCAAAACTAGTTGACAAAGAATGAAGTCGCGGTTGGGATGCACAATGCCATCCTCTTTCAAGTAATACAACTAGTATATCCTCTTCTTTGAGAAGCTCAAGCTCTAGTCGACAAACTCTCGATTAGACGAGAGATGCTCAATCGAACCTGTGTACTTTTGGAGAGTGTGCAGGCATCCTTGGACAAGACCAACAACCACTTGGATATGGGTTGGAAACATTTTCTAGCTTCTACAGAAAAAGTAAGACAGGAAATCGAAAATGCTCTCAGACGCTTCTACAAACCTGCACCTTCTGCCACCATTCAGATCACTCCTCTTGTTGTCGAGGAACTCAGAGAGGAGATCTCACGGCAATTAACTACTCTGAACCGCAAGATGTCCAACCTCTTTGATGAAACCAAAAAGGGGGAAGGAAAAGAGAATAAAGAGAAGGAAGAAAAATAGACTCAGACACAGTTGGTAACATTTTCATCTCTACCAAAATCTTCAGATGTCGACTTTGACACCACTCCATCTACCGATCTCGTTCTTTGAAAAAAAAAAAACGTGGAGCAACACAGTAAAAAGAGATTGGCGAGCGAAAAGTGCTCTTTTCGAGAGGTTCTTGCCCGAGTTGACAAGATTGAAGACTTTTCTTCGTTCGTTCATAAAAGAATGGAAACTGATGATCAGGCCAAGAGCCTTGAACTCGCTAAGAAATTAGCTGAAGAAGACGAACAAGATGAACCTGAGCAGACTCTGAAGAAGGAAGAAAGGCAAAGGCAAGATGATGAAAGCAACTGCGGAATATCAGAGACAAGGCCAGCTATTCTCTACTGAAAGCCAGATGACTCCTGAACAAGTTCAAGAGCAGACAAGACAGAGAATAAGAGAGGCCGTCATCAAGAAGTAGAAGTTAGCAGAGGCTAAGGGGCTGAACATTGCTTACATCCGAAGGAAGAGGAAGAACGAAGCTGCAGCAGAGGAGATTGCTTGGGAGAAGAATGCCCTTCCGGCACCTGTTAAAGGCATCCTCTGTGCACGACAAGATTTGCTTCCAGAATGGGATCAGATAAGAGGAGAATGGTTATGTGACGTCTACATCCTGGAGAAGATTCCAATTCATCAAGATCTGACTGAAAATGATGATGAATTTCGGAACTGGTTAGAAACAAAGTATCCAGACTTCTACCAGACAGTGATGAAAGAAGGTAAGATCATGTCACTAATACCAGAAGCTCCACCCTTTGAACTACTCCTTCCACCTTTGCGTCCAGACAACAAGCTAGATCCTGTTAAATTCAAGAACATCTACTATGGACTTGTTGAAAAAGGAGGAATCCATAGAAAAGAAGAGCTGGACAAACTAATGCAAAGGATGTACAGGATGTTTGGCATCCCCAAAGAGCTTCAAATGTTCAAGTACACTGAAGAAGACAACTTGGAATCGATGATGAGATGCGTTTTTCATGAATTCTACAATGCACACACCTATCCGAATAAAACTTTCCATCTCCTTCGATTCTAAGACAACATCTTATTGTCTTACGAGGTATGTACTATTTGCATTATCTACATTTCCATTCATGGTATCTTTTTTACGATTAAGTGTGATTAAGTGTTTTTGGTTCCATCAAAAGGAAATTGTTGGGAAATCGTAATTTAGTTTTGATGGATGTTCCAAAACAAGGTTGTAATAGGACGGTCGGACACTGTTGGTGATCGATGACTTAGAGTCGATTAAGATGCCCAAATTGAAATGTATAGATAATGATGTAAAAGATAGGTCACATATTGAGGGGGAACTCAATATGTATAGGTCAGGTCGAAGTATCAGATGACCCAGATAAGGTCAGATGATCAGAAGGCTAAGAACTAATCAGAAGACAAGAAGTCAGAAGATCAGGTGAAGACAAAAAGACATCGAAGACTTCGGGATGAACACGAAGACTCGGGATAAGCTCAAGACTCGGATGAACACGAAGACTCGGATGAACTCAAGACTCAGATAAACTGAAGACTCAAAGAACAAACTCAAGACCCAAAATTGAATGAATACACTGAGGCTCAGAGTTACCTGAAGATCAGAAGACTACCAGATGACCTGAAGACCTATATCAGCGGAGTTTGCATATTGAGCTAAGACAATGTGCATCTGAAGACTCAACAAGGTAGACTGATCAGTTACCTGATCAAGTCAGCTCACATCTAGTGAAAATCAAAAAGATACACCAGACAAGATGAATCTTCTACAAAAGGAATATCAATCGTCTAACGGACAAATTTCTGAAGTGCTGCCTCGCGAAGCCAAGGAGAAAGCGACACGTGCACAAAAAGGGATGACATTGCGGGATACGATGCTGCGGACAAAAACGGCGCTAATCATGCCTACGGCCATGCCGATAATCAGAGCACATCACAATCATATCCTACAACCTACCTAATATAGCCCAAAATTCAAATTGCTCTCCAACGGCTCTTTGATTTCAAGGTCTATAAAATGGGATCGATCTTCATTTTGAAGAAAAAGGACCAACAAGTGAGAAACCACATCACATGAACTATTGAGCAAGCGGAACAACAACATTCACGCAATAAAATTCAAGAAAGAATTTCCGCTCGAAGAACACCATAGTTGAAGATTATTCTTAGAGTGTTCATCCCATAGTTCTTAGCAAGAAATCCTATCCACTAGCATTTTGGCTACCTAAAACACCAGGATAGATTTCCAGTTGGAACCCTCAAACAATCTTTACCCAAACGCAAGTTAAGTTAAGTTTGTAGAGTGAGAACTCGATAAACATCTCGGCCATCCTGAAAAGGATATAAATCCCACAGGTTACGTTTGTAGAGTGAGAACTCGGTAAACATCTCGGCCATCCTGAAAAGGATATAAGTCCCGCAGGTTAAGTTTGTAGAGTGGGAACTCGGTAAACATCTCGGCCATCCTTTTGAAGGATATAAGTCCCTCAGGTTAAGTTTGTAGAGTGGGAACTCGGTAAACATCTCGGCTATCCCGTAAGGGGTATAAGTCCCGCAGGTTAAAGTCGATTAAGGTTCCCCTGTGTTAAGGAAAGAGTGGACGTAGGACGGGTTTCATCTGAACCACTATAAAAAGTCTTGTGTGCATTTACTTGCTTTCTTACTGCTTTACACAAGTCACACAACTAAGTTTAAAATAGCATACATATTCTAAGTTAAGCTCAGTCTGCACCAAGCAACTGATTTGATCAGATTGACACCTTAGTCAACTGGTTGAAAACTGATAAGAATCTGATAGATAAAACTGGTTTTTCACACGGGTAAAAATAAGTTTCCGCACCACTCAGTTAAACTAACAGATATCAAACTGATCTGCTCTCAGGCACTCAGTAAGATTGAACATCAGTCTAAACTGATACACTAGCACTCTGATCGGGTAATCTGCAGTTCACACCTGATCCGCACGAAAAGTTTTAGAAGTCTATTCACCCCTCCCCTCTAGACTTCCACCCTCACAAAACCCGTTCGGGACCTACAGGTACGCCTCTGTTCATTTAAATTCTTATATTTCCTTGTAAAAGTTGTTAATATAACAATTGATTTTATGTAATTTTAGGTGATTTATATAGAAGCTGTGTATATATATATCACAGTAGTATGAAGACTCTGATATCCACTATATACATATCTATATATATATAAATACTTTGTAAAACTAAAGCTTCGGCCACTCATTTGTGACTCGTTTTTGTTAGCAAGTAAAACAAAAAACAACAACAAACTAACCAAATAAAATCACAATAACAACAACTGGTAAAAACAGCAGCAAACGAACCAAAAAACAGCAGCAACTGGTATAATATTTAATAAAAAACAGTAGCAAAATGAGATGTTCGTAATTAACCAAATAATATCTTAGCCCATTGTGATTTGACTATTTTGTGTAATTGGTGTAGTGCCAAATGGACAATAGTTGAATGCGTGCTACCAAGTGGTCTAAAAGTTATGTAGATAGAGTTAAGAGTTTTATGCAATTTGTCAGAACTAATATGGGTCCAACGTATGATGTTCGATGCCCTTGTAAAAAATGTTTTAACTTATCTTCTAAAGATCAAGAAGTTGTTATGCGTCATATATTGGAGATATATCCTAGTTGTAACAGATAGCGATCTGATAGCGATCCGATAGATGAAGACAACAATGAAGAAGATGATGGAGTTAGCGAAATGTTGTTTGACCTCGGTCAGCAATACACTAAAGCAAATAATGATAATATACCAACTTAGGATAACGATACTAATGGTCTCCCTACGTATCTTGAGGCACTCATGAAAGATACTCAAGCCGAATTATATCCTTGTTGTAAGAAGATTTCAAAGACATCATTTATCATCCAACTACTCCATATAAAGGTGTACAACAAGTTGAGTAATAAAGTTGTGGATATGATGTTGGGTCTGATGAAGTCATCTTTTCCTGATGGTGAGACAATTCCACGCACTTGCTACGAAGTTAAACAGTATTTACGTGATATGGGATTAGGTTATGAATGTATCCACGCGTGTAAGTACGATTATGCCTTATTTTGGAGTGAAAATTAGAATTTAGAGGCTTGCCCTACTTGTGGAACTTCTCGTTGGAAAATCAACAATGGTATAGGGAAAAAGATACCACAAAAAATCTTGAGGTATTTTACAGTGAAACCTAGACTACATCGCCTTTTCATGTCTTCCAAAACCTCTAAGAAAATGGTTTGACACAAAGAAAAACGTATCGATGATGATTATATGAGGCATCCAACTGATTCTGCAGCGTGGAAAGATTTCGATAGTGAGTTTCCCTAGTATGCTAATGATCCAAGAAATGTTAGAATGACCCTAGCTGCTGATGGCTTTAATCCATTTGGAAGCATGATCACCACTTGTAGCATGTGGCCGGTTATTCTAATGCCGTTGAATCTCCCTCCTTGGGATTGCATGAAACAACCATTCCTTATGTTGTCTTTGATTATACCAGGGAAAAAGTCACCAGGGAAACACATTGATGTCTACTTACAACCATTGGTTAAAGAATTAACTAAATTGTGGTTTGAAGGTTCCGAAACCTTTGATGTCTTTTGTAAACAAAATTTTCAGATGCATGTTGTTGTCCTGTGGACTATAAACGACTTCCCAGTATATGGTGACCTATCCGGATGGGTTACTAAAGGATACATGGCTTGTCCGGTTTGCAATGTTCAAACTTGCTCTCAAAGACTAAGAAACAAGTTGTGTTTCATGGGGCATCGTCGAAATTTATCAAAAGATCATCCTTGGAGGAGAAGATGAAAGTTCAATGGTAAAAAAGAAGATGGAGAACCAGCTAGAGAATTGAGTGGGGATGATGTGTTGTTACAGTTGGATAGACATCCAGTTCAAACATCTGGAAAATATTGTAACAAGAAGAGAAAAAGGACCGCCGAGGAGTTGAATTGGCTAAGACGTAGTATCTTTTTTTATCTGCCTTATTGGAGCAAGTTGAAGCTTAGGCATAACTTAGACGTAATGCATATAGAAAAGAACATTTGCGAGTCTGTATTAGGGACCTTGATGAATATAGAGGGGAAAACAAAAGATCAAAGAAAAGCAAGACTAGATTTAGAAGACATGAAAAATATAAGGAGTTGCATATGTCTATGAAAAGTAATGGGAAGTATGTTATGCTTGGGGATGCTACTTATATTAGACAAGAAAGGAAGACAAGCCTTTTGTGAGTTTCTAAATTCGTTAAGTTTTGGATGGATATGCTTCTAACATCTCTCGTTGTTGGTACAAGTGATCAGAAGATATCAGGACTCAAAAGGCATGATTGTCATATACTATTACAACAGATACTACCAGTTGGTATACATGGATCCTTAGACAAGAATGTAGTTGATGTACTAGCAGAGTTGGGTCATTTCTTCCAACGCTTGTGTTGTAGGAAGTTGAAGAGGTCTGAGTTACCAAAAATGGGAGAAGATATCAACTTGATCTTGTGTAAAATTGAACAGATTTATCCTCCTGCCTTTTTTGATGTCATGGTCCACTTATCTTTGCATTTACCCATAGAGGCATTACTTGGTGGACCAGTTCAATTTAGATGGATGTATCCAATCGAGAGGTTTTATTTTGAACTGTGATTTTATTAATATTTTATTTCACACTATTCACATAATAATAACATAATTTTTTTTATTATTGTGCAGATCATTATGTGTGTTGAAGCAAAGTGTGCGTAATAAAGCTCATCCCGTAGGGTCGGTTGCTGAAGCTTACATTGCGAGAGAGTGCCTAAAGTTCTGCTCAATATACTTGAGGGGAATTGAGGCTAGATTTAATAGAGAGGAGTGAAACAATGATATAGGAACTGATGATAGTCTATGGATCTTCAGTAAAAAATGCCGGCATCTTGGGGCGACGAATTATGTTGAATTATCATAGGATGAGTACAGCGAAATGCAATGGTTCGTTTACAAGAATTGCGATGAGATAGTTGATTATGTATCCTGTAAACGTTTTGAGGATTATGAAAATTGTATTTCGAATTATCAAAGTTGCAATGACTTATTTTTTGGTAGAATGCACAAGCAAGAACTCCTGTTGAATGGTTGTACCAATATAGATCAAGATCACAAACAAAAATTTCCTTATTGGTTCAAAAATCATGTAAGATAGCTAAGCTTGTTGTTTTCTTTTGTGATTAAATAATGTTTACCTACATCTTATTATTTATTCAATTTCACCTCTTTATCCAGATGAGTCGAATTCATGATTCCGAACCATCGAATGTAAATGAGTCTCTTTATGCTCTTGGTTGTGCACCTAATAGGCTTGTTAGGAAGTACACTGGATGCATTGTGAATGGGGTGAGATTTCTCACTGTAGAGCGTGATGGTCGTCATAAGAGTCAAAATAGTGGGATTGTTGTAGAAGGGAATCACGGTTGTGAGAACATTGATTTCTTTGGTGTTTTGACGAATATATTTTATCTTGACTATGTGAGGAATAAACATGTTACAGTTTTCAAGTGTGATTGGTTTGATCAAGGGAGGAATAAGGGGGCATGGATACGAAAGGAAGGAAATATAACAAGTATTAGAGTAACAGGGAAATGGTATGAGGATGATCCTTTTATATTTGCTAATCATGCGAGACAGGTTTTCTACATTAATGATCCCAATTTAGGAGGAGATTGGCGAGTGGTGCAACTAGTCCAGCATAGACATATATATGATGTTGATGAGATGAAAGATGAGGACATGAATATCGATGAATCACAAGTAGAACAAGAAGTATATCAGGAGAATCATATTGATGATGCATTTGAAGTCGGTCTTGTCGAAATACAATCGCTGCAAAGGGAGGACACATATGTGGAAGAAGTTGAGCAGTTGTTAACTGCAAGTACACCTGAAGTTCATGAAGAATTGAACTTAGATAATTCCAATGAGGATGAGTTGGATGACACCGTATTTGATTATTGTAGCAGTGAAGAAGAATCTCAAGAAAATAGTGTTTCCGACAACGATAATGATGATGACTATACAGAAGGTTAATGAACATTGTTATATTGATGAATATTGTTGCATTTATGAATATTGTTATACACTTTCATGATTTCGTTGTTATTGTTTCCGCACTTATGTTGTGTTTCTATGTCTAACTAGGCTGAGGAATATGCATGCATTTACATTGGCAGCTAACAAGGGAAAACTTCCATAGACGGGGGTTGATTTTGTGAGTTATCTTATAATCTAAACAATTTTAGTTTTTGGATCTTTACTTTAATTGATTATACAAAGTGGTAGATTGTTATACCCTGGTAGATTGTTGAAATTGTTATACGTACCTTGGTAGAGTGCAATGTGGTTCTCTAGGTTATCACTCTCTAGTGTATATTGTTTTCACCTTTTCAACTTCTCATATGTAAATTCATGACTGTTGAGCATTGCTTTCTTGTGTTCGAGCGATCTCATGATCATACTGGAATGGAAATTTTGCTTTTGGAGTTCAGAATAATTAAATGCACAACATGAGCAAGTCCTTGCTTGGATTTGAGCTCTTTTTGTTTGTGCTACTCCTCAATTATCTTTGGTGATGGTCTTATTGTGATATGAAATGTATTATCGTTCATAATCATTTGAAGGAAAAAATTGGTTTAATATAGAAGTCTATCTCATTTGTTACCCATGTTACCCTTTTCCACACTTCAATACTTGACTGATGAATCATGAAATGACACCATTGGTCTATTTGCAGCTTGAAGAAGAGAGTGTCATGGGAAGTAAATTAATATTATTTCCCCCAGCTGATCGGCAGACTCAGGAACTCCATTTGCAAACAATGGTCCAAGACATTGGTGCCTCATTGTTGATGGAATTTGAGAAATGGGTTCTACAAGCTGAATCTGGTGGGACTATTTTGAAGAAGTGTTGGTCCCGGTGAAAAACCCATGAAATGCGGAAAAATCATATAATGCATATAAAACAGGGGAGAAGGAATGGCGATTCCAAATTTTTGCTTTTAAATCTATGGGATGTGTTTTGCTTATAACCAAATGCATATGACAAGTAAGAACATAAAGCAATAAAGAACACAACAAAGTATAGTGATTAGGAGACTCAAGCTCCTACATCCACTCTCCCTTGTCCTAGGGAAATTCCTTCAAACGGGACTTATATCACTCCACGGGATTTCCTACAGTTATTTAACGAGCTCTCACTAAAACTGGACTTATCACCCTCTCGGGCTCGCCTCGGGACTTATCACCCTCCACGGGATTGCCTACAAGCTTTCTGACTGTCTAAAACAGTTTACTCACTTCTTCTCTAGAGCTTTCTGGCTGACTCAACTGATGTTTACTAACTCTTTACAACTCCAACAATCACACAAACTACCTAACAATAGGGTTTGGGTTTGGTTGGTGTCTCCAATTAGGTTGAGATTTTCCCTTACATTTGTTTAGCCTCAATGCTAAGGTTGAAAAAATCTCTCTAAGCTTAGGATATATCGTGGGTTGCTTAGATTGGGTTTTAGAACACTCATGGATGTATTTTGTATGTCTACAGTTTTGTGTTCTATGGTGGGAATGCTTGAGTATGTGGCTCTTGGCTCTGTAGCATCTTTTTCCACATTCTCCATACTTTAGAATGATGAAAGACCTTGTATTTATAGTGTGGATTTGAATGTTACCGTTGTAGAGAATCACATTCAAATTCATACTATTCTATAAGTTCTGCAACTTTTTCAGACTGGTTGTCTACCTCTCATTGGTCCACGTCAGCTGAATCTAACGGCTATATTCTTCAGGATCTTCTGAGTCTTCAGGTTTCTCTGAGTCTTCATTTTTCTTCAAGGTCTTCAGGATTCTTCTAAGTCTTCAGGATTCTTCTGAGTCTTCAGGATTTTTCTGAGTCTCAGGATTCTTCTGAGTCTCAGGATACTTCTGAGTCTTCATGATTCTTCTGAGTCTTCAGGATTCTTCTGAGTCACGGGATTCTTCTGAGTCTTAGGATTCTTTGAGTCTCAGGTTTCTCTGAGTCTCAGGTGTCTTCTGAGTCTCAGGTTTCTCTGAGTCTCAGGTTTCTTCTGAGTCTCAGGTTTCTTGATTCAGGAGACTTCTCTTGGCGGGCGTTATACGTCGGGCATCTTGACACTTTCGGGCTTCTTGAGTTGGCTCTTGACCGGACATCGACCCTCGGTCACTTTTACTCCTTGGCGTCCCTTAGGTCAACATTTCGGGCTATCGATTTCTTCTTGCATGATCGTCATTTCCTTTGTCGGATCGGCACGTCTTCAGTCGACATATCGGGATAGCATCGGTTAATTTGCATCGAGGTTAGCACATTGATCTCGATCTCAATCAACCGTCGATCTCGATCGGTCTCATACGCTCCTCTTACGATCTTTGGTAAGTTTTCGTTACGATCGGTTTATGCGCTCTTGATCACAGATTAAGCAAATGCATTCTTACGGTCAATACGAACATATGCGATACGGGTATATGATCGGTGACTCTCTCTTACGATTTCTTTGGCTTAGCTTTTTCTTCAATTCTAATTTTGCTCAGCTCGTCAGTTAACTCGGAACTAATCTTACTCATCGATCTCGTCGTTTTATCTGTACTGCCTCGTCGATCTTGATCATCTTAAATGCGATTTCATGAGTTTACTGTTGGTCGTTGGAAAACCCAATTTTTTGCGTCTTCGAAGCTAACATGTCGTGTGATGCATATAAAGCAGGGGTGAAGGAATGGTGATTCTAGATTTTTACTTTTTAAGCTCATGTGTTGTGTTTTGCTTATAATCGAATGCTTATGACAGGATAAGAACATAAAGCAGTAAAGAACACAACAACGTATAGTGGTTCGGAGACTCAAGCTCCTACATCCACTCTCCCTGTTCCTAGGGAAATTCCTTCAAACACTTTCTAAGGTTTTCTGACTACCTCTGTAGTTTACTAACCTTTCTACTTTGAGCTTTCTGACTACCTCTGTAGTTTACTTACTCAAACTGGACTTATCACCCTCTCGGGCTCTCCTCTGGACTTATCACCCTCTCGGACTCGCCTCTAGATGTTTAACGAGTTCACCTCTTTTGGACTTATCACCCTCTCGGGATTGCCTAACAACTACCTCACTTCACCACTAGTTATCTCTTACGAGAATGGGGTTTGGGTTTGGTGTTGTCTCCAACTATGGTGAGATTTTCCCTTACATTTGTTTAGCCTCAATGCTAAGATTGGGAAAATCTCTCTAAGCTTAGGATACATCGTGGGTTGCTTAGATTAGGTTCTAGAACACTCTTTGAATATATTTGTATATCTACAGACTTGTGTTCTATGGTGGGAATGCTTGACTATAAGGCTCTTGGCTCTGTAGCATCTTGTGCATATTCTCCACACTTAATTTGATGGAAGATCTTGTATTTATAGTGTGGATTTGAATGTTACCGTTGGAGAGAATCACATTCAAATCCATACTATTCTTGTAAGTTCTTGCAACTTTTTCAAATTTGGTTGTCTTCCTCTCATTGGTCCACGCCAATTTGAATTCTAACAAACTATATTCCTCGGTTTCTTGGCCGGAACATTCAGGTTTATACTTAGTATTCAGTAATTACTGAGTCTTCAGTAATTACTGTGCCTTCAGATTCTCTGGAGTCTCGGTGTCTTCAGAGACATACTGAGTCTTCAGGATCTTCTGAGTCTTCAGGTTTCTCTGAGTCTTCAGTCTATCTGAGCCTCAGTGTCCGGTGACATACTGAGTCTCAGGTTTCTCAGTTTCATACTGAGTCTTCAGATTCTAACCTGATCTATATCTGCTGACTATACATGGTGCAGATAACATCCTGAACTCTCTAAAACTGAATCCTGACTCATCTATCAAGATTATCCTGAACATGTCATACTCAGGGGTTTTGGGATCTAATCAAAATCTTCTTCATTAAATTCATTTCCCAATAGTTCCCCCTTAACTTGTTCTCTCGTTCCCCCTCAACTTGTTATCTGTAAATTAACTTAAATAACACAAGTTGATAATGTTTTGGCATAATTCATCAAAACTAAAATATCCCAACAATTTCCCCCTTTTTGATAATGACGCCAAAACATTAAAATGTATGCATTTTTAAAGAAACGGGTTTTTTAAAAAAAAAAATCAGTTCAGGTGATCACATTAAAAGTGATCTTTTGAACTCCTGCTCTGATACCACTTGTTGGTCCCGATGAAAAACCCATGAAATGCGGAAAAATCATGTAATGCATATAAAACAGGGGAGAAGGAATGGCGATTCCAAATTTTTGCTTTTAAATCTATGTGATGTGTTTTGCTTATAACCAAATGCATATGACAAGTAAGAACATAAAGCAATAAAGAACACAACAAAGTATAGTGGTTCGGAGACTCAAGCTCCTACATCCACTCTCCCTTATCATTGGGAAATTCCTTCAAACGAGACTTATCTCCCTCCACGGGATTGCCTACAGATATTTAACGAGCTCTCACTCAAACTTGACTTATCACCCTCTCGGGCTCGCCTCGGGACTTATCACCCTCCACGGTATTGCCTACAAGCTTTCTGACTGTCTAAAATAGTTTACTCACTCCTTCTCTTGAGCTTTCTGGCTGACTCAACTGCAGCTTACTAACTCTTTACAACTCCAACAATCACACAAACTACCTAACAATAGGGTTTGGGTTTGGTTGGTGTCTCCAACTAGGTTGAGATTTTCCCTTACATTTGTTTAGCCTCAATTCTAAGGTTGGGAAAATCTCTCTAAGCTTAGGATATATCGTGGGTTGCTTAGATTGGGTTTTAGAACACTCATGGATGTAATTTGTATGTCTACAGTTTTGTGTTCTATGGTGGGAATGCTTGAGTATATGGCTCTTGGCTCTGTAGCATCTTTTTCCACATTCTCCACACTTTAGAATGATGAAAGACCTTGTATTTATTGTGTGAATTTAAATGTTACCGTTGGAGAGAATCACATTCAAATCCATACTATTCTGTAAGTTCTGCAGCTTTTTTAGGCTGGTTGTCTTCCTCTCATTGGTCCGTCCAATTTGAATCTAACGGCTATATTCTTCAGATCTTCGAGTCTTGTGTTTCTCTCGAGTCTTTAGGTTTTTCTTGAGTCTTGATTCTTCCGAGTCTTGAGATTTTTAGGAGTCTCGGGATATACAAAGTCTTGAGTTCTTCACGAGTCTTGAGATTCTTACGAGTCTCAAATTCTTACAAACCTCAAGATTCTTTAGTCTCGTATTTTCTCTGAGTCTCGAGGTTTTTACGATCTCGGGTTTCTCGACTCTCGGGTTTCTTTGAGTCTCGGGTTTCTTGATTAATGGGACTTCTCTTCGGACGCTTGTTCTACTCGGGCATCTTGACACTCAAAACTGCGAGTTAATTTCTTGACCGGACATCGACCCCTCTGAGTCCTTTTACTCGGCTGACCCTTAGGTCACTAGACTCGAGGCTATCCGAGTTTCTTCTTTTTGTCAGTCGGCTACTTTGATCGAGATCAACACATCTTCGAGTCAACATATCGGGATAGCGTAATCGAATTTGCATCACGTTCTTTGCATCGATCTCAATACGTCGATCTCGTCGATCTCACTCTGCTCTCTCGCCATGATTCGGCTACCTCACGATCTTATCTTGATTTCGTTTACGATTACGATAAACATGCGCTCTTCCGATCACCAGATTAGCAACAAATGCATTCTTCCGGTCATCCGAACATGTCGCTTGCAGGTATATCGATTAGTCGACTCTCTCCTTTTTTGATTTCTTTGGCTTAGCTTTTTCTTCAATTCTAATTTTTTCCAAATTTCGTCGATTAACTTTCGGAACTCATCTTACTCATCGATCTCGATCGGTCTCATCATCTATGACCTAAATGCCCCGATCTTGATCATCTTAAATACGATTTCATGAGTTCCCCCTTAACTTGTTATCTCGTTCCCCCTCAACTTGTTATCTGTAAATTAACTTAAATTTCACAAGTTGATAATGTTTTAGCATAATTCATCAAAACTAAAATATCCCAACAAGACGCCTCTAGATTCTCAAGTCAGTTTGAGCTTAGAGGAGGTTTAAACTCTAGGTGTCCCATATATTTATTTAAAATGTTTATAGTTCTGAGGGTGGATCTAGCTCTGTTTGGCCATTTTAGTACTAGTAATATGGTTTTCCCTTTCTTTTATCATTCTTCATTTAGCAAATGACTTTAGCTACAAAGAGAATTCATAGTGCTTTCTCTGTTGCGTTTTATAGCTAAATATTTGTGTCTCAAGTCCTTCAGTCTATCGAGGAATTTGAGCATAGTTTGAGCTGATATATTAAGAGGAATGTTAAATTCTTTCTTTTGTCTTCCTCTTCCTTCCTTTATAGGAGGTGAGTATTTGTATTAACTTTGTCAATTCACTGTCTGTTTGATGCAATACAGTCTGTTGGCATTTTGGAATTTGAAAATAAAATGCCTTATCATGCTGGCAAAATAAAAAACCTTATTCTTCTCTTTAATATGATGTTGTTTCATCCATATACTTATTATACCTTCTGGCTGAAAAATAAATTGAAGTACATATATTTTGTTAGTCCTCAGTTTACTGAAATACATTTGTGTGCATGTATATGTGTGCTTGTGTATGTTCAGTAGCATCATCTAAAATTGCATTCACTTGAAATTGACATAATATCACGAATGAAATATTAAATGACTGCTCATGTTGATCATGTGAAGTTGCAGTATGTAGAAGTATCAGCTCTTATGTAAAGGTATTAACCTTATTTGTTTTCATCTTAGAGCATTAGTTGTAAACTGCAACAGTATTAGTTGCAGTATGTAGAAGTATCAGTTGTCTAATGTAAAGGTATTAGCCTTATTTGTTTTCATCTTAGAGTATTAGTTGTAAACTGCAACAGTATTAGTTGCAGTATGTAGAAGTATCAGTGATGATGACTGTTTTGACTTTATTAGCTAGTTAAAAGTTAATTGTTAGCTTTCCTCTCTTATAATTAAATACAAGAGGGTTCCAAACTTGTAAACTAAAATACTGATTCATTTTCTCCTTCAATGTAATTTCATTTCATTCTCTTCTTCCATGAAATCTGTTAGTTTGATTATGACTGTATACAACTTATATTTAGTGAAAACAACTAATATTTTTTAGTTAAAAAACTAATACTTTTTAGTGAAAAGAAATAATACTTTTTAGCGAAAACAACTAATACTTTTTAGTGAAACAACTAATACGTTTTAGTGAAACAACTAATACTTTTTTAAAATACACAATGAGATGCAGAGTGCACCAAATGTACAAGTTTCGTCTAACCTAAAAACTGTGAGAGTTGAATTTGAGTTCTATTTTACCTCCATTAATTTATGGGATATGACAAATACCATCTAAGGAACTTGGTAAGAATGTACTATATATGTGTCCTTTCTGAAAATTGTTTCACTCTGATTAGAAATTAAAACATGCCAATAAAATTGTGGCTTAGAAAAAATTAAAGCAAACGACCGTAAGTTCTTTTCTCTGCTTAAATGTAATGGATTCCTTGAATTTTATATTTAATTTTTTAAAAAATTGAGACAATCCTAGATCTTAGTCGACGGAACAAGTTGAAAGTTTCAATGTGAAGAATTTTTAAAAAAGACGGAACTAGGATTTTAGGGGACCGGATTTTAGACTTGGGGATACAGATAATTACAGTTAAGTCTATCGAGACTTCATTTATTAATTTAAAGCGGTCTATAACATTATAATCGAAATCATTTATACTCAATATTTTTTGAAATGCATCCTTCTTGATAAAAGAATAATTTACAACTGAAACAATAAATAATAATAGTTATTAATATTAAATTCACTTATAATATAAATGTAGCATGAATAAAATAAATTAATCTAAAATATATCCTGAAATATAAAAAAAACCTTAAAATGTTTAAATAATGAATATTTATCCAAGAATCAAACAAATAATAAACATGATAAATTTGCAAAAATTAATTCAATAATTAAATAAATAAAAATATAAATGGATGTATTTAAACTCTTGTATGCACCAAGTGCACAAAACGTGCAACTTTTTTTCTTGAAAGGTTCAGCTTGTTTAAACAAAAACATTCAACATATCTTACATTGATCAAGTTTAAAGTTTCAATGTGAACAATGTTTCAGAAATAATTAAAGGAACTAGGATTTTAGATTTAGGGATATATATAATAATTAATAAATTATTTTATACTTGAAACGTCATATAATTCGGCTCAAACCATATAAAGAAGGTTTATATATAGCATATATATAATCAATATTATTTTTTGTAATTCAACCTATATAAAAGAATAATTTACAACTGAAACAACAAATTATAATAGGTATTTTAAATTCACTTATAATATAAATGTATCATGTATAAGTAACGAAAATTTACCCAATAATCAAACAAATAATAAACATGAAAAATAATAAAACTTAATCTAAAAATATATACTGAAATAAAAAAAACCTTAAAAATGTTAATAACAAAAATACTAAAATATAAATAAAAAATAGAAAATACAAAGACTAAGGTTCGAACTCGAGTTGCAATTAAGGGAACTCATGCATTGCACCACTGGGACAAACCTCATTTTATGTTTATGGTTAACATCTATTCAGTAGTAATTCAATTGGGTCTAAAATAAAATATATACCATACATATACAAAAGTCACGCGTAATTGAACAAACACTCATAATTCCCAAATCGAGTTTATATCCCTAGTTCTTCGCGATTTTGTCGACTCCTTCGAGCACAATTCCTCGCGATTTCAACTCCATCTTCTCCAATTCATCACCAATTCGTTCAATTCCAAATATCCTGCATCTCTAAATCAAATTTCGATCATCCTAGCAGTGGGAGTTCATCCCGGACCGTCATCAGCCGCGGCGAAATGAAGACTATGAGCAGTAGCCATGGTGATGATTATCACAAGCGATTTTGGTTCGAAAGACTACCACTGAGCATTGCGCCGGCCGTGACCTAATTCATCGACATAATTTCTTTCGTGGAGTTATTCTCCAATGATATCATCAGGTAATTAATTCGTATCTCCAGAAATTAGGTTATAATCATCGAATATGATAGAATTAGCTTATTTTGACCTTGATAAATTATAAGAATTTGATTAATTTGGTTGAGAAAAATAGGGTTAAATTCATATATTAATTTTGGAAACTTTGTGAATTTTTAATTTTGGAAACTTTTGGAATTTTGTTGAGAAAATTAGGGTTAAATTATAAGCCGACCCATTATTTAGCAATTCAGAATTGGTTTTGGTGCCAAAATGGGCCGCTGGCGGGAATTAAATTTATATATATATTTTAAGAACGTGAATTAGGGAGATTTCCTTCTTATTGAGAGATATTCACGTACCCACGTTTTTGTATATATACTCGATCAACTCTCAAACCCTTCGTTTTAATATTGTCGCTCAACAACCCTTCTCTGCAATTGTTCCCTATCTCATCTCATCAAGCAGGTATCTGGTAACCCTAACTCTTCAATTTAGCTTTTGCTTGCTCTGACAATATAGTTGAATTGTACTTGTATCTAGGTTTTAACCGTTAAATCAGAATTGGAATCTCATTGGACAACCGAACTCTACAAATTTGTATGATATGAGTAATTTTTTTGCAATATATAATGATTTACTGCAGTAATCTTAGTTTCATGTGATTCTGTTGATAAAGAATTTAGGGGAAAAGGAGTATGGGAATGTGATTCTGTTTCTGAGTGGAAGGAAGAAACAATATGCTCTCTTCTATTTTGAATGTTTCTTGAGTACATCTAGATATTATGTTGCTTTCTTCTGCAAATTTGTATGATATGAGTAATACATCAATATACATCAATATGCTTTATTGTGTAAATCAATATAAATTTGTATGATATGTTGCTTTCAATCTACATCTATATTATGTTTCTTGTGTACATCTATAATCAATCTGCTCTCTTCCAACCATTTGTATGATATGAGTAATTTTTTTGCAATATATATTGATTTACTGCAGTAAACTTAGTTTCATGTGATTCTGTTGATAAAGAATTTAGGGTAAAAGAAGTATGGGAATATGATTCTGTTTCTGAATGGAAGGAAGAATCAATCTGCTCTCTTCTGTTTAGAATGTTTCTTGTGTACATCTAGATAGGGAGGGAGTACTACATATTTTATGTTGCTTTCTTTTGGAGATTTTTAATGAGATCTTGATATCTATGTTTTTTACATAATTATTACTATTAAACGTCAGTGTTAATAAATTAAGATTGTGACCACATATACAAGTGTAAGCAGTAAATTGATATAGTATTCAGTATGGTACAAGCCTAAAAAAATTTTGAGTTTACATGTGAGACCTTCTTTTCCTGCCCAAATACTTATACAAATTAAATGCTAGTTGGTCCAACACTATGTAATGTTTAGGTTGGATGACTCTTGCCTTGTGCATTATTACTTTCAGTAATCATGCAAAGATATGGTGGTGTTTCAGCCACGAGTATAAATGAATAATGATTCCTTTTTAATAGTGTGGTCCAGGTTTTGTCTCAATGTGATCAAGACCTGTTAAACAATCTTGGGTACACCTAAAATATGTCAGCTAATCCAAGTCAACATTGGCAACAAGTGTGTGTGTTCTCGATTGGTTCTGGCCATGAAATATACTGTGTTGGTCCCGGGGTAAACGAGTTCCACACGTGTATATGGGGGGGGAATACACGTGTATAGTGATTTTTCAACTTTTAAAACACACTATAATCAGAGAGTCAGGTTGTCCTGAGTTTCAGTCCTGAGAAGCACAAAATGCCCTGAGTCAAAGTCTACTGAGACAATAACACTGAGCGGCTTTCAGAGACTTCAGATTAGCTCACATCGATTACGAGTTTTACAACAGAGTCCAAATAAGCTTGGAGTAGATAATAATCTTACCGACTACTCGGGGAGTTTATCGGTTTGACAACTATATATACTAGCTTATCTAGAGTGCGTAATGTGTAGGCCCTATGTTTATACTCGTTTTTAGTTTCTTTGAAAATCTTTCTTTAATAAAATAGTGGTTAAAGGTGGTGATTAAGTTAATGCAATCTTGATTGGATTGTTTCCAATTGAATGTCGTTAAAAAACTTTCGAGAATGCTTTTCGGTGAAAATATGCAACAGTAATAATGTCGTAACAAAAACCAAATAACACAGCAGGTTATAGTGGTTCAGAGGCTCAAGCTCATATGTCCACTCTCTCTGATCCTCAGGGAAATTCCTTAACTCACTACTTCTACTACCTTAAGCTTTCAGACTGAACACAGCAACTTGCTAACTTTCTACCAAGAGTTTTCATACGGAACTACTGCAGCTTACTAACTCAACACACACACAAGCGTTCAGACTGAACAATCAGCTTACTAACTTCTTCTCTTAGAGTTTTAGATTGAACAACCTTGACTTAGTTACTCTTTACAACTCTTACTTCCAACAGCTACACACACAAACTACCTAATCAAAGGGTTTGGGTTTTTGGTTGGTTTCCAACTAGGGTGAGATATCTTTTTACAATCAAACATAAGTAAAAAGCTAGGATATCTCGAACTAAGTTTTGGATATCTTAAGTTTAGGCTTAGTAAATGAGCTCTCTTCAAAGATGAAACACTAGGGAAATTCTTAAGGTTTCAAGTGCTTCACAAGATTGCTTGAATACGAATGAGCTCTGGAGTTGCTTTGATTTCCCGTAACCTTGAAATGTCCAAGGTCTGGTATTTATAGGCAACTCTCCAGAAGTCTACCTTTGAAAACTATCCGTTGGAGAGATAGCATCTAGGGTTTCTTCTTTGAGTAATTGATGAACCACTATATTAGGGTTTGAACGCACCCTTGCATGTTTTAGGAAATTTCCAGACAAACAGCCAATCACAAATTTCTGTGAACAAGATAAATATCACTGCTGACATTCTTCAGGGAAATGTGCTTTCAGTGTCAGTAAAGTACGCTGTTGTCGCCTCCTCATTGGTCGAAATCTTCCTTTGAATAGAGACAACAAAAATGGCTCTTTTAGTCAACCACATTGAACTGATATTTTCCTTAGTGTCCACGAACGTATAACATTCTCTTTGTATGTACTAAGAATGAACAAACACTATTCAACTCGAAGTGACTTGTTCAGGGTCTTTTGGTTCAGTACAAAAGAGTCTTCAGGATCTTCTGGTCTTCAGGATCTTCTGGTCTTCAGGCTCTACTGATCTTTCAGTATAATTTAGGTCTTCAGTACGTTTTAGTCTTCAGAAAGCATCATAGATCTTCAGACCTATTCTAACCTGATCTATATCTGCTGACTATACATGGTGCAGATAATCCTGAAACATAACAACAATTTGAAACCTGATCCTATACTATCAAGATTGTCCTGAAACATGTCATACTCAGGGGTTTTGGGATCTAATCAAAATCTTTATTAAATTCATCTCCCAACAATTTTCCCCTTTTTGATGATGCCAAAACCATCTTGTTACAAGCTTGCAAACAGCAGTAAACCTATCATCTATTCAGGTTTCAATTCATAAAGCAAGTAAAACAAGTAAAAGGCAACCATCAAGTAATCAATAAGATAATGAGAAATTATCTTTTGATCAAACAGAAAATCAATAGATTTTTTCATTAGTCTCAAAAACCAAAGAGTGTATGTTACAATGGCTTTCTTATGTAATCTACTGAAACAAAAAGGAATAAGGTAATCATTCAGGTAATCATTCTTCTTCTGATTCAATCTCATCAGTTGGTGGCTTCAGGTTGAACATCCCATAGTACCTTTTCTTCAGTACTTCTCTCTTCTGGATGGTCTGAGCATCACTCCCTGTCAGCTCAAGATATTCAGCCTGATCCACAAAATCTGCATGGATGAAATCATAGTTGATCATCCCATTTTTGAATTTTGGTTGAGGAGTATCAAACAAATCAAACCATTTCTGGCATATATCAGTGTATCAGTGAAGTTTTGCAGTATGTAGGCAATGAATGCTTCATCCCTATCAGTGTTGGGCTGAGATCAGGTCTGTAGTACATCGTAATTGAACACAAACTCTCTCTTGGCCGTCTCCCATCTGTCATTCAACTCAATAGGCATCCATTTGTCTACATGAGGCCACATCCTCTTCCTCTGCTTGGTGCCTCTTCTCCTGCGAACCATCCTCTTAAAGCCTCCCAGCTTTCTCTTGGCTTCCTCCCTCTCCTTTCTGGTCATTTTTGAACCTGACACAGAGGTAGCAACCTTCCTCTTCCTCTCAGCTTCAAATGCTTTTACTGAGTTGTGCCAGTCCCAATTCAGTCTCTTGGTGGATACATCATATTCACCAAATCCTTCTTTGAAAAGATCATCCATTTCAGACTCTTCATATTTCTCAGCAACTTCCTGAATATTTTCCTCAACATCTTCTTCTACTGAGCTAACTTCCTCTGAGTGGGCTTTCTACTGACAGGCTTAGCCAACTGCTTAGTTTTCAGAGGTTTCTCAATAAATGCAACAGGCTTCTTCTGAGGATTCAAGATTCCATAAGCCTCTCCTTGCTTACTGGTTTCTTGCTTCCTCTGCCTCTTCATTCTTTGCTCATGAACTTTCATAGCTGCTTCAGGATGTATCAGCACTTCAGGCTCTTTCCTCTTTCCTCTATGGATCTCAGTAGGAAACTGTTCAACTTGTTTTTCCAGAGGTGGCAGGGCAGCAAGCTTGTCATAACTTTCCCCCTTTTTGGCATCATAGCTGGCAATCAGCTCGGAAAGGGTTTTATCCATGTGAAGTTGTTCTCTGCCAATCGATCTCACTTCTGCCGCCACATTAAAGTGCTCATCCTGAATCATTCTCAGCACATTCAGACCAGTACTAGTGTCTTCAGCAAGACCACCGTAAGTTACCTTCATTTTCTCCATCAATGAATTGCTCATCTCCTCAACAGCTGATTTGATCATTTCATCAGTCTTGGATTTCAGAAAATCCTCAAGCACTTTAGATCTCAAATCAAACTGTCCCTCCATCTCTTCCTTCATCTCCTTAGCTATATCCTCTATCTTTGTATTGAATGAAGTAAATTTGCTATCAATAGAAGTGGATAGTAAAGTTACCTGAGCTGGTGTTACCATAGATGTGCTAAGTGTTTTGATGGATTCACCCTGAGAAATTTGTGTGTCAGCAATTTTAGACACTTCTTCAACCAGAGGTTCAAGCTTCGCCATCTGATCAATCATTGACTCGAACTTGGCTAATTTCTCCACAATGGGTGTGAAATCAACAGTTGGTTGTGGAGGAATAGGGATCTCTTCTTCAGCTTTTGTCTGAAGCCCAATCTATGCAGATGTAGGTGCAGCAGGCTCCTGAGGGGTTTCTCCCATTGTAATCATCTGAAGTTCAGGAAAATCCTGAGCTTGTTCCCCCTGAGCAGATGCTCCAGCCTCAACATGTTTCTGACTACCCTCAGCAGGGTCCGTATTAGTTCTGTCCTGAGAGGGATCTTCCTTGTCTTGACCCTCATCAGTTTTCTCGGACTGATCCACATTTTCTGGAAGTTTCTTCTCAGCAAGTTTCTTCCTGATCAGTGCATCAAACTCAGTAGGTTTGATTCTCAGCCTCTTCTTGCGCAACTCTGAAACGGCATCTAATTCCGCCACTTCTTCAGCCCAAAAATCTTCTCCGCTGAAGTTCCCAATTCTCAGCATCATGGCGAAAGACTGATTGAATATCAACATGGCCGTTTTCAGTCTGATGAACATATCCTGAAGATCAGGATAGTTGGCAAGCTCTGGGTATTTGTCCAAGACAAAGCGTTCAGCTTTCAACCTCCATTCTTTCTCCTCAGCCTCACCTTTCCTGAGTTCAGGAACCAGTGACTCCTCTTCAGAGCTAGAATGAGCCTCTAAAGGTGAGGGAATTTTTGGCTCTGTGGGGTGAATGGTTGGGATAGGTATTTGGGTCTCTTCAGCAGGTTGTTGAGAACCTGTGAAGATTTCTCTGGTAATGCGATCATCCCCAATACTAGTATTGAGGACATCAGTGAACACATCTCATCCCTTTCAACCTCAGGAATGTGTTCAGCCTCTTTCTCAGCAGCTTGTGAAATGACTTTCACAAGAGTGTCCAATGGAGATTTCTCTCCTGGAGCCAATTCACTAGCTTTCCTCAGCCTATTTTTCCTCTTTTGCTCTTCCTAAGCCTTCTTCTGTTCACCAATCTTCCTCTTAACTCTCAGTAGATCAAGGGTTTTCTTCCTCTTCTCAGGCTCTTCTACAACCTTTTCCACCACCTTCTTGCCTTTAGTTCTTGTCACATCAGCAATTGTCCGATTGTCCTGATCAGACTCAGAGCTCTCAATCTCAACCTGCTCTGTCTGCTGCTCAGGCTCACTCTGGACAACCTGCTATTCAGGCTCATTCTGAGCTGTCGAACTCGGACTTTCAAAAATTGCCTGTCTCCTTCTCTGCGACTTTGGCTTCCTGAACATGATCCTATTCCGGAAAAATTGAGTTCCGGACAATAGAAACATCTTCTTTCTTGGCAATGTCTCAATCAGAAAACTGATTTTAGTTCCAAAAAGAAATTTCCCATTCTTTGTAAATGCTCCTTGAGCATATTTCAGTTTCGGACTCAGACTCAATATGCAATCCACCAATAACTTTAGCCAGTTAAAACTTCTAGAGGATGAGTCCTCTATTGCAGCCATGAGTCTCAACTTGTTTCGACTCACCTGCTCTAAACTTCCAAAGGTGCTCATCAAGCACTTGGCTACAATATCGATCAAAACTTTGTAAACAGGTTTTAAACACTTTTTGTTTAACGCCCCTTTCAGTTCAACTTTAGACATAGAAAACCTATCCAAGATATCTTGTTCATGCCCCAACATATAAACTGCAGGGTCATCTCCTCTATCACTTAACTCAAAAACAGTATTAATGTTCTGAAGTGATAAGTTTACCTCTCTCTTACAAATTGCTTCGGCTTTGGATTTCGCGTTGGTGCCGAAACTAAGTTGTGAGACCAGAGAGCCATTTTCTCCTTCTCTGAGATTTACCACAAACTGCAACACTTCTTGTGGTAATTCGGACTCCTGCGTATTTCTCACATGCTTATCCAACCACGCCATTTGAAGCAAGTTTAAAGCTTCTTCTTCAACCAGCATCGTCTTGTTGTCGATCATTGCAACAACGTGCTCGAAGTATGATTTATCTGTTTTTGCAAGGTTTTTAATCATCACGTAACTGGGAAACTCCATTGTAGGTTTTTTGGAATTTGAAGCAACAAAGGGTTTGGATAATTTGGAGGGTTTGTAGAAAAAACAGAGTGTAAAGTGTTATGAATTTGGAAACTCTGAGGTATATATATGATCCGATGAAATAAATCAAGGGCTAAGATTAAATCTGAATGAACGGTTGTGATTTAATCTTTGGTCGATATAATCTCAAGGTTTATTTGCTATTAATGGAAAATAATTAGATGTGCAGAATAATGGCAGCAATTAGGGTGACAAAATGATGTTTCACTCTAATCGAGGAAACCCTTTGATGTCCTGCCAAAATATTAACCAATAAGAATCCTTCAATCATTCCCGCTTAAAGTTCAGGTCTTTTGTATTTATTTCACATGATTACTGATTTAAATAAATGCTTTGTGAGTAAATGCATGTGCCAAGTGTGTTTCAGGATTAATTGAATACTTAATCCTTACTGAACATTGACCGTGACAAAAACCATCCTAATTCTCAGTTTCCATCCTGAGAGATCTTTGTCCTGAGTTTTTCTTTTGAAAAACCTCATGCATCTGAAGAGCTTCTCCTTCGGGATAAATTACTCATCCGATCCAACATCCCTAATTCCACCGATAGTTCACGAAATCTTGATTTCGCCCAATGGCTTAGTAAGAATATCAACTCTCATTTATCGGTATGAATTTTCTCCATTCTAATGTCTTTCTTCTCAACATGGTCTCTAATGAAATGGTGCACGATATCCACATGTTTACATCTAGTTAGCACGAGATTTTGTGATATTGCAATGGCCTTTGTTGTTATCACAAAATATAGGAACTTCTTTTGGCTATAATCTTATAATCTCTTAATTGTTGCCTTAGCCAAAGAATCTGTACACAACAGCTTCCTGCAGCCATGTATTCAGCTCCAGTAGTACTAGTTGCTACTGAGGTCTGCTTCGTAGAAAACCAGGATACTAGTTTCCTTCCAAGATATTGACAAGTTCCTGAAGTGGACTTCCTGTCAATTCTACAACCACCATAATCAAAAAGATCTGAATAACCGGTTAATTCAAAGGTTATCATCAATTTGGATACCACAATCCTCTATTCATTGTGCCTTTTAGATATCTCAATATCTTTTTGGCAGCTTCCATTGTTGGGATTATACTGAAAAGTATGTTTTTTACTTTGTATAATCGAAACTGAATTTCCAGACTTATTTACTGAAATAAATTGTTTATCACTGATGCTTTAAATATGATTGAATGTTATATATATTTACTGCATAACTGTTCAATAATTCGTACGTGTTACATTGTAGTTAATTTAGTGATACCAGATCACAGAAGATTAAATTAACAGTCCCTTGTAACTAAAAGTACGCCATTCACGACCTAGATGGAAATGAACAACCCATCACGAAAGGTTGAGGTGTAAGGCTCGAGATTGGTTTGTCTTGACCAAGAGATTACACTAATGCATGATCGATGATGCCTTTGAATAGGACCTAGAGGAGGATAAATTCTTTAAACAAGGAAGAATTAGACCTCGGTGGTTCGTTGTTTCTTAATCTTCATCCCTTAAATAGGATCACGTGGGATTGGTAACTATTGCTTTGACTTATCATGGGTAGCGAATCAAGCAGATTCAATACTTTTTATCTTTGGGCAATATTATTGGTCACATGTGATTGCTAAGATTTAATCGAAGAATCGTGTGCAAGCACGCTTGTTTGATTTGCCTTATTTGGGAGGAGGTTCATAAGCTTTATCATACCAAATCTTGCAAGTGGAATTAGTTTCCGGTATGGATAATAATGTTGAACCGTTCCTTGACCAAGGACAAAAGATATTAATTAACGGAAAGCTATTTCAGTGGCTTGAATTATTTAATGGGCTAGATAATCTTAAACACGGGAAATAATGACCGGGAGCCATATTGACTGTAATATGGGTTAAGATGGATAGTGCAATATTAATTATGTAGTGGGATTAATTAATATTTATGGGCTTGAATTATATTGTGGCTCAATATTAGATATTCAAGGTCCATTAGAAGGTCCAATCTTAATTCTCCTAAAGGCCCCCTGAGTAGCCCAACAAATAGTCCAATAACTGAAAAAGGTGATTAAAATAAAATAAATTTTGTTGCTTATTTTTCCTCTAATTTTTCGAAATTTATGGATAAAAGTGGGAGAAAGATTTTCTTTGAATTTGTTATGGAATGAAGATATGTATTCTTGGAATACAAGATTATCTCATTAAATTTAAGAAATCTCCCACTTGGTTATTCATAACGGATATTTCGAAATTTTTGAAAATAGAGGGCAAGAAAGATTTTCTTGATTTTCTTGGAAAGATATTATGGAAGATATGTATTTCTTGAAATACAAGAATATCTCATAAATTCAAGAAGATCCAAATCTTAGAATCTTGCACTCCAAATTTTCGAAAATTCCACATATTGAGGAGGTGGGATTTTTGTGGAATATTTTAATTATGGCAAAAAGAATATAGGAGATATATTCAAGATTTCTTGGTGATCAAGAAAAGTCTTTTCCCACATTGGTTTTCTACTGAAAAATTCGACCACCTCTCTCCTATAAATAGGGTATGATTGTTTCATTCCCAAGTACAATTCCATGTGCTGGAAAAATTAGCAAATCCACAAAGGTGGTGCAACAAAGTTTATTTTTTCCTTTTGTTAATTGTTCGACAAGTGTCCTTCCACCGGATAGTTTGAGCAAGGGCTAAGGGAATACTTGGGAAGTCCTTTTGGTTAGTCCGTCAACCCAATTCCTTTGCCATCCCGAGAGAGGTACGTTCACGTAAACCCGTAGATTCATCGTAGGTTTTACATGGTTTTTTATATGCATGATATGTTGTTGTAATTATTATTTGAATTAATATAGGATTAATTCATGCTAGTAATAATTAAAGAATTAAATTTGTATTTAAATATTCATCCCGAATAGATTTATGCAAATCATTTCCCAACAACTGGTATCAGAGCCACGGTTTCGGGGTCTGAATTTTTTAAATTGTAATTTAATTCGTGGACATTAAATTTGAAATTGGATAGTAGAATCATTAGATGCATTTTGCGGTATCCAATTGTCATGGATTTTAATGTGTTTATTTATGCATGCATATAAATTGTGGTTTTAATTCGATTCGTTCGGATTTGTATTATCTCGTGAGAAAATCCACGAGTAGACTAGGATTTGTTTGATTTGATCAATGTAATAGACTAGTCTAGATCTAGGTTTATTTATTTTTTGTAAATAAATTGTAACCGGATCGGGAACGAAGAGACGAAGAATTAAAGGACAAAATCGAGAAAGGCGTGGCGTTTGGGCGCGGATTTGAACGCACAGGCGCAGGCGAGGCCGGGCGGCCGGCCAGGAAGAGAATAGGGATACAGACAGGCGGGTGCTAAGCGACGCGACACCGCGGCGTCGATCTTAAGAATGGGACGGGCGACGACGCTGGGCACGGATGCACACGGATGCTCGTTGTCGCCTACCTCGCTGACGCCCCGAAACCTTGGTGGCCTGACCCGGCCGGTGGTGCCGAGGTTGCCGAGGTCGTTTATTCTAGGCCAGTGGCCGGCCGGATCTTGGGCGTGCATCTGGGTTCTTGTTGCTTGGCGTGGCATTTCGAGACGAAGTATTTTTTCGAGACGAACGAGTGGGAGAAATTTGAGACGTGTTTCTTCAAGATCAAGTCAAGAAAAATCAAACCATGACAATTGGATAATTTGTGCCCAATATGTTTATTTTTCTGTTTTACTTGATTTATTTGATCTATCTTATGCTTTATTTAATTTGTTTAAATGTGTTTGCATGAGGGTTGCCAAATGGAAAAATCTCACCTTCAAAATTACTAAGTATGTTTAAATAATTAATTGACAATTTTATTACGGATAATAAAATTGAATTAATTTTGGCCTCCATGATTTATTTATTTGTGAATTCTTTTGGAGAAAACCACAACGGGACGGTCAAAAGATAGCTTTCACATGAATGAATTCCAAACGGATGACTGTGGGTTATTACTAGTGGCGACGATGACCCTCCCAACGAGGCTCGATCAAAATGAAATAATAATCCTGTATTTAATCATGGTTAGTACTTAGGTATAAAATTGATATGCATATACTTCCCGAAGTCCTGTCAATTTTATATTGGTCAAGTGGGAGCAAACTATTGTCTGGATATTAAAGGTTTATAATCGTTCTTGTTTGTAATTCGCTTGAATGTGTTTAAATAATGACCCACCCAACGTGGCTTATTTAAACTGTTTTGAGATGTTGGCTGATGCATGTTCATATTTTTTTTTGAGATTTTAATATGATGCATGTGATCGAACCTTATGATATACTTGTGTTATTGCATATAGTTGTTTATTTCAGTTCAGCATGTCGTTACCTTTTAATCCACTGTTATTATACTTAAAGTCAATACAATATGTATGGAAACTATATTAATTGGAAACGAAAAATTATAATTGTCCTAACTGCACAAAAGCACAAGTGGATTCTTGACACACCAAAATCAGATGAGCCAACTGACGAGTCAAAACATGCGGGACTCGTCTGATCACCTTGCGAGAGATGTCGTCGCTAAAAATGGTGGAGGGCAAACCCGTAAGGGATTACGTCCTCAAAATAGATGGCCCATCTGAACAAACTTGGGATTCTGAGTTCAGATTATGATCTGGAGACTCAGATGAATTTGGTACTTCACTCTCTGCCCAAAAGGTTTTTGAGCATTTTGGCCTCGCTAGCTAATTTGTTGCAAGCTTTTGGTCTCGGCAAAAATGATGATAAGGCACCAAACTCAAGCTTTGACGGCAAGTGGTCCGTCTTCATCTTCTAGGCCAAGGGTAGGCAAGATAAAGAAGAGGACCAAAGGCCATAAGCAATAAAACTCAACTGTTGCCAAGGGCAATGGTAAGATGAGGAATGCTTGTTATGTCAAGGAAAATCCAAAGAGGAAGTGCTTAAGCTGCGGTGAGAGAGGACAATGGAGGTTTTGCCTGTTCCAACCCCAAAAGGGACGGAAAGAAAGGTAATTCTCACGCACTAGTTGTTGAGAATATCTTTATGTTCCCAGTTTTTAGAAAGAATTCACTTTCAGTTTCTAAAATTCGATTAAAGGACACTAAGTTTCTTCTAATAAGAATGATATCATTTTTGAAATGATGAGTGTATCTGTTACGGGACATTGATGGAAAATCTCTATACAATTATTTGTGCACACCACTCACGAAATGCATCCTATAACACACCAACTATTTCCGACAAAAGAAAAGCGTGAACGAAATACTTTTTTGGCATCTAAGATTAGGTCATATAAATTCAAAGAGGATCCAAAGGTTGGTGAAAGATGGTTCACTGGAGCGTCTCCAAGTTGAATCGATTCCAACCTGCGAATCATGTTTGGAGGGTAATATGACCAAGAGGGCATTTGGAGCCAAGGGGAATAGGGCCAAAGAAGTGTTAGAGATCGTTCACACAGATGTATGTGGTCCAATGTCAACCAAAGTAAGAGGAGGTTATGAGTATTTTTATTGATGATTACTCAAGGTATTGTTACATTTCCTTATGAAGCATAAATCTGAGACCTTTGAGAAATTCTAAGAATTTAAGGCTCAAACAGAGAATCATAGGGAAAAACGTATCAAGTCTCTACGATCTGATCGTGGAGGCGAATACCTCAGCAATGAGTTTTTGAACTACTTATCTGATGAAGGGATTGTATCCCAGCTCACTGCACCCGGAACCCCTCAACAAAACGGGGTTGCAGAGCGAAGAAACAGAATTCTTTTGGAAATGGTTAGATCAATGATGACTTATGTTGATCTTCCCGAGTCATTCTGGGGTCATGCCTTGGAAACAGTGGCTTACATTCTGAACTTGGTGCTATCCAAATCGGTTCCCAAAACTCCCAAAGAATTGTGGACCCATAAGCCTAGTATGAGACACATGAGAATTTGGGGGTGTCCGCCCACGTTGTTGGACAAGGAAGCCGGTAAATTGGATCCTCGATCGAGTTACTTATTTGTTTGTAGGATATCAGGGAACAAAAAGGGTGTATGTTCTATAGTCCCGAAGATCAAAAGGTGGTCATCCGCACCCACTTTAGATTTTTGGAAGAAGACTATATGAACCAAAGAAAACCCAGAAGTGAGATTACCTTAAATGAGCTTAGAGGGCAAACCTCGATTGCCAATTTGTCTTTAGATGATATACCAAACGATAAGCTTTCTGGCGAGCCTTGTCAGAGTGGGAGGGTTATTAGATAGGCGAGAGATTCATGGGAATAGGAGAGTCTTCGGACTTGATTCCTGGACAAGACGGATCAGACCCATGGACATATGACGAGGCACTCCAAGATAAGGATGCAGATTCTTGGCAAACAGCAATGAAAGCCGAAATGGGCTCTATGTTTCATAAAAGAATGTGGGAGCTAGTCGAACCACTTAATGGGGTCAAACCCATTGGATGCAAGTGGGTATATAAGAGGAAAAAAGAGGACAGACGGGAAGGTTGAAACCTTTAAAGCAAAGACTAGTGGCGAAAGGTTATACTCGAAAAGAAGGGATCGATTATGAGGAAACTTTTTTTACCAGAGTAGCCATGCTTAAGTCCATCCGTATTCTCTTATCGATTGCTGCGCATTTCGACTTTGAAATCTGGCAAATGGATGTCAAGACAATTTTCTTTAACGGAAGTCTTGATAAAGAGATCTATATGCAACAACCCCAAGGTTTCATTGAAACAGGCCAAGAACACCTAGTTTGTAAGCTCAAGAGGTCCATTTACGGACTCAAACAGGCATTGGAACCAAAGTTTTGATCATGTAATAAAGTCTTATGGGTTTGATCAAAACGAGTTTGAAAGTTGTGTGTATAAAAAACGTGTAACATTGTGATCATCGGGAACGATGTGAAGGTGTGATCAGACGTAAGGGCATGGTTTTCAAAACAGTTTGATATGAAAGACTTAGGGAAAGCCGGACACATCCTTGGGATCAAGATCACTCGAGATCTCAAGAAAAGGATGATCGGGTCATCGCAAGTTTCATACATAGACACTGTCTTGAAACGCTTGAAAGATGCAAGATTCAAGAAAGGATTCGTACTTTTCGGACTTGGAATCCATCTATCCAAGAAAATGTCCCCTAAGACGCAGAAGGAGATAGATGACATGAAAGGCATTCCTTGTTTTCTACCGCCGGAAACCTTATGTATGCAATTTATGTACGAGACCGGATATCTGCTTTGCCGTAGGCATGGTAGCAAGATATCGAAGTAACCCAGGGAAAGCGCATTGGACGACAGTTAAAAACATTCTGAAGTGTCTACACGGACTCGGATTTCCAATCGGACTTAGATTCCGAAAATTATATGCCTCGATTAGTGTGTTTCCATTTGGGAAGTGTAGCCATCAAATGGACGAGTGTGAAGCAATGCATCACCGACTCAACCATGGAAGTCGGGTAAGTAGTCGCTTGTGAAGCGGATGAAAGAACCGATTGGGCTCTAGACCTTCTTAGTGGACTTGGATGGTGTTCAATTTGTCTAGCAATATCTCGCTAGGCGATTGCAAATTCAAGAGAACCAAGAGTCCACGAAGTCAAAAACAAGCACACTAAAGGAAAGACATCTTATCTGAGAAATCGTTAAGAGGAGATATAGATGTGGCAAAGATAGCGTCGAGGGACGACCTAGCGAGATCCATTCACAAAAGTCGCCTCTGTATACATTCGAGAGACATGTGGGTGGAATGGGTGTCAAGACCGTTGCTAAATCGCTTTGAGTATAAGTGGGAGAAATTATTAGGTTCGTGTAGGTGACATTAGATGTCACGGACTCGAGACATGTTGTGGTATACTTAAAAGCGGACTTTGAGTATAAGTGGGAGATTGTTGGGATTATCTTTGAAAAGTATGCTTTTTACTTTTGTATAATCAAACCTAATTTTTCGGACTTATTTCTTGAAATAAATTGTTTATCGCGATGCTTTAAATATGATTGAATGTTACATATATTTCTTTGCATTGTTCAATAATTAAATGCGTGTTACATTGTAGTTAATTTAGTGATGCGGATCACGGAGAAGATTAAATTTGGTCCTTGTAACTAAAAAGTACGTCATTCACGACCTAGTGTTGGGGAATGAATTGCACAGATCTATCCGGGGTGAATATTTAAATACAAATTTAATTCATTAATTATTACTAGCATGAATTAATCCTATATTAAGTCAAATAATAATTGCAACAACATATCATGCATATAAAAAGCCACGTAAAAACCTACGATGCGGAATCTCGGGTTTTACGTGAACGCATACCTCTCGGGATAGCATTGACTTGATTGCGGACGGACTAACCAAAAAAGACTTCCCAAGTATTCCCTTAGCCATTGCTCAACTATCCGATTGGAAGGACACTTCGTCGAACAATTTACAAAAGGAAAAAATAAACTTTGTTGCACCACCTTTGCGGATTTGCTAATATTTCCAGCACATGGAATTGTACTTGGGAATGAACTAATCATCCCCTATTTATAGGAAAGGGAGTGGTCGAAATTCTTGTAGAAAAACAATGTGGGAAAAGACTTTTCTTGGTCACCAAGAAATCTTGAATATATCTTCTATATTCTTTTTCCCATAATTAAAATATTCCACAAAAATCCCACCTCCTCAATTATGGATATTTTCGAAAATTAATGTGCAAGAATCCAAGATTTGGATCTTCTTGAATTTATGAGATATTCTTGTATTTCAAGAAATACATATCTTCCATAATATCTTTTCAAGAAAATCTTTCTTGCTCATCATATTTTCTAATTTTTCGAAAATTACTATATAGATAAGCTAGTGGGAGATTTCTTGAATTTAATGAGATAATCTTGTATTCCAAGAATACATATCTTCATTCCATAACAAAATTCTAAGAAAATCTTTCTCCCAACATATCTATAAATTTCGAAATTTTGGTTGGAAAATTAAGCAACAATATTTATTTTATTTTAATCACCTTTTTAGGTTATTGGACTATTTATTTGGGCTACTCGAGTGGGGGCCTTTAGGAGAATTAAGATTGGACCTTCTAATGGATCTTGAATATGGAATATTGATTTCAATATAATTCAAGCCCATAAATATTAATTAATCACTACATAATTAATATTGCACTATCCATCTTAACCTATATTATTATTCAATATGGCTCGGTCATTATTTCCCATGTTTAAGATTATCAAAGCCCATTAATTAATTCAATCATATTTAAATAGCTTATTAATTAATATCTTTTTGTAAAGAATAAGAGCGGTTCAACATTATTATCAATCAGGAAACTAATTCCACTTGCAAGATTTGGTATGATAAAACTTATGAAGATGGAAAAAGGAACAACAAATCAAGCAAAAACGATTCTTATTTTTATTAAATCTTAGCAATCACATGTGACCAATAATAAGTAAAAAGATAAAAAGTATTGAAAGATAATCGCTACCCATGATGGATCAAAAATAGTTACCCATCACGTGATCCTATTTAAGGAATGAAGGTTAAAACAACGACATTGGGCGAGGTCTAATTCTTTTGTTGATTAAGATTTTATCCTCTGGATTGGGTCCTATTAACTCATCGGTCATGCACTAGTGTAATCTCTTGATTCAAAACCAATCTTAAGCCTTACACCTCAACCTTTCGCGATGGATTGATTTCATTTCCATCTGGGTAAGTGAATCATAGCGTTCTTTTTAGTTACAAGGGACTATTAATTTAATCATACGTGAATCGGTATCACTAAATTAACTACAATGTAAAGCGTCGACTTATAGAAAGGGTTAAGATGTTAAATATATATAACAATCAATCATATTTAAAGCATATTGATAAATAATTTATTTTAGTAAATAAGGACAAAAGATAATTTAAGTTTAGATTATACAAAGTAAAAAGCATATGGGCGGTATAATCCCAACACCTAGATGAAATGAACAACCCATCCAATAAGGGTTGAGGTGTAAGGCAATATTGGTTTGTCTTGATTAATTATTACACTGGGCTTGAATTAGTGATGCCTCAATATGAGGATATTCAAGGTCCATTAGAAGGTCCAATCTTAATTCTCCTAAAGGCCCGTGGGAGAGTAGCCCAACAACTAGTCCAATAATCATGAAAAAAGGTGATTAAAATAAAATAAATTTTGTTGCTTATTTTTCCTCTAATTTTCGAAATTTATGGATAAAAAGAGGGAGAACCAATTTTCTTTGGAATTTTGTTATGGAATGAAGATATGTATTTTGGAATACAAAAGATATTAATTAAATTCAAGAAATTCCCACTTGGTTATTCATAAGGGATTTCAAAATTTTTGAAAAAGAGGCCAAGAAAGATTTTCTTGATTTTCTTGAAAAAGATATTATGAAGATATGTATTTTTGAAATACAAGAATATCACATAAATTCAAGAAGATCCAAATTCTGGAATCTTTGCACTTCAAATTTTCGAAAAATTCCATAAATTGAGGAGTTTTTATTTTTTCCTGGAATATTTTAATTATAAAAAGAATATAGAGATATATTCAAGATTTGAAGATATGATCAAGAAAAGTCTTTTTTCTCACATTGGTTTTCATCGAAAATTTCAAATTTTTTTTTTGAAAATCCTATAAAGAAAGATTTGATTGATTTCATTGAAAAGATATTATACAAGATATGTATTTGGAAAAATTAGAAAATTGAAGATCAAATCTTGAATCTGCAACAAAGTTTATTTTTTCCATATATTGAGGAGGTGGGATTTTTTGAATATTTTAATTATTAAAAAAAGAATATGTCCTTCCACAAGATAGTTTGAGCAAGGGCTAAGGGAATACTTGGGAAGTCCTTTTTGGTTAGTCCGTCCATAAATAGGGGATGATTGTTTCGCCATCCCGAGTAATGTCGCTTCACGAAAAATTAGAAAATTCAAGGTGGTGCAACAAAGGTTTTACTTGGTTTTTTATATGCATGATATGTTGTTGGAAGTTATTATTTGAATTAATATAGATTAATTCATGCTGGTAATAATTAAAGAATTAAATTTGTATTTAAATATTCATGCTAGTAATAGATTAAAAAATCATTCCCCAACATCCATGTGACTAGCCTTTGGATTGGCTTGGTATCTTGCACATATCCTAACAGCAAAAGTAATATCAGGCCTACTTGCTGTGAGATAGAGCAATGATCCAATGATCCCTCTATAATCAGTATGTTTAACTGACTTGCCTTCAGGATCAGGAACCATCTTGTAGTTAGTATTCATAGGAATTCTAAATGCATTACAATTCTGAATACCATACTCGGCAATTAGATCTCTGGTGTATTTTGCCTGATTGATGAAGATTCATTCTTTTGACTATTTCACCTGAAGTCCTAGAAAGAAATTCAAATTCCCCATCATTGACATCTCAAACTTACCTTTCATCAGTGTAGAAAATTTCTCACACAATTGATGATTAGGGGATCCAAAGATAATGTCATCCACATAGATCTGTACTAGTAAGATATATTTCCCATCTTCTATCATGAACAAGGTTCTATCAACAGTTCCTTTGGTAAAACTATGGTCAGTAAGAAATTGAGATAGAGTATCATACCATGCTCTAGGTGCTTGCTTCAGACCATACAAGGCTTTCCTGAGGCTGTAAACTTGGTCATTCTGACAGAAGCCAGGAGGTTGTTCCACATAAACCTCTTCTTTAAGCACACCATTCAGAAATGCACTCTTCACATCCATTTGATATACCTTAAAGTTCATGTGAGCAACATGTGCAAGAAACAGTCTAATAACTTCTAGTCTTGCAATAGGTGCAAAGGTTTCATCATAATCCAATCCTTCTTCTTGGGAATAACCTTGTGCAACTAGTCTTGCCTTTTTTCTTACAATGACATTGTTCTCATCTCTCTTATTCTTGAATACCCACTTAGTTCCAATCACATTGTTCTTCTTAGGTCTATCTACTAACTCCAAAACTTCATTCCTAGAAAATTGATTTAGCTCTTCTTGCATAGCAATAATCCAGAAGGAATCTTGAAGAGCCTCTTCAATCTCCGTAGGTTCTTTCTCAGTTAGGAAGCAGCAGAACAAAACACTTTCTCCATGGAACCTTCTTGTTTTAACTCCTTTAGATAGATCTCCCACAATCTAACTTGTAGGGTGACTATCTAACCATGTTCTTCTGGATGTTCCCCCTTCAGTAGTATCCTCAACATCAGAAATGTTAGGTTCAGGTAATTCATTAAACTCAGGGAACAACAAGAAAGGAAAGAGTGAATCATCTTCCTCAGGGGATTTTTCATTCAGAACATTATCAGTGACATTTGTTCCCCCTTGGTTGATAGATTCAAAGATTGCCTCAGTTGTGACCACATCTTCATCGGCATTACATACCTGTTTGTTCAGATTAGTTAGCTTCAGTGTGTTGGCTTTCTTTTAGTGGAGAATTATCATCCTGAGTACCACCAGCCTGAGTATTTCCGTCCTGAGTCTCTTCTTCCCCTAAGTCAATTTCTCTCCATTTATAATAAGTGATTGACTTCTTCTTTTCAGGCTCAGATGATGTTTTGAAATTCTTTTTCAGGCTAAGTCTGGTGATCCTCTTTGTCAAGTCTCCTGAATCAACTTCCTGTTTCTTATGAACACAAGTAGATTCATCAAAAACAACATGAAGTGTTACTTCCACAATAAGAGTCCTATAGTTGTAAACTCTGAAGGCTTTACTAATTTCAGAATATCCTAAGAATATTCCTTCATCAGCTTTGCTATCAAAAGTTTTCAACTGATCTTTACCATTATTGTATATGAAACGCTTACAACCAAACACACGAAAGAAAGAAACAAGAGGCTTCCTTTCATTCCACAGTTCATATGGAGTTTTTTCTTGATTCTTTGTCAGCATGGATCTTTTCTGAGAATAGCATGCAGTGTTGACTGCCTCAGCCCAAAATCTCTTAGGAAAGTCAGCTTCAACAATCATTGTTCTTGCAGCTTCTTTCAGAGTCCTATTTCTTCTTTCAGCAACACCATTTTGTTGAGGGGTCCTTGCATCTGATGTTTCATGAGTTATTCCATTTGCTCCACAATAATCAGATATAATATGGTTGAAAATTCAGTGCCTTTATCTGATCTGATTTTGACCACACTCAGATTCATTTCAGTACTGAGTCTTTTCAATAATTCTGGCAGTTTGGTCTGAGTTTCTTTCTTACTGAGTAAGAAAATGACCCATGTATATCTTGAGTAGTCATCAACTACTACCAGTGTATGTTTCCTGCCATTAGTACTCACAGGTGTTACTGGACCAAAGAGATCCATATGTAACAGTTGAAGTATTCTATTAGTAGAAACTTCTACTTTGCTTTTGAATGATGCTCTAATTTGTTTGCCTTTCTGACAAGCATCACAAACATGATCTTTATTGAACACTTCATTAGGTAACCCCCTCACAAGTGCTAATCTTGCAAGTTTATTCAGGGTTTTGAAGTTCAAATGGTTCAATCTTTTGTGCCATAACCAACTGGTTTCAGTAGCCTTCTTGGCCATTAAACATGTATCCATAGGAGTAAGCCTCCAATCAGCAAGATACACATTTCCTTTTCTAGTACCAGTCAGTAATACTTGTTGTGAAACATTATCTTTTACATAGCACAAGTTCTTTGAGAATTCAACACTGAATCCTTTATCACAGAATTGACTGATAGAAAGTAAATTATGTTTTAAACCAGACACATATGATACACCATGGATGTGAACAGTATCAATTTCAAGTGTTCCATATCCTTCTGTTTGTCCTTTGGAGTTATCTCCAAAAGTTATCTGAGGACCTCTCTGTTCAACATAGCCAGTGATCAAATATTTGTATCCTGTCATGTGTCTTGAGCATCCACTGTCCAAGTACCATGCAACAGGTGCAACTTCAGTTCCACTCATCAAGGTTATGTTGTCTTCATTCAGTTCAGTGCCCTTATCCTTCACATGCAAAATAAATCAGGCCTTAGGTACCCATTTGGTGTAGGGTTCTACCAGGTTAGCTGTACCTTTTGGAACCCAAATCTTCCTGACTACTCTAATTACTTTAAAGTGGCTGATTTATCTTCCATAAATATCTACATACACGTTCACCACACTAGGTGCCTTGGAAGTATCCTGTGTATGAGTGCTAGCCTTAGCATGAACATGAGCCTTAGAGTTCTTCTTGGGTTAAGGCCTTTTGTTCCATTGCTTTGGCTTTGGTGCAGCTGATCTCTGTCTCTGCTGACTTGGGTTTAGGAAACCTTTACCCTTAGGCAAGTGGGGTTTAGGTTGCCTGTACTGAAATTATGGTCTTTCAGTAATCTGAGGACTTGGTCTCCTCTTCTGAGAATTTCTCGGCTGAGTGTTTCTCTTCTGAGGATTCCTCCGATGGTTCAGGGCAGATTTCTTTAGGTTGGTATTCTTAGCCTGAGGCTTCGAAATACTGGCCTGAGGATTTCCTACTGATTGTTCAGGTTTTCTAGCCTTTTCCTGAGATTTGGGCTTTCTGTCCTGAACTTTCAGGTTCTCTGAAACCATAGGTCCTTTACCCTTGTCCAAAACACGGGGTTGTTCTTCAATAAGAAGATCAGTACGAACCGCCGGTTTAACAAAGACATTCTTGATGATCCTTGTAGAAGCAGCATTCAGAAGATCATGTGAGGTTCCCCGTGGAATAAATCCTAATCCAGCTTTTAAAGTTGCAAGTCTTTGAAAACTCTGAATTTCATCTATTGCATGAGATGCAGAATTCAATAGAGCTATCTTTCTCTGCAAACTATCCTCACTTTTCTTTAGAGTTTCATGTTTCTCAAAGAAGTCAATGAACTCAGTTCTGATAAGCTGATTTTCTTCAGTGGATTTCTCTAACTTTCCTTTTAGGACCTCTACCACCACCTTCTTTTTCTCTGAGAGTTGTACTTTCAGAACATCAAGTTCATCAGTTACTCCCATTAATTGAGAGGTGATCTCAGCAGCTTTAGAGTTTTTCCACTTTAGATTCTTAGCAGTCAGTACTTCATTCTTCTCTTAAGTTTCTATGAACAGTTCTTGTAACACAGAATAGTCCTTCATCAGATTCTCAAAAGAACCCATCAGGTCAAAATTATTGGTTACAGAGGAACTTGATAACTCAGGTGCTTGTGTAGGAGCAGCAACAAATATAGAATATTTTACCTCCTCAACAGCAACAAGACAAACATCATCACTATCACTATCTGAGAACATCTCTTCTGAATAGCTAGATCCTTCCTCAGAGTGTTCTTCTTCAGCAACCATTGCCTTTTTGCTGGCATAATTCTTGTCTCTCTTGGCTTGCTGATCCTTTCTTTCCTTGGAACTCAACTCAGGGCAGTCATACTGGAAGTGTCCTTTCTTCTTGCAGATGTAGCATCTGTAGGTATCATCATCCTGATCATTGTCCACTTTGGATTTGTAGTCCTTCTTTTTGGATGAGGATCCTTCAGCTTTGTAGTCTCTTTTCTTCTAAGTAGACTTTTCTTCTGAGTTGTTCCTGTTCCTGTACCTGGTATCTTTATAATATCTTTTATACTTACCAAATCTGTGGTACATTTTCTCAAACCTTCTTGCCATCAGGGCAATTGTCTCATCTTTTTCATCCTGAATTTTGTTAGATGAGATCTCAGGTTCTTTAGAGTTACAGATTTTTCCTTGTGCTTTGAAAACTACATTTTTGTTAGATGAAGTATCATCTTTCCTATCAGATTTTTTAGTTTTCTTATCAATCACAAACTCATATGCTTTCAACTCAGAGAAAACTTGTTGATATGGCATAGAAGCAATATCCTTGGTGTTCTCAATTACTACAACATGAATATCTCATTTCTTAGACAACCCTCTAAGAATTTTCAGAGCAATTTCTTTTTTGGGATATCTTTTCCCAAGAGCACTTAGGTCATTCATAATGCTAGTGAATCTGATCTCAAGTCTTTCAATAGACTCACTATCTTCCATTTCAAAACCATCAAATTTGGCAATAGCCACAGATAGTTTGTTTTCTTTGATATGATCAGTTCCTTGACACATTATAACAAGTGTGTCCCAAATTTCTTTGGCAGTTTCACAGTGAGAAATCATTCCCATAACACCATCATCAATAGTGTTATACAGAGTATCTTTAGCAATATAATCCAAGTTAACCAACTTCCTGTCTTCAGGAGTAAGCTGATCATCAGATTTGGGAAATTCGTCCCTTGGATCATCTTTTTCAGCATCAGTAGATCTAGGATGAACAACCTTATACTCAAAAGGTCCTTGAGACACAACTCTTCACATTCTCTCATGTTTAGAGTACAAATGTGCTTGCATTCTCAATCTCCATAGATCAAAATTCTCAACTGAGAACATAGGTAGTTTCTTAGAAGGCATGCTGAAATAGCCTTGTAAGATATCAGTAATAAGATCTATACAGTAGACCACCAAAGTCTCTCAGTAAACAAGACTATGGCTACCAAAGCAAGTGGTCGGTTAGAACCACTGCTCTGATACCACTTGTTGGTCCCGGGGTAAAGGAGTTCCACACGTGTATGGGGGGGAATACACGTGTATAGTGATTTTTTAACTTTTAAAACACACTATAATTAGAGAGTCAAAGTCTACTGAGACAATAACACTAAGCGGCTTTCAGAGACTTCAGATTAGCTCACTGATTCTGAGTTTCTACAATAGAGTCCAAATAAGCTTGGAGTAGATAATAATCTTACTGACTACTCAGGAGAGTTTATCAGTTTGCCAACTATCTATACTAGCTTATCTAGAGTGCGGAATTTGTAGGCCCTAAGTTTATACTCGTTTTAGTTTGATGAAAATCTTTCTTTAATAAAACAGTGGTTAAGGCTGTGATTAAGTTAATGCAATCTTCAGTGTATTGTTTCCAACTGAATGTCAGAATGCTTTCAGTGAAAATATGCAACAGGTAATAATGCAGAACAAAAAGCAAACAACACAGCAGGTTATAGTGGTTCAAAGGCTCAAGCTCCTACGTCCACTCTCTCTGATCCTCAGAGAATATCCTTAACTCACTACTTCTACTACCTTAAGCTTTCACACTGAACTCAGCAGCTTACTAACTTTCTACCAAGAGTTTTTAGTCTGAACTACTTCAGCTTACTAACTCAACACACACACAAGCATTCAGACTGAACAATCAGCTTACTAACTTCTTCTCTTAGAGTTTTGGTGAACCACGTGACTTACTTACTTTTACAACTCTTACTTCACTTGACTACACACACAAACTACCTAATCAAAGGGTTTGGGTTTTGGTTTAGTTTCAACTAGGGTGAGATATCCTTTTACAATCAAACATAAGTAAAAAGCTAGGATATCTCGAACTAAGCTTTGGATATCTTAAGTCTAGGCTTAGTAAATGAGCTTTCTTCAAAGATGAAACACTTGGGAAATTCTTAGGGTTTTGAGTGCTTCACAAGATTGTTTGAATACGAATGAGCTCTGGAGTTGCTTTGATTTCCCGTAACCTTGAAATGTCCAAGGCCTCTGGTATTTATAGGCAACTCTCCAAAAGTCTACCTTTGAAAACTATCCGTTGGAGAGATAACATCTAGGGTTTCTTCTTTGAGTAATAGATGAATGGCTATATTAGGGTTTGAACGCACCCTTGCATGTTTTAGGAAATATCCAGACAAGCAGCCAATCACCAATATCTATGAACAAGACAAATATCACTACTGACATTCTTCAGGGAAATGTCGCTTTTTGTGTCAGTAAAGTACGTTGTTGTCGCCTCCTCATTGGTCGAAATCTTCCTTTGAATAGAGACAACAAAAATGACTCTTTCAGTCAACCACACTGAACTGATATTTTCCTTAGTATCCACGAATGTATAACATTCTCTTTGTATGTACTAAGAATGAACAAACACTATTCAACTCTAAGTGACTTGTTCAGGGTCTTTTGGTTCAGTACAAAAGTGTCTTCAGGATCTTCTGGTCTTCAGGCTCTACTGATCTTTCAGTATGATTTAGGTCTTCAGTATGTTTTAGTCTTCAGGAAGCATCGGAGATCTTCAGACCTATTCTAACTTGGTCTATATCTGCTGACTATACATGGTGCAGATAATCCTAAAACATAACAACAATTTGAAACCTGATACTATACTATCAAGATTGTCCTTAAACATGTCATACTCAGGGGTTTTGGGATCTAATCAAAATCTTTATTAAATTCATCTCCAACATACTGTATATTGGTAAAAGACATGTATAGTAGGAGATTTTCAAAGGTCAAATTAATAGAGACAACACACAGATGTACCATACAAATAAAATCGCAAGTTAGGCACTAGACCTATTTCCAATATACATGGCTCATATCCCACATCTATTACTATTTATATTTGCTAGTGTGCTGCATACCCACCTCTACTCATACATGATCGTATCTTCCCATGAAAAGGATAAACACCATTGGTGAGTTTAATAGTTATTTTGAATGACTTTCATTCCCACAAAACATGTAGGTTTAGGTTGGTTAGGGGGATAAGCCTAGATAGACAACCTGATTTCAAGTAATTGGCTTTGGTTGGGCTATTCTGTTGGAAAATAAGAGGCACGTAAACACGCAATACATGCGCAGCGGAAATTAAAGTTCACCAACAACGAATAGTTAATTGCATAATTAAATACGAGTAAACGTAAATGAAATTCTTACTGAGAATTGCATACGGATTCTCAACTATGGTATCCACGTAACAGTCGTTTACTAATCTGCACAGATCTGTCAGCGTTGAATCCCCGAGATCAATTTGCTAGGAAAATTCTAACTTAGAAATTTTATGGAGAAAATATGAACTCACGTATTATGAATTCTCAAGAGCTCATATATATAGGATATGCCTAGCTTAAATATCAAGCTAACCTGATTAGGAAATAAAATCCCTAATTTTATTTAAATAAATCTCTTAGATTTGTTTCCCACATATAAAATCTCTATTGATTTAAATTCCATATATGACAAATCTCTACGATTTGTTTCCATATATTAAATTCTACAACAATATTCTAAATATTATTATTGAGAATTCTTATTTAATTAAATCTAATTTAATTAAACACTAATAATAATTAATTCCAAATCAATATATTATTAATTACTTCTCCATAAATTAAATATTAAATCTAATTTAACATTTAATCAACCAACTATAATTAGTAAACAACCATTACTTGTTGTGTGACTCATATGCCCTCATATATCGAGTGATTAGTCAAACTAACGGTCTTAATTGAACCCTAGATAATAAATCAGACATTCTCAATATATGAGGTACGTTGCGAGGAAATGTACAACTACCTGTAACTGAAATATGGGCTATTATGATTTCCACTTTTCATTCGCTAATACTCGATTAAGTCTTGAACATGATGAAGTGTCTATTCAAATAACTTAATCAATTTATCTCTAACCACTAATTGATCACTTATGTCACACTTGGCCACAAAGTCCAAGTTGACGTGCATTTAATGACTTTGATCTAATTATGATTAGAAGATGAGTATTCTCTCTAAATCCACTTTGAGGAATGAATCCTTTTCTTGACTCAACTACCGCGCACATGCACTTTGTGATGAACCCAATCCAAATCATATCTACCCATGGAATGGTGAAAGCGTCGGTCATGGTCAAAGTTCATCACTCCACACATGTCGTGCATATTGACCTCAAGTCAAAGGAGTATCGCATCGCTCCCACTAACCGAGACACTCGTAGACACATATAGTGAAACTACATCAAACGGTTTCTCGGATGGGTATATCAATGCCCTCTAAGGTATTTGTGCATCCATCATGAGATACCTAGTATCTCGTTGTAAGTGAGATCGTACTACACTCTCAAAGAGTATGATGCAAATCGCACACCAATCTTCATTGCATCATCAATATCCCATTCTTGATGATCCTCGATTGGGGCCGTTTGAGAATCATGCTTAGGTTATCTGAGTTCTCACACACTCAGTGACAGCAGTGACTCAAGGGAACACGGATAAGAACAAATGCAAACAATCAAACACAATATTCTAATAAGTGCAACGCCATATATTTAATATTTATATAAACAATAATATTAAATCAATACTGAATATTATCTGAGCATTATGTACTTACAATGGATTGTCTCTAGAACACTAACACTAACAATCTCCCACTTGAACTAGAGCCAATCACCTACATGTCTAACCCCTAGACCATCAAAATGTCTAGTGTGTACATGAACACTCAAAGCCTTGGTGAAAGGATCAGCCAGGTTATCCTCCGTGGGGACATGTTCTAACTCTATCTCTCCTCTAGCGATTATCTCTCTTATCAAGTGATAATGCCTCGGTACATCTTGTTTTACATTATTGGATCTCATTTCCTTAGCTTAAGAACCACACTACCAATATTGTCACAATCAACTTTATTGATTGCTAGCTTTTCGGAACTACCTCTAGTTCACTTAAGAACTATTTAATCCAGATAGTTTCTTTGGCAGCTTCTACCGTAACAATGTACTCATCTTTGGTTGTTGAGTCTGTGGTAGTCTCTTGTTTGGAACTATTCCAACTGACCTTCCCACCATTGAGAACGAAAACATAGCCCGACTGTGACTTGTAATCATCACAGTCGGATTGGAAACTTGCATCAGCATAGCCAGTTGCAACTAGCTCTAACTGTCCTCCGTAGACCAAGAAGCAATCTTTACGTGTAAGGTACTTAAGGATGTTCTTGACAGTAATCCAGTGAGGTTCACCAGGATTCTGCTGGTATCTACAAGTGGTGCTAATAGCGAAGGCCACATCTGGCATTGTGAAAGTCATGGAGTACATGATGGAGCCAATTGCAGATGCATATGGTATATCCTTCTTGCGCTGGATACCAGCTTCCGTAGAAGGACAATTCTTCTTAGACAACTTTATCCCATGACATATCGGTAGAGAACCTCTCTTAGAGTTCTCCATCGCAAATCGCTTTAACACCTTATCCACGTCCTTTTGGATCTATCCCTATGGATCTTGATCCCTAAGATATAGTAGGCCTCACCAAGATCCTTCATCATGAAGATCCTTGATGGCCAATCTTTAACCGACTGCATAAGAGGAATGTTGTTTCCCATTAATCAGTATGTCATCGACATACACAACTATGAAAACAATATTTTTCCCACTGCATTTATGATAAACGCATAGATCTTCTGAATTTTTGATGAAGTCAAACAATTTGACAGCTTCATCAAATCGGATATTCCAACTCCTAGAAGTTTGCTTTAATCCATAAATGGACCATTTAAGCTTGCACACAAGATTAGACTTTGGCTTAGATATAAAACCTTCTGGTTGAGTCATAAACACTTCCTTATCAATGTTTCCATTGAGGAAGGTTATTTTGACATCCGTCTGTCAAATCTCATAATCTAGATGTGCTGCTACCGCAAGTAAAATTCGAATGGACTTAATCTTGGCAACAGGTGAGAAAGTCCCATCATAGTCAATGCCTTCACGTTGACTATAACCTTTTGCTACCAACCTAGCCTTGTAGGTTTGTACCTTGCCGTTTGCATCAGTCTTACATTTGTAGACCCATTTGCAACCTATGGGTTTGACCCCTTTTGGTAATTCGACCAAGTCCCAGACTTGATTTGTGTTCATCGAGTCCATCTCGGATTTCATGGCTTCATGCCACTTCTCTAAGTCAGCATCTAATGTTGCCTCAGTGTAAGTTCTGGGATCGTCTTTATCCGGGATATCAACATCATCATCTTCCTCTACGAGGAAACCATAATATCTAGTGGGTGGATTACGAATCCTTGTAGACTTACGGAGCTGTGGTTGTGCAGGCCGTACATTCTGATCATGAAAATTTTATGGTGGATCGATTTCATCAATGTCCAGAGAGTCCTCAAGAGCGATACTTTCAGATGCCTCTTGGGCGGGAGTTTGAACTATGTTGTTCTCATTCAGCCCACTTGGAGTTTATTGCGAAGGCAATGCAACTCCAATTATACTCCCACTGACTGAAAGAGGATCACTAAGTGATAAACTTCCACCATGATAGCTGCTGAATGCTGCCACTGATTCCTTGTCACTTTTCTTTGACAAGATATCAGTCTCTTGGTTATTGTGTGGTTCTTGAATTTCTTCAAGTTCTATCATCTTACGGCCTTGTTCCTTAAAGACATAGTCTTCTTCAAGGAACCTGGCCTGCCTAGAAATAATTTTTGTTTGTTTCTCAGGTAGATAGAAGTAATATCCTTTCGTTTCCTTAGGATATCCCACAAAGTAACCCTTTTCACCCTTGGATTCCGACTTATCGGTTAGCATCTTCTTGACACACCATAGTTCATATGGTGTATGCTCAACCGATTTGGATGTAATCCTATTCAGAATGTAAATTGAGGTTTGTAATGCTTATCCCCATAAGAATGTCGGAAGAGAGGAAAAGCTCATCGTAGACCTTACCATGTCCAACAAGGTTTGGTTTCTCCTTTCATACACTCCGTTCATTTGTGGTGTTCCAGGAGGAGTCCATTGTGATTGGATTCCATGTAACTTCAAGTAATCCATGAACTCATGGCTAAGGTATTCACCTCCTCGATCAGATCGAAGAGTCTTGATACTCTTACCAAGTTGCTTCTCTACTTCAGCTTTGAACTAATTGAATTTCTCAAAAGATTCGGATTTGGGCTTCATAAGATACACATATCGATATCTTGAGAAATCGTCAGTAAAAGTGATGAAGTAGGCAAAAGTGACCCCTAGCTAGAGAGGGCAATGGTCCATGAGACATCTTTGTGGATCAATTCTAGAACTTCTTTGCACGAACCCCTTTTTAGAGAAGGGTTTGTTGGTCATTGTTTGTCCGTTGAAAAACCCATGAAATCGGAAAAATCATGTAATGGATATAAAAGCGAGGGGAGGAATGGTGATTCCAGTTTTTTTTCGCTTTTAAGTCCATGTGTTGTGTTTTGCTTATAATCCAATGCATATGACAAGATAAGAACGTAAAAGCAATAAAGAACACAACAAAGTATTGTGGTTGGAGACTCAAGCTCCTACATCCACTCTCCCCTGTTCTGGGAAATTCCTTCAAACTGGACTTATCACCCTCTCGGGCTCGCCTCGGGACTTATCATCCTCAAGGATTACAAGCTTTCAAAGCTAACTTCACTTCGTAGCTTACTCACTTTTCTACCTTGAGTTTTTCGGGTGACTCATCGCAACTTACCAACTCTTTACAACTCCAACAATCACACAAACTACCTAACAATAGGGTTTGGGTTTTGGTTGGTGTCTCCAACTAGGTTGAGATTTTCCCTTACATTTTTTTTAGCCTTTATGCTAAGGTTGGGAAAATCTTTCTAAGCTAGGATATATCATGGGTTGCTTAGATTGGGTTTAAGAACACTCTTGAATATATTTGTATATCTGGACTTGTGTTCTATGGTGGGAATGCTTGAGTATATGGCTCTTAGCTCTGTAGCATCTTTTTTTCATATTCTCCAAACTCTCCACCCTTTAGAATGATGAAAGACCTTATATTTATAGTGTGGATTTGAATGTTACCGTTGAGAGAATCACATTCAAATCCATACTATTACTATGAAGTTCCGGACTTCTTCTTCAGTGGTTGTCTTCCTCTCATTGGTCGCGAATCTAATTTAATTCTCGGGTATATTCTCGGGTTTCTTCCGAGTCTTGAGTTTTCTTCCGAGTCTCGGGTTTTAAATCCGAGTCTCGGGGTTTTCGTCCGAGTCTCGGGTTTCTCTAAGTCAGCAGACTTCTCTTGGACCGGACCTTATGCGACCGGGCATCTTGACTTTCGAACTTCGAGTTGACTCTTGACTTCCGGACATCGACCCTCGGTCACTTTTACTCAATAACCCTCGGGTCACTTGGCTCGTTTATCGATTTCTTCTTGCGCGATCGATCATTTCGGTGATCGGATCAAGACATCTTCAGTCAACGTATGTCTCGGGGATAGCATCAAGTCGATTTACATCGGTTAACATATCGAGGTTATTTTATGCTCGATCTCGATCACGTTTGATCTTGATCGGTCTCATCTTTCCTCTTACGATCGCAGCCTTCTCTTGATCTTACGGTCGGTTTCTTTCGATCGAACTTGTATGTTCTTGATCACCAGATTAGCAAATCTGTTCTTGATCATCATCTGATCAAACATTTGTGGTCATCGATCTTCTAATCGGTGACTTAAGCGTTTCTTCTCTTACGATTTTGCATAGCTCGTAGTTAATTCCGAACTCATCTTATTTCATCCGATCTCGATCGGTGTCGTCTCTGACCTCGTCGATCTCTATCATATCTATTCCACGATTCCATGAGTTCTTTTGTTCCCCCCTCAACTTGTTATCTGTAAATTAGCTTCAATAACACAAATTGATAATGTTTTGGCATAATTCATCAAAACTAAAATATCCCAACAGTCATCTTGCCCTTGAGATAGGATTCACAATTTCCATAAAACTCAAAGTCGAATGGGGTTAAGTAGTCTAACTTCCTTAACCTTGCAATCCTTTTCTCATTTGCATGACCAAGCCTACAATGCCACAAGTAAGTTGGGTTTTCATGATAACTAAGTTTGAGTCGTTTATTTTGTATATTAAGAATATTATGTCCACAATGCAACAAGTATAAACCATTCGATAAAGGAGCATTTCCATAAACATCACCATTAAGCGAAAAATAATAATTATTGTTTGCAAAATGGAAGAAAAACCCTTCAATGTCTAACATGGGAATAGAAATAATGTTGCGAGTAATAGAAGGAACGAAATAATAATTATTTAGTTCAAGTCTAAAACCATAGGGTAAGTCTAAAACATAAATGCCAACACTTTCAGCAACAACTCTTTCACCATTCCCAACGTGTAGGGCGACTTCACCCGGCCTAACTGCCCTGCTACGCTTGAGACCCTGCACATTAGTACAAATGTGTGAGCCACAACCGGTATCTAATACCCAACAGTTAGTATCATTTGTGGATATGTTTATCTCAATAACAAACATACTTGTTCCAGTGGCTGAGACACTTTGTGTCTTCTTTTCAGCTGCTAGAACCTTGCAGTCCTTCTTCCAATGCCCCTTCTGCTTGCAGTAGAGGCATACATCCTTATCCACCCTCCCCTTCTTTTGAATTCCACCTTTGGGCTTAAGGAAGCTTGGCTTGGAGCCTTTCTTTGTCTTGCCCCTTCGTTTCTTTTTTCCTTACGGAGCAGAAGAAGTAGAGGCACTCACCATGAGCACGGGCTTTTCCTTAGCAGTGAAAGACTCAAAGGTCTTTAGCATGTTATGCAGCTCGGGCATAGTCGATTTTGTCTTATTCATATTAAAGTTTTCCACGAAACTCGAATATGAATCGGGAAGCGACTGAAGAATGGCATAAATAGCAACGTTGGTCTTGAGCTCAAAATGCCCAAACCACCAATTTTCTCGATTAGCCATATCATCTTCAACACATGAGGAGAAACCTTCCCTCCCTCAGACAATCGGCATCTAAACAGATTTCTCATCACTTCATAAATCTCGAAACGAGATTGAGAATCAAAGATCCTTCGGATGTTTAATCATCTCAAGGAAGCATCTTCTCATGTCGCTTTTTGCATTCGGGAGTCATCCCGAGTAGCATAACAATTTGAGCACGAAAGCATCCTCTTGATCTTTTCTTACATTTAGCGTCAAACGCTTCAAACCTCTTGAGACCAACCTCGGGGTAGCAGGGATTGGCGTGTCCAACACGTACTCAATCTTTTCTTTTCTAAGCACCAAACGACGTTTAAATGTGGTCGAGAAAAATTTGGCCCAGCCAATTTGTTCATTTCCAAAACGCTTCTCAGTGATAAGTCATTCATTTCAAAAATCCTAGAGAAATAAATAAAACAAGAATTAAAACACATAATTCCTATGATCAATATTCAGCAATCAAAATAAACATGGTCTTTCAAATTTATTTTGTCTCCATTATTTTCACATATTCAATGACCTCATCGGAAGAATACGAATTTATATCCAATATAAATCGTAATGGATTAGGATCCACATTCCTACTATCATAATATCTGTTTTGGCTGATTACTATAATTGCAGAACTAGTAGGTCTCCAAACAAATTGCATAACTGCAACTCCTAGTTGACTGAACCTAGTTCAATCAGATGTCCCTTGACTTTCGTTTCCCTGCTTTGGTTGTTGAAATAAAGTCAAGTTGATTTACAACCATCAAGAGGCGACACTACGTGTCCCTATAGAAGTCCCGTTAGATGTAGATCCAAGTAAAAGACTTTGGTCTTAAATACTCATTGGAACGAAATCTCCAGTTTACTTTTAACTTTGAGGGAAAGCATCGTTCAATTTAATGAAAATTATATTTTAGTGAGGAACATTTAAAGGCGGGGTATTAATTGCTTAATCGAGATCCAACGTGTTAATCTACATCATATTTGGGCAATCATTGGGCGCCGTCTATCCAAACATGATTTCATACGGACTAACACTTATATGGGCGCCGTTTACCCAAATGATTAATACGGTCCGACAAGTATTGGGCTCCGCCTAGCCAAACAATTATAACGCGGACCAAAATATTAACTAATTACTTTAAACAAGTTAACAAAGTGGGAATTGATAATTTTAAAACGTAAACTAAAATAAGAATTTAAGTTTAACCAACTTCAATTTATTATCAATATTTCAATTAATCCAATTAAAAGCATTTAAAAGGTCCAACCTTTAATTTTGTTTTGAAAAATAAACTTATTTCAAAACTTTAATTAATCTAATTAATCACTCAATCCAAGGTACAACCTTAATTAACTTCGAAATCCAATTTAAAAGTTAAATTATTAATTTATTGTTCGGAAGGCTGAGGTGCAATTTTTAAAATTGCTCAAAAAGGGCCCGGTGAATATCAAAATTTCAACCAAATCCCTCCCCACATCACCGCCCAAATTTCCAGATCCAATACATAATTCGGGACGTCAGATTTCCAAAGAGCCAAACACCAAAACATCGTTCATCATCAACAATTCAACCCAGTCAATCATCGATTGTCAGTTTGCAAAAAGGGGAAAATCAGCAAGGCCAAAAGAGTTCGAATAAAAACAATCATCAAGCATCGAATTGAGAAGCAACCCAGAATTGAGAACATGTGTTAACCCTGACAAGACCAGACGGAATCATCATCATCAACTACGCAATCGAGTGAGCCATCGCCCCCGCCGCAAGCACATGAGCGAGTCGCCGCCGCCGCTAGGCGCGTGCGGGCGACTCCACATCACCGACGCTCCGTACTTGCGAAATCGACACGGCGACAAAACTCAGAGGCGGAGAGATGGCCTCGATTCGTCAATGCGTTCGAAATTACCACCGCGCTGAGCGAATCGACCCAAATCGCGACCAATAGAAGCATCACACGTGTTTTAGGTTGCCGTTCAGAACCAGAGAGAGTCGCAGAGTGTCGTTAACCTGTCAACGCGAGCGTGGATCGCAGCTGTGAGGACCAGAGTAAAACGAAGAAGCACCACAAAATTGGGTGCGCCTCAAGCGACGCATAACGGTCTCCGTCGCTGGCGGGCAGCGCTGGTTCAAGAGGAGCACGGTTCCATACCCTAGAGTGATGCAACAATGGAGACAACGGAGCAAGAACAAAAAATAATGGTTTCCAATTTATTAACACAAATAAGCAAAACACCAATGGTGCGATTGATTTCTAAAATCTGCCGCACCCAGTTTATTAAAAAAAAACTTTTAAAATAAATCAAATTCAATTATACAATTAAATCAAGAGCCTGAAGCTCTGATACCATTATTGGAAAATAGAGGCACGTAAACACGTAATACATGCGCAGCGAAAATTAAAGTTCACCAACAACGAATAGTTAATTGCATAATTAAATACGAGTAAACGTAAACATAATTTTTACAGCAATTCGTACACGGATTCCTCAACTATGGTATCCCTGTAATAGTCATTTACTAATCTGCAAAGATCTGCCAACGTTGAATCCCTGAGATCAATTTGCTAGGAAAATTCTAACTTAGAGATTTTATGGAGAAAATATGAAATCACGTATTATGAATTCCCAAGAGCTCATATATATAGGATAGGCCTAGCTTACATCTCAAGCTAACCTGATTAGGAAATAAAATCTGTAATCTTTATTTAAATAAATCTCTTAGATTTGTTTCCCACATATAAAATTTCTACGGATTTAAATTCCATATATGACAAATCTCTACGATTTGTTTCCATATATTAAATTCTACCATAATATTCCAAATATTATTATTGAGAATTATTATTTAATTAAATTCAATTTAATTAAACATTAATAATAATTAATTTTAAATTAATCTATTATTAATTACTTCTCCATAAATTAAATATTAAATCTAACTTAACATTTAATCAACCAACTATAATTAGTAAACAACCATTACTTGTTGTGTGACCCATAGGCCCTCATATATCGAGCTATTAGTCAAACTAACGGTCTTAATTAAACCCTAGACAATAAATCAGACATTCTCAATATATGAGGCACGTTGCGAGGAAATGTGCAACTACCTGTAACTGAAATATGGGCTATAACAATTTCGTCCTTTCATTCACGAATACTCGATTAAGTCTTGAACATGATGAAGTGTCTTTTCAAATAACTTAATCAGTTTATCTTTAATCACTAATTGATCACTTATGTCACACTTGGCCATAAAGTCCAAGTTGACGTGCATTGGCCAATGACTTTGATCTAATTATGATGAGAAGATGAGTATTCTCTCTAAATCCACTTTGAGGAATGAATCCTTTTCTTGACTTAACTACCACGCACATGCACTTCGTGATGAACCCAATCCAAGCCATATCTACCCATGGAAGGGTGCAAGCGTCGGTCATGGTCAAAGTTCATCACCCCACACATGTCGTGCGTATTGACGTCAAGTCAAAGGAGTATCGCATCGCTCCCACTAACCGAGACACCCGTAGACACATATAGTGGAACTACATGAAACGGTTTCTCGGATTGGTATACCACGACCCTCTAAGGTATTTGTGCATCCATAATGAGATACCTAGTATCTCGCAGTAAGTGAGATCTTACTACACTCTCAAAGAGTATGATACAGATCGCACACCAATCTCCATTGTATTATCAATATCCCATTCTTGATGATCCTTGATTGGGGCCATTTGAGAATCATGCTTAGGTCATCTGAGTTTCACACACTCAATGACAGCACTGACTCAAGGGAACACAGATAAGAACAAATGCAAACAATCAAACATAATATTCTAATAAGTGCAACGCCATATATTTAATATTTAAATAAACAATAATATTAAATCAACACTGAATATTATCTGAGCATTATGTCCTTACAATGGATTGTCTCTAGGACACTAACACTAACATATTCCTCTTGTTGTATAGTGAGCCTTCGAGCTTCTTTTGTTGGTTAATAGGCTTTTTCTTTCTGCTTTTCTGGGGGTTGGCCTTTTTTGGGCTCCAGCCTCTTGCGCTATATCCTTGGGCCGGATTGTGGCCCCTCCTATATTTCTTCTTTCTTTTATTAGATTGAGTTAACAATTCTTCATTTTTCAGGTTTAAAATATGGCTCCGGAGGTCCTTCGAACTTGAAATTGAAGCGCTTCGTTTCCAGAAAATCTCTTTTCAAAGGAGTTTTAACTAATGATAGAGTTATATGACTTCAAGATGAAACACCCCTAAAAGGGCATCCAAACGAACATGCGGCTGTTGCAACAGGTAAAGTATTATATTTTTAGGTGTTTTTTCACGTGTTCTACATTATGTTTAAATAATAGTCATGTATAAGAATTTATATCTTGTAAAAATATGCTTTTTGTTCACGTGTAGCTCCTGACGGGAAAGGGATTGCTGAAGTACTTTGATGCTTTCGGGAAGTTTAAGATTGAGGTGGATCCATCAGTTGGGAGACCAACAAATGTTATCCATGTTGGGGAATGATTTGCACAGATCTATTCGGGGTGAATATTTAAATACAAATTTAATTCATTAATTATTACTAGCATGAATTAATCCTATATTAATTCAAATAATAATTGCAACAACATATCATGCATATAAAAAGCCACGTAAAACCTCATGCGGAATCTACGGGTTTACGTGAGCGTACCCTCTCGGGATGGCGGTGACTTGATCGGACGGACTAACCAAAAGGACTTCCCAAGTATTCCCTTAGCCCTTGCTCAACTATCCGGTGGAAGGACACTTGTCGAACAATTAACAAAAGGAAAAAATAAACTTTGTTGCACCACCTTTGTGGATTTGCTAATATTTCCAGCACATGGAATTGTACTTGGGAATGAACTAATCATCCCCTATTTATAGGAGAGGAGTGGTCGAAAATTTTAGTAGAAAATCAATGTGGGAAAAGACTTTTCTTGATCACCAAGAAATCTTGAATATATCTCTTATATTCTTTTTCCCATAATTATAATATTCCACAAAATCCCACCTTCTCTATTCTTTATGGTAATTTTTCGAAAATAATGCCTTGCAAGATTCCAAGATTTGGATCTTCTTGAATTTATGAGATATTCTTGTATTTCAAGAAATACATATCTTCCATAATATCTTTTCAAGAAAATCAAGAAAATCTTTCTTGCTCATCATATTTTCTAATTTTTTGAAAATTACTATATAGATAAGCTAGTGGGAGATTTCTTGAATTTAATGAGATAATCTTGTATTCCAAGAATACATATCTTCATTCCATAACAAAATTCTAAGAAAATCTTTCTCCCAACATATCTATAAATTTCGAAATTTTGGTTGGAAAATTAAGCAACAATATTTATTTTATTTTAATCACCTTTTTCAGTTATTGGACTATTTGTTGGGCTACTCAGGGGGCCTTTAGGAGAATTAAGATTGGATCTTCTAATGGATCTTGAATATCTAATATTGAGCCACAATATAATTCAAGCCCATAAATATTAATTAATCCCACTACATAATTAATATTAGACTATCCATCTTAACCCATATTACAAATCAATATGGCTCTAGGTCATTATTTAAAGTGTTTAAGATTATCCGACCCATTAATTAATTCAAGCCTTTGAAATAGCTTTCCATTAATCAACATCTTTTATCCTTGGAATTAGGAGCGGTTCAACATTATTATCCATACAGGAAACAAATTCCACTTGCAAGATTTGGTATGATAAAGCTTATGAACCTCAAGGAGGCAAATCAAGCAAAGCGTACTTGCACGATTCTTCGTATTAAATCTTAGCAATCACATGTGACCAATAATATTGCCCAAGATAAAAAGTATTGAATCTCTCTTTGATTCGCTACCCATGATAAGTCAAAGCAATAGTTACCAATCCCACGTGATCCTATTTAAGGGGCGAAGGTTAAGAAACAACGAACCACCGAGGTCTAATTCTTCCTTGTTGATTCGAAGAAATTATCCTCAGTAGGTCCTGACCGGTAAGATCGGTCATGCACTAGTGTAATCTCTTGGTCAAGACAAACCAATCGAGCCTTACACCTCAACCTTTCGCGATGGTTGTTCATTTCCATCTAGGTCGTGAATGGCGTACTTTTTTTTAGTTACAAGGATTTATTAATTTAATCTTACGTGATCCGGTATCACTAAATTAACTCTGATGTAACACGTCACGATTTAATTATTGAGCAGTTATGCAAATAAATATATATAACATTCAATCATATTTAAAGCATCAGTGATAAACAATTTATTTCAATAAATAAGTCTGAAAAATCAGTTTCGATTATACAAAGTAAAAAGCATACTTTTCAGTATAATCCCAACAGTCCAGTCATCGAATAGTAACCCAAAAAGTTCTCCCTGTACCCATACGATGGAAAGAGGTAGATAAGGAAAATCGATTGAAGCCAGGGTTTGATCATCCGCAGGTATAGGTTGAAAAAATTTATGTGTTTAATATATTATTTTTACCTTCTTTTATTCTAATTTGCATGTTCTATGTGAGTTGTAGATGCATATGGATTTGAATATTGATAAGGCTGGAGTGAAACGGAGCCTGGTTGATCGGGTGAGAGAAATTACTAAGCAACAGCGTTATAAGTTGCATCAGCACTTTCTTAAATATCCAGATCTACGGAAGCTAAGGATCACAAACCAAAGGCCTGTCCCGACAAAGATAACTAGGATAAGCTCTGTGATTATTTTGTCTCACCTGAATTCAAGGTAACATTAGCTTTGCTAATTTTTTAATGCACATAATTTTACAGTTTTAATGGCTAACACTTTTCAATGCAAAAATTCTGATTTGTTTTGTTACAATTATAATGCTCTTGCAGCGTTTAAGTGTGTTGGTCCCGGTGAAAAACCCATTTTGCGCGTGCGGAAGCAAAACATTTCGTTGCGGTGCATATAAAACAGGGGTGAAGGAATGGTGATTCCAGATTTTTGCATTTTAAGCTCATGTGTTGTGTCTTGCTTATAATCGAATGCATATGACAGGCTAAGAACATAAAGCAATAAAGAACACAACAATGTATAGTGGTTCGGAGACTCAATCTCCTACATCTACTCTCCCTGTTCCTAGGGAAATTCCTTCAAACACTTCCTAAGGTTTTCTGACTACCTCTGTAGTTTACTAACCTTTTCTACTTTGAGCTTTCTGACTACCTCTGTAGTTTACTAACTCAAAGCCTCTGGACTTATCACCCTCTCGGGCTCGCCTCTAGATGTTTACAGAGTTGACACTCCATCTGGACTTATCACCCTCACTTGGGATTGCATAACAACTACCTCTCTTCACCACTGGTTATCTCTTATGAGAATGGGGTTTGGGTTTGGTGTTGTCTCCAACTATGGTGAGATTTTCCCTTACATTTGTTTAGCCTCAATGCTAAGATTGAGAAAATCTCTCTAAGCTTATGATACATCGTGGGTTGCTTAGGTTGGGTTCTAGAACACTCTTTGAATATATTTGTATATCTACAGACTTGTGTTCTAGGGTGGGAAAGCTTGGGTATATGTTCTTTTAGCTCTGTAGCATCGTGTGCTATATTTTCCACGCATCCACACATTAGAATGATGAAAAACCTTGTATTTATAGTGTGGATTTGAATGTTACCGTTGGAGAGAATCACATTCAAATCCATACTATTCTTGTAAGTACAACAGCTTCTTCAGGCTGGTTGTCTTCCTCTCATTGGTCCACGTCAGTTGATTCTAACGGCTATATTCCTCAGATTCCTCGCCTTGGAATCATTCAGGATTCTCCTAGTTTCAGTGTCTTCAGAGACATACTGAGTCTTTAGTTCTATCTGAGTCTCAGATTTCTCTGAGCCTTCAGGTTTCTCTGAGCCTTCAGATTCTCAGTTTCATACCGAGTCTTCGGTTTCTCAGTTTCATATTGAATCTTCAGAAACTTCAGTTTCATACTGAAACTGCAGTTTCTTCAGAAACTTACTGAGTCTTCAGAATCTAACCTGTTTTATATTTGCCGACTATACATGGTGCAGATAATATCCTGAACACTCTAAAACTGAATCCTGACTCATCTATCAAGATTATCCTGAACATGTCATACTCAGGGGTTTTGGGATCTAATCAAAATCCTCTTTATTAAATTCATTTCCCAACAATTTCCCCCTTTTTGATGATGCCAAAACCATCTTGTTACAAAACACTTAACTTATACTCAGGTTTCAGTTTTTCCTAGTACAAGAATGGTATATCTCTTAACAAATATTTCAGCAATGTATTTCCCAACAATTTCATCACCAAACAACAATAATCAGGCATATCAAATATAAAGACATGTAAAAAGATAATGAGGTATTATCTTTGAGCATAAAGATAAAGTTTCATTGATGTATGATAGTCTATTACAGTTTACAATGAACTTATGAAAAGATAAAGACTAAAACATAAAGAATTACAAGTCTTCAGTCTTGGTCTTCAGTCTTCTTGATCTTCAGCTCGGCTCCGCATTCCTCTTCAATGGACTTTGTCTGATCAGGCATACTGACACTCATGCTGACTGAGTTCAGTTCCTTCTGACTTCAGACATCCTGACCCTCAGGTCTCTTGACCTATACTGAGTCTTAGTTCACTTTACTTACTGAGCCTCAGATCACTTTTACTCAGGCTATCTGATGTCTTCTTTGCCTGATCTGATCAGTTCGACTGATTAGATCAACACATCTTTAGATCAACATATCAGAATAGCATTAGGTCATCATATCAGGTTAGCCTATCAGGTTTATCATATCTGATCTCGATCACGTCTGATCTCGATCAGTCTCTTTTGCTCATCTTCTGATCTGCAACCTTTTCTTCTGATTTGCTGGCTTTAGCTTTACTTCACTTCTGATTTTGCACAGCTCATCAGTTGACTCCGGAACTCATCTAACTCATCTGATCTTGATCAGTCTCGTCTGCAGCCTCGTCTGATCTCGATCATCTACTTTTGATTCCGTGAGTTCCCCCTCAATTTGTTCTTTTGTTCCCCCTCAACTTTTTATCTGTAAATTTTCTTGAATAACACAAGTTGATAATGTTTTGGCATAGAACTAAAATATTCCAACAATTTCTCAATTGATAATGACGCCAAAACATCAGAATATATGCATTTTAAAAGAAACGGGTTTTTCTTTAAAAGATCTGTTCAGGTGGTCACTCTGAAATTAGTGAACCTTTTGAACTCCCGCTCTGATACCACTTGTTGGTATCAGATCAGAGACTGGTTTAAAAAATAGATCTGCTCAGGCAATCACATTAAAAAAAGTAATCTTTTGAGAACCTGCTCTGATACCACTTGTTGGTCCACGTGAAAAACCCATTTTGCGCGTGCGGAAGCAAAACATTTCGTTGCGGTGCATATAAAACAGGGGTGAAGGAATGGTGATTCCAGATTTTTGCGTTTTAAGCTCATGTGTTGTGTCTTGCTTATAATCGAATGCATATGACAGGCTAAGAACATAAAGCAATAAAGAACACAACAATGTATAGTGGTTCGGAGACTCAAGCTCCTACATCCACTCTCCCTGTTCCTAGGGAAATTCCTTCAAACACTTCCTAAGGTTTTCTGACTACCTCTGTAGTTTACTAACCTTTTCTACTTTGAGCTTTCTGACTACCTCTGTAGTTTACTAACTCAAAGCCTCTGGACTTATCACCCTCTCGGGCTCGCCTCTAGATGTTTACAGAGTTGACACTCCATCTGGACTTATCACCCTCACTTGGGATTGCATAACAACTACCTCTCTTCACCACTGGTTATCTCTTATGAGAATGGGGTTTGGGTTTGGTGTTGTCTCCAACTATGGTGAGATTTTCCCTTACATTTGTTTAGCCTCAATGCTAAGGTTGGGAAAATCTCTCTAAGCTTATGATACATCGTGGGTTGCTTAGGTTGGGTTCTAGAACACTCTTTGAATATATTTGTATATCTACAGACTTGTGTTCTAGGGTGGGAAAGCTTGGGTATATGTTCTTTTAGCCCTGTAACATCGTGTGCTATATTCTCCACGCATCCACACATTAGAATGATGAAAGACCTTGTATTTATAGTGTGGATTTGAATGTTACCGTTGGAGAGAATCACATTCAAATCCATACTATTCTTGTAAGTACAACAACTTCTTCAGGCTGGTTGTCTTTCTCTCATTGGTCCACGTCAGCTGATTCTAACGGCTATATTCCTCAGATTCCTCGCCTTGGAATCATTCAGGATTCTCCTAGTTTCAGTGTCTTCAGAGACATACTGAGTCTTTAGTTATCTGAGTCTCAGATTTCTCTGAGCCTTCAGGTTTCTCTGAGCCTTCAGATTCTCGGTTTCATCATTGAGTCTTGGTTTCTCGGTTTCATCTTGAATCTTGAAACTTCGGTTTCATCATCAAAACCGATTTCTTTAGAAACTTACTGAGTCTTCAGAATCTAACCTGTTTTATATTTGCCGACTATACATGGTGCAGATAATATCCTGAACACTCTAAAACTGAATCCTGACTCATCTATCAAGATTATCCTGAACATGTCATACTCAGGGGTTTTGGGATCTAATCAAAATCCTCTTTATTAAATTCATTTCCCAACAATTTCCCCCTTTTTGATGATGCCAAAACCATCTTGTTACAAAACACTTAACTTATACTCAGGTTTCAGTTTTTCCTAGTACAAGAATGGTATATCTCTTAACAAATATTTCAGCAATGTATTTCCCAACAATTTCATCACCAAACAACAATAATCAGGCATATCAAATATAAAGACATGTAAAAAGATAATGAGGTATTATCTTTGAGCATAAAGATAAAGTTTCATTGATGTATGATAGTCTATTACAGTTTACAATGAACTTATGAAAAGATAAAGACAAAAACATAAAGAATTACAAGTCTTCAGTCTTGGTCTTCAGTCTTCTTGATCTTCAGCTCGGCTCCTCATTCCTCTTCAATGGACTTTGTCTGATCAGGCATACTGACACTCATGCTGACTGAGTTCAGTTCCTTCTGACTTCAGACATCCTGACCCTCAGGTCTCTTGACCTATACTGAGTCTTAGTTCACTTTACTTACTGAGCCTCAGATCACTTTTACTCAGGCTATCTGATTTCTTCTTTGCCTGATCTGATCAGTTCGACTGATTAGATCAACACATCTTTAGATCAACATATCAAAATAGCATCAGGTCATCATATCAGGTTAGCCTATCAGGTTTATCATATCTGATCTCAATCACGACTGATCTCGATCAGTCTCTTTTGCTCATCTTCTGATCTGCAACCTTTTCTTCTGATTTGCTGGCTTTAGCTTTACTTCACTTCTGATTTTGCACAGCTCATCAGTTGACTCCGGAACTCATCTAACTCATCTGATCTTGATCAGTCTCGTCTGCAGCCTCGTCTGATCTCGATCATCTACTTTTGATTCCGTGAGTTCCCCCTCAATTTGTTCTTTTGTTCCCCCTCAACTTGTTATCTGTAAATTTTCTTGAATAACACAAGTTGATAATGTTTTGGCATAGAACTAAAATATTCCAACAATTTCTCAATTGATAATGACGCCAAAACATCAGAATATATGCATTTTAAAAGAAACGGGTTTTTCTTTAAAGAGATCTGTTCAGGTGGTCACTCTGAAATTAGTGAGCCTTTTGAACTCCCGCTCTGATACCACTTGTTGGTATCAGATCAGAGACAGGTTTAAAAAATAGATCTGCTCAGGCGATCACATTAAAAAAAGTAATCTTTTGAGAACCTGCTCTGATACCACTTGTTGGTCCCGGTGAAAAACCCATTTTGCACGTGCGGAAGCAAAACATTTCGTTGCGGTGCATATAAAACAGGGGTGAAGGAATGGTGATTCCAGATTTTTGCGTTTTAAGCTCATGTGTTGTGTCTTGCTTATAATCGAATGCATATGACAGGCTAAGAACATAAAGCAATAAAGAACACAACAATGTATAGTGGTTCGGAGACTCAAGCTCCTACATCCACTCTCCCTGTTCTTAGGGAAATTCCTTCAAACACTTCCTAAGGTTTTCTGACTACCTCTGTAGTTTACTAACCTTTTCTACTTTGAGCTTTCTGACTACCTCTGTAGTTTACTAACTCAAAGCCTCTGGACTTATCACCCTCTCGGGCTCGCCTCTAGATGTTTAACGAGTTCACACTCCATCTGGATTTATCACCCTCACTCGGGATTGCCTAACAACTACCTCTCTTCACCACTGGTTATCTCTTATGAGAATGGGGTTTGGGTTTGGTGTTGTCTCCAACTATGGTGAGATTTTCCCTTACATTTGTTTAGCCTCAATGCTAAGGTTGGGAAAATCTCTCTAAGCTTATGATACATCGTGGGTTGCTTAGGTTGGGTTCTAGAACACTCTTTGAATATATTTGTATATCTACAGACTTGTGTTCTAGGGTGGGAAAGCTTGGGTATATGTTCTTTTAGCTCTGTAGCATCGTGTGCTATATTCTCCACGCATCCACACATTAGAATGATGAAAGACCTTGTATTTATAGTGTGGATTTGAATGTTACCGTTGGAGAGAATCACATTCAAATCCATACTATTCTTGTAAGTACAGCAACTTCTTCAGGCTGGTTGTCTTTCTCTCATTGGTCCACGTCAGCTGATTCTAACGGCTATATTCCTCAGATTCCTCGCCTTGGAATCATTCAGGATTCTCCGAGTCTCAGTGTCTTCAGAGACATACTGAGTCTTTAGTTCTATCTGAGTCTCATATTTCTCTGAGCCTTCAGGTTTCTCTGAGCCTTCAGATTCTCAGTTTCATATTGAGTCTTCGGTTTCTCAGTTTCATACTGAATCTTCAGAAACTTCAGTTTCATACTGAAACTTCAGTTTCTTCATAAACTTACTGAGTCTTCAGAATCTAACCTGTTCTATATCTGCCGACTATACATGGTGCAAATAATATCCTGAACACTCTAAAACTGAATCCTGACTCATCTATCAAGATTATCCTGAACATGTCATACTCAGGGGTTTTGGGATCTAATCAAAATCCTCTTTATTAAATTCATTTCCCAACAAAGTGAGATCAATAAAAGCTACAGGAAAAAATTGTTATGCAAGCATACTGCTGGACAAAAGCCTTTTTCAGTCCGATCGCATGAACTTGTGAGTATATGTTTTCAAGTAGTATATGTTTTCAGTTTTTGCATTCCTTACACAAGTTGCATCTACACACATATCACATAAAATAAGATTACCTTAGAAATATTGAAACTATTGCATTTTGACATCTATCATTTGGTTGTTTGTGTTATGTACCTTGACTGCTAATAAACATAAATTGATCATAGGGCTAATCAAAATGAACATAATGAACATAATCAGAATTAGGCAGCCCCCTTTCTTATACTATAACCTACATCAGCATACAACAAATGTGGTTTAAATACTTAATCAAATTCTCTTAGGTATAAAAAAAATACTTTCCTGTCCCTAATTAAGGCAATTGTACAGAAAAATGAAGAAGCTAAGCTTGCCATACCTCACACACAGTGTGCTTGTTCTTTCCTCCCTTTTTCCCTTCAAAATTGTTCCCATTAACACAAAAATAATCATTAATTAAGCATGCAGTGAAGTTATGAAAACCATAGTTTGTGATTTCTGTTTTATAATCTGTTGATAAAGGAAATAACAGAGAAATGTGTTGGTATGAGCCCTATGTCCATTACAAAGGGTAAGCAGTATCCTATATCTGATTATTTATTTACTTGTCATCTTTCTAATTCTCATAGAGTATTCACAGACCCTATTTTCCAGATAATTGAACATAAGACCTGATGATATGTCAATAATTAAATCATATAAACATTAAAAGAAGATAATTATGGGTTTTATGAATATTTTATTTCAGTCTTGGGTATGGTGATGAAGTAGCTAATTTTTAATAATTTTTTGTAGTCTCTTGAACTTAAAGAATTGTGCGATCGGATTTACTTTATATGAGCAAACCCACAGTACATAGGATAATGGGTGGATATTCGACAAGGCAAAACAAAATTGGGTAAGCCGTGTAGACATTTATGATATTTGATTATATTATTATTGAGGTTAATTTACTTCTTTTTCAATTCAGTTGACCATTTTATTTACTTTATTTATGCTTAAATACCAGGAAATGATGAAACGTAAGCGAGATGAATATGTTGAGCTCTGAATACAGAAGACCGAACCTGAGATAGTCTTAGAGGTGTTGGGCCATGGGGGCTGGATATACTAAAGGGTATGGTTACGGTTCAAAGCCTCCAAGTAGACGGAGTTCATTGTACAATTCTTCTGCTGAATATGAATATGAGCTAAGAGAAACAACGGAAGAGTTGCAACTGTTTAGAGCTCAAGTGAAAGAACTACAAACTCAAGTAACTAGTTTGAAAGAGGACCTGGCTATACAAAATGAAAATCTAACTGCCAAACTCTCTGAGCAAAATGACATTCTCAATGCAAAACTCTCTGAGCAAAGTGCAGCTATGAACAAACTAATGACTTTTATGAGGGAGAAAGGGATTGACATATAATTAAAGTCAGCTTCTATTTTTTTTTATGAGTTTTTGGTTCTTGTTGTTTTTCTCTAACCTTTACTTTATTATTTTCATTTTTCTTTTAGTAGTACTACTCATATGTGTAGCTTTAAAGCTGGTTGTGTTAGAACAGGGCAGATATGGCGATTTATTTGTGTTCAACATGTGTAACAAATAAGGGAATGTGGTTCTCAAGTTTCTCACTCTCGAGATTAGATCTTGTAGATGTTATTTCGAAGTGCAATTAGGTCTTGTAGATGCTGCAATTGCTGATTTTTTGGAGCATTACAACTGCTGATTTGATTCAAACATAAATGTGGATATGTGTGTGATACAATTTATATTTTTAGCAAAGATATACGTGTATTGCGTGTATATAGATAGTGGTAGTACTGTACTTTGTATATTTCACTACCAAATTGTGCTAGTTATGGTGTGTTAAGTAAAGATTGATGCATTTTAGTTCGTTGATGTAATGATTAATAGAAGTTTGTTAGAGTATCAGCTTTTTCACCTAAAAGTATTAGTTCAGATACTATTAGGTATTAGTTCTGGAAGTATTCAAGTACTGATTCCCTTGTCATGACAAGGAAATCAGTTGGAAGCTAGTACTTGATACTTCCAGAACTGATACCTAATAGTATCTGAACAAATACTTTTAGGTGAAAAAGCTGATACTCTAACAAACTTTAAAAAAAATATGATTGTTAAACCTTTTGACTGATTTTTTGAAGATTAGCTTATAGTAGCTCATAGAATGCCAGGAAAAAATGCAATTTTTTAAGTAAGAAAGCTTGTGAAAAGCTCTCTATCTTTTTTGCTATACTATTAGTATTCTTTCACTGTTTGCCTGCTGTGGGAGCAGGTTCATATATTTAATTGACTTGAAGTGCAGAAAAAACTTCAATGTGCTGATATTTTTTGATGACAAATACTGATTAACAATCCAGAAGAAAGGAAAAAACTGTGCTTCACCAGAGTTAATTGAGAGTGTTTACTCCATGTTGGATAGAAACAATATATACATGCTTCTGGTTTGCAGAATACTGCATATATTGAAAACTTTAATTCTAGTACATTGAGTATGAAACCTGCTAATGGTGCTTCTAGACTGAATTTGGGACGGGATGGTTTTTGAACCCAACCATGCTACTTTTTTGACCCCTAATGCCTTGGATTTGAATGCTAAATCATTTATTCAATCTAAGATTTTGATTATGCCTTGGATTTTGATTATTTGACCCCTAATGCCTTGGATTTTGATTTTGGTAAGTGTATTTGTGCATTTAAAGTTTAAAATTATCGTTTTCTTGATACTTTACGCAGTTATACTTTCTTATAAATTCATCTGATATGATATTTTTTTATAGGTGATATCTAAGGAGGAGAAGATTTCAGATTCGTCATTTGAAGTGCATGAAAATCATTTTTGAAGACATATAAGACATTGTTTTTTTTGTTTATTATTTCATGTAGTTTTCATAACAAAGATTGTTGTTTGGTTTATATTGTTTGAAGGAGTTTTTTGTTAATGCAAATTATTTTTTATCTTTAATTAATTTAGTTTTTTGGTGTAATATTTATTATTTAGTATTATTACTGATTTAATATATATAAAAATTCAAATAAATTGATAATAAAAGTAATAATTTTACGATAAAATAAATGCGTCACAATATGTATCATTTTTATGACGAAATAATAGTCAAGGTATGTTAATTAATCATGACGATATATGTTGTTACTATATCAATTTCTTTAGTGACGATTATCATCATCGTCACGGAATAATATTTTTTAATGACAAAAAATATTTTGTCACCATTTGTACATCTATAACAACGACAAATATTTCGTCACTAAATTCCAATTTTTTGTGACGAAATTCAGTTATCATTATACCTATATATATAACCACGATCATTTTTTCGTCATTTTTTTGCAATTCTTTCATGACGAGAAAATGTCAAATATGACAAACAATATATTGTCACCAAATCTAAACTTCTACTGATGATTATTATTTTCGTCACTAAATAATACTTTATAGTGACAAAAATATTTCATCACAATTTCCACATCATTTTGCGACAATAAAAATTTTGTCACTAAATCATACTATTTAGTGACAAATTTTATCATCATTTTATATGTACACATATAATGACGATCAATATTTCGTCACCGAATAACAACTCTTTCTTCACGAATATAGAAAAATGCGTCGAAATATCCAAGCTAATTGTGATAAAATTAACGTCACTAAAGTAACCTTTTTTGTGACAATTATTTATATCGTCACGTAAAGTTGAACTTTAGTGACGAAACGTCATATTAAGCGATGAATTTTTTATGCCTAGAGTGACAATTTATGCATCACAATAGATGGAAGAATATAGGGACGATGACCTTTTTCGTCACCAAATGATGCCCTTTTCGCGACGAATTAATACACCGTCACATTTTTCATAATTCTACGCACTATAAATGACGATCTATGCCACAAAAAAATTCGTCACAAATTATCAATAGTGACGAAAAATGATGTTTCAGTGACGAATTTTTTCGTCGCAAATTCTCGAATTTCCTGTAGTGATCTCCCGTTTGTGGTATTATTCCTTCTCAAATTTGACCGTCGAGAGTCGCTTAGTGGTTGACACTTCATGCTTCCTCTTGGTGTACACCACCATCATCATCTTCCTGATATTCATCTCCTTCATGCTTCCTCTTGTTCTCGGGAGTTATTTCTTCACATTCCACCATTTGGTATCATCACAAATTGATGAAGGAGTAGTCCGCTAAAGTAAAATTTATAAATTAATATTCATAATTTTAGGAATAAATAATATATTTTTTTTAAATTTTACCAAAAGATTTAAAACAAATAATAAATTAATAATTATACTAAATACCTTGAATGAACGATTTTTCTTCTCTATTTTTCTGATAAAATTTTCATCGGTAGATAACTTCACAACGGTATATACGTCGTAATTGTTGTTCAAATTGAATTGCGAAATATGGAATCGAAATATGAATTTTCTGTCAACCAACTCTTTTAGTTATGATGGGAATTTATAACATAATCCTTTCTACATAGCGCCTTAATATAAATTATATATGTATCATTACCATCAATAGTGTTGGTGTCCATGGTTACACTTCTTTCACATATTATATGACTTCGTTCACGCACTCCTAATAATAAACATTCATAAATATATATCAGTTATAATTTAAACAAATGAGTTTTATACATTCATAAGAAATTAACAAAAATAATCATAGTATGATATAAATACATATCATACCATGTTCTAAAGAGCTTACATGATAGCGTCTATTCACAATTTAATAAATTTTATAATATATGATTATTTTATTATTATAAATCACAAATTAGTGAAATTCGTACTAAATTTAAAGGTTGAGATCATAATTGCAGAAAGAAGGATCATTTTCGAACACATATATCAAAAGTGTTTTTAAAAAATTCATGTTGGACCAATATTGCAGTTTATCCAAAAACTTCTCATAATAATATTTGTATTACATTATAGAATAATTTATGTAATATATAAGAAATAAGTATAAATACATTTGGATGTTCTCATGCGTTTATTTTGAATTTTTCCGTTCCTTGCCATTTTTATTGATCCAAACTCGTTTGCTTCCAAAATTGGATTAAATTTTTTTATCACATTATAGAAAGTATTAAATTTTATATAATTGACAATCAAATCAAATTACTATAATAAAATTATTTACAAAATTAAAAAAAAAATACTATTAAAAATTTATTATCCGGAGTTTCAACCGTTGGATCGAGCTGAAACTTTGTCAGCGCGTTTGGAACTTGTTAACATACATTCTGAATGGTAGAGATCGTATTTGGATCTTTTTATTGACGGGAATAGGCCGCGAATAGAAGGTCTATTTTTGGGCGATTCAACCTGTGATCGAGTAAAAGGGTCATTTCTCACAAACCAACCGTTGGATCGAGCTGTAATTTGGACAGCACGTTTAGGACTCATTGGGGTTGATTCTAGATGGTGGAGATTGGATTCCAAGGTTCCGAGCTTGGTGAACAGTGAACAGCAGTTGGTGTTGTTGGGTGAGATCTTTCTAATCTAATTATTGTTGTCAAGTATTGCACATTTGTGATAGAATATCTGTTGTGGCAGATTGTAATACTTGGACTTTTGCTCATAGTGAAGTTTTTGGTGGACTTCGGTCCCGTGGTTTTTACTCCTCACATTGAGGAGGTTTCCCACGTTAAAAATTGGTCGTGTTATTGTTGGTGATTGTTTCTCTTATTGTGCATTATATTCTTAATATTGTTTCCTACTAGATTTATACAAGAGAGGGATAATTGATCATTCTGTTGCGTATACGAAATAGTCTTTGTTTGATTATTCGTGTGTTTAGCCCAACGAAGTGGTATCAGAGCGGTTTTCTGCTCTGTGCCTTGTGGTGAATATGGAAACCAATACTACTAGAATGATGAATATCAATGGTTCAAATTATCATTTATGGAAAAGAAAGATGGAGGATCTTCTATACGTTAAAGATTTCTATCTACCTGTATTTGAAACCAACAAGCCTGATGGTAAAACAGATGGTGAATGCAGTGGGTGGAGAAACAAATGCACGGTCATTGTGGGAAAAGTTTGAGCAATTGTATGCTAGAAAAACTGGGAACAATAAGTTGTTTCTAATCAAGCAGTTGATGAATTTGAAATTCAAAGATGGCACTCCTACGACTGATCACTTGAATTCATATCAGGGTATCATTAATCAATTGTTAGGAATGAATATCAAGTTTGAAGATGAAGTACATGGCTTATGGCTTCTTGGTACATTGTCAGATTCGTGGGAGACTTTCAGGACATCTTTGTCTAATTCAGCACCCGATGGTACCATTACCATGGATTTAGTTAAGGCAGCATTTTGAATGAGGAAATGAGAAGAAAATCGCAGGGCTTTTTTCAGCAATCAGAGGTTTTGGTCACAGAGACGAGGGGGTTCATAAAAGTAGAGGTCCAAAAGACAAACAAAACGACAGGAGAAAATCCAACAGATATAACAAGATTGAGTCTTGGAACTGTGGCATTAAGGGACACATAGAGAAGCATTGCAGAAAACCCAAGCAAGATGACAAGAAAGATAAAGGGAAAGAAAAGAAGAATGAAGAAGCGAAAGATGATGACCGAGTGTCCGCTGCAACAAGTGATTTTCTTATCGTTTGTGACTATGAAGTTGTTAATCTTGCACATCGTGAGAGTAGTTTGGTGATTGACAGTGGTGCATCCATACATGCCACATCCAGAGAGACATGTTCACATCCTACATGTCAGGTGACTATGAAAATGTTAGGATGGGTGATGATGGCTTAGCTAAAGCCATTGGCGTTGGAGATGTATATTTGCAGACTAGTAATGGTGATGCACTAGTTTTGAAAAATGTGAAGCATGTGCCTGATCTTCGGTTGAACTTGATATCCGTTGGGAAACTTGATGATGAAGGTTTCTGCGGTTTGTTCTTTGATGGTCAGTGTAAGCTCACAAGAGGTTCTTTGGTTGTTGCTAGAGGCCAAAAGCATTCTTCATTGTACTTGTTGCAAGCAAAGCTACTTGATCGCTCTATAAATGCAGTTGAGAATGAGGGGATAATCGAGTTGTGGCATAGCAGACTCAGCCACATCAGTGAGAAGGGACTGAAGATTTTGGAGAAGGGAAATCTCATTCCAAAGTTGAAGAATGCATCTTTGAAGAAGTGTTGTCACTGTTTGGCAGGAAAACAAACCCGAGTTGCTTTCAAGACCTCAACTCCTTCTAGAGCGTCATGTATACTTGATTTAATTTATTCTGATGTTTATGGTCCTATAAAAACAAGAACTCTTGGTGGTGCTTTATATTTTGTGACTTTTATAGATGATCGCTCAAGAAAGACCTGGATCTACACATTGAAGACGAAAGATCAAGTGCTCGATGTGTTCAAGCAGTTTCATGCCTTAGTAGAGAGATGGCGGGAAGAAGCTGAAATGTATCAGATCGGATAATGGAGGGGAGTACATTGGTCCTTTTGATGAGTATTGCAAGCAGGATTGTCTACATCATTTTGGGGTGAGGCTCTTAGCATTATTGTACACGTCTTAAATCTTACTCCATGTGTTCCTTTAGACTTTGATGTTCCAGATAGAATTTGGTTTGGAAAAGATGTTTCCTATAACCATTTGCTGGTCTCTAGGTGTAAAGCATTTTTTCATATTCCCAAAGATGAAAGGTCTAAGCTGGACATGAAGACTCGACAGTGTGTGTTTCTTGGTTATTGCCAAGATGAGTTCGGTTATAGATTCTATGACCCGTGGTGGAAGAAGCTTGTCTTGGAAGTCGAGATCTTTGTGTTTGTTGAGGATCAAACCATAAGAGATATCGAGAAGGTGGATAAATCAGTTTCTACACCCAGTGGTGACTTGATTGATTTGGAAATAGTTCCTCATGGTGAAGGTTCAGTAGAAGCTGAAGAGGAGAATCAGGATCAGCCTGATTTCGGTAATGATGAAGGTCATTTACAAGACGGAGAAGATATCGATCAACCACCAAAACTTGAAGTTCCAGAACCAGAGGTTCAAGAACCACCTAGAAGAACCAACAGAGCTCATGTACCTTCTAGGTTGTATCCTCCTGATCAGTATGTGCTCTTGACCGATGGGGGAGAGCCTGAATACTATGGAGAAGCAGTTCAAGGTGCACACAAGAATGAGTGGTTGGATGCAATGCAAGATGAGATGAAGTCCTTGCATGAAAATGACACATTTGATCTGGTGAAACTACCAAAGGGGAAAAATGCTTTGAAGAACAAGTGGGTGTACAGGATAAAGCAAGATGAACACACCTCAAATCCACGATTCAAAGCTAGATTGGTTGTCAAAAGTTTGATAAAAAAAGAGGAGTGGATTTTGAAGAAATTTTCTCTCCGGTTGTTAAGATGTCTTCCATCTGTTTTGTGCTTGGTTTGGCAGCTGGCCTTGACTTGGAGGTTGAGCAGATGGATGTCAAAACCGCTTTTCTTCATGGTGAGCTAGATAAAGAAATGTACATGGTGCAACCTGAAGGTTTCAAGGTGAAGGGAAAAGAAGACCATATGTGCAAACTGAAGAAAAGTCTCTACAGTTTGAAATAAGCACCGAGATTGTGGTATGAGAAATTTGAGTCAGTTATGGGGAGCAAGGCTACCAGAAGACCATTTCTGATCATTGTGTGTTTGTTTAGAGGTTCTCGGATGATGATTTCATCATATTGTTGCTTTATGTTGATGATATATTACTTGTTGGCAAAAATGTTTCAAGAATTGACAGGTTGAAGAAACAGTTGAGCAAATCCTTTGCTATGAAGGATTTGGGGCCAACAAAGAAAATTCTTGATATCAACATCTCCCGAGATAGAGAAAATAAGAAGCTGCACTTATCACAAGAGAAATACATTGAGAAAGTGCCTGAGAGATTCAATATGAGCAACGCTAAAGTGGTTAGTTCTCCTCTTGCCACTCACTTTAAGCTTGGTGCTCATTATAGTCCTTCAACTGATGAAGAGAAGGAAGCAATGAGGAGAGTCCCATATGCTTCAGTTGTGGGGAGTTTGATGTATGCAATGGTGTGTATGAGGCAAGACATAGCTCATGCAGATGGTATTGTTAGTCGTTATTTGTCTAATCCGGGAAAGGAGCATTGGAATGCTGTGAAGTGGATAATGAGATATCTACGAGGTACATCTAGTTTGAGACTCACCTTTGGAGGTGGGAAGCCCGAGTTAGTTGGCTACACCGACTCAGATATGGCATCGGATGTGGACACCAGAAAGTCAATTTCAGCCTACTTGGTAACATTCTCAGGTGGCGTTGTGTCATGGCAATCAAGATTGCAAAAGTGTGTTGCACTCTCCACAACAGAATCAGAGTACATCGCTGCAACGGAAGCATGCAAAGAGGTGTTATGGTTCAAAAGGTTTATGGAGGAGATTGGACTGAAGCAAGAGAGGAATGTAGTATTTTATGATAGTCAAAGTGTTATCCGTCTTAGTAAGAATGCTGAGTTTCATTCAAGATCGAAGCATATTCATGTGAGATATCATTGGATGAGAGATGCAATCAATGATAAGTTGTTTGAGCTTGAAAAGATTCACACTAATGACAATGGTGCCAACATGATGAAGAAAGTATTGCCTAGAAAGAAGCTCGAGGTGTGTTGTGTGATAGCCGGAATGGCTAGTCTCTCCACATAATCGGAAAGGGGGAGATTTGTTGGGTTAGGTTTCCAAATATGTGGAGAAGCTCAATAGCCAACAAGCTTGTAAAGCCCAAGTAGACCCAATACTTTGTGTTATCTTGCCCTAGAAGACATTGGGGGAAGACAGAAGAGAAGTGTGAGACAAAAACACTATTCACGTTTTTGAGAGATTCCAAGACAAGAAATCTTGCAGAAGCAATATCCGGAGTTTCAACTGTTGGATCGAGCTGAAACTTTGTCAGTACGTTCGGAACTTGTCAAAATACATTCTGAACGGTGGAGATTGTAATTTGAGCTCTGTATTGATGGGAATAGGCCGCGAACAGAAGGTCTGTTTTTGGGCGATTCACTTCTGCGCAGTCGAGGTAAAAGAGTCGTTTCTCACAAACCAATTGTTGGATCGAGATGTAATTTGGACAGAACGTTTAGGACTCATTTGAGTTGTTTCTGGACGGTGAAGATTGGATTATGAGGTTTTGAGCATCGTGAACAGTGAACAACAGTTGGTGTTGTTGGATGAGATCTTTCTAATCTCATTGTTGTTGTTAAGTATTGATTGTCTTGGCACATTTGTGATAGAATATCTGTTGTTGCAGATTGTAATACTTGGACTTTTGCTTATAGTGAAGTTTTTGGTGGACTTCGGTCCCGTGGTTTTAACTCCTCACATTGAGGAGGTTTTCCACGTTAAAATTGCTCGTGTTATTGTGTGGTGATTTCTTTTCTTACTGTGCATTATATTCTTAGTATTGTTTCCTACTAGATTCACACAAGTGCGTATACAAATTAATCTTTGTTTGATTATTTGTGTGTTTATCCCAATAACCTAGTGGGTGAGAATTTGTGGGGAGACTCTCAAACCCTAGCTTCTCTAAAACTCTCTCTAAAAAATCTGAAATATGGAAAAAATTATATTCTGGAATATGTGGAATCTGGTCGAATTGGAGTTGTGCACTGCTGCCCTTTTTTAATACCTGTAAGAGTCGCCGAAACGAACTACGTTTTTCCTTTTTTTTTTAAAATTCCTAATAGTGCCGCTGACTTCTATTATATACTAGTATTTAGAACCGCGTGCTACGCGGTTTGAAATATATCATAGTACTACTATTGATTTATTTTTATTATCTGATATAATGGGTTTAGAAGTATTTTATACTATGTGTATATTCTTTCCTGTTAGAAATAAAAAATAATTTTGTTTACATTAAGCGTTATTTGTTATGTATATATTAATATTGTTTAAAACATCAAAATATGAAATATTAATTTCATGGTCAATCAAATATATATTATAAAATGGGAGAAAATTTTAATGCATAGTAATGAAGAACAATAAATAAAAATGTATTCTCAAACTAAATAGTAGAGAAGCCTATTCAAAAACTATAATAATAATAGTAATAACTTTCATGTTATTCTACTTGGTGTTTATCATATATCTCCCGTTTAAGGCATTATTCCTTCTCAAATTTGACCGTCAAGAGTCGCTTAGTGGTCGACACTTCATGCTTCCTCTTGGTGTACATCACATTCATCATCTTCCTGATATTCATCCCTTTCATGCTTTCTCTTGTTCTCGGGAGTTATTTCTTCACATTGTTGGGGTTATACTGAAAAGTATGCTTTTACTTTGTATAACCAAACTGAATTTTCTTATTTATTTACTAAAATAAATTATTAATCACTGTTGCATTTAAATATGAATGAATGTTATATATATTTATTGCAAAACCGTTCAATAAGTTAGTACGTATTACGTTGTAGTTAATTTGGTGATACCAGATCACAGAAGATCAAATTAACAGCTCCTCGTAATTAAGTACAAATTCACAACCTAGATGGAAATGAACAAACCATCATGAAAGGTTGATGTATAAGGCTCATATTGGATTGTCTTGACCAAGAGATTATACTAGTGAATTTAGATGCACTGAATAGGAGGGTAAATTCTTCGGTACTGAATATACAAGAATTAGACCTCAGTGGTGTGTTATTTCTTAATCTCTATCCCTTAAATAGGATCGTGTGAAATTAATAACTATTGATTTGACTTATGATAGGAAGAGAGTCATTGTGATTTGATACCTTATATCTTGGGCAATATTATTAATTAAGTGACGATTGCTGACATTTAATATGGAGAATCGTGTGCAAGTACGTCTTGCTTGATTTGTCCCCTTGGTGGGCTCAGAATCTTTATCATACCAAATCTTGCAAGTGGAAATTTATTTCCAGTATGGATAATAATGTTGAGCTGTCTAACCTTGGTAAGGATAATTTTCGAACACAAATATCAAAAGTGTTTTTAAAAATTCATGTTAGACCAATATTGCAGTTTATTCAAAAACTTCTCATAAAAATATCTGTATTACATTATAGAATAATTTATGTAATATATAAGAAATAAGTATAAATACCTTTGGATGTTCTCATGCGTATATTTTGAATTTTTCCGTTTCTTGCCATTTTTATTGATCCAAACTCGTTTGCTTCCAAAATTGGATTAAATTTTGTTATCACATTATAGCAAGTATTAAATTTTATATAATTGACAATCAAATCAAATTACTATAATAAAATTATTTATAAAATTTAAAAAATAAAATACTATTAAAAATTTATTATTTACTCAAAGTGTTCAGTAGTAGAATCCATAGAAGTACCTAAGTAAAGGATAATTTAAGTGATATACAAAAAAATTGTGTGTACATACCTTCGGATGTCCTTGTGCCTTTATTTTGAATTTTTTTTATTCCTTGTCATTTTTATATTTCCAGACTCATTTGCATCCAACATTGGAGTATAAAAAAATAGCAAGTATTAAATTTTATATAATTGATAACCAAATTAATGTTGGAATATAGAGGCACGTAAAACACGTAATCACATGCGCAGTGGAATTTAAAGTTCACCAACAACGAACAATTAATTGCATACAGATTACAATAATCATAACGAGAAATCTTACAGTAACTCGAGAGCAGATTTCTCTACTATGGTATCCAAGTAATCCCCAATCACGGATTTGCACGGATTTGCCAGCGTTGAATCCCGAGACGAATTTGCTAGGAAAATCCAAACTCTAGATTTTATGGAGAAAATATGAAGTGATCCCGTTTTTGAATCCCAATAGCTTGTATATATAGGGAGACTTAGATTATTTCCCAAGCTAGCTCAATTAGGGAAATAAAATCTCCAATCTTGAATTAAATTAATTTCTTTTAATTTAATTCCCTAAATATAAATCTCTACGGATTTAAATGCCTTATATGAAAATCTCTACGATTTATGTCCATATACATTAAATCCTATAATTATATTCCAAATATAATTATTGGGAATTCTTATTTAAATCCAATTTAATTAAATATTAATAATAATTAATTTCAAATTAATCTATTATTAATTACTTCTCCAAAAATTAAATATTAAATCTAATTTAACATTTAATCAACCAACTATAATCCGTAAAGGGGAACTACTTGTTGTGTGACCCATAGGCCCTCATATACCGAGCGATTAGTCAAACTAACGGTCTTAATTGAACCATAGTCAATAAATCAGACATTCTCAATATATGAGGTACATTGCGAGAAACATGCAACTACATGTAACTGAAACGTGGGCAATTGCGATTTCCTCCTTTCATTCACGAATACTTGATTAGTCGATGAAGTTTCTATTCAAATAACTTAACTAATTTATCTCAAATCACTAATTGATCATTAGCGTCACACTTAGTCACAAAGTCTAAGTTGACGTGCATTGGTCAATGACTTAGATCCAATTATGATGAGAAGAAGGTATTCTCTCTAAATTCACTTTGAGGAATGAATACTTTTCTTGGCTCAACTACCACGCACATGTACTTCGTGATGAACCCAATACAAGCCATATCTACCCATAGACGGGTGCAAGCGTCGGTCATGGTCAAAGTTCATCACTCCATACATGTCGTGCGTATTGACCTCAAGTCAAAGGAGTATCGCATCGCTCCCACTAACCGAGACACCCGTAGACACATATAGTGGAACTACGTTAAATGGTTTCTCGGATAGGTATACAATTACCCTCTAAGGTATTTGTGCATCCATCATGAGATACCTAGTATCTCGTAGTAAGTGAGATCTTACTACACTCTCTAAGAGTATGATGTAGATAGCACACCAATCTCCATTACATCATCAATATCTCATTCTTGATGATCCTTGATCGGGGGTATTTGAGAATCATGCTTAAGTCATCTGAGTTCTCACAACCTCAATGACAGCAATGACTCATGGGAACACTTGTACGAATAAATGCAAACAATCAAACATAATATTCAAACAAGTGTATTGTCATACATTAATATTAAATTAACTATAATATTAAATCAAACTGAATATCATCGAGTATTATGTCCTTATAATAGATTGTCTCTAGGACACTAACACTAACAATCTCCCACTTGGACTAGAGTCAATCACTTACATGTCTAACCCCTAGACCATCAAATGTCTACTCAGTGTTTTGTTGAAAAGATCTGTCAAATTAAATATGTGGGAATACATTTTAATTCTATTTCTCCTATAGTTATGATCACCCGGATCAAATGATAAGTTTAGGTACATGCTCGTTTATGCTTGTTGATCTCGGTTCCTTTTATTGCGCAATCGCACCAGCGTTGTCTCAATAAAACTTTATTAGACAACTGGCACTCGGAACTACCCCTAGTTCTCTTAAGAACTATAAAATTCAGACATTCTCCTTGAGGCTTCTGATACAGCAATGTACTCAACTTTGGTTGTTGAATCTGCGGTCCTTTTGCTTGGAACTATTCCAACTGACCGCCTCAGTATTGAGAGTTAAACGTAACCTAACTGTGATTTGTAATCATCACAGTCGGATTAGAAACTCGTGTCAGCATAACCAGTGGCTACTAGTTCTGACTGTACACTATAGACAAGGAAACATTCTTTAGTTCGTCTAAGATACTTCAGAATGGTCTTGACAGCAATCCAGTGAGACTCACCCTGATTCTGTTGTTGTCTATCAGTGATGTTGATAGCGTAGGCCACGTTTGGCCTAGTGCAAGTCATGGCGTACATGATTGAACCAATTGCATATGCATATTGGGACATCTTTCATGTGCTTGATATCAGCTTTAACAGAAGGACAATCCTTCTTTGACAGCTTTATCCCATGATTTGCCGATAGAGACCCTCTCTTAGAGTCCTCTATCGCAAAACACTTCAACACCTTGTCTACATAGGTGGACTGTGACAGCCTCAACATCCTCTTGGATCTATCCCTGTGGATCTTGATCCCTAAGATGTAGCAGGCTTCACAAAGATCCTTCATCATGAAGGTCTTCGACAACCAATCTTCAATGGACTGCATTAACGGGATATTGTTTCCCAAAATCGATATGTCATCACCATACACGATTATGAAAACAATATTCTTCCCGTTGCGTTTATGATAAATGCAAGGATCTTCCGAATTTCAGATGAAGTCAAAAGACTTGATAGCTTCATCAAATCGGATATTCCAACTCCTAGAAGCTTGCTTCAATCCATACATGGATCTCTTTAGCTTGCATACTAGATTAGAATTTGACTTAGATATAAAACCTTCTGATTGAGTCATAAACACTTCCTTATCAATGTTTCCATTGAGGAAAGCTGTTTTGACATCCATCTGTCAAATCTCATAATCATGGTGTGCTGCTATCGCAAGTAAAATTTGAATGGACTTGATCTTTGCAACTGGTGAGAAGGTCTCATCATAGTCAATGCCTTCACGTTGACTATAATCCTTCACCATCCTAGCTTTGTAGGTTTGTACTTTTCCATTTACAAATGGGTCTAACCCCTCTAGGCAACTTAACCAGGTCCCAGACTTGATTGGTGTACATCGAGCCCATCTCGGATTTCATGGCTTCATGCCACTTCCTGAATCAATAACTAATATTTCTTCAGAGTAAGTATTAGGATCGTCCTTATTCGGTATGTCCACATTAATGAGTTCCTCCAAGAGGTAATCGTATCTAATGGGCGGATTACGATTCCTGATTGACTTACGAGTTGTGGTTGTGAAGGCTGTACATTCTGATCGTGAAAATTTTGTGGTGCATCGATTTCATCAATGTCCGAAGAGTCCTCAAGAGCTACACAGTATCCAATACCAAGCATTTAGCGCTATTAGTGGACATGTTTATCTTAATAACAAACTTACATGTTCTACTGCTAGAAGTACCTTATTGCATTCCTTTTAACAAGTAGAACCTCACAGTCCTTCTTTCAGTGCCCTCTTCTACTTATAGTAGAGGCACACATCCTTGTCCACCCTCTCATTCCTTTGAACACCATCTTAGTGATAGTGAACTCAAAAGTCTTGAGCACGTTGTGAAGTTCAGGCATGGTTGCATCCGTCTTATTCATATTGTAGTTCACAATGAAGCTAAAATATGAATCTGGGATCGACTGGAGGATATCATAAATGAAAACGTCGGTCTTTTAGCTCAAAGCCTAAATTACCAAGTTTCTCAATTAGGCTTACCATCTTAAGCACATGAGTGAAACATTCCCTTCTTCAGCTAACCGGCACCTGAACAGATCTCTAATCATTTCACAAATCTCAGAACGAGATTCAAAATCAAAGAGATCCTTCCGATGCTTGAGCATCTCGAAAGGACCCATTTTTCTCATGTTGCCTTAAGTAATTCGGGAGTCATGCCGAGCAACATCACACATTGAGCCTAGGAAGCATCCTCTTGATGCTTCTTCTGAGCTACTACGACAAACGTGGCTGTCTCAGAGTACCAGCTTTAATGGTAACTGGGATATACGTGTCCAACACGTACACAATCTTTTCTTGCCTTAACACCAAACACATGTTTTGGTGCCAGTCCAGAAAATTTTGCCTAGCCAATTTTGTTTGTTTCAAAAACACATCTCAATAACAATTATACATTTCAACTAACCATGATAAATAAAATAAAACGGGAATTAAACACATAATTCCTATGATCAATATTCAGCAATCAAAATAAACATTGCCTTTCAAATTTATTTTGTCTCCATTATTTTCACATATTCAACGACCTCATCGGAAGAATACGAATTTATATCTAATATAAATCATAATAGACTAGGATCCACATTCCTACTATTATAATATCTGCTTGGGCTGATTGCTATGACAGCACCACTGGTAGGTCTCCAAACCAATTACAAAAATTTGCAACTCCTAGTTGATTGAACCTAGTTCAATCTGATACCCCTTGACTTTCGTTTCCCTGCTTGGGCTGGTGAAACAAAGTCAAGTTGATTTACAACCATCAAGCGGCGACACTACGTGTCCCTATGAAAGTCCCGTTAGATGTAGATCCGAGCAAAAGACTTGGGCCTTAAATACTCATTGGAACGAAATCTCCAATTTACTTTCAATTTCGATGGAAGGCATCGTTCAAATTAATGAAAATCATAGTTTAGTGAGGAACATTTTCAAAGGCGGGGTATTAATTGCTTAATCGAGATCCAATCATGTTAATCTACATCACATTTGAGCACTTATTGGGTGCCACCTACCCATACATGACATTAAACGGACTAAAACTTATATGGGTGCTGTCTACCCAAACAATTAATACGGTCTGACAAATATTGGGTGCCGCCTACCTAAGCAATTATAATGCGGACTATAAAAGCGTTAACGAATTAATTAAAATCAGTTAAACAGGTGGGATTTAATAATTTCTTCTAAACCGAATCTCAAAATCCAATTTAAATTCGATTTTAAATTATTAAAAGCTAATAATTAATCCAATTAATTATGATTAAAATCCAATTAATTTGTAATCAAAAGTCTAACTTTCAATTTTATTTTAAAATTAAACCTTTTAATCTTAAAATTCATTTTAATTATCTTATTTATAGGGGCTCAAATGCAATTTCAAAATTTGCATAGGAGAGCCTAGCCAAATCAAATTTGCTAGACGGTCCTCCATTCATCATCACCCAAATCCGACAGCATCCAATCTGTAATTTGGGACATCCGTTTATCCAAAAATCCAACAAACAATTCATCAATCACAGTTTTCAGAATTAATCCAATCAATTCATCAACATATTCGAGTCCAACAAAGTAAACAATTGGACTATTCGAGGGATTCTCAAAAGGGACAGAAACGAAGAACAGCAGCGGACACACATCGGCCCAAAATTGCAGCCAAGCGCTTGGTCGTCGCTGCCACAGAGATCATGAGACACCTCATTGTCATGTGAGCCGAGCGCATTCGGGTCAAACCCGTGCTTCGGTGCACGTGCGCGAAGCAGCCCATCGAAATGATTCAAAAGGAGGTGACGGTTGCGCCGCCGTGGGTCTAAGACAAAAATGCAAGGGATGCGCCACCACGAATCAAAGCGAAACGGTGATGCGTCTCCATGAATCGCATCGAGACTGGAGTGTATCACGGTGCAGCAAAGACTAACAGATGAGCGTCGGTGCCGAGTTCGCCTACGGCCATTAACCGCTTTGTCGCGGAGTCGCGCGACCATCACGAGTTGCAGCGCGAAGCTGCCGTCTAAAGCGATGTCGCGGCGGTCCATCGCTAGGAGAAGCGGCGCCGTGTTGAAGACGGAGGCAGAGCGGCCGATTGGGGTTCCAAACCCTAATCTGGCGAAGCTTCCCAAGGAAGGAGACGAAGAGCCCAAGGTGTTTCACAAACAATTAACATATGTAAACCCTAAAATAAAATAATCAAGGGGTGCGGTTGTTCCAAACAGTCGTGCCCTAGGTTTTAATAAAAAAAATTAATATAAAACCAATACACTATGCAATTAAATCAAGAGCCTGAGCTCTGATACCACTGTTGGAATATAGAGGCACGTAAAACACGTAATCACATACGCAGCGGAATTTAAAGTTCACCAACAACGATCAATTAATTGCATACAAATTACAATAATCATAACGAGAAATCTTACAGTAACTCGAGAGCAGATTTCTCTACTATGGTATTCACATAATCCCCAATCACGGATTTGCACGGATTTGCCAGCGTTGAATCCCGAGACGAATTTGCTAGGAAATCCAACCTCTAGATTTTATGGAGAAAATATGAAGTGATCCCGTTTGTGAATCCCAATAGCTAGTATATAAAGGGAGACTTAGCTTATTTCCCAAGCTAGCCCAATTAGGGAAATAAAATCCATAATCTTGAATTAGATTAATTCCTTTTTGTTGGGAGATGAATTTAATAAAGATTTTGATTAGATCCCAAAACCCCTGCGTATGACATGTTTCAGGATGATCTTGATAGTATATGATCAGGTTTCAAATTATCAGGACGATCTGCACCATGTATAGTCAACAGACATAGTTCAGGTTAAGAATAGGTTTCAATATTTTGTCTGAAGATCACAGAAGTATCCTGAAGACCAAACTATACTGAAGACCTAAACTATAATGAAGGATCAGAATATCCTGAAGACTTGAAGAACCTGAAGATCAGAAGAACCGGAAGATCAGAAGAATCTGAAGATCAGAAGATCCTGAAGACTCATATGTACTGAATCAACAGAACCTGAACAAGTCACTCCGAGTGTAAATAATGTTTGTTCATTATGAGTACATGTAAAAAGAATGTTATCGTTCGTGAACACTAAGAAAAGTATCAACTTCGATTATTGGTTGAGTAAAAAGAGTCATTTTTGTTGTCTCTGTTCAAAGGAAGATGTCGACCAATGAGGGCGACAAACAGTACTTTTTCGATTAATCGAAAAGCGACATGTGTCTGAAGAATGTCAACAGAGATATTTGTCTTGTTCACAGAAATTGGTGATTGGCAGCTTGTCTGAATATTTCCTAAAGCATGCAAGGGCTTGTTCAAACCCTAATGAAGTCGTTCACCATATACTCAAAGAAGAAACCCGAGATGCTATCTCTCCAACGGATAGTTTTTCAAAGGAAGACTTCTTGAAGAGTTGCCTATAAATACCAGAGGCCTTGAACACTTCAAGGTTTACGGGAAATCAAAGCAACTCACAGAGCTCATTCGTATTCAAGCATTCTTGTGAAGCACTCGAAACCCTTAGATTTTTCCAAGTGTTTCATCATTGAAGAGAGCTCATTTCTAATCCTAGATTCAAGATCTTATCCAAAGCTTAGTTTGAGATATCCAAGCCTTTTACTTGTGTTCTCATTGTAAAAGGATATCTCACCATAGTTGGAAACCAACCAAAACCCAAACCCTTTTATTAGGTAGTTTGTGTGTGTAGAAGTTGGAAGTGAGAGTTGTAAAGAGTAAGTAAATAATTTGTTGTTTGGTCCGAAAACTCTAGAGAAGAAGTTAGTAAGCTGATTGTTCAGTCTGAAAGCTTGTGTGTGTTGAGTTAGTAAGCTGTAGTAGTTCAGCCTGAAAGCTCGTAGTAGAAAGTTAGTAAGCTGCTGAGTTCAGTCTGAAAGCTTTAGGTAGTAGAAGTAGTGTGTTAAGGAATTTCTCTGAAGTCAGAGAGAGTGGACGTAGGAGTTTGAGTCTCTTAACCACTATAACTTGCTGTGTTATTTGCTTTCTGCTTTGCATTCGTACCGGTTACATATTTCACTAAAAGCATTTATGATATTCAGTTGGAATCAATCCACTGAACTTGCATTAACCTAATCACAGCCTTAACCACAGTTTTATTAAGGAAGGATTTTCAGCAAAGTAAAACGAGTATAAACTTAAGGCCTACACTTTCCGCACTCTAGATAAGCTAGTATAGATAGTTGTCAAACTGATAAACTCCCCTGAGTAGTCAGTAAGATTATTATCTACTCCCAGCTTATTTGGACTCTGTAGAAGAAACTCAGGATCAGTTGAGCTAATCTAAAGTCTCTGAAAGCCGCTTAGTGCTATTGTCTCAGTTGACTCTGACTCAGGGCAATTTGTGCTTCTCAGGACTGAAACTCAGGATAACCTGACTCACTGATTTCAGTAAAGTTTTAAAAGTTGAAAATTCAATATACACGTGTATTCCCCTCCCATACACGTGTGAGACTCGTTTACATCGGGACCAACAAGTGATATCAGAGCAGTGGCTCTAACTGACCACTTGCTTTGGTAGCCAATAGTCTTGTTTTCTTAGAGACTTTGGTGGTCTACTGAATAGATCTTACCGCTGATATCTTACAATGTCATTTCATCATGCCTTCTAAGAAACTACCTATGTTCTCAGTTGAGAACTATGATCTATGGAGATTGAGAATGCAGGCACACTTGTACTCAAAACATGAGAGAATGTGGAGAGTTGTGTCTCAAGGACCTTTTGAGTTTAAGGTTGTTAATCCTAGATCTCTCGATCTTTGAAAAAAGATGATCCAAGGGATGAATTTCCCAAAACTGATGATCAACTTACTCCTGAGGAAAGAAAATTGGCTAATTTGGTTTATATTGCTAAAGATACTCTATATAGCACTATTGATGATGGTGTTATGAGAATGATCTCTCATTGTGAAACTGCCAAAGACATTTGGGACACACTTGCCATAATGTGTCAAGGCACTCATCATATCAAAGAAAACAAACTATCTGTGGCTATTGCCAAATTTGATGGTTTTGAAATGGAAGATGGTGAATCTATTGAAAAACTTGAAGTCAGATTCACTAGCATTATGAATGATCTGAGTGCTCTTGGGAAAAAATATCTCAAAAGAGAAATTGCTCTGAAAATTCTTAGAGGACTGTCTAAGAAATGGGATATTCATATTGTTGTGATTGAGAACACCAAAGATATTGCTTCTATGCCATATCAACAAGTTTTCTCTGAGTTGAAAGCATATGAGTTTGTGATTGATAAGAAAATTAAGAAAACTGACAGCAAAGATGATACTTCATCTAACAAAAATGTGGCTTTCAAAGCACAAGGTAAAATTTGTAAAGAGCCTGAGACCTCATCTAACAAAATGCAGGATGAAAAAGATGAGACAATTGCCCTAATGGCAAGAAGGTTTGAGAAAATGAACCACGGATTTGGAAAGTATAAAAGGTATTATAAAAATACCAGATACAAGAACATGAACAACTCAGAAGCTGAAGAAAAGTCTACTGAGAATAAGAAAGACTACAAAGCTGAAGGATCTTCATCCAAAAAGAAGGACTACAAATCCAAAGAGGAAAATGATCAGGATGATAATACCAACAGATGCTACAACTGCAAAATGATAGGCCACTTCCAGTATGATTGTCCTGAGTTGAGTTCTAAAGAGAGAAAGGATCGGCAAGCCAAAAGAGACAAGAAGTATTCAAGCAAGAAGGCAATGGTTGCTGAAGAAGAACATTCTGAGGAAGGATCCAGTTCTTCAAAAAAGATGTTCTCAGACAGTGATAGTGATGATGTCTACCTTGTTGCTATTGAGGAGGTAAATTCTTCTATCTCTGTTGTTGCTCATACACAAGCACCTGAGTTATCAAGTTCATCTGTAACCAGTAATTTTGACCTGATGGGTTCTTTTGAAAATCTGATGAAGGACTATTCTGTGTTGTAAGAACTGTTCATAGAAACTCAAGAGCGGAATGAAGTGCTGACTGCTAAGAATCTAATGCTACTGAGATCACTTCTCAATTGATGGGAGTAACTGATGAACTTGATATTCTGAAAGTACAACTCTCAGAGAAAGAGAAGGTGGTAGAGGCCCTGAAAGGAAAGTTAGAGAAATCCACTGAAGAAAATCAGCTTATCAGAACTAAGTTTAATGACCTCTTTGAGAAACATGAAACTCTAAAGGAAAGTGAGGATAGTTTGCAGAGAAAGTTAGCTCTATTGAATTCTGCATCTAAAGCAATAGATGAAATTCAGAGTTATCAAAGACCTGCAACTATAAAAGCTGGATTAGGATATATTCCAGGGGGAACCTCACATGATCTTCTGAATCCTGCTTCTACAAGTGGCACCAAAACTGTCTTTGTTAAAACGGTGGTTCGTACTGATCTTCTTATTGAAGAACAACCCCGTGTTTAGGACAATGGTAAAAGACCTATAGGTTTAGAGAATCTGAGAGTTCAGGAAAGAAAGCCCAGACTTTAGGAGAAGGCTAGAAAACCTGTACAATCAGTAGGAAATCCTCAGGCCAAAACTTCAAAGCCTCAGGCTAAGAATACTAACCTGAAGAGATCTGCCCTGAACCATAAGAGGAATCCTCAGAAGAGAAACACTCAGCAGAGAAATTCTCAGAAGATGAGACCAAGTCCTCAGGATACTGAAAGACCACAATTTCAGTACAGGCGACCTAAACCCCACTTGCCTAAGGGTAAAGGTTTCCTGAACCCAAGTCAGCACAGACATAGATCAGCTGCACCAAAGCCAAAGCAATGGAACAAAAGGCCTGAACCCAAGAAGAATTCAAAGGCTCATGTTCATGCTAAGGCTGGCACTCATACACAGGATACTTCCAAGGCACCTAGGGTGGTGAATGTGTATGTAGATGTTTATGGAAGACAAATCAGCCACTCTAAAGTCATTATAGTTATTAGGCAGATTTGGGTTCCAAAAGGTACAGCTAACCTAGTAGGACCCTACACCAAATGGGTACCTAAGGTCTAATTTGTTTTGTAGGTAAAGGATAAGGGCACTAAGCTGAAAAAAGACAACATAGCCCTGATGAGTGGAACTGAAGTGTTTAGAGCTGGTTAGCCGAAACAAGTTGAGTTTAATAGCTGCAATCGAGGATTCACCGTCTAGAGATTTCAATTGGTTAAAATTCTTGGTAAGCTGCATACTTAGCCAAAATCAGAAGATTAAGTATGACAAAGGGATGTTCAATAAAGCCGAAAAGGTATTGTTTGCAACGAAGATAAGCTATCTTCTAGAAACCTTGCCAAGGATGAATATCTTTTTCTTGACCGATTCTACTTTCAATCGGAATAGATTCATGTTTTGAAGGCCTAAGTCGCAGAAGACGAGACAGGCGACTTCTCAGAGTACGAGTTCTACAGCTCAGGATGAGCCTGAAGAGCAGGCTATCCAGGAAGAGCCTGAACAACAGGCAAAGCAAGTTAAGGTTGAGAGCTCTGAATCAGATCAGGATAGGTTGACTATTGCTGATATCACCCGTACTAAAGGCAAAAAGGTGTCTGAGAAGGCCGCAGAGGAACCTGAGAAGAGGAGAAAGGCACTTGAGCTCCTGAAAGTGAAGAGGGAAACAGGTGAGAGGAAGAAGACTCAGGATGAGCAGAAGAGGAAGAAGAGGTTGAGGAAAATAAGTGAAGTGGCTGAAGGGGAGAAATCTCCACTTGATACACTTGTGAAAGCCGTCTCACAAGCTGCTGAGGCTGAAGCTGCAAATATTCCTGAAGAAGATGTGTTTACGGAGGTTCTCAGCACAAGTATTGGAGATGATCACATTACTAGAGAGATCTTCACAAGTTCTCAAAAACCTGTTGAAGAAAGCCAAAAACAGATCCCACTCACTCAACCCTCAGAGCCAAAAATTTCTATACCTTCAGAGGCTCATTCTACCTCTGAGGAAGAATCCCCATTTCCTGAACTTAGGAAATGTGAAGCAGAAGAAGGGAATAAAAGTTGAAAGCTGAGAGATTTGTGTTAGACAAATTCCTAATCCTTGCCAACTATCCTGACCTTCAGGATATATTTGTCAGGCTGAAAACTACCATGCTGATTGTAAATCAATCCTTTGCCATGATGTTAAGAATAGGAAACTTAAGGGGAGAAAATTTCTGGGTTGAGGAAGTGGCAAAGCTTGATGCGTTTTCAGGTCTTGGAAAGAGGAGACTAAGGATCAAAGCTGCTGAATTTGAGGAACTTGTCCTAAAGAAGGTTGCTGAGAGACAACCTGTTAATCAGCCTGAAGGACCTTCTGAGGCTCAGGACAAAGACCGAACTGATCAGGACCCTGCTGGGGGTAGTCAGAAATTTACTGAGGCTGGAGCATCTGCTCCGGGGGAACAAGCTCAGGATGTTCCTGAACTTTAGGTGACTCCGTTTGAAGAGACCCCTCAAGAGCCTACAACAAAACCCACTGAAGCTATTAAAGTTAGGCTTCAGACTCAAACAGAGGAAGAGATCCCTACCCCACAACCAACTATTGATCTCATACCCATCATTGAGAAATTAACCATGTATAAGCCAATGATTGATCAAATGGCAAAGCTTGAACCTCTGGTTGGTGAAGTATCAAAGTTTGTTGAGGCACAGGTTTCTCAGGGTGAATTCATCAGGACACATAGCACATCCATGGTTACACCTACTCGGGTAAATCTACTATCTACCTCAATCGATAGTAAATTTACTGCTCTCAGTACGAAATTTGATGATGTGGCTAAGGAGATGAAGGATGAGATAGAGAGACAGTTTGATCTGAAATCAAAATCTCTTGAGGATTTTCTGAAATCCAAGGCCGATGAGATGATCAGATCGACTGTGGATGAGATGATCAACTCTTTGATGGAAAAGATTAAAGCAACATATGGTGGTCTTGCTGAAGACACTAGCACAGGCCTGAATGTACTACAGAGGATTCAGGATGAGCATTTCCATGTAGCGGCAGAAGTAAGGTCAATTGGTAGAGAACAGCTTCATATGGACAGAATCTTATCTGAGCTGATTGCCAATTATGATGCCAAAAAGGTGGAAATTTATGACAAGCTTGCTCCCCTGCCACCTCTGGAAAAGCAATCAGAACAATTTCCTGCTGAAATCCACAGAAGGAAGAGGAAAGAGGCTGAAGTTCTGATTCACCCTGAGGCTGCCATGGAAGTAATTGAACAAAGGGCAAAGAGGCAGAGGACTTAGGAATCAAGTAAGCAAGGAGAAGATCATGCCATACTAAACCCTCAGAAGAAACCTACTGTTGCATTTGTGGAGAAGCCACTGAAGGCCAAGCAGTTGGCTAAGCCTGCAAGTAGGAAACCCACTCAGAGGAAATTAGTTGCTGAGTTCGATGAATATGTTGAAGAAGTTGCTCAGGAACTTGCTGAGAAGGATGAAGAGTCTGAAGTTGATGATCTCTTCAAGGAAGGATTTGGTGTGTACGATGTGTCCACCAAGAGACTGGACTGGAACTGGCACAACACAGTTAAGGCCTTAGAAGCTGAGAAGAAGAGGAAGGCTACAGTCTCAGTGTCGGGGTCAGAAATGACCAGGAAGGAAAGGGAGGAAGCAAAGAGAAAGCTTGGAGGCTTTCAGAGGATGATCCTAAGGAGGAGAGGCACGAAACAAAAGAAGAGGCAGTGACCCATATTGATAAATGGATGCCTATTGAGATGAATGATAGATGGGAAACGGCCAAGAGAGAGTTCGTATTCAACAATGATGTGTTGCTGAACTGGTCTGAGCCAAATGCTGACAGAGATGAAGCATTCATCGCCTACCTGCTTCAGAATTACACTGATATTTACTAGAAATGGTTTAATATATTCGACACCTTGGGCTATCAGCCAAAAGCTCCTGGACAGATCAAGTACCCTCCACCAAGATACAAGAACGGGATGGTCAATTATGATTTCATTCATGCTGATTTTGTGGAACAGGCAGAGTATCTGGGCCTGAATGGAAATGATGCTGAGACTCTTCGCAAGAGAGAAGAATTGAAGATCAGATACTATGACCAATTCAACCTAAAGCCACCAGCTGATGAAATTGAATCTGATGAAGACTGATGTATCTTGTTTCCTTCTGTTTATTTTGTTTCAGTAGAAACTTATGAAAACCATTGTAACTTGTAATCATGGTTTTTGAGCTTTAATGAAAAATCTACAAGTTTTCTAATGATCAAAAGATAATATTTCATTATCGTACTGATTGCTTGATGGTTTCCTTACTTGTTTTTCTTGCTTTATAAGTTGAAACCTGAGTAGATGTTAGGTTTATTTATGTTTGCAAGCTTGTAACAAGATGGTTTTGGCATCATCAAAAAGGGGGAAATTGTTGGGAGATGAATTTAATAAAGATTTTGATTAGATCCCAAAACCCCTGAGTATGACATGTTTCAGGATGATCTTGATAGTATAGAATCAAGTTTCAAATTATCAGGACGATCTGCACCATGTATAGTCAGCAGACATAGTTCAAGTTAAGAACAGGTTTCAATATTTTGTCTGAAGATCACAGAAGTATCCTGAAGACCAAACTATACTGAAGACCTAAACCATACTGAAGGATCAGTATATCCTGAAGACTTGAAGAAATTGAAGATCAGAAGAACCTGAAGATCAGAAGAATCTGAAGATCAGAAGATCCTGAAGACTCTTATGTACTGAATCAACAGAACCTGAACAAGTCACTCCGAGTGTAAATAATGTTTGTTCATTCTGAGTACATGCAAAAAGAATGTTATATGTTCGTGAAAACTAAGGAAAGTATCAACTCAGTATTGGTTGACTAAAAGAATCGTTTTTGTTATCTCTGTTCAAAGGAAGATGTCGACAAAAGAGGAGGCGACAACGGCGTACTTTCCTGACACTGAAAGCGACATGTCTCTGAAGAGTGTCAGCAGAGATATTTGTCTTGTTCACAGAAATTGGTGATTGGCTGGTTGTCTGAATATTTCCTAAAGCATGCAAGGGCTCGTTCAAACCCTAATGAAGTCGTTCACAATATACTCAAAGAAGAAACCCGAGATGCTATCTCTCCAACGGATAGTTTTTCAATGAAAGACTTCTTGAAGAGTTGCCTATAAATACCAGAGGCCTTGACCACTTCAAGGTTTACGGGAAATCAAAGCAACTCATAGAGATCATTCGTATTCAAGCGTTCTTGTGAAGCACTCGAAACCCTTAGATTTTCCCAAGTGTTTCATCATTGAAGAGAGCTCATTTACTAAGCCTAGATTCAAGATCTTATCCAAAGCTTAGTTCGAGATATCCTAGCCTTTTACCTGTGTTCTCATTGTAAAAGGATATCTCACCATAGTTGGAAACCAATGAAAACCCAAACCCTTTGATTAGGTAGTTTGTGTGTGTAGAAGTTGGAAGTGAGAGTTGTAAAGAGTAAGTAAGCTGTTGTGTTCAGTCTGAAAACTCTAGAGATGAAGTTAGTAAGCTGATTGTTCAGTCTGAAAGCTTGTGTGTGTTGAGTTAGTAAGCTGCAGTAGTTCAGCCTGAAAGCTCGTAGTAGAAAGTTAGTAAGCTGCTGAGTTCAGTCTGAAAGCTTGAGGTAGTAGAAGTAGTGTGTTAAGGAATTTCTCTGAAGTCAGAGAGAGTGGATGTAGGAGCTTGAGCCTCTAAACCACTATAACTTGCCTTTGCATTCGTACCGGTTGCATATTTCACTGGAAGCATTTCTGATATTCAGTTGGAATCAATCCACTGAACTTGCATTAACCTAATCACAGCCTTAACCACTGTTTTATTAAGGAAAGATTTTCAGCAAAGTAAAATGAGTATAAACTTAGGGCCTACACTTTCCGCACTCTAGATAAGCTAGTATAGATAGTTGTCAAACTGATAAACTCCCCTGAGTAGCCAGTAAGATTATTATCTACTCCCAGCTTATTTGGACTTTGTAGAAGAAACTCAGGATCAGTTGAGCTAATCTGAAGTCTCTGAAAGCCGCTCAGTGTTATTGTCTCAGTAGACTTTGACTCAGGGTAACTTGTGCTTCTCAGGACTGAAACTCAGGATAACCTGACTCACTGATTTCAGTAAAGTTTTAAAAGTTGAAAAATCACTATACACGTGTATTCCCCCCCCTCCCATACACGTGTGAGACTCATTTACACCAGGACCAACGCTTTTAATTTAATTCCCTAAATATAAATCTCTACGGATTTAAATGCCTTATATGAAAATCTCTACAATTTATTTCCATATACATTAAATCCTATAATTATATTCCATATATAATTATTGGGAATTCTTATTTAATTAAATCAAATTTAATTAAATATTAATAATAATTAATTCCAAATTAATCTATTATTAATTATTTCTCCATAAATTAAATATTAAATCCAATTTTACATTTAATCAACCAACTATAATCCGTAAATGGGAACTACTTGTTGTGTGACCCATAGGCCCTCATATACCGAGCGATTAGTCAAACTAACGGTCTTAATTGAACCCTAGTCAATAAATCAGACATTCTCAATATATGAGGTACGTTGCGAGAAACATGCAACTACCTGTAACTGAAACGTGGGCAATTGCGACTTCCTCCTTTCATTCACGAATACTCGATTAGTCTTGCACATGATGAAGTGTCTATTCAAATAACTTAATCAATTTATCTCAAATCACTAAATGATCATTAGTGTCACACTTAGTCACTGTTAGGAAATTTATTAAGTTTTGATAAAAGTTCCAAAACAGATGGAATAGGACCAGTCAGAATCTGTTAGCTGACTGACGTTTTATATTGAGAACTAGGCTGACCAGTTGAGAACCGTTGTATAGAGCAATTGATGTATAAATTAGATTAAAACACACATTGAGGGGGAACTCAATGTGTATAGCTCTTAGTCTTGAAGATCAGTTACAAAGATCACTTATGTAGATCAGAAGAGAAGAACTGAAGATCTGAAGATCTGAAGATAACAAGACTGAAGACAGATAAAGCACATCAGATGAAGTCAGCAAGTTGAGCTAAGATAACTACAACCAAAGACTTCAGATAGGGCAGATCAGTTCACCTGATCTGTTCAGTTCTAAGAAGTGTTCTGAAAGTTCATTACACTTTCAGAAAGGTCTATCAGACAACAAGCATAAAACCTATCAAGACCAGTTTAAATGGTACTTGCTAGCCTATGAGAGATCGACACGACTGTACGGAACTGATAGGACTCAGGGTTGGAGGCTCAATGTTCAACGGCTAGAAAGGATAAAGTTACATGCTTTCGGCCATACTGCCCCTGAGGAGAATCATATCAACCCTGCAAACCTACCTTAAATAGACCGAAATTCGAATTGCTCTCCAACGGCTAGTTCGATTTCGTGCCTATAAATAAGGGATCAAACCTTCATAGTAAGGTTACAGAAATTATCTACAAGCAAAAGCTCTCAAGATTTCCGCACGAAGAACACAATCACAAGAATTATTCTTAAGTGTTCATCCCTTAGTTCTTAGCAGAATACTTATCCTCTAGCTCTTGGCTACTTATAAGATAGGATAGTATTCCATTTGGAACAAAACAAATCTTATACCAAAACACTGTTAGGTTAAGTTTGTTATAGCAAGATTTCTATCTAGGGTTTCTAGATTAGATTTCTGGGATAGGTTGGGTGTGAACTCGTTAAATATCTGTTGGTTGTATTGTGTTGGACTAACACATTAAACTAAGTTCAGTTGGTTAAGTTGGTTCCCCTGCTGATAGGGAAGAGTGGACGTATGACAAGTTGTCCGAACCACTATACATTTGTGTGCCTTTAATCTTGCTTTACACATCTGCACACAACTTATTATTTGCATGCATATTCTGTACCTAAATCAGATTAGCATCAAGCTACTGATTTGATCAGTTTGACATTTTAGTCACCTGATCTGAAATGTTGGTCAGAATCTTCTTTGAGTAAAACTGGTTTTCTACACGGGTTAACTTATCTTCCGTCACCATCAGTTAAGTTGATAGACGCCGAACTGATCTGTCTACCAGATCAGTAAGTCGGATATCAGTCCAAACTGATTCACATCGAACTCTGATCAGACATACGTGCAAACACATCTGATCCACGAAAAAGTTTTGAAGTCTATTCACCCCTCCCCTCTAGACTTCAACCCTCACTGAAACCCATTCTGGACCTACAAGTGGTATCAGAGCAGTGGTTCTACCGACCACTGGCTTTGAATATCATTGGTTCTTGAGGAAGATCCTTTGTGGTCACTTGAACTGATCTTTGAAAACCTTTTTAAAACTCATTTTCTTAAAAACAAAATCACCAAGCATGGATAACACTTCAGGTATGCATCATAATCTACCCATGTTTTCTGTTGATGAGTATGCAGAATGGTCCATAGACATGAGAGACCATCTGGGAGTGATTAGCAACAGAATGGATGAGATTCTTGAGATAGGACCGATTATCATCTATCACTACAATCCAGCTGAAGTAGAAGAACGAGATCCTACTCAACCAGTTGGAGCAAGAATCAGAAAGAGCCCATCTCTGATGGATGCAGATGAGAGGAATCTGTCTAACCTGGATACTGTTGCCAGATATCTCATCATGAAAACCATGGATGCTACTACAAGAGAGAAAGTGAAGTATCTGAAGACAACTAAGGAAGTCTGGGATACACTTGCTGAAATCTGCACAGGAAATGAGAAGATCAAGGACAACAGACTGCAAGCTGAGCTGGTTGTATTTGAGAAACTCAAGATGCTACCAAATGAGACTTTTGATCAATTCGATGGGAGGATCACTCGTGGAGTCAATCGACTTTGAGATCTTGGGCGTATCATGACAAACAAGGATATAAATTATAAGATCCTCAGATCACTCACTAAGAAATGGGACACGAAGGTAACTGTAATTAAGGATTGCCAAGATATTGCTAACATGAAACCCAATGACTTAATTTTCAGTTTAAAAGCCCACGAGTTCGATCTGATCGAGAGAGGACAAAGTTCTGATGATGTCCCAGCTGAAGCTACTACCAATTCCAAATTTGTTGCATTCCAGGCAGTAAGTAGCAGTTCACGAATTATTGAACTAGTTGGAAACATCATAAGTCAAGCTTAACAGATTGCACTGCTGACAAGAAAGCTCGAAAGAACTAATGTTCAAATGGGTAAGTATAGAAAATTTTATGATGATTATCGCAGGAACAGGGGAAGAGATCGTCTCTCATCTGATAGATCGCAAGAAAGGTATCATTCATCTGACAATCGAGAAAACAGAAGAGAAGAAAGACAAGATGATCGTACTGATGAAAAGAAAGATGAACAAAGAGATGACCGGAAAGAAAGTAGACGAGATGATCGATCAGACAAGAAAGGTTCTGATTATCGATAAAAGGGGAAGTCACCTGACAGATATTACAGAAGACACGATTCTCCAGGAAGAGGAAGCTCCGGAGACTTTAGAGTGTGCTACAATTGTCAGAAACCAGGTCACTACAGTGATGACTGTCCTGACCTGACCCCCAAGGAAAGAGAGGAGAAAAGAAATAGAAGAGGACAGAGATACAAGGACAGGAAAGCTATGGTTGTAGATACATCTGGCATTGATGACTCCTACCTGCCCTCAGATGATTCTAGTTACTCATCTGTCAAAGACTTCTGTTTGATAACAACAACTGATGGTGTCGATGATCCTGAACCTTATCGATGACGACATCCGTCTCACGGCGAGAGAATCGGATCAAGAGGTACTTTCTAACTCTTACGTGCCTCTTTCTTCCACACCACATGTGCCGAAAGCACATATGCGAGAGAGGTCAACTTGCGTGTCTACAATGACCAATTGCTTGATGATATTTCCAATGCAATAGATACTTATACACGAGTGGAAGTTGAGAACGATAACTTCGAGAGCTGAGAACATCAGGCTTGTTAAAGAAATTGAGGCAAGTAGAGCAAATTTGAACTAAAATTAATTTGAAACTATTCGTAAGGTGACCACGTAATCGAGTCTCAAGGTCACTTTCTCGATCGATCGGGAAAGCTGGTTAAGGAGTTGGCTCTCAACCTACAACAAGCCAAATGAACTCAAATCTCTTCAAAGCTAAGTTTGATGAACTCTTAGGATGCATGAGAATCGAAAGTTCTTGAGGACGGTATCGTGAAGAAAATAGAGGTTTTCACAAAATCTTCTAAAATTGTTCAAGACTTGAATAACTATTTTCAGACGTCAACCGACAAGAAGGGAATTGGGTATGAAATCCCTTCTGGATCCTCAAAAGCCCAATCTGGTTCACTTCATAAAAGTGTAACCAAATGAGTTTCTAACCAAGATACACGAAATGTCAAATCTATATCTGGTAAGGGAAAAGGACCAGCTGATCAGGCAAGACAAGTGTCAGATCAGAAAGGGAACATAAATGAACCCCAATCGATCGAGACAACAGCCGAGGTATCATCAGATGAACCCAGTTCTTCTGAAGAAACCTCAGCCCAATCAGCAGAGTAAGTATCAGCCTGGACCATCTCGAAAGGGACAAATCTCAAATCTGAGACTTCGATCAGTTTGCCTAACAAGCAAGCTAAGAGTAAACTGCTAAGACCAATTATGCCAGAAAGATATGAATCTTTTAATGATAGCGATCGTGATTTTACGCTTATAATCGTAAAAACCTGTGGTCACGCTTTTGAGCCCCATCGATTAAAATAAGACAAGTCTCAATGAAAAAATCCCAAGTCTTTCGATTTATCCAATGCTCACACTCATAATCATCGAACCAGGATTGCATATGAAAAGACGTATGACTATGTAGATATTTATGAGAGATGATTGCTTCTTACATTTTCAACAGAGGTGCGATATGTTTGGATCCCGAAAAGGTACCTCTAACCCCCGGGACCCGATTCTCTTTGGGGTACCTAAAAGTCTGAATTGTTTGCGTAATCGCTTGGGATTTGGTAAATAAGGGTGGAGAACAGGAACTATCTGGTACATAGATAGTGGATGCTCAAGATATATGACTGGAAGCCAATTTCTCCTTAGCAGCTATGTTGAAAGACCAGGCCCAAGATTTCTCTTTGGTGACGATAACTTTGGTTTTACCAGAGGAGTCGGAACCTTAGTGAAAGATGACGTACAGATCACAGGAGTTTCATATGTTGATGGATTAAAGCAAAACCTGTTATCTGTCTCACAATTCTGCGACAATGGATTTAGTGTTGAGTTCTCAACAGAAAAATGCACAGTCAGAAATCGAGCTACTCACAGATCTTGCTGATTGGTTCAAGAAAATGAACGATATACACAGTAGATTGGAACAGTTGTCCAAGAAATGTATGCCTGATTGTTAAGAGTTCTAAGAGCTCCAGCTGGCTCTGGCACAAGAGGATGAGCCATCTGAACTTTAAGACTCTTAACAAGATAGCAAGGATGTCTTTGGTGGAAGGGCTCCCGAATGAAGTTTTCTCTAAGGATCAGACATGTTCAGCATGTCAGAAGGGAAAGCAAGTCAATGCTTCATTCAAAGGGATACCTTCTCCTCCATCCAGCAGAGTACTGCAACTGCTTCACATGGATTTATTTGGACCAGTTACACCTCTAAGTTTCAGTGGACGCAAATAGACTCTGGTGGTCGTGGATGATTATTCCAAGTTCACCTGGATTATATTCTTGTATAAGAAGAGTGAAACTACAACCAAACTACCTGAACTGCTCAAGAAAATTCAGAATGAGAAGGGTCTCAGCATAGTGAAAATCAGATCAAACAAAGGTACTGAATTCCTTAACCAGTTTATATCTAATTTTTGCTCTGAGTTTGGTACACAACATGAAACATCAGCTGCAAGAACACCATAACAGAATGGTGTAGCAGAAAGAAGAAACAGAACACTCAAAGAAGCGGCACGCACCATGTTAGCTGAGCATGCTACTCAAAGCCGTTTTAAGGTGGTTATCAACACAAAGATGCCACACGCAAAATGGATGTTTCTCGACTAAGATTCACTTTAAAACACCCTATGAACTGTGGAAGGGCAGAAAATCTCGTGTTTCTTACTTCCATGTTTTTGGGTGCAAGTGTTTCATACACAACAATGGGAAGAGTCAGATGAAAACTTTTGATGCCAAAGCAGATGAGGGCATATTCTTAGGATATTCCTCAACCAGCAAGGCATTTAGGGTCTTCAACAGACGAACCCTAGTTGTGGAAGAAACACCTCATGTGGCCTTTGATGAGACATCTTCTGATCAGGAGAAGTCTACCCGTAATCGAGACGGCACACGGATGCAAATCATTGCTCCAGATGCACGAAAATGGATCATTTAAGGCTCAAAGGAAAGGAACCAAAATATGTTACAAAGATATGTTCCTAACCTTGACCTTGATGATTCACAGTCGAACGACCCTCGTGCACGCATTAATTGTCGATTGAAGAAGTTCGGGTACCGAGATAAGAATAACCGAACCATCTGGTTCGGGGAACACGATGTTCCTAAGCAGACAAACTTCAAAGACATGATGAGTCCAACATCACCGAGACATGTCCATGTCAAGTGGATCCTACTCAAGTACCTCTCCGGTCTCTAGTGATGAATCTTTATCGAGTAAGAGGATGATGTTCTCCAACCGAGATGACAATCGTAATGTATGAAGGACCGGATAAGCCATCCATCCAAGTGATCGATCATCGGAGACCCATCGATAGAGTTAGAACTAGACATCATTGGTGAAAGTGCAATGTATTGTTGTTATCTCATCTTTTGAAGGAACCACTCACAGTTAAAGAAGCTCTTCAATATGAAAAATTTGGATTCTAGCCATGCAAGAAGAACTAGAAACGTTTGAAAGGAATCAAGTTTGGGAACTTATAGACAGATCAACTCACCAAGATGTGATTGGTACTAAGTGGGTATTCAAGAACAAGAAGGATGAGCACAATGTAATAACCAGAAATAAGGCAAGACTAGTTGCTAAGGGATATTCACAATCAGAAGGGATTGATTATGATGAAACCTTTGCACCAGTCGCTCGCTTGGAAGCCATTCGGTTGTTTCTGGCATATGCAGCACATAGGGGAATCATTGTGTATCAGATGGATGTAAAGAGTGCATTCTTAAACGGGGTGCTAGCCGAGGAAGTTTATGTTGAACAACCTCCTGGCTTTGAAATAAGCAACCAAGTGTACCGTTTAAGAAAAGCTCTTTATGGACTGAAACAGGCTCCTAGAGCTTGGTATGATACACTATTTCAGTTCTTGGTAGAAAATGGATTTACTAAGGGCTTGATTGATCGAACCTTGTTCAGAATAGAAGATGGAGAAGACATTCTCTTGGTTCAGATCTATGTGGACGACATTATATTTGGTTCTCCCAATCAGAAGCTATGTGAGAAATTCAGTAAGCTGATGCAAGGGAAATTTGAGATGTCCATGATGGGTCAGATGAGCTATTTTCTGGGTCTACAGGTCAAGCAAGCTCACACTGGGATCTTCATCTGTCAGGCAAAATATACAAGGAATTTGTTGGCTAAGTATGGAGTTCAGAATTGCAAGGAAGTCAGAATTCCAATGTTAATTGCATTTAATATGGATCCAGATGAAGGTGGTAAGAAGACTAATCAGAAAGAGTATAAGGCCTTGATTGGATCTTTACTATACATGACTGCAAGCAGACCAGATATAACATTTGCAGTAGGTGTATGTGCCAGATTTTAGGCAAATCCCAAACAAAGCCACCTATAAGCAGCTAAGCGGGTTCTTAAGTATCTGAAGGGTACTGTAAACTTAGGTTTATGGTATCCAGCAGATGATAATCTAGAGCTTAGTGGGTACTCTGATTCTGATTATGGAGGTTGCAGAATAGATAGAACATCAACCTCAGGTACGTGTCAGTTCTTGGGAAGTAAGCTGATCTCGTGGTTCTCTAAGAAGCAAACGTATGTTGCCACATCTACTACTGAAGCAGAATATATGGCTGCAGGTAGCTGTTGCTCCCAGCTGCTCTGGCTTTGTCAGCAGCTGAGGGATTACAACATAACTACTACCAATGTACCTATCTTCTGTGACAGTAATAGTTCAATTGCTATCACGCAGAACCCCGTTCTACATACAAGATGCAAGCACGTAGACATCAGACATCACTTCATAAGAGACCATGCAGAAAAGAAGAACATTCCCCTAGCTGAAGTCAGATTTAGAGAATTATGCAACGAGCTAGGTCTACTGGATTTAGGAGATGCAGCCCCAGAGTATTTTGGTGGTCTGATCTCAAACACCAGTTGGTTAAGAGACTGATCTGATAGAATCAGTTGAGTAAGGAAACTCAACTGATCAGAAAAGTCAGTTAGGCACCTTAGATTAATAGGCTAATAGATTAAGGGGGAAATATACAAACATCGCGTAATGAAATCAAGTCAACACATCAATGGAATTAAGAGAGAATTTCATTGATAAAGACCCGGAGGTCGAAACTTTTCATTACAATAGACCCGGAGGTCGAAAGAAAAGTCATAAGTCCTAAACCCTAAACCTTAAAACCGGTGAGCATTCGCGCTTTAAATGAACACGAATGTCATACATATGGTGCAAAATATAAAAGGCGACTTGACTTGATCAAGTTCGCATATACAATACTAAATCCATATTACATGTCAGAAATTGCTCAACGGTGTCAACCACGTCGTCTCGATCGGAACACAAGGTATAGACAACCACCTCCATGATAAAGGCGACAAATTCGCAATCAGGGTGGCGGTGAAGCTTAGCTATGGTCGTTTGGTCATCTTCCGATGAAGACGAGATCAAGGGAAGCTTAGGGATGGACTGGGAACCGAAGGACTTGCCGGAATAGAAGAAGCCTATTGTCGGAGGAGTTGCCGGAATCAAGGACTTGCCAGAATTTCTCATGTGCAAACTTGAGAATGAAAATTGATGAATGATTGTCTAAATCCAGTTCTATTTATAGAAAGAAAGAGGGGTGGAAATGCAATTTTTTTTGTAAATTTGGGACCCTTCTCAAAGAAATTGACGTCATAAAGTGACAGACCATCATTGCGGGCATGTAGGGAATCGAGGCGATTGTTCGACTCCTCGAGATTTAGGCTTCGGCGGGAGAACTTTCCAAGACCCGGATTGGATCAGATTGGTTCAACAGAAATCTGATCAGTTAAGTTGGACATTGTTGGGAAATGTTGGTAAGAGACAGGCAGAACTTCAGATCAACAGATCAGATACGCTTAAGAGATAGGCAGAACTTAAGATCAACAGATCAGACAAACTGAGAACCGGCATCATGTGGTATTGGCTGATTACAATATCAGTCAATCAGATACGCTTTTCTATCTCTTTCATCTGTTCTTATCTAGTTTACTGTACTCAAGTACATATGGCGCACGTCCTGCAAGGCATTAAATGCGGACGTGGGGAATATGTATTAAATGGTTTTTAATGAGTTGTTTAAATCCAAAAGCTGTCGGATTAAAATCCTTAACCACACGATCTATTTTTAAAACTCACCGTTTAATCTTGACCATTCATCTTGATTAATCAATTGATTTTCCGAATCGTTTCTCAAAAAACCACTTTCCCTCCAAGATGCCTATATATAGTAGGAACCTTTCTTCAAAACCTTTCTTCGGCCAATTTTTTTTTTTTCAAGGCACTATTGCAAAAATCCTTTTCACTCCGGCAAAGCAAGTTCTTCACACTCTTTAAAAATTTTACCAGAAAACTTCTTCAAATTTTCTTCACTGGTAAATAAATCTTTACTTATTGCATTTGCTTGTGTTTACTATGATCTACATCATATATGTTTGTGATTTTGTGTGTCTTTTGTAATATGCATAACATTTAACTCACAATTCACAATTTGTAGATGGCTACACATGGATTAGGTAAAATTATGTGTAACTATGCATCCCTCGCCAAGAAGATAGTTGAAGATAGATACGTCGTATTTGGAGTTACACAAGATCCTGAATCTCAGGAAGTGGAACAGATCTTAAGAGACAATCACCTCGATCAATTCTTCTCACGGTCCGGAAATCCGGTGATGCAGTACGAGGCTCTCGAATTTCTTCGGAATTTGGAAATCACTTCTCCAGGGGACGAATTCACATATATAGTGAACGGAGAAGAGATTAGGGTTACCAATGCTGACCTGATACGCATTTTTAACCTACCGAGAGGGAAAATTTCTCCAGCTCATTATCGGGAGGATGAGGACGACAAAATCAGATGGGAACTGTTCCGGGATGCTGGCAAGGGACAAACATCTGGTTTCACCAAACCAATGTTAAAAAGAAAGTACAGATTGCTCTTTGATGTTCTGTCAAAGACAATTCTTGAAATCTCCTTCAGTCCGGACGGACTGACGTCTGTGAAGCTGCATTGCCTAGCTACCATGGTTGATAGAGTGTCAAATATAAACTGGCATGGGGCACTCAAAGCTGTTCTGGTGCAAGAACATCAGAAATTTGGAGTAAATGCCAGAGGAAGTTTACCTTAGAAGCCCGAATAAGGGAACCTCAATAAAGTGGCGGTTATTAGAGGGACAAGCTACCAAAAAAAGAATGGGACAGAGAAGGCATCAAGAGCTACAAGGCTCTCTTGAATGATTCTGCCAAGATTTTCGGCCTTCCTGATTCTGATCCTCAGATCACCATCAAGAGGAGAAGAAAAGGTGTTGAGGAGGAAGGGACTGAGCTACCTGTTGTTCCGAGCAAGAAAAAGAAGACCAAGGCTGGCACATCTGGTGTCAGCAGACCGAAGAAACACAGGCGATCTCCAATGCATCTGTTCATAGAATCAGGAACAAAGGAGGAGGAAACTGATAGCGAGAAAAAGTCCTCCAAGAGCCGGACAGGCAGCAAGTCCACAGGCTCCCAAAAACAGGTCTTCATACCTGAGAGGCAAAAATCCTATACTGAAAGCTCTCCTGATCTGCCACAGGAAGGAGATTTTGGGGCTGACCTGACACGATCTCCTTCTCCCCAATCTTGGGCTCCTTCTCATACTTTCATGCATACAAGAGATCACAACCAGCTTGTACTTATGGAGGAAGAACAGAGAAGCAGAGAATCCGTCATGAACTAAATCAGCAGGAGGTTGAACAGGCAGTGACGGAGATCATGCAACAGATGCCGGAAGCTGCACCTGAAGGACTCCCATCACCAGCCAAGTTTATCTCCAGAGTGGACAGGTCTGTTTCTGGCCACATGATCAGACTGAGGATAGCACGCGAACTGGAACAAACATATCCAGAACTGTCCGATCATCAATTCATATTGGATGAAGTTGTGGAAAATCGCCCGAGAGATTTAAATTTGAAAAAACTTCACAGATCGGGATTCATGATCAGAGAAACTGTTGGGCGGAAATTTGATGAATTTGCTTGATTTCGATTTTAACATGTCGCTTAAGGCGCTGATAAAGCTCTGTTGTCTTATTATCTGAAGTTAAAGTAATGAAATTGATATATCGAAAGCTGTGTAGAATAGTTGAGCAGGCTGAGGAAGACAATGAACTGCAGATGGAGGAGGCAAATTCCGATGAAGGTGATGTTGGTGTTTCGACACGTGACCAACCACCGGAGGCGAGAGTGTCCGCAGCAACTGTTGGGACATCTCAAGGTCCAACAGGTCAGGCCATGCTGACAATTCCTGCGACACACATCACAGTTGATCAACTTAAAGAGATCAGGTCATACTTCAGGGATTTGTTGCAGCAAGAAGTTGAAGGTGTCCTGGCAAATTCCACCAGTTCAACAATTGCAAATCATCGCCAGGCATCTGAGAAAGTTATAGAGGAACAGAGATCAGATATGTCTTCCTGTGTCATTTGAGCTAAAAGAAAATTTTGCCAAGGAAATGAAGGTGATTCGAAAAAAAACTTCTCTAAGAGTGTGGAAGAGAATCGCCAAAGATTTCAAACACGGAAGTCTCTCTCGTTAGTGGGGCACCGGATAGAAATTTGAATGAAGAAAAAGTTTGATAAGCTAATTCTTACCTTTTCAACAGCCATAGAGTCTTCTAAATCTGAGCTGGTGAACAAAATCAGTGAACTATTTGTTCAAGCTCAAGGTCTATCTACTGCAGATCTCAACAAAATGATAGCCGTCAGTTTTGGATCCCTGACTTCCCATATCAAAGCTCTTTTTGATCAAACCAAAAAGGGGTAATAACAGGTTGAGAAACCAACTGACCTGATCAGAACAACCGAAGATCTTATTCAGACTATTGAGTCACATGATCAGAGGCTTCAAAGTCTAGATGAGATGGCAGTTGAAGTCCGTGCCAGGCTAGAAAGGGCCAAGATGAAGGGTAAAGGAACTTGACCGTCGCATTCTGTACTTCTACCTCCTCAAACGCTTTCTACTCAAAGAATCACGAGGAGTGCATCCACAGGTAAAGAAGTAGAAGCAGCATTTAATCGGGCCGCTAGACCGACTAAAAAGAAGAACTAGCCGAGGAGGCCCGAATAAAAGGAGGAAGAAAGAAGGAAAGAAAGGCTAGCTGAAGCCGAAGGGTTAAAAAGAAGATATTCTGCAAGGCTGAGAAAGGGTCAAATCGGCAAAGATTTTGTTGAACCATTGATCCCTGCTAGGGTAGAAGACATTATCAGAAATGATAGCAGAAAAGAAGCCAGATTGAAGACCTGGCGTGGAATCAGGGCAGAATGGTTGAAGGATGTCTTTGTGCTAGACATTGTGCCTTCAGAAGAGTCTCCAGATGAGGAATTCCTGAACTGGATGGAAAACAAACATCCTGACTTTCTGAAGGAGGTCCAGATAGATGCCGAGAGCATCAATGCTAAGATCACACATCCTCCATATGATGTGTTGGACTATCGAGAAAGCGGATGGATCCTTCGACAGATTGGCCTTTGAAAGATTCTATTATAACTCGATTGGCAAAAGCCGCCATCAATCGATCGAGCAAGTTCGCGATGTCAAATGGAAGTTGTACAGAATTTTCAATGTACCTCAGAACATGAGGGAGATGCCAGAAGGGTACACTCCGAAGGATTGAAGATCAGAAGACATTGGGATCAGTTTATGCTTTTGTTTTTCAAATGTACTATGTAATGCTTCATCTTAATGAAAAACAAAGTCCATTTCTGATCCTAAGACAATCTCTTTGTCTTACGATTATATGTTTCTTCTTGTTTTTATACATATCAACTGATGGTTGGTTTCTCATATGTTTTGGTTTTATCAAAAAGGGGGAAATTGTTGGGAAATTTATTAAGTTTTGATAAAAGTTCCAAAACAGATGGAATAGGACGGTCGAGAATCATTATTTAATCGACGCTTTTATATTGAGAACTAGGCTGACAAGTTGAGAACCGTTGTATAGAGCAACTGATGTATAAATTAGATTAGAACACACATTGAGGGGGAACTCAATGTGTATAGCTCTTAGTCTTGAAGATCAGTTATAAAGATCACTTATGTAGATCAGAAGAGAAGAACTGAAGATCTGAAGATAACAAGACTAAAGACAGATAAAGCACATCAGATGAAGTCAGTAAGTTGAGCTAAGACAACTTACAATCAAAGACTTCAGATAGGGCAGATCAGTTCACCTGATCTGTTCAGTTCTAAGAAGTGTTCTGAAAGTTCATTACACTTTCAGAAAGGTCGATCAAACAACAAGCATAAAACCTATCAAGACCAGTTTAAATGGTACTTGCTAGCCTATGAGAGATCGAATGGACTGTACGGAACTGATAGGACTCAGGGTTGGAGGCTCAATGTTCAACGCCTAGAAAGGACAAAGTTACATGCTTTCGGCCATACCGCCCCTGAAGAAAATCATATCAACCCTACAAACCTACCTTAAATAGACCGAAATTCAAATTGCTCTCCAATGGCTAGTTCGATTTCGTGCCTATAAATAAGGGATCAAACCTTCATAGTAAGGTTACGAAAATTATCTACAAGCAAAAGCTCTCAAGATTTCCGCACGAAGAACACAATCACAAGAATTATTCTTAAGTGTTCATCCCTTAGTTCTTAGCGAATACTTATCCCCCAGCTCTTGGCTACTTAGAAGATAGGATAGTATTCCAGTTGGAACAAAACAAATCTTATACCAAAACACTGTTAGGTTAAGTTTGTTATAACAAGATTTCTATCTAGGGTTTCTAGATTAGATTTATGGGATTGGTTGAGTGTGAACTCGTTAAATATATGTTGGTTGTATTGTGTTGGACTAACACATTAAACTAAGTCCGATTAGTTAAGTTGGTGCCCCCTGGCCGATAGGGAAGAGTGGACGTGGGACAAGTTGTCCTAACCACTATAAATTTGTGTGCCTTTAATCTTTTTTTTACACATCCGCACACAACTTGTTATTTGCATGCATATTTTGTACCTAAATTAGATTAGCATCAAGCTACTGATCTGATCATTTTGACATTTTAGTAACCTGATCTGAACTGTTGGTCAAAATCTTCTTTGAGTAAAACTGGTTTTCTACACGAGTTAACTTATCTTCCGCACCATCGCTTAAGCCGATAGATAGACGCCTAACCGATCCGCTTACCAGATCAAGAAGTCGGATATCGATCCCAAACCGATTCACATCACACTACGACGACATACGCAAACACATCCGATCCATTTAAAAAGTTTTGAAGTCTATTCACCTCTCCCCTAGACTTCAACCTCATCAAACCCATTCGGGACCTACAAATACAAAGTCTAAGTTGACGCCAGACGCCAAACGACTTAGATCCAATTATGATGAGAAGATTTATATTCTCTAAATCCACTTTGAGGAATGAATTCTTTTTTCGCTCAACTACCACGCACACGCACTTCGCGATGAACCTAATCCAAGCCATATCTATCCCATACGGACGAAGCGCTGGCCGGTCATAGTCAAAGTTCATCATTCCACACACGTCGCAGCATATCGACCTCAAGTCAATAAGAGTATCGCGATCGCTTCCCACTAACCGAGACACGTAGTGTAGACACATATAGTGGAACTACATCAAACAAGTTTCTGACGGGTATACCAATACCCTCTAACGATTTCATGCATCCATCATGAGATAACTAAGATCTAAGAAGTAAAGTGAGATCTTACTACACTCTAAGAAAGATGACGCAGATCACACACCAATCTCCATCAGATCATCAATATCCCATTCTTGATGATCCTTGATCTAATCTTATTTGAGAATCATGCTTAAGTCATCCGAGTTCTCACAACCTCAATGACAATAATGACTCATTAGGAACACTTGTATTTAATAAATGGAAACAATCAAACATAATATTCAAAACAAGTGTATTATACATACATTAATATTAAATGAACTATAATATTAAATCAAATGAATATCATCGAAAGATATGCCCTTATAATAGATTGTCTATAGGACACTAACAATTAAATTATTTATAATACAATTTTTTTAATCAAATAATATTAAAATTTATTAATTACTACCACGTTCAATAGTAGTATCCATAAAAGACCTTTGCTACTCAGAGAATTAATATCCGCTAAATATTTTCTATATCGGAAATTTAAGATAAATAAAAAAATAAATAACGAATTAATTAATTTAGCTTATAATAAGGTATATCTTTGTACAATATATTTTAATATAATTCTCGCAAAATCAAATACTATTCAGATTTATTAATGACAAAATATTATTGAATATTTGAACTTAGCTTTTTTTTAATATCATTTATTATGTATAAAATCTATCACTAGTATGCATAAAAATTTTGACTGTTATGCACAAAAATTATTACTGTTAAAAAATACGTTATATTTTTATATAGTGAATATTTTTATGCATAACAATGATAGTTTTTACATATAACATTAATTACGTAATGCTTAATATAAAAGTTAAAATAGTTAGATTAAGAACTTATATCAACTAACAATTTATTGATAATCTCCCACGTTTTTTCAAGAGGATTGATCTTTGGACCATTCTTGCATGCTTAGCACAATAATCTTCATGCATAAAAATTTAATTAAAAGAAATAAAAAGTATAAAAATTATTCAAATATACTAAGAGAAATGATGAAAAGATGAATTAAATAATCTTAATTGTATAATCATTATCATTATCATTACTATTTAAAAAAATGGTATGGGTGTGGGAAACATTTCTGGACCCATTTACCCCTGTCATCCTTTTCTTTTATCAATTACACCTTCATCTTTTATACTTCTAATTTGTTATGATTATTATTAAATATTAATTCTCTGGCTTTCCTTCTTCCTTCACGAATCGCGCCTTTCAATTTTCCACACAATCATCGAATCAACAACCCATCCCAACCGAACCCATGACCGGCTAAGATGGCGGAGAATTTATCGGCGATGGCGAGAAACCAGTGGGGATCATCCATGTCGCCTTTCAAAGGAGACTGAAAAGGATTCTCACCACGGCTTCCTCAACTTCACCGGCAACAATCGGTGAAAGCGTGGGTGAAGGACGAGATCGCGGCTGTCACCCCGCCAATTCGAATGAGTTTTTGTGGAGGGTTTTTGGTTTCGTTAATAATACTGCTGAATCTTCTAGGTAAGTAGATTTTTTCATCTTTTTTTACATATGTTCTACTAATATATTCACTCTGTGATATGTTCTACTAAGATATAAAGAAATTCTGAGTGTGTTATAACTATTGTGACTTTAGTTGAATTTTGGTATCTTTATATACATTTTATGATTCCTTGAACGTCATGTGCATCTAATTGCTTTTGATTTTCACATATATATATATATATATGCTATATGATGTTTAGTTCTTTCATAAGTATTTTGCAAATTCAATATAAGCATATACATGTTTTCTACTACTACCTGTTACTATTTACTAATTTGCAGGGGGACAGGTGTTGGGGGGTTGGGGTTGATTTCACTTAATTTTGATTCATTTTGTATACTTCTTTTGAACTTTTTGTAGGTGTTGGGTGCCTCGGATATGTGCAAATTGAAGCATTACTTGGTTGCGCAAGACATATAAATCCCAAAAATCAAGGGCTACGTCGTCACCTCCAATCATACTATCTCGGTACACCGTACACCTTCAATCCTAAATAAAAATTTAACTAGGTTTTCTCTTATTTAGTGTACCAATTTATATGTATAAACATGGTTAGGGTTTTTGATTGATGCAAACCAATGTGGGCATGATCAGTGATCATTTTGTATATTATGTTTGCATGTCATAGTTACTTAATTGGTGAATTGGTGAAGGGATGTTTTGTTGTTGTTGTGTCACTTTGGGATTGATTATGCAATAAAATCTGCTTATGCTACCTTCAATAGTTTTCCGTTGGTAGGAAATTAAAGTTGCATAGATTGGACAAGGAAGGTAACTAATGGAAAGATAGGGGAATTGGGACTGTGAAGCTACTCAAGCACAAGTCTTGTGTGCGGAACACTGCTGATTTTTCAGATTGAGAGGTAAAGGAAGAGACATTTTGCATTCTATTTGCCTTATAAAGAGTAAGTGAATCCTCTTTTTTTATCTCCAGCATGATTCTATTATTCCTCTAAATTTTTGAAGTAAGCAAGTTTTGCTAATATTCTAATATTTCATATGGTTTTATGACTTTATCTACTAGAAACTTACTTGCAAGGCAGGTGAATGAATTCTAAGACAGTAGTTTCTTATTTTTTTTACCAGTAATATCATGGTTACCATTTTGCCTCATCCAATCTTCGCTCTACACCATTTGAACTGTATAATGACAAAATTAATGTAATTATTCACTGAATTGGTAGTTCCTTTGTTAAATAATTCTCTGAATATTTATGAAGAAATACCGGTATTTAGATATGGGGTGCTAAGTTTATTGAGCAAATGAAAAGAAATATACAATTAATTACTGAGCTGTGGAGAGTGTATATTCTTAGGTTTGCCCAACATTAAAGGAAGAATGTTGAATATCATGGAAGACTTAATATTGGTATAGCATAAGGGGAGTGTTTTAAGACAAAAGACAAAATAGGTTTTAAGATTACTATTTAGACATCATATCATTCTTAAACATAAATACATTATGACATGTTCTTCCTAATGTATATTAACACCTTACAGCATAATTGAAACAAACATCACATACCTGATAAATAGACCTTAAGAAAGAATACTACTCCATCCTCCAAGATCTGTTAGAAACCACAAAATTCATTAAATATCACTAGTTTAAGCTCAAATTCTTGAAAGTACGTGATTTTTATTGCAACTTAAGGAAGCCATGTTATATCACTTATTAGGAAAACAAAATTTTCTGTTGTATTTATTCAAATTAATTATTATGAATTATATGATTATGGCTGGGAGTTACTTGTCTTTCATGTTATACTTCAGTTTTAAAGATCTCCTTTGGATTTTTGCATGTAATTATATTATCTTTTTATTATCTAATCCTTATAATGGAAATAATATACATTTGTTCTCATTATCAGCATTCTCTCATTTTCGTTCATGTAATCTTATCATCTTTTTATAATTCTTCATATTCTTTTTGTTCCTAATTTGTAGAGTGATTGCATCGGCCCTCATGGTACCAAAATAATAGTCTGCAATTTATGGCATACCGATGATGGAGAAATGGAGCTCTATTTTGAGTAAGATCATGAGGTTTGTTTATGCTGACGGCTAAATTCCTGTTTTGACAGGATTTACTCTGCATTGTTTTTCTTATTTAACCTCATTCAATCTTTTCGGTATCAGGATATTCTCTCAGCAGGGAAGGATAAAAGTACTACAAAATTTTCTTCTCAGATGGAAGCATTCGAACAACATCTCGCTAACCATCTTAAATATATTTCGTGTGAGTTTGCACCTAATCTTTAATTAAGGACTTGCCAAAACTTGCCTATCTTATTCCTGCAGGCATAATTATCTATCTTATACTTGCATCCAAAAAAGATATTCAGCATAAACCTGCTTGGAAATAATGCAGAGTGTCATAACATTGCAAATGATCTAAAATTTCCACAATTCATATTGTACAGGACTTTAATGCTGAGGTATGCTTTTGTTTCAACAAGTTTTATAATGTATATGAGCTAGATACACAAATTTTACGAATATTTCAAAATAGAGATGCATATGCTGAGTGCATAGATGTACATAAGTAGATTTATGCTGACTTTATCAAGTATGCAGGCACATACAATGATATATGTCTTGGAATCTAATTACTTATGATTTGTATAAACTTAATTTATTGCTACATACTGATTGTCTAGAAGCATTTATGAGCCAGTCTTTCTAATTACTTATGGTTTGTATAAACTTAATTTATTGCTACGTACTAATTGTCTGGAAGCATTTTTGAGTCAGTCTTTTTGCGTTATAACGTTTGTTTGGGGTTGTAGGAGGATCACGAAGATCCTGATTGAGAAATTATGAAATAGTAAAAAAAAGTTGAATTTGACTGCTATATATGATTTGTTGATGACAGTAGGGTAAGATTTAGAAAAACATAGAGAGAGAAAAAGTTGATGAGGTTATTATATTGTGAAAAAGAAAGGTTTGTGTTATTGAAAAAATGAAATATATGAGAGGTAATGTAATAGAACATATCAACATAGGTATTATAGGTTAGGATTATGGGTAGATTTTGAAATTATAAGAAAAATATTTAAGCCACACGTAAAAATTAAAAAAATTCTAGGAACCTACAAATTTATTTTAGACTATTTACAAATTAAAATTTTGAGCACCTTTGAAGCATGAATCTAGAACCCCAATCAATTTCGTAATTTGTCTTCAATGGTTTGCTCGACCACTTAACTTGATTTTGTTGTATACTTTCCTCAGGGCCAGGGACAATCTTAACCAGGCAAAAAAATTCTCGAGATTCTGGTCAAGGTATTGCTACTTATTATTATCTTTATATTTGATAGGGTGATGGAAGTTGTTATAACGTGGATACTTATCATTATCTTTACATTTCATAGAGTGATGAAAGCTTTTGTAATGATGATTACTACTCATTCCTTTATCTGGCTTTATTTGTGATTATTGTTAGATATGTTGTGGTTAAGAGTACATCCCTATTTTAAATTTATTTTGTATTTGTATGATCTTTTTCTCCCCTTTTGACTATATTAATTTCTTACTATTCTTTTCACCTTGTATGTTGCATATGGAATCTGAAAATGATTTCGTATGGGAATTGGAGGAACTTTTGTGTCCGTGAAAAAGTACACGAGACTGATGAAATATTTCTTCATTTTTGGGTGTCAATGTATAAGTACACGAGGAATTACCTGTTTATGTCACTATTGCTTAGTTATTATATCCAATCTTAATTGCAGATATCATCTAATGTTGATGCTTCAGAATTGGATATTATGCTCATAACAGTGGAATATGTTCACATAATTGGATGAACTAGAAGAGCTGGTAGGAAGGGAGTGGGCCGCACCTTCTGCTACAATTATATCATATATATATATATATAATTGACAAAAATTCTATGGAGTGGTTGGGTCCATGTATTGTCAACTCCAGACAAATGTGTTCTTGCAAAAACTGAAACTTTTAGATTTAATTTGTAGGCATTTAAATAACAGTCTTTTCTATGAACTAAAACTTACCAAAAAATTCTAATTAGTTAGATTGTTTTAATATAATCTCCTCCAACGTTCGCTCTTTATAAAAATATTTACAATCCAAATATTGATAAGGTTGCTTGTTTTGATTTGATTAAAATGTTTCACAAAATTTGCATCCGAATGAGGTAAAATGAGACCCTATATATTTATTTTGCAAAATTGGGAGTGTTGAAGCCTTTGTTTACTAAAATCTCAATTTATTTTTTCACATCTACTTTTACTAGCTATTTACATATAACGTGCAACTCACGTGATATATAATTAATTATAATAAAAATTACGTGTGTATACATTTCTAGCATATTTAAAAATTTTATTATATTATTTGTAAGATATTTTATTATTTAACTTTGCTTAAAAGTTTGTACTTGTATATAGCGGAGATTATGGCTGCTACCTTCATTCTCCCATTAATTGCAATGCTGATGTGCGTGGCATATGATAGTAAGTGGGCCTCCTTTTTGAAATGCCATGAAATAATGATAAATGGGCCAGCTGTTTGGGCTTGAGTTTTGGGCCTTCATTTCTTTTTTTGATTTAATCTCCCTCGAGCTCAATTCTTCTTCTCTTCGACTTTGAAAAATAATAGGCTCGTGTTTTGGTCTAAAAATCCTCATTTCACCTATAAAACAATAAAATACTACATTTCTCGACAATTAAGCACAATTAATCAATTTAGTATATATTAAAAAATGCATGAAATCCTATCAAATTAAGCTAATAAAGAACATGAATTTCGAGCAATTTTCACACTAATCAAACAACACTTTGAAAATTACGCACGCACACTTTCAGTTGGCACCAGAGCCATCTACTTGATACACTAAGTTAAAGGTCATGTGTTTTTTAAAGTTTATGTGGCGCAACCACATTAATATACATAAAACTTAATTCAACAAGATCATTTCGTTCAAATCTGAGATCTTTGCATTCTAATAAAAAAATTACTTCAATTTTTAATTTCAAAATTATTTATCCCACATCGGTTATATATTATTGCTAAATTTATCTTTATCATATATTAAGCATTGATTTATAATTGCATCAACTTTTCTTCCATCTCCTTAATTCGAAGAATTCTATATTTAAGAATCTTAATTGTAAAATTAAAAGAACCTTATTTTGGGATAATCTCAACAATGAGAGTTAAATATATTTAAAAAAATATTCTAATTCTAATTAATGAATAAAATAATTATATTATGAAAATTTAATTTTCATCTCCCACTGTCCACAATGAAAATAGAAAAGAGTTTCACAATCAGAATTAAGTATATTAAAAGGATTAAATTTATTCTAAATTGTACGTCATTATTTAAATAATTGATGAACTTATTAACTATTTATCTCACATCGGTTATATATCATAGCTAAAAGTTATTTTTTCATATAAAAAGGTGTTAGTCATTAATTTGTATCATAGGTAAAAAAGTTACCTTTATCATATATAAACGTGTTAGACGTTCATTTGTAACTACATAAACTTTCTTCCATCTCCTTATATTTAAGAAAACTATATACTTAGGAATCCAATTTTTTTATAATCTCAACAATGAGAATTGCATATATTAAAATAAATTAATTTATTCTAAAAAATATATATTATGAAAATTGTAAATATTCATTGAATTGTAAAAAAGTGCCAGCGAAAATTTTGATATTGAAGAATGTGAATTTATATTATTGGATATGGTCCTATTTAATCTCTTCATATAAATTTTGGCATATATTTAATAATTGATAGATGATTGATTTTGTAAACAATTTGTATTAAACAAAATAAATTATTATTTTTATTAATATTATTCCATAATTCTTCGCAATTTTATAAATTTAAAGTTATATCATAAATATTATTATATAATTATATATGTGTGTGTACATATAGACAGAAAGAATCACTATATATATATTAATGCATAAATAAGTAATTTTATCAACCAAATTTTAAAATGTTAAAGAATCTTTTAATTGAAACATATCATAAATTGATTTGTGTACATGGCATAAATATTATTTTATTTATTTATTAAATTTAATTTAATTTTAACCATAATTAAACTTTTTCTTTAATCTCGTGTAGTACGTGTTTTTAGTTTGACGTCTATGTTACATATATAAAACCAAATTTTAAAAATCTTAAATATGAACTTAGAGTTAGTCTCGTGGGAAAATTTTCACATACAAAAATATCTATTTTTGTAGGTTATGCTACACAATAAGGTTTGTGGATAAGTTGAGTAACATAAGTCCTTGTAGTCTAATGGTGTGCAACACCTTCTTCATGTTGCCAAAAGTATATTATTCCTTAAAATCGGACCCTGGTCACAGGAGTAGTTTAAAAGTAGACTCACCACTATAGTACATTGATTAATTAATAATTAATCATTTTTTTTCTAGATAATTACAGTGTACATATACTGCATATTGCTCTATAGTTGCGATTTACGAATGGTACATGCAAAATTGAAGCAGTATTACATGCAAAACATAAAAGTGTTACATGTAAAAATATGAAAGTATTGTATCCAGAACACAAAAAAAAAATAAAAAATCAGTATTAATATATATTAATAATCAACAATCAATTAATGCCTTCTACTTTGATTTCAAATAAGAACTTAAAAGTGTATTACAAACAAAACATAACAATATTAAAAACAAAACATAAACATTATTATATTAAAGTATATACTCCAGTATTACAAAAAAAAAAAATTATGATTTAAACATTTTTTTGAGCGCAATAATATTACAATTTAAACATAAAAAGCATTAAGGTAAATTATGAAGTATCTTTGGGATAATATTACATGCAAAATATATCATTGTTACAAGGGATAAATACTCAAAAGTACCATTTATCATCAACCCTTACTCATAGGTCCAATCACTTTTTTATCTAACTATAAGGTCCAAAATATTCCCAATGTACCTTTTCCCCATACATAATTAGTTTTTTTAACTTTTTATATTTTTCCTTCTCATCAAACGTTGCGAGAAATCCAAAACGCATCAAACCTCCATATCTTCTTCCAAGCTTCTCTCTCTGCACAAAAAAAAAGGTTTTGTTGGGAGATGAATTTAATAAAGAAGTTTTGATTAGATCCCAAAAACCTTGAGTATAACATGTTCAGGATAATCTTGATTGACTGAGTCTGGTTTCAGTATAGATTGTTCAGGAAGTTATCTGCACCATGTATAGTCAGGAGATATAGATCAAGTTAATAAATCGAACACTTTGAAGAAGACTCAAGATGTCACCGAAGACATCAAGACTCAAAGATATGTCATGAAGACATCAAGACTCGATGAAGTTGCTAAAGACATCAAGACTCGTTATGTCATCAAGACATCAAGACTCGAAGATATCGAAGACCGGTGAGTTCATCAAGACTCAAGAAGATATGAATACAAATATAACTCAAGAAGATACCGAATGTTTAGAGGCAATGTTTTGAATAATATCTATCTGAAGACTACAAAACTGAGAAAAACGCAAATATTCAGAAAAGTAGATATTGCCCAAAACATTCATATGCAGACAAAAGGAACTAAGTCTAAGTGTTGTTTAAGGTTATCTCATTCAGAGAGATTGACCAAAAAGAGCCGTTTTGTTTGTCTACATTTACTGAAGACAAGAACCAATCAGAGGAAGACAACATTGCATTTCATCGACCTTTGAAAGCGACAGGACATGAATCATGTCGGTAGTACTATGTTCGCATCGCAAAAAATTGGTGATTGGCTACATATTTGCATATTTCCTAAAAAACATGCAAGGGAGTATTCAAACCCTAAATATAGGCGTTCATCAAACACCATAAGAGGAAACTCATGAAGTTATCTCCTCCAACGGATAGTTTTTCAAGAGTGACCTTGGTGAAGTTTCCTATAAATACTAGTGACCCTTCACATTGAGAGGTTACGGGAAATTTCAAAGCAACTCAAGAGCTCATTCGTATTATTGCAAATTGAAGCACTCGAAAAACCTAGAATTTCCCAAGTGTTTCACATTGGAGAGAGCTCACTATTCTAAGCCTAGAGTGATAGATATATCCAAAGCTTAGAAGAGATATCCTAGCCTTTACATTCGTTCTTATTGTAAAGGATATCTCACCCTAGTTGGAAACCAACCCAAAACCCAAACCCTTTGTTAAGGTAGTTTGTGTGTGTTTTGTTGGTGAGTTGGAGTTTGTAAAGAGTTAAGTAGCTTTCTGGTGAGTTAGCTTAAAACTCTAGAGAAGAAGTTAGTAAGCTACTTGTGGTAGGCTGAACACTTGTGTGTGTTTGAGTTAGTAAGCTGCAGTGAGTCAGCCAGAAAACTCAAGGTAGAAAAGTGAGTAAGCTACAATGAGTTAGCCAGAAAGCTTTGGGAAGTGGTTAAGGAATTTCTCTGAAGATCAGAGAGATTGGCCGTAGGAGCTTGAGTCTCTGAACCACTATAATTCTTTGTGTTGTTTTTTCTTTTCATCTTTGAATAATTATCATGTTGCATGTTTTTCTTTGAAAGCATAGTTCATCGATATTGATTGGAACCAATCCAACTGAACTTGCATCAAATTGATCACAACCTTAATCACTGTTTTATTGAAGGGAAGATTTTCAGCAAAGCTAAGACGAGTATAAACTTAGGGCCAACCATTCCTCACACTTGGGTAGCTAGAACAGATAGTTACCAAACTAAACTAACTCTACTGAGGGTTCAGTAAGATAATTATCTGATCCAAGCGCCTCAGGATCTCTGATAAACTCAGGTTCATTTGGGCTAATCTGAAGCTTCAAAAAAATTTCAGGATCATCATTTTAGTAGACTTTGACTCAGGGCAATCCGTGCTTCTCAGGGCAAAATCATCAGGATAACCTGACCCATCTGACCTCAGTGAAAGAAAAGTTTTAAAAATCACTGAACACGTGTATTCCCCCTATACATGTGTGAGACTCGTTAGCACCGGTACCAACAAGTGGTATCAGAGCCAGGTTCATTTTGACCACTTGCTTTGGTAGCCATAGTCTATTTTGCTGAAAGACTTTGGTGGTCTACTGAATAGATCTCTTTGCTGATATCTTACAAGGCTTAGTCATCATACCTTCTAAGAAAATTCCTATATTCTCTGTTGAGAGATATGACCTATGGAGATTGAGAATGCAGGCTCATCTGTATTCAAAACATGAAAGAATGTGGAGAGTGGTTTCTGAAGGACCATTCAAATTTACTGTTGTGAATCCCAGAATCACTGATACTGAGAGGAATGATCCCAGAGATGAATTTCCAAAGTCTGATGATCAACTTACTCCTGATGAGAGAAAGTTAGTCAATTTGGACTACATTGCTAAAGATACTTTGTATAGCACTATTAATGATGGTGTTATGGGGATGATTTCTCACTGTGAAACTGCAACATAAATATGGGACACACTTGTTGTTATGTGTCAAGGCACAGATCATATTAAGGAAAACAAACTTTTTGTTGCTATTGGAAAGTTTGATAGCTTTGAAATGGAAGATAGTGAATCCATTGACAAACTTGAGGTTAGATTCACTAGCATCATGAATGATCTGAGTGCTCTTGGGAAAAGATACTTACAGAGAGAAGTGGCACTGAAAATTCTTAGAGGATTATCTAAGAAATGGGATATACATGCTGTGGTGATTGAAAACACCAAAAATATTGATTCCATGCCATATCAACAAGTTTTCTCTGAACTGAAAGCTTATGAGTTTGTGATTGATAAGAAAACTAAGAAATCTGATAGCAAAGATGATTCTCCATCTAGCAAGAATGTGGCTTTTAAAGCCAAAGAGAAATCCTCAGAAGTCTAGAGAGTTCCGAGAACTCACTTGCCAAAAATCGGGATGAAGCGGGGAGGATAAGCTAGTATTGATGGCAAGGAGGTTTGAAAGACTCAAATAGTAGATATGGGAAATATAAGAAATATTACAGAGGAATCACAGTACAAGAGAGACTCGTGGTCGAGGACGGATACTTCGAGAAAAGAAAGGACCGTAGAAAAGTTGAAGGATCCTCATCCAAGAAGAAGAACTCCAAAACCAAGGAGGAAAGTGATCGGGGATGATGATACCAACAGATGCTACAATTTGTCGAAGAAAGGTCACTTTCAATATAGTATCTGGTGAGTGTTAAAGAAACAAAGGAAAGACAAGCCAAGAGAGACGGGGAAGATCTCCAAAGAAGAAAGATATGATTGCGAGAAGAGGAAGAACATTCGAAGAAGGTTCCAGTTCCTCGAGATGAAATTTCTCGCATAAAGCGATGATGATGATACGCTCTTATGGGTGGAGGAGGTAAATTCTTCTATCTCTGTTGTTGCTCCTACACAAGCACATGAGTTCTCAAGTTCAACTAGAAAAATGAACTTTGACTGATGGATTCGTTTGAGAATCTTATGAAGGACTATTACAGGTTACAAGAACTACTCATTGAAACTCAAGAGCGAGAACAAGGAATCGATGGCGAGAATCAAGTGGAAAGACTCTAAAAATGCTTTGAGATCACTTCTCAATTGATGGGAACTACTGATGAACTGGATGTTCTGAAAGTACAACTCTCAGAAAAAGAGAAGGTGATAGAGATCCTGAATGGAAAATTAGAGAAATCCACTAAAGAGATTCAGCTTATCAGAACTGAGTTCAATGACCTCTTTGAGAAGCATGAAACTCTAAAGAAATGTGAGGATAGTGCGCAGAGAAAGTTAGCTCTATTGAATTATGCATCTAAAGTGATAGATGAAATTCAGAGTTATCAAAGACCTGCAATTATAAAAGCTGGATTGGGATACATTCCAGGGGGAACCTCACAAGGTATTTCAATGCCGCTTCTAGTAGCACCAAGACTGTCTTTGTTAAACCGGTGGCATCTAATCTTCATCTTCAAGAATCGCGCGAGTTTTAGACAAGGGTAAAGGACCTATGGTTTCAGAAAAACTGAAGGTTCAGGGAAGAAAGCCCAAACCTCAGGAAAAGGCTAGAAAACCTGAACACTCAGTAGGAAATTTTCAGGCCAGTACTTCAAAGCCTCAGGCTAAGAATACCAACCTAAAGAGATCTGCACTGAACCATCAGAGGACTTTTCAGAAGAGAAACACTCAGCAGAGATATTCTCAACTGAAAAGACCAAGTCCTCAGATTACTGAAAGACCCCAATTTCAGTACAGGCAACCTAAACCCACTTGCCTAAGGGTAAAGGTTTCCTGGACCCAAGTCAACAGAGACAGAGACCAGCTACACAAAAGCTAAGACACTTGAACAAATGGCCTGAACCCAAGAAGAACTCTAAGGCTCATGTTCATGCTAAGGCTGGCACTCATGCACAGGATACTGCCAAGGCTCCTAGGGTGGTGAATGTGTATGTAGATGTTTATGGGAGACAAATCAGTCACTCTAAAGTAATTAGAGTTGTTAGACAGATTTGGGTTCCAAAAGGTACAGCTAACCTGGTAGGACCCTACACCAAATGGGTACCTAAGAACTGATCTGTTTTTCAGGTGAAGGAAAAGGGCACTAAGTTGAATGAAAACAACATAGCACTGATGAGTGGAAATAAATTGGCTCCTGCTGTATGGTATCTGGACAGTGGATGTTCAAGACATATGACAGGATATAAGCAACTAATCACTGACTATGTTGAGCAAAAAGGCCCTCATATCACATTTGGAGACAATTCCAAAGGACAAACTGAAGGATATGGAACTCTTGAAGTTGACTCTGTTCATATCCATGGTGTTTCATATGTGTCTGGTCTAAAGCATAACTTGCTTTCTATTAGTCAATTCTGTGACAAAGGATTCAGTGTTGAGTTCTCAAAGAACTTATGTTATGTAAAAGACAATACTCCACAGAGAATTTTACTGACTGATACTAGAAAAGGAAATGTGTATCTTGCTGATTGGAGTTCAACTCCTAAAGATACATGTTTGGTTGCAAAAAGTTCCACTGATACCAGTTGGTTGTGGCACAAAAGAATGAATCACTTAAACTTCAAAACCCTGAACAAACTTGCACGATTAGCACTTGTAAGGGGGTTACCCAATGAAGTGTTCAGTAAAGATCATGTATGTGATGCTTGTCAGAAAGGAAAACAAATCAGAGCATCTTTCAAAAGCAAAGTAGATGTTTCTACTGATAGAATACTACAACTGTTACATATGGATCTCTTTGGTCCAGTAACACTTGTGAGCACTAATGGTAGAAAATACACACATGTGGTAGTTGATGACTACTCTAGATACACATGGGTCATATTATTTTCAAGAAGAAAGAGACTCGCACAAAAGCGCCTAAACTCTTGAAAAGGCTCAAGATCGAAAAGAATCGAGTGTGGTCAAAATCGGATCGGATAAAGGAACCGAGTTTATCAATCATATCATATCATATCGATTATTGTGCAAAGAAATGGAATAGCTCATGAAACATCACCGCAAGGACCCCACAATGAGAATGGTGTTCTTGAAAGAAGAAATAGGACTCGAAAGAAGTTCGCAAGGACAATGATTCTTTGGTTCGATATTCCTAAGAGATTTTTTGAAATTTGGGTTATTAACACTTTGCATGCTACTCTCGAAGCAGATCCATGTTGACCAAGAACCAAGGAAAAAACTCCATATGAAATTTGTGGAATGAAAGGAAGCCTCTTGTTTCTTTCTTTCGTGTGTTTGGTTGCAAGTGTTTTATACACAATAATGGTAAAGATCAATTGAAATTTTTTGATAGCAAAGCTGATGAAGGGATATTCTTAGGATATTCTCAGAAGTCAATAAAAGCCTTCGAGAGTTTACAATCTGTAGGACTCTTATTGTGGAAGAAACACCTCATGTTGTTTTTGATGAATCTACGTGTTCGGAAGAAGCAGGAACATGACTTCGAGAGAACCGATCAAGAGAATCACCAGACTTGCTTTGAAAAAGAATGATAAAACATCCTCGAACTCCGAAAAGAAGAAGTTCGGTCACTTTCTATGAATGGAGTGAATGGGACTCGAGACAAAGAAGTTCGGGGATGGAAAAACTTCGAGGATGGTGAGACTCGGGGATGGAAATTCTCCAATGAAGGAAAGCCAACACAATCAAGTCGACCAATCTAAACATACACCGATTCGGACTTAGGTATGTAATGTCGATGAAGATGTGGTCACGGTGAGGCAAACTCGAATCTATCAACCAATGGGGGAGCAAATGTCTCTAACAATAATTTCGAATGGAATTTCCCACGAGGAAGATGATTCTCTTTCTCCTTTTTCGTTGTTCCCTGAATTTAATGAACTACCCGAACCTAACATTTCGATGTTGAGGATACTCTTGAAGGGGAACATCCGGGAGAAAATGGTTGGATAGTCATCCTACAAGTCGGATTGTGGGTGATCTATCGGATGGTGTCAAAACAAGAAGGTTCAATGGAGAAAGTGCTTTTGTTCTCTTTGCTTCCTATCAAAAAAAAAAGAACCTATCGAGATTGAAGAAGCTCTACAAGATTCATTTTGGATTCTTCTTATGCAAGAAGATTTGAATCAGTTCTCAAGGAATGAAGTTTGGGAGCTAGTGGATAGAACTAAGAGGCACAATGTGATTGGAACTAAGTGGGTGTTCAAGAATAAGAGAGATGAAAACAACAACATTGTGAGAAACAAGGCAAGGCTAGTTGCACAAGGTTATTCCCAAGAAGAAGGCTTGGATTATGATGAAACCTTTGCACCTGTTGCAAGACTAGAAGCCATCAGATTGTTTCTTGCATATGCTGCCCACATGAAATTCACAGTCTATCAGATGGATGTGAAAAGTGCATTTTCCGAATGGTGTGCTTAAGGAAGAGGTTTATGTGGAACAACCTCCCGGTTTTGCATGAGAATGACCAAGTTTCTGTGTTCGGGGAAAGCCTTGTATGGTCTTAAGCAAGCACCCCGAGCATGGTATGATACCCTTTCTCAGTTTCTTAACCATGGTTTTATCAAAGAAACTGTTGATAGGACTCTGTTCAGGATAGAAGATGGGAAAGACATCTTACTTGTTCAGATTTATGTAGATGACATCATATTTGGATCTCCAAATCATCAGCTGTGTGAAAAATTTTCTACCCTGATGAAAGAAAAGTTTGAGATGTCAATGATGGGGGAGGTGAATTTCTTTCTTGGACTTCAGGTGAAACAAACTAAGGAAGGAATTTTCATCAATCAAGCAAAATACACGTAGATCCGATTGCAAAGTATGGTGTACTGAATTGCAATGCGATTAGATTTCTATGAATACTAACTACAAGATGGATCGATCACGAATGCAAATCAGTAAATCACACTGATTATAGAGGGATCATTGGATCACTGCTATATCTCACAGTAAATAGGCCTGATATAACATTTGATGTTTTGATATGTGCAAGATACCAAGCAAATCCTAAGGCTAGTCACATGGAGGCCGCCAAAAAGATTAAGAAATATCTTAAAGGCCTTTGTGAATAGAGGATTATGGTATCGGTGATGATAACCTTGAATTAACTTGGTTATTCAGATGTCGATTATGGAGGATGTAGAAATTGTGAAGTCTACCACAGGAACTTGTCAATTTCTTGGAAGTAAAAGCTGCTATCATGGTTTTCAAAAGAAACAAACCTCGAGAGCAACCAAGTACTACTAAAAATTCAATACATGGTTTTTGTAATTTGTTGTGCCTGATTCTTTGGCTGATAACAATTGAGGGATTATAAGATTATAGCCAATGAAGTACCTATATTTTGTGATAATAATAGTGCAATTGCTACTACACAAAATCCTGTATTGCACACCAGATGTAAGCATGTTGATATCGGACATCACTTCATCGAGAGATCATGTTGAGAAGAAAAGACATCGAATGGGAAAATTCATCTTGATAACAGAGAGTCGATATCTTGACTAAATGAACTATCAGTTGAATTAGGTATGTTGGATCCAGTGAATAAAAGCAAATCGAAAAAATTGAAGGTTTTTCAGATGCATGAAGTTTTCTCAGGTTTTTATTGAAAAACTCAGGATAAAATTGAAAGTACTGAACACCAAGTCTTGGGAAACTCAGTTATACCGAAGAACAGTACTCAGTATTATACTGATATTTTATCAAGGTCAAAACTCAATATGACTGATGGAGAAAATTAGTCTGAAGAAGTATTAACTCATGGAACACATTTATTGTCTAACTGAATCTCAGTAATCATTGCAATAAATGACAAAACACCTGAAGAAATATTTGGGCGGGACCTTTGAAATGCACGAGGAAAGTCAATCAAGAGAGCGAGAATTAAATGCACTGTTCATTAATCACCAATAGGGATAAATTAGCGGCTCAGTATTTGCAAAATCGTCCTTTCATATACCCGTTTTAGTCGGTTTTTAATCTCAACCGTCGATTTCTTCATCTACACGATTTTCCATAAATCAAACTCCTATATCAATTGGAAAAATTTCTTTAAAAGCCCGATTCCAAAAAGCCTTCATCTTCACAAAACACTCTGCTTCGAAACTCTCGATTGCCCAGAAATTTTCATCTATCTCAAAACCCTTCACTAGAAATTCTCCAAAAATGACACTTTCTGTATACGACAAACTTGCCATTTCCAATAAACCGTGGTACGAATATGTCGTTTCTCTCGAAAGCTCGTCCAATGCAACTCATGAGGAGGAGGCATTGCATATGATTCATTTGGAAAAGCTTACATGCCTGGTCGCGAATCAACCAGAGGCCGAATATGCGAAAGAGGTAATTGAGTTTATCTCTAATATGCAGTTAGATGATGAGAATTGCATAGAATCTCAGATTACAGTCTCGCATTTGGAGCATAGTTCGAAATATGTGGATTTTGTTAGGGAATTATATATTATTCTTAAGAATCTTAATGCCATATATGAGTTAAGTGATAGAGGTGAAGACCCTACGGTATACATGATGGGTAGGGAACAAGAATATTTGGATAAAATTACTGAGCATCCAGTAAAGTTTGAAGCTACTCTGAATAAGAGACATTTGAAGCCTAAATATCGAGTATTGTTGGATATTGTAAGCAAATGCATCATGAGTAGATCTGGTAGCTTTGAACAGATAAGCATGCCTAAGTTAAGGCTAATGGCGGCGATTGAAGATTCACCTTCCACGACATTCAACTGGTTGCACTACTTGATCAAGGTGATGAGTGATCAAGCCAAACAAATTCAGAAGGTGAATGGCTCTGTACTTGTCAAAGGAAAGATTCTACATGCAACCAAGATTGCATTTATCTTAGAAATGTGCAGAGAAGAGGAGGACATCTTTGCCAATTCCACTTCCTTTCCAAAGTCAAAAATCCTGTTCAAACCAACAAAAAGACTTTGAGAGGAAAGAAAAGAAAACTCGAGTCTCGGGGAGAGGAGATTTTTGAAGAAAAGCCGAAGAAGGACAAGAAGGGGGAAAGCCCTGATGCAATTTAAAAGAGAGAAAGGAGAGAAACTGAAAAAAAAGCATGGTGAAACTAAACGCATAGGGCTTCAATCTATTGGCCGAGAGAGGATTGACATCGAAGAAACTCAACTCAAGGCCAAAGAGTTGAAATCTGAGGTTGTTGCTCGTGTTGTGACAAATGTGCAAGAGCAAGAAACCGAGGAACAGGTTTTTCCGAGGTACTCAAACTTGTCTCGAGCTCAGATAAATTTTCTCAGAAATCTTCAAGGGACCTCGATTCTCTCGAAAGAGAGACTGCTCGGGGAGATCGGTCGAACCTCGTGAATTCTTGAACTTGGATGCGCTTCTAAATGAACCATTTCTTGATCCATCGCCAAAGAACTTGTACAATTCGATCCCATCGCCCCCCGAGAGCCCAAAGTTGAAGAAGGAGAAAGAAACCGAATGGGAGAAAGGGGGAACGGGTTCATCCGGACAGATACCCCGAAGCTTAATGCATATCCTGACCTTCAGGATCTCTTCTTCAGAGTCAGAATTACGGTCTACATCCTGAATCAGACTCCTCCGGAGATGCTGAATATAGCCTCCTTCAGAGGAGAAGATTGGTGGAATGTTGAGGCTGGCTTGTTTTGTGAGAGTTCTCTGGTTCAGGAAGACCAAGCTTCGAGAATGAAAAATTCTTGACTTTGATGAGCTAGTAAAGAGAAAGGTATACGAGAAAAAGGAAAGTTGATGTTGATGCCTCCAGTTCTATGAATCCAGAAGGAGATGAGGATCAAGATAAAGAGGGTGACAAACAAGATGATCTTTGAAAAAACAATGGGGGGAGAAGAAGATTGAATCGAGAAGAAAAAGAGACCGAAAGTCGATGGAGAAGGACATCTTTGCCTGAAAACCGATATCACACATCCTCAGACTGAAGTTAGAACTCTTCATGTATCTTTTGGCACTATTATACATTATGACAAAGCTACTGAAGTTCCTATCTTTAAATCTGTTATGTATGAGATCTGATCGAGGCTCGATTGGAGCAACGGCTCGATTGGAGGCGATTGTTTTGCCTCCAGAAATAGATTTCAATCTTATCCTGGATAAATTGGAGAAGGTGGTGCCAATGGTGGAGAAAGTGACTCAAATTGAAGAGACTTTGGCAAGACAATCTCAAAAGAAGGAAAATCTGAGTTCATCTTCAGACATGGTGCAACTACAAACAACTCTTGCAGATAAAATGACTACTTTGGAAGGAAAGATTGATGTAGTCAAAACTGAGCTCAATGCAGAGATGAAGCAGATGTATCAAGAAAGAACTGCCTATCTTGAAGCCAAATTTGGTTGAGAAGAATGATCGATGATCAAAACAGTATTGAGGAAATGGGTTCTATGCTCATGACCAAGATGCCAGAGATGATGCATGATGTCTTCTCAAATCGAACAAGACCTCTTTCGGATGAGTTCTCAATGGCTAAGAATTACATGAGAAGGCTAGAGGATGAGCATGATCGGCAAGGTGGGAAGGCGAAGTATAAGCAAAGAGCAATACCATATGGATACTGCACTGACTCAACTACTCCCAAGGTATGGTGCCAAAAAGGGGAAAAGGCCTGGTGGCAAATTAAGTGAGTTGTTGGCACAAACCTTGGAGAGAAAGGCTCATAAAGAAGCTGAAAGAAAGAAAATTGCTGATGCCTTAAGAGAAATTGAAGCTACTGAGAAACTAAAATTCAAAGAAGCTGAGAAACCTACCTTCACTCAGACAAATGATTAGATCACTCAGGAAGTAATTTCTGAGAAACTGAGTGATAGAAGGATGATTGAGACAAGCAAAGCCGGTGAAGATCAAGTCAGACCTGAAAAGAGAAAGGCTGTGGCATTTGTGGAACAAGAAAGGAAGAAAAGAGCTAAAGATTCTAAGCCTACTCAGAGGAAATTGATAATGGATTTTGAAGAATCCGAGGAAGAAGCTGAAAAAGAAGAAACTGAAATTCAGAAAGAAGTCTTCAATACCAAGAAAACTTTGAAAACCCTTCAAATCGAAAAAGAGAAGAAGATTGTTGCTTCTGTGTCAGGTGTTCCTTTGGTCAGGAAAAAGAAAGAAGAAGAGCAGAAAAAAAGAAGTGGTTTTAAAAAGTTTTTGAGCAAAAGGACGGGTACAGAAAAAACTCAGAAATGGCCGCACATTGACAAATGGATGCCTATCCAGTTCAATGATGAATGAGAAGAGATCAATAGAACCTTCTGGTTCTATTATGAGATTCTGAGAGAATGGAGGGGGAGCAGCTCGGATATGAATGAAGCCTTCATTGAGTACTTACTGACATTCTATCCTAAGTACCTGCAGAGTTGGATCAACTTGGCAGATGAAGGAAATACTCAGATAGTAGCCCCTGGCCCATACACTTACCCAACTCCTAGATTTGAGAATGGCTATGTGAATGAAACATCCATTTCTCAGGAGATAGCTCAGTATGCCATTCAGCTAGGCCTAACAGGAAACAACCCTGATATCATCAAAGCAAGGGATGAACTGAAGAAGAGATACTATGGGATGTTCAACCTGGAAGTGCCAGAGGATGAAGTGGAAGAAGACTGAAGACTTTGTACTTCTGCATTTTGTTTTTGATTTTCATTGTAATCTGTAACTCTTATCCTCTTCAATGAAAATTTTATCTTTATGCTCAAAGATAATATCTCATTATCTTTTTACATGTTTTATGTTTGATATGCCTTATGTTTTGAAATTGTTGGGAGAATTACCATGTTGGATTGTAATAGATAAACTAAAACTTGAGTATAGGTTAGGTTTTCTTAAATTTAACAAGATGGTTTTGGTATCATCAAAAAGGGGGAAATTGTTGGGAGATGAATTTAATAAAGAAGTTTTGATTAGATCCCAAAAACCCTGAGTATGACATGTTTAGGATAATCTTTATAGATTGAGTCAGGTTTCAATATAGATTGTTCAGGAAGTTATCTGCACCATGTATAGTCAGCAGATATAGATCAGGTTAGATTTTGAAGACACTGAAGACTCAGTAAGAAACTAAAGACACTGAAGACTCAATATGTCACTGAAGACACTAAAGACTCAGTATGTCACTGAAGACACTGAAGACTCAGAAGATATTGAAGACCCAGTAGTTACTGAAGACTCAGTAAGATACTGAATACTCAATATAACCTGAATGTTCAGAGGCACTGAATAATATCAATCTGAAGACTACAAAACTGAGAAAAACGCAAATATTCAGAAAAGTAGATATTGCCCAAAACATTCATATGCAGACAAAATTAACTAAGTCTAAGTGTTGTTTAAGGTTATCTCATTCAAAGAGATTGACCAAAAAGAGCCGTTTTGTTTGTCTACATTTACTGAAGACAAGAACCAATCAGAGGAAGACAACACTGTACTTTACTAACACTGAAAGCGACAGGACACTGAATCATGTCAGTAGTACTATGTTCCAGACTGCAAAAATTGGTGATTGGCTACATGACTGCATATTTCCTAAAACATGCAAGGGAGTATTCAAACCCTAAATATAGCCGTTCATCAAACACCATAAGAGGAAACTCATGAAGTTATCTCCTCCAACGGATAGTTTTTCAAGAGTGACCTTGGTGAAGTTGCCTATAAATACAAGTGACCCTTTACATTGAGAGGTTACGGGAAATTTCAAAACAACTCAAGAGCTCATTCGTATTATTGCAAATTGAAGCACTCGAAAAACCTAGAATTTCCCAAGTGTTTCACATTGGAGAGAACTCACTATTCTAAGCCTAGAGTGATAGATATATCCAAAGCTTAGAAGAGATATCCTAGCCTCTGCATTCGTTCTTATTATAAAGGATATCTCACCCTAGTTGGAAACAAACCTAAAACTCAAACCCTTTGTTAAGGTAGTTTGTGTGTGTTTTGTTGGTGAGTTGGAGTTGTAAAGAGTTAGTAAGCTACAGTGAGTTAGCCAGAAAACTCTAGAGAAGAAGTTAGTAAGCTACTTGTGGTAGTCTAAACACTTGTGTGTGTTTGAGTTAGTAAGCTGCAGTGAGTCAGCAAAAAAACTCAAGGTAGAAAAGTGAGTAAGCTACAGTGAGTTAGCCAGAAAGCTTTGGGAAGTGGTTAAGGAATTTATCTGAAGATCAGAGAGAGTGGACGTAGGAGCTTGAGTCTCTGAACCACTATAATTGATGTGTTGTTTTTTTCTTTACATCTTTGCATAATTATCATTTGCATGTTTTTTCATCGAAAGCATAGTTCATCGATATTGGTTGGAACCAATCCAATCGAACTTGCATCAAATTGATCACAACCTTAATCAATCGCTTTTATTGAAGGAAGATTTTCAAAGAAATTAAAAACGAAAGTATAAATTTAGGGCCAACCATTCCGCACACTTGAGTAGCTTAGACAGAGATAGTTACCAAAATGAATTAACTCTCATCGAGGGTTCAATAAGATAATTATCGATCCAAGTACCTCGGGATCTACGATAAACTCGAGTTCGGTTGGGCTAATTTGCTTGAAAAAAAAGCATTTCGGGATCATTGTCTCGATGAAGACTTTATTTCGGGGCAATCAGGCTTCTCGGGGCAAAATCATCAGGATAACCTGACCCATCTGACCTCATTGAAAGAAAAGTTTTAAAAGTTACTGAACACGTGTATTCTACCCCTCACACACGTGTGAGACTCGTTAGCTCCGGGACCAACAGTTTTCCTCATCCAAAAAAAAAAAGAAGAAACCCCTCTTTCTTTCCCTCCACCAACACTCAACCCAAACACAAGAAACTCAAACTCAAAGTTGCCATCGTTCCACGAGCTGGAGCCGCCGCCGCCGCACCCCACACCCCACATAAAAAAACTCTAAAACTCAATGGATCGACGATGCTGCGACGGATCTGCGGTGGATTTGTCCAAATCCGCGACCTTGAGTTGGTTTTTCATTGGGGGAGAGGGGGTCGCGGTGCGATTCGAAATTTTTGGGCGGTGATTTGAGCGCGGCAGAGGGGCGGCGATAGTGGCGTTGACTTGTGTGTTGGGAATTCATCTCCATTAGGTGCGGTGAACGTGCTGCGGATGATGATTTATTTTCCATTTGTAAGTCACAATTTTCCATTGGTTTGTGGGAACTCTCAAGAAACAGGTTGATCTGAAAACGACTTTCGAATTGTTTCTGTAAATTAGATGGATGTTTATAATCATTTCTTTTCTGGTAAGTAGTTTTTCTGGCAAGTAGTTTCACTTCTTTTGTAATGATTTAGCTGGAGAATGCCCTCTTTACTACAATCTTTAAAAACGATGGGTTTATTGTTTACGTATAGCAAATTAACACACACGATACAATGTCCATTTGTCCCTTGTTCACTCCACTGATCAAGGAACACAGTATGAGAATCCTGGGGGCAAGCATGACAAGATAATCTGAACACTCATATCCGATTCGTGACTTCATTTCGACTGTTGAATCCTCTGTATTTCTGGTTTTTATAGTTTCACAATATTTATTTATTTTTTAATAATGATGTAATTTTAACTTTAGATCTGTTTACAAATGCTGAATATTTTACGGGTGTGCAGAATTTTTTATGTGTGTGCAGAATTTTTTTTACGGGTGTGCAGACTTTTTAAATAAAAGGAATTGATTAAAAAATATTGGGTGTGTAGAATTTTTTATGAGTGTAGATTTTTTTCGGGTGTGCAGAATGTAAATTGGGTGTGCAAAATTTTTTATGGTTATGAAATTTTTTTTTCCGGGTTGTTTAGAATTTTTAAGTAAAATGATAGATGATTAAAAAAAATGTGGGGTGTGCAGATTTTTTTGTATGGGTGTGCAAAATGATTAAGAATATATAATTTAATATATATACGAATATGTAATATTTTATTAGTGAAAAAAAAAATTAATTAAATAAAAGGATAAATGATTAAAAAAATTGGAGTGTGCAAAATTATTTACGAATGTGCAGATTTTTTTTAACGGGGGTGCAAATGATTAAAAATATACAATTAAAATATATATATATATATATATATATATTAATAGAAAAAAATTAATTAAATAAAAGGATAGATGATTAAAAAAAAGTTTGGGTGTGCAAAATTTTTTTAGGCTTATAATTTTTTACCAATAAAAATTAATTAAATAAAAGGACTGTTGGGAGATGAATTTAATAAAGATTTTGATTAGATCCCAAAACCCCTGAGTATGACATGTTTCAGGACAAACTTGATAGTATAGGATCAGGTTTCAAACTGTTGTTAAAGATTCAGGATTATTTGCACCATGTATAGTCAGCAGATATAGTTCAGGTTAGAATAGGTTTCAGAGTTTGTCTGAAGATCTCAGAAGATCCCTGAAGACTAAAATATACTGAAGACCTAGATCATACTGAAGGATCAGTAGGGCCTGAAGACTGAAAGATCCTGAAGACCAGAAGATCCTGAAGATCAAAAAACCCTGAAGACTCTTGTGTACTGAACCAAAAGACCCTGAGACAAGACACTTCGAGTTAAATAGTGTTTGTTTATTCTTAGTACATGCAAAGAGAATGTTATACGTTCGTGGACACTAAGGAAAATATCAACTCAGTGTTGGTTGACTAAAAGAGCCATTTTTGTTGCATCTGTTCAAAGGAAGATGTCGACCAATGAGGAGGCGACAACAACGTACTTTACTGACACTGAAAGCGACATTTCTCTGAAGAATGTCACCATAGATATTTGTCTTGTTCACAGAAATTGGTGATTGGCTGCTTGTCTGGATATTTCCTAAAGCATGCAAGAGCTCGTTCAAACCCTAACAAAGCCGTTCATCAATTACTCAAAGAAGAAACCCTAGATGCTATCTCTCCAATGGATAGTTTTTCAAAGGAAGACTTCTTGAGAGTTGCCTATAAATACCAGAGGCCTTGAACACTTCAAAGTTACGGGAAATCAAAGCAACTCACAGAGCTCATTCGTATTCAAGCATTCTTGTGAAGCACTGGAAACCCTTAGAATTTCCCAAGTGTTTCATCATTGAAGAGAGCTCATTTACTAAGCCTAGATTCAAGATCTTATCCAAAGCTTAGTTCGAGATATCCTAGCCTTGTTACTTGTGTTTGATTGTAAAAGGATATCTCACCCTAGTTGGAAATCAGCCAAAACCCAAACCCTTTAATTAGGTAGTTTGTGTGTGTAGTAGTTGGAAGTGAGAGTTGTAAAGAGTAAGTGTTGGGAAATTTGTAGTTTTGATGGAAGTTTCTAAACAGATAATGTAATAGGACCAGTCAGACCTTGTTAGCTGACTGATGATGTAGATTGCAGATAAGATGACCAGCTGAAGTGTATAGACAGCTGAAGTAACAGAAAGGTCACATATTGAGTGAGAACTCAATATGTATAGACTAAGTCTTGAAGATCAGTAATACAGAAGATCTGGTGATTGAAGCAGATAAGCCAAGAAGCAGATATGCAGAAGAGTTCAAGACAGAAGACCCCTTACAGAAGACCTATATCAGATGACATCAAGTAGAGGTCAGTAAGTTGTGCTAAGACAACTTACAATCAGATGACCTAAGTCAGGTAGGCAGATCAAGACTCTGACTGATCTGTGTCAAGCTCCATCAGGTGACTACTTCAATATTACCTAGTACGAGTCAGGTGCACAGACAAGAAGAATGTCAACCTTGTTGCTTATTCATGTGCTGCAAATCGTACTTGATAGCCAATAAGAAGTCGACAACACACGTACGGAGCTCTGACAGTCTGCAGAAGGCGCTTCAAGGTCCAACGGCTAGAAAGGACAAGCTTGCATGCTTTTGGCCATGCCGCTCCTGAAGCATGTCAAATCCGTCTGCAAACCTACCTTAAATAGACCGAAATTCGAATTGCTCTCCAACGGCTAGTTCGATTTCGTGCCTATAAATAAGGGATCAAACCTTCATAGTAAGGTTACGAAAATTATCTACAAGCAAAAGCTCTCAAGATTTCCGCACGAAGAACACAATCACAAGAATTATTCTTAAGTGTTCATCCCTTAGTTCTTAGCAGAATACTTATCCTCTAGCTCTTGGCTACTTATAAGATAGGATAGTGTAGGTCCCGAACGGGTTTGTGAGGGCAGAAGTCTAGAGGGGAGGGGTGAATAGACTTCTGAAAACTTTTGTGCAAATCAGGTGTGAGGGCAGTTAACCTGATCAGAGTGCGAGTGAATCAGTTTGGGCTGATAACCAACTTACTGATCGCCTGAAGGCAGATCAGTTCGGTAACTATCAGTTTAACTGATGTGTGCGGAAGCTTAAGTTTTACCCGTGTGAAAAACCAGTTTTGATAAATCTGATTCCAAGGTTAATCTTTTAATCAGTTTGACTGAAGTGTCACGTTTGATCTGATCAGAAGCTTGGTGCTAACTGATCACAACTTGGAATATGTATGCGCTTTAAAGGGTTGTGTGCGATTGTGTAATCAGTTAATCAAAGCGGTAAAGGCACACAAGATTTATAGTGGTTCGGACAAACCAGTCCTACGTCCACTCTTCCCTATCACAAGGGGCACCTACTTAACCAACTGGACTTTGTTTTATGTGTAAGTCCAACACAGTACACCGACTAGATGTTTAAGGAGTTCACACTCAACCGATCCCAGAGATCAGAACTAGAAACCCTAGTCTGAAATCTTGCTAAACAACTTAACCTAACTTGGGGGTTTGGTAAGATTGTTTTGGTTCCAACTATGAAATCTTTTCTTGCGTATAAGCAGCCTAACAGCTTGGTAAGATTGTTTTGGTTCCAACTATGAAATCTTTTCTGATGTAACATGTAATCAACATTCATTAATGAGAAAAGTTTATTTTCTGATATACAAAAAGCTGATATTCTAACCAAGCCACTAGTTGAGATCAGATTCAGAGAATTATGCAATGAGCTAGGGCTTCTGGATCTTGGAGAAAATGCGCCTAAAATGTTTGATGGAATGATCTCCAGAACCAGCTGGTTAAGGAACTAATCAGTTCAAGTAAAATCAGTTGAGTTTGGTATCTCAACTGATCAGAAGATCAGTCAAGGAACTGATATGAGAAGGTACTGATCAGATTTAAAGTTTATCAGATTAAATGAACTGATCGTTTAAAGGATTATCTGATTAAATCTGTTAAGTTATACTTTGTAAGTCGATTAAGCTGAAATTCAACAAGTTTCAAGTGGTATTCACAAGATTCACAAATGGTATTCACAAGATTAAAGCTTAAAATCGCATAAGGAAACAGGAATTTTACACAACCATGAAATAACAGAAATTTTCATTGATAAAGACCCGAAGGTCAGGTTACATTACAAGATACAAGTACAAGAGGACCCGGAGGTCAGTACATAAACCCTAAACCCTAAACCCGAAAACCTTAACCCTAAACCCTCATCCTAACCCAAGTAGTGCAAGAGAGAGATTTTAAATCTAATACTCTCATTTTCCCCCACTTAACAAGGGTGAGAGAGGCATTAAAGAAATCCTAAAGCAGCTAGCTGAAGCCAAAACCAGTGGAGCGACATCGGCCTTGATAGGATTTTTAAGCCGGGAGCCCTAAGAAAGAGTCAGTGGGCTCTCCAACTGTTAAATGGTGAGTTGATATACGGGCATCAGCTATTGCCTGATGCAGACCGTACATCAAACTCATGTTCATTTTCAGACTGAGTCTGTTGATGCGGGTTACGTCATCTCGATAGACACACAAGGTGCATACGGTTAGGAGAAGTGTCTTCTCAGTTGCGATAGCAGAACCGCCGCCTCGGTGGTAGAGAAGCTTTGCAACAATCGTATGTGAAATCTTTGATGACGACGAAGACAGTGATAAGGGCAACTCAGGGATGATTTGAGAAGCTGAAATCATTGAAAAAGGGGTAAAGGTGTTTGCCGGAAGTTTCACCGGAAACAAGGGTTCACCAAGATACATGATTCTACAAAGAAGACAAGTATGGTGATTGGGTTATGTTGTGTAAAACAATTGGTCCAATTTATAGAGGCCAAGCAAGGGTGCAAATGCAAATTCGAGTTCTCAAAACCTTTTAGAGAAATCTGCACCAAAAGGACGGCGTGTAGAAATCACGCGACTGATAATTGAATAAATTTACGGTGGATTGACATATCGAAAGATTCAGATGATAAATACGCATGTCAAATCGCACCAACTTAGGGAATAGAAGCTACTATCCTAGACTAAGTTTTGGCGGTAACACTTATCCCAAGAATTGGCTTGATCTGAGAAGAATCAGATTAGGTCAACTAAAATCTGATTACATACGAAGCTGATCAGATAAGGAAGATCAGCTGAGCTTGAAACTCCAACAAATCAGATACATCAGTCTATGAGAAAAACAGAAATATCAGTTGAAGGGGGAACTTCAACTGATCAAGGAGGATTAGAAGAGAAATCAGACGTATTCAAGGAAGATCAGTTGAGCTTGAAAGTTCAACAAATCAGATGCAAATGAAGAAGATCAGTTAAAAGGACCAGTTGGGAAATTTTAAGGCTTAGGCAGAATATTAAGATCAACAAGTGAAATCAACAATTGGTATCAACATGGACAAGTGGTATTGACTGATTACAATATCAGTCAACCAGATACGCTTTTCTTTTCTCTTGTTCCTTGCTTATTTATCGGATCTTATCTTATATTATTTGCCTTACTGCACCCATTATCCTTGTGACGTATTCTCTACAAATCATTTAATGCGGACGTGGGGAACATGTATTAACTGCTACTAAATGTGCTTTAAATCCAAAAGGTTTTTACGACGTGCTTTTTTTTCGACCCTACGATCAAAAACCGCTTTAACTGGAGCGTTCAATCTTTTCAAAGCGGTTGATCTTCAAAATCGTGTCTTCTTCTTTCCTCCTCGTCTTTATAAAGTTCATCAAAAACATACCAGAGTTTTCCATTTCACAAACTTGCGATTTATTCTCTGAAAACTCCAGATTACTTCTCTCAGATTCAAAATATTTTTCCTAAGTTTCAAAGTCAACTTTCCGAAAAAAATGTAATCCGGTAATTTATGTTTATTTGATGTATCTTGTGTGATATTCTTTGTATTAATGCACAATTTTAACCGAATCTATCTTATCTCAGAGATGACCACTCACGGTATGGGTAAGATAATGTGCAATTATCTTGGAATCGCAACAAAGATTGTGGATGATAAGTCCGTTCAGTTCAATGTCACTCGGGATCCAGAATCCATGGAGGTCGAGCAAATTCTGCGAAAAGCAGGCCTTGAGAAATTTTTTATTGCTCCATCGCAATCCAAAGTGATGCAAGTATGAAGCACTAGAATTCCTAAGGAATTTAAGAGTGGATCTGATGCTCCAGAGAAGAACTTCTTTTCGACAAATCACGGAGAAGAAATCGGTCGACGAATGAAGATATAACTCGTCTGCTCAAATTTACCAAAAGGGCCGGATCTACTTTGCTTGTTCTGAGGAGAACGAAGATGAGCTGATCAGAAAAGAGCTCTTCAGAGAGGCTGACAAACATCATACTTCAGGATTTGTCAGGCCAATGCTCAAGAGGAAATACCGATTGTTGTTTGACATATTGTCAAAAACAATTATGGGTATCATATTCAGACCGGATGCTATTATTCGGTCAAACCTGCAGACAAAGATGGTCGCAATAATTGATGGAGCCAAGAACATCAACTGGCATGGGTTTCTGAAGGCCATTCTGCTCCAAGAACATGATAAATTTGGAGTTGATGAGTGGAGGCGGTATTTCGAAGAAAAAGATCGGCAATCTCAACAAGGTTGCGGTTATCTTCTGAGGATAAAATGCCAAAGGCCAAATGTGAACAGAATGGACTGAAGTCCTACAAGGCTTTTCTCACAGCCACTTCGGTCATTTTTGGGCCACCAGACGATGATATGCGGCCAACCCCCCCAAAGTCAAAGAAGGGAAAAGGCAAGAAGAAAGCAACTTCTTCTACACGGATCTTGGCGAATCACCGAAGTGGGTGAAAGCCCCCTGAAGGCCCACGGAGATGCCCCCAAGAAGAAGAAAAGAAAACTGGTGAAGGCTCAGGACAAGAGGTCGAAGAAGGCGAAGCAAGCCTCCATGACTCTGATACTTGAAGATGAGTCAGATGAAGAAAGAGCGACAGATCAGTCTGTTGCAACAACAAAATCGTGAAAAATCGGACGGGCGGGGCTTACGAAGGTCGAAAAGATCGCCCGGATCATTCGAGGGAGAAGCACAAGTCAATCGATCTCCTTCTCCTCAAGCTCGAGCTGATTCACCACTCGATTAATGGTCAGCCGAGCATAACTCTCCTATTCTTCCACCCGGTGAACACGAAACTACATCGGTTCGCATGAACGGAAAAGTTTACCTATTGTGGAACCGTAATCACCGCTTCCACAATGAGAACCTCTCGCAGTCGAACCCGATCGCCCAACTTCCCTACTCAAGCTAATAACCAGAACCTTCCACATCTCATCAAATCGAATCTGGACCGACAATTCTCGAGTCGGATCAACAAAGATCATAAGCGGGAAATTGATCGAATGCGAATCGAAAGAGAGATTGATGAGTTGTACCGAACTAATCGGTCGCCTAACCCGCCATAAGAGAGGAAGTTTTGGAGATCCTCACCGGAGAGATCTTCGACAAAAGCTTCTCGAGACTTCATAATAATTATTGAACAGATGGGAGGTGTAGATGAGTTTGCGGACTTCGATTTCGACATGAGGAAATTCGCAAAAGTGGGGTCACCGGTGAGCCGATAAGCGCTAAATCTGTTTAAAGCTCGATCCACGGGGAAGCTAGGGTTGCCGGCAAGTCGAATCGAGATCACGACAAAGCTCCTAAAGCAGATGCCATCATGAAGGATGCAGGAGCTGCCGATGATAGTGGAACTGGTGCTGCAGTTCATGACCAACCACTGGAGGCACAAACAACTGAACCAGATCAAGTGACACCCAACATTCCAACATCTCACGTCACTATTGATCAACTTCAGGAGATCAAATCTTGTCTCAAAGATCTCCTGAAAGAAGAAGTTGAGGGACTGATAGCTGATCAAAGGCAGATTGCCATTAAAGAAATATCAGATCAAAGGGAATTGGCTATTTCCCAGATTGGGGCAATCAAAGATCAGTTCTCCCAAACTGTGTCCACTGCGTCAGCTGAACTGATAAAGACCGTTGATACCAAACTGACTCAGGTGGACAAACAACAAGTTTCTTTTCTGATGCTCACTGACAAGCTAGAATTGACAGAAGAGAAACTTGACAAACTGATTAAAACACTCTCCACTGCCATGGAATCTGTCAAGACTGAGCTGATATCAAAGATTCAAAATCTAACTGCTCAAACTGAAGGCATCTCTGTTGCAGATCTCAACAAGGCGATCGCAGTCAACTTTGGTTCTCTGACCTCCCACCTCACTACTCTTTTTGATCAAACCAAAAAGGGGGAAGGACAGAGTGAGAAACCAACTGACACAACAGGTGCAGGGACATCACAAACTCAGACTACTGAAAAGATGTCCAAAGAACAGATAGCTGAAGAAGACCGAAAATGCCAAGAAGAAAGAAGGGCAGAAAAAATGATAGAGGCAGAAAATCTGAACAAGAAATTCAGATCGAGAGTAAAGAAAGGAAGAATTTGGAAAATCCGTACGTAACCTAAGTCGCCAAAGAAAAGAGTTGATGAGATCATCCCAAAAAACTAGCAAGATGCAAAGAAATTTGAGGAATGGAATAAGATCAGAGTGAATGGCTTCGGATGCCTTTGTTCTTAATCTTGTTCCACAAGAAGAGTCTCCCGATGAAGAATTCCTGTTGGTTAGAAAACAAATACCCGGATTTTTTCAAGTATCCGGAAAATGAGGCCAAGCTTATCAATGTAAAAATTATTCGCCAAGAGTATGATCTGTTGGAATACTCGAAGAAGGCGGATGGCTCATTTGATGATCGGCATTTCAAAGATTCTACTTTGACATCCCGCATGTAATAAATATAAATCGATCCTCAAAGCAGATCGATGATGTCAAATGGAAACTTTATCGATTTTTCAACGTACCTCAAGATCAAAGAGATGATGAAGAAGGATACAAGCCCAAAGAGTGAAGAATCGTAAGACTACTCGGGATCAATCGTTATTATTTTCAAACTTTTTCTCGATGTAACATGTAATCAACATTCATTAATGAGAAAAGTTTATTTTTCGATCCTAAGACAAAGTCTCATTGTCTTCCGATTATATGCTCTTAATCGCTTCTATTTTTTATCAACTGTTTTGGTTTCTCAAAGTGTTTTGGTTTCATCAAAAAGGGGGAAATTGTTGGGAAATTTATAGTCTTAACTGAGAATTGCTTGAGCTTCTTGATTGTTCAGAGTCTCCGTTTTTACTCTAAAGTGTAATCCCATATATATAGACCTTGAAATCAAAGAGCCGTTGGAGAGCAATTTGAATTTCAGGCTATATTTGGTAGACTTGCAGGCTTGATGTGACGAGCTTGAGGCGGCATGGCCAAAAGCGTGAATTTGTACTTTGTAGCCGATTCAGAGGTAGCATCGAAATCCCGCAATTGCCGGCTCTGATCATACGCGTCTTGTTCTTATTGGATAGCAGACTCACTTTTCAGAGTTGTTCTTCCAACTAAGCTTGACATTCTTCTTGTTCAGATCATAGACGTATGATTAGGTGAAACATCAGATTTCACTGGTGGTGACCTAATCGAGTCGGAATCGATCGGTCTACGATGGAGTCTTGGGGTGCGGTTGACTTAGCTTCAACTAGCGGACTCGTCGATGTAGGTCTCCGGGTCTGATCTTGAGTATTCGAGTTTGATCTACATGACTTCAGCTGAGATATCAGACCAGATCAGAGCGATCTGATCTTCTTTTCTTGTCTTGCATTCTGGCCTGTCGGATATCAGCTGTCCCTTGAGTCTTCAGATCTGACCTATACATATTGAGTTTCCCCCTCAATATGTGACCTATCTATTTCATCGGTTGTTCTATACAATCATTATCAATTTGGTCTCCTATAGCGGGTAATATAAACATCGATTACATAACAGTCCGACCGTGGTCCTATTACATGTGTTTTTGGAACTTTCATCAAAACTATAAATTTCCCAACAGATAGTATTCCAGTTGGAACAAAACAATTCTTACCCAAATACTGTTAGGTTAAGTTTGTTATAGCAAGATTTCTATCTAGGGTTTCTAGATTAGATTTCTGGGATTGGTTGAGTGTGAACTCATTAAATATCTATTGGTTGTACTGTGTTGGACTAACACAATAAACTAAGTCCAAGTTGGTTAAGTTGGTGCCCCTGCTGATAGGGAAGAGTGGACGTAGGAAAGTTGTCCGAACCACTATAAATCAGGTGCCTTTAATCTTGTTTTACATCCGCACACAACTTGTTATTTGCATGCATATTCGTACCTAAATCGATTAGCATCAAGCTACTGATCTGGTCAGTTTGACATTTTAGTCACCTGATCTGAACTGTTGGTCAGAATCTCCTTTGAGTAAAACTGGTTTTCTACACGGGTTAACTTATCCTCCGCACCATCAGTTAAGCTGTAGATGCCGAACTGATTTGTTTACCGGATCGAAGAAGTCGGATATCGACCCAAATCGATTCACATCGCACTGATCGTACATACGTGCAAACACATCCGATCCATGAAAAAAGTTTTGAAGTCTATTCACCCTCTCCTCTAGACTTCAACCCTCAACCGAAACCGTGCGGGACCTACTGAAGAAATGTTCTTTGTGTTTAGTCCGAAAAAATCTAGAGAAGAAGTTAGTGTCGATTGTTTCACCAATGCTTGTGTGTGTTAAGTTAGTAAGGCTGCAGTAGTTGACTGAAAACTTCGTAGTAGAAAGTTAGTAAGCTGCTAAGTTCAGTCTGAAAGCTTGAGGTAGTCAAAGTAGTGAGTTAAGGAATTTCTCTGAGGATTAGTGAGAGTGGGCGTAGGAGCTTGAGCCTCTGAACCACTATAACTTGCTGTGTTATTTGCTTTCTGCTTTGTATTATTACTCGTTGCATATTTCACTGAAAGCATTTCTGATATTCAGTTGGAATCAATCCACTGAACTTGCATTAAACTGATCACAGCCTTATCCACTGTTTCATTAAGAAAAGATTTTCACCAAAGTAAAACGAGTATAAACTTAGGGCCTACACTTTCCGCACTCTAGATAAGCTAGTATAGATAGTTGTCAAACTGATAAACTCTTCTGAGTAGTCAGTAAGATTATTATCTACTCCAAGCTTATTTGGACTCTTTTGTAGAAACTCAAAATCAGTTGAGCTAATCTGAAGTCTCTGAAAGCCGCTCCGTGTTATTGTCTCAGTAAACTTTGACTCAGGGCAATTTGTGCTTCTCAGGACTGAAACTCAGGATAACCTGACTCACTGATTTCAGTAAAATTTTAAAAGTTAAAAAAATCACTATACACGTGTATTCCCCCCCTTACACGTGTGAGACTCGTTTACACCGGGACCAACAAGTGGTATCAGAGCAGTGGTTCTAACTGACCACTTGCTTTGGTAGCCATAGTCTTGTTTACTTAGAGACTTTGGTGGTCTACTGAATAGATCTTACTGTTGATATCTTACAAGGCGATTTCATCATGCCTTCTAAGAAATACCTATGTTCTCAGTTGAGAATTATGATCTATGGAGATTGAGAATGCAGGCACACTTCTACTCTAAACATGAAAGAATGTGAGAGTTGTGTCTCAAGGACCTTTTGAGGATAAGATTGTTAATCCTAGATCCACTGATGCTGAAAAAGATGATCCAAGGGATGAATTTCCCAAAATTGATGACCAGCTTACTCCTGAGGAGAGAAAATTGGTTAACTTGGATTACATTGCTAAAGATACTCTATATAACACTATTGATGATGGTGTTATGGGAATGATTTCTCACTGTGAAACTGCCAAAGATATTTGGGACACACTTGCTATAATGTGTCAAGGTACTGATCATATCAAAGAAAACAAACTATCTGTGGCTATTGCCAAATTTGATGGTTTTGAAATGGAAGATGGTGAATCTATTGAAAAACTTGAAGTCAGATTCACTAGCATTATGAATGATCTAAGTGCTCTTGGGAAAAGATATCCTAAAAGAGAAATTGCTCTGAAAATTCTTAGAGGATTGTCTAAAAAATGGGATATTCATGCTGTTGTGATTGAGAACACCAAATATATTGCCTCTATGCCATATCAACAGGTTTTCTCTGAGTTGAAAGTATATGAGTTTGTGATTGATAAGAAAACTAAGAAAACTGACAGCAAAGATGATACTTCATCCAACAAAAATGTGGCTTTTAAAGCACAAGGTAAAATCTGTAATTCTAAAGAACTCGAGATTTCATCTAACAAAATGCAGGATGAAAAAGATGAGACAATTGCCCTGATGGCAAGAAGGTTTGAGAAAATGAACCACAAATTTGGTAAATACAAAAGGTATTATAAAGATACCAGGTACAGGAACAGGAACAACTCAGAAGCTGAAGACAAGTCCACTGAGAAGAAGAGAGACTACAAAGTTGAAGGATCTTCATCCAAAAAGAAGGACTACAAATCCAAAGAGGACAATGATCAGGATGATGATACCAACATATGCTACAACTACAAAAATAAAGGACACTTCCAGTATGACTGTCCTCAGTTGAGTTCCAAAGAAAGAAAGGATCGGCAAGCCAAGAAAGACAAGAAGTATTCCAGCAAGAAGGCAATGGTTGCTGATGAAGAACCTTCTGAAGAAGGATCTAGCTCTTCAGAAGAAATGTTCTCAGATAGTGATAGTGATGATGTCTGCCTTGTTGCTATTGAGGAGGTAAATTCTTCTATCTCTGTTGCTGCTCGTACACAAGCACCTGAGTTATCAAGTTCATCTGTAACCAGTAATTTTGACCGATGGGTTCTTTTGAGAATCTGATGAAGGACTATTCTGTGTTACAAGAACTGTTCATAGAAACTCAAGAGTAGAATGAAGTGCTGACTGCTGAGAATCTAAAGTGGAAAAACTCTAATGCTGCTGAGATCACTTATCAATTGATAGGAGTAACTGATGAACTTGATGTTCTGAAAGTACAACTCTCAGAGAAAGAGAAGGTGGTAGAGGCCCTGAAAGGAAAGTTAGAGAAATCCACTGAAGAAAATCAGCTTATCAGATCTGAGTTCAATGACCTCTTTGAGAAACATGAAACTTTAAAGAAAAGTGAGGATAGTTTGCAGAAAAAGTTAGCTCTATTGAATTTTGCATCTCATGCAAAAGATGAAATTCAGAGTTATCAAAGAACTGCAACTATAAAAGTTGGATTAGGATATATTCCAGAGGGAACCTCACATGATCTTCTGAATGCTGCTTCTACAAGTGGCACTAAGACTGTCTTTGTTAAACCGGCGGTTCGTACTGATCTTCTTATTGAAGAACAACCCCGTGTTTTGGACAAGGGTAAAGGACCTATGGTTTCAGAGAACCTGAAAGTTCAGAAAAGAAAGCCTGTAGGTCCCGAATGGGTATTAGTGAGGGTTGAAGTCTAGGCGGGAGGGGTGAATAGACTTCAAAACTTTTTCGTGGATCAGATGTGTTTGCACGTATGTCTGATCAGAGTACAATGTGAATCAGTTTGGACTGATATCCGACTTACTGATCTGGTAGACAGATCAGTTCGGCGTCTATCAGCTTAACTGATTGTGCGGAAGATAAGTTAACCCGTGTAGAAAACTAGTTTTACTCAAAGAAGATTCTGACCAACAGTTCAGATCAGGTGACAAAAATGTCAAACTGATCAGATCAATAGCTTGATGCTACTCTGATTTAGGTACAGAATATGCATGCAAATAACAAGTTGTGTGCAGATGTGTAAAGCAAGATTAAAGGCACACAGATTTATAGTGGTTCGGACAACTTGTCCTACGTCCAGTCTTCCCGATCAGCAGGGGCACCAACTTAACCAAATGGACTTATTTTAATGTGTTAGTCCAACACAATACAACCAACAGATATTTAACGAGTTCACACTCAACCAATCCCAGAAATCTAATTTAGAAACCCTAGATAGAAATCTTGCTATAACAAACTTAACCTAACAGTGTTTTGGTATAAGATTTGTTTTGTTCCAACTGGAATACTATCCTATCTTCTAAGTAGCCAAGAGCTAGAGGATAAGTATTCTGCTAAGAACTAAGGGATGAACAGTTAAGAATAATTCTTGTGATTGTGTTCTTCGTGCGAAAATCTTGAGAGCTTTTGCTTGTAGATAATTTCCGTAACCTTACTATGAAGGTTTGATCCCTTATTTATAGGCACGAAATTGAACTAGCCGTTGGAGAGCAATTCGAATTTCGGTCTATTTAAGGTAGGTTTGCAGGGTTGATATGATTCTCCTCAGGGGCGGTATTGCCGAAAGCATGTAATTTTGTCCTTTCTAGCCGTTGAATATTGAGCCTCCAACCCTGAGTCCTATCAGTTCCGTACAGTTGTGTCGGTCTCTCATAGGCTAGCAAGTACCATTTAAACTGGTCTTGATAGGTTTTATGTTTGTTGTCTAATCGACCTTTCTGAAAGTGTAATGAACTTTCAGAACACTACTTAGAACTGAACAGATCAGGTGAACTGATCTGCCCTATCTGAAGTCTTTGGTTGTAACTTGACTTAGCTCAACTTACTGACTTCATCTGATGTGCTTTATCTGTCTTCAGTCTTGTTATCTTCAGATCTTCAATTCTTAATGTGTGTTCTAATCATTGAGTTCCCCCTCAATGTGTGTTCTAATCTAATTTATACATCAGTTGCTCTGTACAACGGTTCTCAACTGGTCAGCCTAGTTCTCAATATAAACGTCAGTCAGCTAATAGATTCTGACTGGTCCTATTACCTCTGTTTTGGAACTTTTATCAAAACTTAATAAATTTCCCAACAAAGCCCAAACCTCAGGAAAAGGCTAGAAAACCTGAACAATCAGTAGGAAATCCTCAGGCCAGTACTTTGAAGCCTCATGCTAAGAATACTAACCTGAAGAAATCCGCCCTGAACCATCAGAGGAATCCTCAGAAGAGAAACACTCAGCAGAGAAATTCTCAGATGAGGAGACCAAGTCCTCAGGATACTGAAAGACCACAATTTCAGTACAGGCAACCTAAACCCCACTTGCCTAAGGGTAAAGGTTTCCTGAACCCAAGTCAGCAGAGACAGGGATCAGCTGCACCAAAGCCAAAGCAATGGAACAAAAGGCCTGAACCCAAGAAGAATTCAAAGGCTCATGTTCATGCTAAGGATGGCACTCATGCACAGGATACTTCCAAGGCACCTATGGTGGTGAATGTGTATGTAGATGTTTATGGAAGATAAATCAGTCACTCTAAAATCATTAGAGTTGTCAGACATATTTGGGTTCCAAAAGGTACAGCTAACCTGGTAGGACCCTACACCAAATGGGTACCTAAGGCCTAATTTGTTTTGTAGGAGAAGGAAAAGGGCACTAAGCTGAATGAAGACAACATAGCCCTGATGAGTTGAACTAAAGTTGCACCTGCTACATGGTACTTGGACAGTGGATGCTCAAGACACATGACAGGATACAAATATTTACTCACTGACTATGTTGAACAGGAAGGCCCTTAGATAACATTTGGAGATAATTCCAAAGGACAGACAGAAGGATATGGAACTCTTGAAATTGATACTGTTCATATCCATGGTGTCTCATATGTGTCTGGTTTAAAGAATAACTTGCTTTCTATCAGTCATTTCTGTGATAAAGGATTCAGTGTTGAATTCTCAAAGAACTTGTGCTGTGTGAAAGATAATGTTTCACAACAAGTATTACTGACTGGTTCTAAAAAAGGAAATGTGTACCTTGCTGATTGGAGACTTACTCCTATGGATACATGCTTAATGGCCAAGAAGGCTACTGAAACCAGTTGGTTATGGCACAAAAGACTAAACCAATTAAACTTCAAAACCCTGAATAAACTTGCAAGATTAGCACTTGTAAGGGGGTTACCTAATGAAGTGTTCAGTAAAGATCATGTTTGTGATGCTTGTCAGAAAGGCAAACAGATTAGAGCATCATTTAAAAGCAAAGTGGAAGTTTCTACTGATAGAATACTTCAACTGTTACATATGGATCTCTTTGGTCCAATAACACCTGTGAGTACAAATGGTAGGAAATATACACTGGTAGTAGTTGATGACTACTCAAGATATACATGGGTCATTTTCTTACTTAGTAAGAAAGAAACTCAAACCAAACTGCCAGAGTTACTAAAAAGACTCAGTACTGAAAAGAATCTGAGTGTGGTCAAAATCAGATCAGATAAAGGCACTGAATTTATCAATCATATTATATCTGATTATTGTGCAGCAAATGGAATAACTCATGAAACATCAGCTGCAAGGACCCCACAACAAAATGGTGTTGCTGAAAGGAGAAATAGGACTCTGAAAGAAGCTGCAATAACAATGATTGTTGAATCTAACATTCCTAAGAGATTTTGGGCTGAGGCAATCAACACTGCATGCTACTCTCAGAACAGATCCATGCTGACAAAGAATCAAGGAAAAACTCCATATGAACTGTGGAATAAAAGGAAGCCTCTTGTTTCTTTCTTTTGTGTGTTTGGTTGTCAGTGTTTCATACACAATAATGGTAAAGATCAGTTGAAAACTTTTGATAGCAAAGCTGATGAAGGGATATTCTTAGGATATTCTGAAATTAGTAAAGCCTTCAGAGTTTACAATTGTAAGACTCTTATTGTGGAGGAAACACCTCATGTTGTTTTTGATGAATCTACTTGTGTTCATAAGAAACAGGAAGTTGATTCAGGAGACTTGACAAACAGGATCACCAGACTTAGCCTGAAGAAGAATGTCAAAACATCATTTGAGCCTGAAAAGAAGAAGTCAATCACTTACTATGAATGGAGTGAAACTGACTCAGAAGAAGAAGAGACTCAGGATGAAAATACTCAGGATGGTGGTACTCAGGATGAAAGTTCTCCACTGAAGGAAAGCCAACAAACTGAAGCTGACCAATCTGAACAAACACCAGTTCAGACTCAGGTATGTAATGCCGATGAGGATGTGGTCACAGCTGAGGCAAACTCCGAATCCATCAACCAAAGAGGAACAAATATCACTGACAATGTTCAAAATAAAATATCCCCTGAGGAAGATGATTCACTCTTTCCTTTCTTGTTGTTCCCTGAGTTTAATGAATTACTTGAACCTAAAATTTCTGATGTTGAGGATAATACTGAAGGGGGAACTGTTGGGGAATTAATTGCCCGGATCTATTCGGGATGAATATTTAAATACAAATTTAATTCTAACAATTATTACTAGCATGAATTAATCCTATATTAATTCAAATAATAATTCAACAACAAATCATGCATATAAACAGTTCACATAAATCCTACGCATGCGGAATTGCTACGGGTTTACGTGAACTAACCAGTTTGGAATGGCAATGGACTCGGTTGATAAGAACACACCAAAAAGCCTTCCCAAGTATTCCCTAGCCCTTGCTCGTCAATCCGGTGGAAGGAAACTCGCGAACAACTAACAAAAGGGAAAATAAAATTATGTTGCACCACCTTTGTGGATTTCTATTTTTTCCAACACATGGAATTGTAGTTGGGAATAAAAAAATCATTCCCTATTTATAAGATGAAGTGGAAGATTTTTGCTTAGGAAAAGGGAGATAAAATCTCTTTCTTGATCTCCAAGAAATCTTGAATATATATCCAATATATTCTTTTCTCCATAATTAAATATTCCATAAAAATCACACTCTCTTATTTAGTCATGGAATTTCGAAAATTAAGGATAAAGATTCCAAGATTTGGATCTTCTTGAATTTATGAGATATACTTGTATTCCAAGAATACATATCTTCCATAATATCTTTTCAAGAAAATCAAGAAAATCTTTCTTTTCCTTCTTTTTCTATGTTTTTCGAAAATCATCATATAAATAACCAAGTGAGAGATTTCTTGAATTTAATGAGATAATCTTGTATTCCAAGAATACATATCTTCATTCCATAACAAAATTCAAAGAAAATCTTTCTCCCCTTTTATTCATATTTTCGAAAATTTAGGAAAAATAGCAACAAAAATTTATTTTATTTTTAAACACCTTTTTCAGTTATTGGAATTTATGTTTGGGCTACTTGAGGGGCCTTTAGGAGAATTAAGATTGGACCTTCCAATGGATCTTGAATTATCAATATTGAGCCACAATATTATTCAAGCCCATAAATATTAATTAATCCCACTACATAATTAATATTGCACTATCCATCTTAACCCATATTCTTTATTAATATGGCTCTTGTTATTATTTCCGTGTTTAAGATTATCTAGCCCATTAATTAATTCAAGCCACTGAAATAGCTTTCCATTAATTAATATCTTTTGTCCTTGGTTAAGGAACGGTTCAACATTATTATTGTTGGGAGATGAATTTTAATAAAGGTTTATGATTTTGATTAGATCCCAAAACCCCTGAGTATGACATGTTCAGAATGATCTTGATAGTTGAGTCAGGATTCAGTTTTAGAATATTCAGGATGTTATCGCAAAATGTATAGTCGGCAGATCTGATTCAGGATAATTATTGAAGACTTCATGAGGATACCGAGTAATCAAGACTCAATGAGAAGACTCAAAGACATCGGTCGTTATAAACTACAAAGATTGAAGACCACAAGACTCGAGAAGACTTCAAGACTCGTAAGATTCTCAAGACACAAAGATCAAGATCGAGAAACTAAAGATCAAGAATATGAAGGCACAATACCATTGAAGAATCGTTGAGGTCTTGAATGCTCAAGATGAACACGAATGTTCCGAGGCATGAATATATCTATCTGAAGGATGCAACATCGAGAAGATCGCGATTCCTTAGAAAATAAATATTTGCCAAGACATTCAAATGCGCATAAAAGGAACTAAGTCGAGAAGTTGTTAAGGTTATATCAAACTCGAGTTTGTAACCAAAAAAGAGCCGTTGAAGGTGTTTACCTTTAACTGGAGATAAAAGTCAAAAAGAGGAAGACAACACTGTACCATACTGATGGTCCCGGTTGAAAACCCATTTTGGCGTCTTGAAGCGAAAAACATTATGTTCGATGCATATAAAAAGCAAGGGGAGGGCGGAGTGTTTCCAATTTTTCATTTTAAGCTCATGTGTTGTGTTTTGCTTATAACTAGATGCATATGACAAGTATAAACATAAAGCAAAGAAACAACACAAAGAATATATAGTGGTTCGGACAACAGGTCCTACATCCACTCTCCTCTCTAGGAAATTCTTATCAACTCGAGCTTTTCGACTACCTCGTAGTTTACTTACTCAACTCGGCCCTGAGTTTTCTGACTACTCCACGTAGTTTACTTACTCAACCCGACCTTGAGTTTTCTGACTACCTCCGTAGTTTACTTACTCAATCTCACACAAGCTTTCAGACTACCTCAGAAGCTTACTAACTTCTCCTCTAGAGTTTTTTCGACTACTCCGCCGTAGTTTACTAACTCTTTACAACTCTTCTCACCAACAAACACACTCTAACTACCTTCTCAAGGGTTTGAGCTTTGGTTGGTTTCAACTATGGTGAGATTTTCCCTTACAATGGTTTAGCCTCAATGCTAAGGTTGGAAAAATCTCTCTAAGCTTAGGATATGGCATTTGTGCTTAGATCTAGGGTAGAACACTCTTGGTTAAATTTGGATATTTAATGCCCTGTGTTCTTGAATGGAGTTGCTTGAATATTTGGCTTTTTAATCTTCACTTTGCAGATTCTCCATTATCTTCTTTTGAAGATAGTGCAATGTATTTATAGTGTGGATTTAAATATTACCGTTGGAGAGTAATATTCAAATCCATACTAATAATCTTCAACTTTTCTTTGTCTATTGCACTTTTCTTGCGGCTTTATGTCACATCAATATGTGTGTTGTCTTCTCATGAGATCGGTGCTTTTTTGTGTGTCTAACGGATCGATCATTTCGTCGGATTCTTGTTCATTGCCGATTTCGTCACTTTGATCTGGTCATTGAAAATCTGATCTGTAGATTTCGGGTGGTGAATTCACTTTGTTCATCGATCTTTGAAATCCTTGTTCATCGGTGATTTCACCGGAAATGAAAATCCTTTGTTCATCAGTCTTTGAAATCCTTGTTCATCGATTGATTTCAGCGAAATGAAAATCCTTTGTTCATCCGAACTGATTTACGGTCGCTTCCGATCGATCAGCTCACGATCGGATCCGCCGATCGATCTGGATCGGAACTCATCCTTCTCATCTGATCTTGATCAGCCTCGTCTGCAGCCTCGTCTGATCTCGATCATCTTCGTCTGACTTCATGAGTTCCCCCTCAATTTGTTCTCTCATTCCCCTCAACTTGTTATCGTAAATTAGCTTCAATAACACAAGTTGATAATGTTTTAGCATAATTCATCAACACTAAAATATCCCAATAATTTCCCCTTTTGATAATAACGGCCCAAAAAACATTAAAATATATGCATTTTAAAAAAACGGGTTTTTTTAAAAAAATCGATTCAGTGGTCACTTTAAAATCAATTAATGAACCTTTTGAACACACCGCACGATACCAATTGATGGTCCGGTTGAAAACCCATTTTTGCAGCGTCTTGAAGCGAAAAACATTATGTTCGATGCATATAAAACAGGGGTGAGGGCAGAGTGTTTCCAATTTTTCATTTTAAGCTCATGTGTTGTGTTTTGCTTATAACTAGATGCATATGACAAGTATAAACATAAAGCAAATAAACAACACAAAGAATATATAGTGGTTGGACAACCGGTCCTACATCCACTCTCCTCTCTAGGAAATTCTTATCAACTTCTCGAGCTTTACGACTACCTCGTAGTTTACTTACTCAACTTCGCCCCGAAGTTTTTTCGACTACTCCACGAGTTTACTTACTCAACCCGACCTTGAGTTTTCTGACTACCTTCGTAGTTTACTTACTCAATCTCACACAAGCTTTCAGACTACCCCTGTAGCTTACTAACTTCTCCTCTAGAGTTTTCTGACTACTCCGCGTAGTTTACTAACTCTTTACAACTCTTCTCACCAACAAACACACTCTAACTACCTTCTCAAGGGTTTGAGGTTTCTTGGTTGGTTTCCAACTGTGGTGAGATTTTCCCTTACAATGGTTTAGCCTCAATGCTAAGGTTGGAAAAATCTCTCTAAGCTTAGGATATGGCATTTGTGCTTAGATCTAGGGTAGAACACTCTTGGTTAAATTTGGATATTTAATGCCCTGTGTTCTTGAATGGAGTTGCTTGAATATTTGGCTTTTAATCTTCACTTTGCAGATTCTCCATTATCTTCTTTTGAAGATAGTGCAATGTATTTATAGTGTGTATTTAAATATTACCGTTGGAGAGTAATATTCAAATCCATACTAATAGTCTTCCAGCTTTTCTTTGTCCTATTGCACTTTTCCTTGCAGCTTTATGTCACATCAATATGTGTGTTGTCTTCTCACAGATCAGCTGCTTTTTGTGTGTCTAACGGATCTGATCAGCTCGTCGGATTACTGTTCATTGCTTCTGATTCTGGTCACATGATCTGGTCCGCTGAAATCTGATCTGTAGATTTCGGGTGAGTTGAATTCCTTTGTTCATCGATCTTTGAAATCACCTTGTTCATCGATGATTTCAATCGGTGAAATCCTTTGTTCATCGGTGATTTCACCGATTTTGAAAATCCTTTGTTCATCGAACCGATTTACGGTACTTTGATCGATCGGCTTTTTGATCGACGATCCCGCCTTCAAGATCTGGATCGGAACTCATCCTTCTCATCCGATCTTGATCGGCCTCAAATCTATGACCTCGTCGATCTCGATCATCTTAAATCGACTTCATGAGTTCCCCTCAATTTGTTCTCTCGTTCCCCCTCAACTTGTTATCGTAAATTAGCTTCAATAACACAAGTTGATAATGTTTTTGACATAATTCATCAACACTTAAATATCCCAACAATTTCTTTTTTTTTTTGATAATGACGCCAAAACATTAAAATATATGCATTTTTAAAGAAACGGGTTTTCTTTTAAAAAAAATCAGTTCAGGTGGTCACTTTAAAATCAATTAATGAACCTTTTGAACACCTGCTCTGATACCAATTGATGGTCCCGGTTGAAAACCCATTTTGCGCGTGCGGAAGCGAAAACATTATGTTCGATGCATATAAAACAGGGGTGAGGGCAGAGTGTTTCCAATTTTTCATTTTAAGCTCATGTGTTGTGTTTTGCTTATAACTAGATGCATATGACAAGTATAAACATAAAGCAGTAAACAACACAGCAATATATAGTGGTTCGGACAACCAGTCCTACATCCACTCTCCCTCTCTAGGGAAATTCCTTATCAACTTCTGAGCTTTCTGACTACCTCGTAGTTTACTTACTCAACTCGGCCCTGAGTTTTCTGACTACTCCACGTAGTTTACTTACTCAACCCGGCCTTGAGTTTTCTGACTACCTCCGTAGTTTACTTACTCAATCTCACACAAGCTTTCAGACTACCCCTGTAGCTTACTAACTTCTCCTCTAGAGTTTTCTGACTACTCCGCGTAGTTTACTAACTCTTTACAACTCTTCTCACCAACAAACACACTCTAACTACCTTCTCAAGGGTTTGAGGTTTCTTGGTTGGTTTCCAACTATGGTGAGATTTTCCCTTACAATGGTTTAGCCTCAATGCTAAGGTTGGAAAAATATCTCTAAGCTTAGGATATGGCATTTGTGCTTAGATCTAGGGTAGAACACTCTTGGTTAAATTTGGATATTTAATGCCCTGTGTTCTTGAATGGAGTTGCTTGAATATTTGGCTTTTAATCTTCACTTTGCAGATTCTCCATTATCTTCTTTCGAAGATAGTGCAATGTATTTATAGTGTGGATTTAAATATTACCGTTGGAGAGTAATATTCAAATCCATACTAATAGTCTTCCAGCTTTTCTTTGTCCTATTGCACTTTTCCTTGCAGCTTTATGTCACATCAATATGTGTGTTGTCTTCTCACAGATCAGCTGCTTTTTGTGTGTCTAACGGATCTCGATCAAATTTCGTCGGACATCGTTCATTGCTTGATTCGTCGCTTCGATCCGTCCATTGAAATCGACCTGTAGATTTCGGGTGAGCAGAATTCATCGTTCTCATCTTTGAAATCATCGTTCATCGGTGATTTCATCGAGCCGAAATCATTTGTTCATCGCTGATTTCACCGAGCTGAAATCTTTGTTCATCGATCTTTGAAATCACCGTTCATCGGTGATTTCACCGAGTTGAAAATCTTTGTTCATCCGAACCGATTTACGGTCGCTTCGATCCGATCACCTCCGATCGATCCAAGATCAAGATCTGGATCGGAACTCATCCTTCACATCCGATCTTGATCGGCCTAAATGCTTGACCTCGATCGATCTCGATCATCTCCGTCGACTTCTTCATGAGTTCCCTCAATTTGTTCTCTCGTTCCCCTCAACTTGTTATCGTAAATTAGCTTCAATAACACAAGTTGATAATGTTTTGGCATAATTCATCAACACTAAAATATCCCAACAATTTCCCCCTTTTTGATAATGACGCCAAAACATTAAAATATATGCATTTTTAAAGAAACGGGTTTTCTTTTTAAAAAAATCAGTTCAGGTGGTCACTTTAAAATCAATTAATGAACCTTTTGAACACCTGCTCTGATACCAATTGATGGTCCCGGTTGAAAACCCATTTTGCGCGTGCGGAAGCGAAAACATTATGTTCGATGCATATAAAACAGGGGTGAGGGCAGAGTGTTTCCAATTTTTCATTTTAAGCTCATGTGTTGTGTTTTGCTTATAACTAGATGCATATGACAAGTATAAACATAAAGCAAAGAAACAACACAAAGAATATATAGTGGTTCGGACAACCAGTCCTACATCCACTCTCCCCTCTCTAGGGAAATTCCTTATCAACTTCGAGCTTTCGACTACCTCGTAGTTTACTTACTCAACTCGGCCCTGAGTTTTCTGACTACTCCACGTAGTTTACTTACTCAACCCGGCCTTGAGTTTTCTGACTACCTCCGTAGTTTACTTACTCAATCTCACACAAGCTTTCAGACAACCCCTGTAGCTTACTAATTTCTCCTCTAGAGATTTCTGACTACTCCGTGTAGTTTACTAACTCTTTACAACTCTTCTCACCAACAAACACACTCTAACTACCTTCTCAAGGGTTTGAGGTTTCTTGGTTGGTTTCAACTATGGTGAGATTTTCCCTTACAATGGTTTAGCCTCAATGCTAAGGTTGGAAAAATCTCTAAGCTTAGGATATGGCATTTGTGCTTAGATCTAAGGTAGAACACTCTTGGTTAAATTTGGATATTTAATGCCCGTGTTCTTGAATGGAGTTGCTTGAATATTTGGCTTTTAATCTTCACTTTTGCAGATTCTCCATTATCTTCTTTTGAAGATAGTGCAATGTATTTATAGTGTGGATTTAAATATTACCGTTGGAGAGTAATATTCAAATCCATACTAATAATCTTCGAACTTTTCTTTGTCTATTGCACTTTTCCTTGCGGCTTTTATGTCACATCAATATGTGTGTTGTCTTCTCGCGGATCATTTGCTTTTTGTGTGTCTAACGGATCCGATCATTTCGTCGGACATCGTTCATTGCTTGATTCTCGGGTCGCCGATCCGTCCGTGAAATCGATCTGTAGATTTGGGTGAGCAGAATTCCTTTGTTCATCGATCTTTGAAATCATCGTTCATCGGTGATTTCACCGAAATGAAAATCTTGTTCATCATTGATTTCACCGGCTGAAAATCATTGTTCATCGATCTTTGAAATCCTTCGTTCATCGGTGATTTCAATTGAAGTACGAAATCTTTGTTCATCCGAATCGATTTGTGCTTTGATCGATCAACTCACCGATCGAGATCCGCCTTCAAGATCTGGATGGAACTCATCCTTCACATCCGATCTTGATCGGCCTAAATCTCATGACCTCGTCGATCTCGATCATCTCCGTCGACTTCATGAGTTCCCCCTCAATTTGTTCTCTCGTTCCCCCTCAACTTGTTATCGTAGAATTAGCTTCAATAACACAAGTTGATAATGTTTTAAGCATAATTCATCAACACTAAAAATATCCCAACAATTTCCCCTTTTTTTGATAATGACGCCTAAAAACATTAAAATATATGCATTTTTAAAGAAACGGGTTTTCTTTTTAAAAAATCACCTGTGGTCACTTTAAAATCAATTAATGAACCTTTTGAACACGCTCGATACCAATTGATGGTCCGGTTGAAAACCCATTTTGCGCAGGCGTCTTGAAGCGAAAAACATTATGTTCGATGCATATAAAAAAGCGGGTGAGGGCAGAGTGTTTCCAATTTTTCATTTTAAGCTCATGTGTTCAGGTTTTGCTTATAACTAGATGCATATGACAAGTATAAACATAAAGCGATAAACAACACAAAGAACAATATATAGTGGTTCGGACAACCGATCCCTACATCCACTCTCCTCTCTAGGGAAATTCCTTATCAACTTTCGAGCTTTTCGACTACCTCAGTAGTTTACTTACTCAACTCGTACCGAAGTTTTTCGACTACTCCACGAGTTTACTTACTCAACCCGCCTTGAGTTTTTCGACTACCTCCGTAGTTTACTTACTTAATCTCACACAAGCTTTCAGACTACCCCTGTAGCTTACTAACTTCTCCTCTAGTGTTTTCTGACTACTTCGCGTAGTTTACTAACTCTTTACAACTCTTCTCACCAACAAACACACTCTAACTACCTTCTCAAGGGTTTGAGGTTTCTTGGTTGGTTTCCAACTATGGTGAGATTTTCCCTTACAATGGTTTAGCCTCAATGCTAAGGTTGGAAAAATCTCTCTAAGCTTAGGATATGGCATTTGTGCTTAGATCTAGGGTAGAACACTCTTGGTTAAATTTGGATATTTAATGCCCTGTGTTCTTGAATGGAGTTGCTTGAATATTTGGCTTTTAATCTCCACTTTGCAGATTCTCCATTATCTTCTTTTGAAGATAGTGCAATGTATTTATAGTGTGGATTTAAATATTACCGTTGGAGAGTAATATTCAAATCCATACTAATAGTCTTCCAGCTTTTCTTTGTCCTATTGCACATTTTTCTGCAGCTTTATGTCACATCAATATGTGTGTTGTATTCTCACAGATCAGCTGCTTTTTGTGTGTCTAACGGATCTGATCAGCTCGTCGGATTACTGTTCATTGCTTCTGATTCTGGTCGCTTCGATCCGGTCCTGAAATCGATCTGTAGATTTCGGGTGAGCTGAATTCTTTGTTCATCGGTCTTTGAAATCATTGTTCATCGCTGATTTCACCGAAATGAAAATCATTGTTCATCGATCTTTGAAATCACTTGTTCATCGATTGATTTCACCGAGTCAAAATCACTTGTTCATCCGAATCGATTTGGTCGCTTCGATCGAGATCCCTTCGCATCCGGATCGGAACTCATCCTTCTATCCGATCTTGATCGCTTCGTCGCTGACCTCGCCCCGATCTCGATCATCTTCGCCTCGACTTCATGAGTTCCCCCTCAATTTGTTCTCTCGTTCCCCTCAACTTGTTATCTGTAAATTAGCTTCAATAACACAAGTTGATAATGTTTTGGCATAATTCATCAACACTAAAATATCCCAACACATACTGACACTAACAGTGACAGGTCTCTGAAAAAGGATGTCAGATGTACAAAAGTTCCAGACTGCAAAAAGTGAAGACCCGGCTACATGAAAGGCTATTGCCTAGAAAGTGTTGGGGAGTTTCAAACCCTAAATATAGCCGTTCACACACCACAAGAGGGAACTCACATTTGTCTCTCCAACGGATAGTTTTCAAGAGTGACCTTGGTGTATGCCTATAAATCTTGGTGACCCTCTACATTGTAAGGGGACGGAAATTTATATTAAAATTAAGAGCTCAAGCTTATTCTTGTAAAAGTTAAAAGCACTCGAAAAACTTAGAATTTCCCAAGTGCTTCAATATTGAAGAGAGCTCACTATACTAAGCCTAGCTTGATAAGAATTATCCAAAGCTTAGTCGAGATATCCTAACCCTTTGCATTGTGCTTCATTGTAAAGGATATCTCATCCTAGTTGAAACCAACCAAGAAACCCCAAAACCCTTGTGAAGGTAGTTCGAGTGTGTTTGTTGGTGAGAAGTGTTGTAAAGAGTTAGTAAACCACGTGGAGTAGTCAAAAAAACTCTAGAGGAGAAGTTAGTAAGCCACAGGGTAGTCTCAAAGCTTGTGTGTGATTGAGTAAGTAAACTACGGAGGTAGTCGTAAAGCTCAAGGTCGGGTTGAGTAAGTAAACCACGTGGAGTAGTCGTAAAACTCGGGGCGAAAGTTGAGTAAGTAAACTACAAGGTAGTAAAGCTCGTGGTTGATAGTGAATTTCTCTCAAGAGTCGGGAGAGTGGACGTAGGAGCTTGAGTCTCGAACCACTATAATTCTTTGTGTTCTTTATTGCTTTCTTATCCGTAGGCTTATTCGTTGCATTGACTTGATTTTGAAAGCATACTTTTTCAATCGATATTGATTGGAATCAATCCAATGAAGTTGCATAAGTGAATCACAAACTAATCACTATTTCATAAAGGGAAGGTTTTCAAAGAAAGCTTAAATCGAGTATAAACTAAGGGCCAACCATTCCAAGACAACTAAGTAGCTAGAACAGATAGTTATCAAACTGAACGTATTCTTTCGAGGGTTCGAGAAGTTAGTTATCCGATCCAAGCAACTCAGATCTCGACACTTTCGAGGACTCGGTTGGGATTATCTCGAGGTTTTCGAAAAGCAACTCGAATCATTTGTCTCAAGAGACTTTGACTCGGGAGCGATCATGCTTCTCAAAACCTAATCTTCGAGGATTATCGACCCAAAGTGACCTCAAGAAGAAAAAAGTTTTAAAAATCTTGAACACGCAGTATTCCCCCATACACGCAGGTGTTGGGAAATAAATTTAATAAAGAGGATTTTGATTAGATCCCAAAACCCCGAGTATGACATGTTCAGATAATCTTGATAGATGAGTCGATTCGGTTTTAGAGTAGCCAGATAATATCTCGCACCGTGTATAGTCGGCAGATATAGAACAAAGTTAGTTCAAGACTCAAGAAGAAATCGAGATATCAAGACTCGAGAGGGATACCGAGAACTCAAGGCTCGAGAGAACTCAAGACTCAGAGAACTCAAGACTCAGAGAATCAAGACTCGGAGGAACTCAAGGATCGCTGAAAATCGAAAAGCACAAGAATTCATCGAAGACTCAAGAACGCATCAATGCTCAAGATATCCTGAATGTTCCGAGGTACTGAAACTGAGGAATATAGCCGTTGGAATCGGTGACGTGGACCAAATGGAGAGGAAGACAACCGACTGAAAAAGCCGCAGAACTTCTGAAAAGAATAGTATGGATTTGAATGTGATTCTCTCCAACGGTAACATTCAAATCCACACTATAAATACAAGTTCTTCCTTCATTATCGTGTGTGTGAAAAGCGGAAATAAGAAGATAGCAACGATGCTACAGAGCCAAAGAGAGTTAAGCTTTCCCACCCTAGAACACAAGTCTATAGATATACAAATATATTCAAAGAGTGTTCTAGAACCCAATCTAAGCAACCCACGATGTATCTTAAGCTTAGAGAGATATTCCCAACCTTAGCATTGAGGCTAAATCATTGTAAGGGAAAATCTCACCATAGTTGGAGACAACACCAAATCCAAACCCAGTGGTGAAGTGAGGTAGTTGTTAGGCAATCCCGAGTGAGGGTGATAAGTCCCGTTGGTGTGTGAACTCGTTAAACATCTGTAGGCAATCCCGTGGAGGGTGATAAGTCCCGAGGCGAACCCGAGTGAGGGTTATAAGTCCAGTTCGAGTGTGAGCTCGGCAAATATCTATTGGCAATCCCGTGGAGGGTGATAAGTCCCGTTTGAAGGAATTTCCCTAGAGAGGGAGAGTGGATGTAGGACAGGTTGTCCGAACCACTATATATTGCTGTGTTGTTTACTGTTTTATGTTTATACTTGTCATATGCATCTAGTTATAAGCAAAACACAACACTTGAGCGATTAAGAAAAAAAAAAATTGGTATCACTCTACCCTCACCCCTGTTTTATATGCACCGAAATAGAACGTTTTGCTTCCGCACACGCAAAATAGGTTTTCCCACCGGGACCAACAAGTGGTATCAGAGCAGGTGCTCAAAAGATTACTTCTTCAATGTAATCGCCTGAGTAGATCTATTTTTAAAACCTGTCTCTTATCTGATATCAACAAATGGTATCAAGGAAACAGAAAGTTTTACACAACAATGGAATAATAGAACTTTTCATTGATAAAGACCCGAAGGTCAGGTTACATTACAAGTTACAAATGCAAGAAAACCTGGAGGTCAATACATAACTCTAAACCCTAAACCTTTAAGCCATAACCCTAAACCTTCATCCAAACCCAAACCCGATCTACAGGGTAGTGATTAAGAGGAGGAAAGAGAGAGATTTTTAGATCTCATGCTCTCATTTTCCCCACTTAACAGGGTGAGGGAGGCTTGAAAGGTAATCCTATGCCGCAAACTGATGGACTCTCCAATAGAGTGAGAGCGGCTTTGATAGGATTTTTAAGCCAGGAGCCCCAAGAAGGAGTCAGTGGGGTCTCCAGCTGTTAAATGGTGAGGTGATATATGAAGATCAGCTGTTGTCTGATCAAGATCGTATATCAAACTCACGTTCATTTTCAGACTAAGTCTGTTAATGGTAGTCACGTCATAACGATAGACACACAAGGTGCATACGGTTAGGAGAAGTGTCTTCTCAGTTGCAACAGCAAAACCGCCGCCATGGTGGAAGAGAAGCTTTGCAACGATCGTATGTGAAATCGTTGACGATGATGAAAACAACAAAAAGGGATGAAAAGGGTTGATTTGAGAAGATGAAATCATGGAAAAGGGGGTAAAAGTTTTTGCCGGAAGTCTCACCGGAAACAAGGGTTCACCGGGATACATGATTCTACAAAGAAGATAAGTATGGTGAATGAGTTATGTTGTGTAAAATATTGGTCCAATTTATAGAGGCCAAGCAAGGGTGCAGATGCAAATTTGAGTTCTCAAAGCCTTTTTTTTGAAAAATTTGCATCACAAGGACAGCGTGTAGAAATCACGCGACCGATAATTGGATAAAGTTACGGCGGATTGACATATCGAGGAGTGTCAGACGATATCTACGCATGTCAAATCACACCAACTTAGGAAATAGAGACTACTACTCTAGACTAAGTTTTGGCAGTAACACTTGCCAAGAAATTGTCTTAATCTGAGGAGAATCAGATTAGGTCAAACCAAAATCTGATTACATTCAAAGCTGATCAAATGAAGAAAATCAGCTGAGCTTGAAAACTTCACCAAATCAGATATATCGGTCTATATCAGTTGAAAGGGGAACTTCAACTTGAGGGGGAACTCACGGAATCAAAAGTAGATGATTGAGATCAGACGAGGCTGCAGACAAGACTGATCAAGATCAGATGAGTTAGATGAGTTCCGGAGTGAACTGATGAGCTGTGCAGAATCAGAAGTGAAGAAAAGCTAAAGCCAGCAAATCAGAAGAAAAGGTTGCAAATCAGAAGATGAGCGAAAGAGACTGATCGAGATTAGACGTGATCAAGATCAGATATAATAAAACTGATATGCTAACATGATATAATGACCTGATGCTATTCTGATATGTTGATCTAAAGATGTGTTGATCTAATCAGTAGAACTGATCAGATCAAGCAAAGAAGAAATCAGATAGCCTGAGTAAAAAGGAATACTGAAGGCTCAGTAAACTGAGACTCAGTATAGGTCAAGTGACCTGAAGGTCAGTAAGTAAGAAAGACCAAAGGGTCAGGATGTCTGAAGTCGGGAAGAAAATCGAACTCGATCAAGATGAGTGTCGGATATGCCCGATCGGACAAAAAAAGAAGAGAAGAAGAGGAATGAGGAGTCGAGCTGAAGACAGAAGACTGAAGACCAAGACTGAAGACTTGTAATTCTTTATGTTTTTGTTCTTTCTTTATCTTTTTGATAAGTTCATTGTAATCTGTAACTGATAACATACAATCAATGAAACTTTTATCTTTATGCTCAAAGATAATACCTCATTATCTTTTTACATGTCTTTATGTTTGATATGCCTGATTATTTAGTGATGAAATCGTTGGGTGATTCATTGCTAAATTAATTATTAAAAGATATACCATTCTTGTAATAGAGAAAAACTGAAACCTGAGTATAGGTTAAGAGTGTTGTAACAAGATGGTTTTGACATCATCAAAAAGGGGGAAATTGTTGGGAAATAAATTTAATAAAGTGGATTTTGATTAGATCCCAAAACCCCTGAGTATGACATGTTCAGGATAATCTTGATAGATGAGTCAGGATTCAGTTTTAGAGTGTTCAGGATAATATCTGCACCGTGTATAGTCGGGATATAGAACAAAGTTAGTTTCAAGACTCAAGAAGAAATCGAGATATCAAGACTCAAGAGGATCCGAGAACCGAAGGCTCGAGAGAACTCAAGACTCAGAGAACTCAAGACTCGGAGAATCAAGACTCGGAGAGAAACTCAAGGATCGTTGAAAATCGAAAGCCAAGAATTCATGAAGACTCGAAGCGTCATCAATGCTCAAGATATCCCGAATGTTTCGAGGTAATCAAATCGGGAATATAGCCGTTGGAATCGGTGGCGTGGACCAACGAGAGGAAGACAATCACTGAAAAAGTCCGCAGAACTTACAAAGAATAGTATGGATTTGAATGTGATTCTCTCCAACGGTAACATTCAAATCCACACTATAAATACAAGTTCTTCCTTCATTATCGTGTGTGTGAAAAGCGGAAATAAGAAGATAGCAACGATGCTACAGAGCCAAAGAGAGTTAAGCTTTCCCACCCTAGAACACAAGTCTATAGATATACAAATATATTCAAAGAGTGTTCTAGAACCCAATCTAAGCAACCCACGATGTATCTTATTTTAGAGAGATTTTTCCCAACCTTAGCATTGAGGCTAAATCATTGTAAGGGAAAATCTCACCATAGTTGGAGACAACACCAAATCCAAACCCAGTGGTGAAGTGAGGTAGTTGTTAGGCAATCCCGAGTGAGGGTGATAAGTCCCGTTGGAGTGTGAACTCGTTAAACATCTGTAGGCAATCCCGTGGAGGGTGATAAGTCCCGAGGCGAACCCGAGTGAGGGTTATAAGTCCAGTTCGAGTGTGAGCTCGGTAAATATCTATTGGCAATCCCGTGGAGGGTGATAAGTCCCGTTTGAAGGAATTTCCCTAGAGAGGGAGAGTGGATGTAGGACAGGTTGTCCGAACCACTATATATTGCTGTGTTGTTTACTGTTTTATGTTTATACTTGTCATATGCATCTAGTTATAAGCAAAACACAACACTTGAGCGATTAAGAAAAAAAAAATTGGTATCACTCTACCCTCACCCCTGTTTTATATGCACCGAAATAGAACGTTTTGCTTCCGCACGCGCAAAATAGGTTTTCCCACCGGGACCAACAACGTGTAAGACTCGTTTGCACCGGGACCAACAAGTGGTATCAGAGCAGTGGTTCAACATGACCACCTGCTGTGTTGACCAAAGTTTTGTTTTCAAAGATACTTGTGGTCTATCTGAACTGATCTTATTTGCTGAAACTTTTTATTTTTTCAAGAGATCAGAAAAATGTCTTCTAAAAAACTTCTTATGTTCTCAGTGGAGAACTATGACCTATGGAGACTGAGAATGCAGGCTCATCTGTATTCCAAACATGAGCGTATGTGGAGAGTGGTCTCTCAAGGACCATTCCAGTTCTTGTAGTGAATCCTAGAGGAGCGAAGATGAGAGAATTGATCCTAGAGCGAGAATTTCCTAAGTCCGACGACCAACCCGACTCTCGAGGAGAGAAAGTTAGTCAATCTAGACTACATTGCAAAAAGACACACACTATACAAAGACAATTGATGATGGTGTGATGGGAATGATCTCTCACCTGTAATATTGCTAAAGAGATTTGGGATACACTAACGTTATGTGCCAAGGCACAGATCATATAAAAGAACACAAACTTTCAAAGGGCAATTGGAAAGTTTGACAGGTTTTGAAATGGATGATGGTGAATCAATAGACAAACCGAAGTCGATTCACTAGCATCATGAATGATCTAAATGCACTTGGAAAGAAATACCCACAGAGAGAAGTTGCATTGAAAATTCTTAGAGGTCTATCTAAGAAATGGGATATTCATGCGATGGTGATTGAAAACACCAAGAATATTAACTCAATGCCTTACCAACAAGTCTTCGAAATTTGAAAGCCTATGAATTTGTAATTGATAATAAATCCAAAAAGGCCGACAAAGAAAGATGATTCTTCATCGAGTAAGAATGTGGCTTTAAAAGCCAAAGATAAAACTCAAAACTAGAGAGTCGAGAACCCCATGCCAAAAAATCGGGATGAGCTTGAGGAAAAGCTAGAACTGATGGCAAGAAGGTTTGATAGACTCAATAGTAGATTTGGAAAATACAAAAGCTATTACAGGAACCACATGTACCAGAAGAAACCTGAGGACAGATCAACTGAGAAGAAGAAAGACACGAAAAGTCAAGGATCTTCATCCAAGAGAAAAGGACTCCAAGTCCAAAGAAGAAAATGATCAGGATGATGATGCCAACAGATGCTATAACTGCCAGAAGAAAGGTCACTTCCAGTATGATTGTCCAGATTTGAGTGCTAAGGAGAGAAGAGAAAGGCAAGCTATAAGAGACCAGAAGTTCTCAAGCAAAAAGGCCATGGTTGCAGAAGAAGAACACTCTGAGGAGGGATCTAGCTCTTCAGATGAGATATTCTCAGACAGTGAAAGTGATGACATCTGTCTGATGGCCATTGAGGAGGTAAATTCTTCTTTCTCTGTTGTTGCTCCTACACTAGCACAAGAGTTTTCAAGTTCCAATCGAAAAATAGTCTATTTTGACACGATGGATTCTTTTTTCGAGAATCGATGAAGGACTATCTTTGTTTTTGCAAGGGATCGCTAAATCAAACTCAAGAGCAGAATAAGGAACTGAAAGCTGAAAATCTAAAATGGAAAGACTCTAGCAATATTGAAGTCACTTCTCAATTAATGGGAGCTACTGATGAACTGGATGTTCGAAAAGTACAACTCTCGAGAGAAAGAGAAGTTGATAATGTCCCTAACGAAAAAGCTAGAGAAATCCAATCAAGAGATTCAAATTAATCGTAATCGAAGTTCAATGACCTCTCCGAGAAGCATAAAACTCTACAGAACTATGAGGATAGTGCATGTGAAGAAGTTAACTCTATTGAATAATGCATCTAATGTAATAGATGAAATTGAGTTACCAGAGATCTGTGACTATAAAACTGGATTGGGATACATTCGGGGGAACCTCACAAGGTCATCTAAATGTTGCGTCAAGTAGCAAGAAGACTATCTTTGTAAAAACAAAGGGCACCTACACTTCAAAATCAAGAAATGCCCAAGGTTGTAGACAAGGAAAAGGACCTATGGTCTCAAAACCGAATGATCAAAGTTGGAAAGCCCAAACCTCGGTGAAGGCAAGAAAACCCGAAAAAGTCGATTGGAAAGTTTTCAGCAAGTACTTCAAAGCCTCGTGCTAAGAATGCAAACCCGAAAGGCTCCACATGAACCATCGAGGAATCCTCGGATGAGAAACACTCAAAGAGAGACATTCTCAATCAAGAGACCAAGTCCTCAAGATCTTGAAAAGACCCAGATTTCAAAGATGCATAACCCGAACCTCACTTGCCTAAGGGTAAAGGTTATCTAAACCCGAAGTCATCAAAGATTTAGACCGGTCAAGACAAAAAGCTTTAAGCATCCGACGTAAGGCTGAACCAAAGAAGAACTCTAAGGCACATGTTCATGATAAAGCTAGCACACATATCTTAAAAACTGCTAAGGCACCCAGAGTAGTGGATGTATATGTTGATGTTTATGGAAGACAAATTAGCCACTCTAAAGTGATTAGAGTTGTCAGGCAGATTTGGATTCCGAAAGGTACAACTAACCTCGTAGGACCCTACACAAAATGGGTACCTAAGAATTGATCTGTTTTTCAGGAGGAAAACTAGGGCACTAAGCTGATGAAAGATCACATGGCACTGATGAGCAGAGATGAAAAAGCTCCTGATGTATGGTATCTTGACAGTGGATGCTCAAGACATATGACAGGATTCAAGAAGATGCTCAGTGACTATGTTGAACAAAGAGGCCCACAGATCACTTTTGGAGATAACTCCAAGGGACAGACTGAAGGATATGGAACTTTGGAAGTTGACTCAATTCATATCCATGGTGTTTCATATGTATCTGGATTGAAGCATAACTTGCTGTCAATTAGCCAATTCTGTGATAAAGGTTTCAATGTTGAGTTCTCCAAGAACTTATGCTTTGTGAAAGATGATACATCACATAAAGTATTACTGACTGGTACAAGAAAAGGGAATGTGTATCTTGCTGATTGGAGTTCAACTCCTAAAGATACATGTTTAATTGCTAAAAGTTCCACAGATACCAGTTGGTTATGGCATAAAAGAATGAATCACCTAAACTTCAAAAAACCCCGAACAAGCTTGCAAGATTAGCTCTTGTGAGAGGGTTGCGTAATGAAGTGTTCAAGAAGGAACACATTTGTGATGCATGCGAAAGGAAAACAAGTCAAAGCATCATTTAAAAGCAAAGTAGAAGTTTCTCGAGAGAATACTTGACTTTTGCATATGGATCTGTTTGGTCCTATAACACCTGTGAGCACTAATGGCGGAAATACACATTGGTAGTAGTTGATGACTACTCAAGATATACTTGGGTCATATTCTTACTCAGGAAGAAAGAGACTCAGATAAAAGCTGCCAGAATTACTGAAAAGACTCAGTATTGAGAAAAACTGAGTGTGGTCAAAATCGAGATCGACAAAAGGAACCGAGTTTATAAATCATATCATTTTCGATTATTGTGCAAAGAAATGGAATTCTACATGAAACATCACCGCAAGGACCCTCAAAGAAATGGTGTTCTCAAAAAGAAGGAACATAACTCTGAAAGAAGCTGTAAGGACAATGATAGCTGAAGCTGATATTCCTAAAAGATTTTGGGCTGAAGCTGACAACACTGCATGCTACTCTCAGAATAGATCCATGCTGACAAAAAGTCAAGGCAAAACGCCTTATGAGCTTTGGAATGAAAGGAAGCCTCTTGTTTTTTTCTTTCGTGTGTTTGGTTGCTGAAGTGTTTCATACACAATAATGGTAAAGATCGATTTGAAAACATTTGATAGTAAAAGGCGATGAAGGAATATTCTTAGGATATTCTCAAGTCAAGAAAGCTTTCAAAGTTTACAACCCGTAGGACTCTTATTGTGGAGGAAACACCTCATGTTGTTTTTGATGAATCATTTTGTGTTCGTAAGAAACAGAACATGATGCAAATGAATCGACAAAGAGGATCACCAGATTAAGCCCTCAAAGCGAAAAAGATAAATCATCCATCGAACTCCTAAAAAGAAGAAGTCACCATTATCTATGATTGGAGTGACTCGGACTTTCAGATAAAGAAGTTCGGGATGGAAATCGGGATGGTGAGATCCGGAAAACCAACACTCCAAAGGTGACCAATCCGAGCAGACACCGTTCGGACTCAGTGCACGTGATGCCAATGAAGATGTGGTCACGGTGAGGCAATTTCGAATCTATCAACCAAAAGGGAAACAAATGTCTCGACAATGTTTCAATAGAATTTCCCCGAGGAAGATGATTCCCTTTCTCTGCTTTTGTTGTTCCCTGAGTTTGCTGATTTAACTGAACCTAACATTTCAAATGGTGAGGATACCATTGCAGGGGGAACATCAAGAAGGAAATGGTTAGATAGCCATCCTACAAGCCAGATTGTGGGTGATCTAACTGAAGGTGTTAAGACTAGAAGGTTCCATGGAGAGAGTGCACTATTCTGCTGCTTCCTATCAGAGAAAGAACCTACTGAGATTGGTGAAGCTCTACAAGATTCTCACTGGATTACTGCCATGCAAGATGAGTTGAATCAATTCTCGAGGAATGAAGTATGGGAGCTAGTAGATAGACCAGAAAGGCACAATGTCATTGGAACCAAGTGGGTTTTCAAGAACAAAAGAGATGAAAACAACAATATTGTGAGAAACAAGGCAAGGCTAGTTGCACAAGGTTATTCCCAAGAAGAAGGCTTGGATTATGATGAAACCTTTGCACTGTTGCAAAGACTAGAAGCCATCGATTGTTTCTTGCATATGCCGCCCACATGAAGTTCATACCATCGATGGATGTGAAAAGTGCATTTCAAGCGGCGTGCTTAAAGAAGAGGTTTATGTGGAACAACCTCCTGGTTTCAAACAAAATGACCAAGTTTACGGGCTAAGAAAAGCTTTGTATGGTCTTAAGCAAGCACCCAGAGCATGGTATGATACTCTTTCTCAGTTTCTTCTTGACCATGGTTTTGTCAAAGGAACTGCTGATAGAACTCGCTCGGGATAGAGGATGGGGAAGATATCTTACTAATTCAGATATATGTTGATGACATCATTTTTGGATCTCCAAACCATCAGCTGTGTGAAAAGTTTTCAACACTGATGAAAGGCAAGTTTGAGATGTCAATGATGGGAGAGATGAATTTCTTTCTAGGACTTCAAATGAAACAATCAAAGGAAGGAATATTCATCAACCAGGCAAAGTACACCAGAGATCTGATTGCCAAATATGGTGTACAGAATTACAATGCAGTTAGAATTCCCATGAATACTAACTACAAAATGGATCCTGATTCTGAAGGCAAATCAGTAAGTCATACTGATTATAGAGGAATCATTGGATCATTGCTCTATCTCACAGCAAGTAGGCCGGATATAACATTTGCTGTTGGGATATGTGCAAGATACCAAGCTAATCCTAAGGCTAGTCACATGGAGGCTGCCAAAAAGATACTGAAATATCTTAAGGGCACAGTGAATAGAGGATTATGGTATCCAGCTGATGATAACCTAGAGTTAAGTGGTTACTCAGATGCTGATTATGGAGGATGCAGAATTGACAGGAAGTCCACTTCAGGAACTTGTCAATTTCTAGGAAGCAAGCTGATATCTTGGTTTTCGAAGAAACAGACCTCAGTAGCAACAAACAACTCATCGGGTTTGAATATATGGTCTGCGAGGAAGCTTTTTATGCATGCATTCTTTGGCTCAGACAACAATTGAGGGATTATAAAGTTGTAGCCAATGAAGTACCAATATTTTGTGACAATAATAGTGCCATTGCTATTTCACAAAACCCGGTATTGCACACCAGATGCAAGCATGTGGATATCAGACATCACTTCATCAGAGATCATGTCGAGAAGAAGGACATAAGGATGGAGAAAATTCATACTGATAAGCAGAGAGCTGATATCTTGACTAAACCTTTGGCGGAATCAAGATTTCAAGAACTTTCAGTTGAATTAGGGATGCTAGAACCAGGTGTATAGAGTAAAATCTGAAAAATTGAAGGTTTTCGGATGATGAAGTTTTTCGTAATCCTTACGAGAAGCTCAGATAAAATGGAAATATCGAATCGAGTCTCGAAAACTCAAGAGCATATCGAACCAATTCAAGATTTAAAGATTATTATCGACATTTTATCAAGATCAGTACTCAGTAAGACTGATAGAGGGAAATTGGTCTGAAGAAGTAATGACTCATGCGATCCATTTATTGCTCAAGTAAATTCAGTAATCATTCGCAATAAATATAAAAACACCTGAGGAATGTTTTTTTGGGCGGATCGCTTTTAAATTCGAAGAAGGTCAGCGGTCATTTAATGCTCTGCTACATTAATGACCAATGAGGATGTTTTGGCGGCTTACTTTTCGGAGATCGTCGGTTCGTATACCCGATTAATCGGAGATTAATCTCAACCGTTGTTACTCACCTAACCAACACGATTCCCCACGATCTCAAGGCTATATAAACCCCAATCAGCCATTCAAGCCAAAATTTTATCAAACCCTTCGTTTTCAAATCCTCTGCAATTAAAAATCCCCTTTGCCCAGAAATTCTCCAAACCTAAAAAGCTTCACTTCTTCAATCAAACTCTAAAATGGCTCCAACCCCTGCTCGAGAGATTAGCCGAAACCAACAAGCCGTGGTACGAGTTCGTTGTCTCACTCGAAAGCACAACCAACTCAAAGCCAGAAGAGGAGGCTCTGCATATGATTCGACTTGCTAAACTCACCCAACTAGTTACAAACCCACTGCACTGTGAGTTTGCGAAAAGAGGTAATCAAATTCATCTCAGAATTTGAAGATAGATGAAGAGGGTTGTATGCATTCTAAGTTAATCAGATCACACTTAGAGCGTCATCCAAATACGTCGATTTTTGAGAGGATCTCGTATATAGTTCGAAAAAAAATCAATGATGTTTTTTGAGCTCCGTGATAGAGGAGAGGATCCTACAACGATATGTCGGGAAAAAAGAGCAGAGTACTTAGATAGGATTGCCGAGAATCTGTTAAGTTTGAGGCGACAATCGCATAAAAAAGGCACGAAGCCACAATATCGTGTGTTGATGGATATTGTGAGCAAGTGCATCATGAGTCTTCTTGGGAGTTTTTGAGCAGATAAGTACCCCAAGCTCCGATTGATGGTGGCGATAAGCTTCACCCACCACGATTTCAACCGGGTGAAATTTCGATCCAGACGGTGAGTGAAGCAGACCAAAGTTTTGAGGAAGATTGACGGGCGATCTCAATCAAAGGCAAGATCCACCATGCCACCAAAATTGCTTACATTTTGGAGATGTGCGAGAGAGGAGGAGGATATCTTCGCCAATTCGACCCCATTTCCTAAATCTAAAATTCTCCTTAAACCCATTCTTTGCAAAGGAAGGTGTCATCGGGGAAGAGAGAAAAGAAGGTAGAATCACCTTCTTCAAACCGGCTGAAAAAGAGACCCAACAAACTAGGGGAAGATGTTGTTGGAGGCAAAGATGGAGCAGGGAGCAAAAATGATGAAAAGAAGAATCTTGCTCCAAAACGCAGAAGATTGGTGGTTCTCACCGATGAAGATGAAAGTGATTCTCAAGAGATTCAACCCGAGGGCCAAACCGCTCGAGTTCACCATTACAAGTGTTGGCTCGGGTTATCTCTGGGACAGGATCGATCGAGGAGCGTGTCTTTTTCCGAGGTGCTCGAGACATAGCTTCAAGACAGATAAAATTTCTCGGGAAATTTTCAAAGGAGCTCAGACCTCGAGATGCCTACCTCGGTGTGGTGCTCGCATGAAGAGCCAGCTCGAGTCGATCTGAAGATGTAAGCTCGATCGACGAGCCAACTCAGACTCAAACCGAGGATATACGTTCCAGCCTCGTAACCCACCCAGATGCAAACCGAGGACCCCGACGAACAAACTTCAGATGTCACGAGACTCGGGGCAGCAATAGTCTTGATGAGCTCCCCGAAAGTGATCTACTTTTGATCCCTTAGCGTAAACTTCAAATGAACCAGAGAGCCCGAGATGGAAGAAGGGCGAGGTCAAGAAGGTGAGTGGAGGAGCAAGGGGAACGGTTCATACTTGACCGACACCGAGCTCCTTCATACCCCGACCGCAAGATATTTTCTTCAGACATGACAATCAGATTTATCCTCAATCGGATTCTTCCCGAGATGCTTGATATTGCCGCTTAGAGGGGAAGATCGTGGAATGAGGAGATGACCTTTTCCGACCGATTTCTCGTGGTTCTGTAGGACAAAGCTCAGGATGAAAAACGCCGATTTTGATGAGCTGGTTCAGAGGAAGTTGGCTGAGAGGAGAGCTACTAAAGATGGTGCCCCAAGCAGCGGAGACAAATCTCAAGATAGAGATGGGGACCAACGAGGGGAGATCTTGAGAGCAGTCTCGGAAGAAAAAAGAGACTTTTGTTGCTGATCAACCTGGATCTAGTCAACATCAGACTGATGATAGTACTCTTCAGACTGAGGCGTAGCTGGAGACTGGAGCTCAGAACGAAGCTGAAGCTCAAGATGATCAGACAGCACAGGAGGTGCAGAAGATTCCTGAGATTGATCTCACTCACGAGAGAAACTTGAGAAGGTTGAGCCAATGATGATCAAGATTGCTCAGATGGAAGAGACGTTGGCCAATCAAGCTCAAAAGATGGACGGTCTTAGTCACTCTTCAGAACTGGTGCAAATTCAAAACACTCTAACCACCCAGATGACCTCCATGGAAGGAAAGCTAAATGAGAAGCTGGAGGGAGTCAAGGCTGAGTTAAGTGATGAACTGAAGCAGAAACACCAGGAAAGTTCTGATTTCCTAGAGGTGAAACTGGCAGAAAAGAATGAGGTGCTAATCAAGTTCCATTGTTGAGGAAATGAGCTCAATGCTCATGACCAAGATGACAGAGATGTTCAAAGAAGCACTCCGCCGGTTTGCCCACTTATATCAAGAATTTTTCGGGCCAAGAACCATCTAAGGAAGCCGAAGATTAACAAGATCAGATAGCGGGAGAAGTTCATTTGTGTGAGCAAAGAGCAATATCACATGGACACAACACTCTCCAAAGCTTCTTCCAAATTACGGTGCAAGAAGGGGAAAAGGAAGTCAAGATCTCGAAGTTCATGGCACGACTTTGGGAGAAGAAGGCTCGTAAAGATGCTGAAATGTATAATCTAGCAAAAGCCTTTAAAGAAGTCGGAGCTACTGAGAAGTTGAAGTTCGCCTCAGGTAGAAAAGCCTATCTACACTCGAGTTTCTGAGCAAGCTATGCTTGATGTTGCAAGAGAGAAACCGAAAGTGCTAGAGCAAAGGTTGAAACAAGCCAGCCGCCTTTGAAATGCCTATGAAGAGGAAAGCCTTGGGCGTTGTTCAACCCGAAACCAAACGCAAAGGCTTTAAGCCAATCAGAGAAAAATCGATTCTCGATGATGAAGAAACAGAACAACCAAAGGAATCGAGTCTCAACCTCGTAACAAAGTCTTCAACACGAGAAATGCTCAAGACACTCCAAGAAGAACAAGCTAAGAAAGCCGCCGCCCGGTCTCGTGAACGCCTCAGGATCGGAAGGAAGATAGACGAGGAGCGTAAGTTTTAATGAGTGATTTCGGGAAGTTTATGAGCAAGAGGAAAGGAACATCAAAAGCACTAAATGGCCCCACGTTGATAAATGGATGCCTATCAAACTCAACGATATGTGGGAAGAAGTCAAGAGAACCTTCTGGTTCAATTATGATGTTCTCAGGGAATGGAGAGGGGAAAGCTCAGATCAGAATGAAGCTTTCATTGAATACCTTCTTATCTTCTATCCAAAGTATCTACAGAGTCGATTAACTGCGGATGAAGGAGAGGTACAGATAGTAGCCCCTGGTCCATATTCCTATCCACCTCCAAAACTTGATAATGGCTTGGTGAATGAGAAGGCCATTACTCAAGAGATTGCTCAGTATGCTGGTCAGTTGGGTTTAACAGGAAACAGTCCGGACATCATAAAGGAAAGAAATGAACTGAAGAAGAGATTTTTCGGAATGTTTGACCTGGAGGTGCCCGCTGATGAAGTTGAGAATGAAGCAAACTGAAGAGCAAAAGACTGAAGAGCCAAAATCAGAAGACTGAAGACTGAAGACTCAAAAGATTTTGTAATCTTTAAATTTTGTCTTTTTGATTTTGTTGATAAACTCATTGTAATATGTAACGGGATACCAATCATCAATGAAGATTTATCATTATGCTCAAAAGATAATATCTCATTATCTTGTTTACATGTCTTTTATTTTTGATATGCCTGAATGAATGTCTCTGAACTGATTGTATGTTGATAAGGGAGAAATTGTTTAAGTATTTGGTAATGAACTAGTTAAAAAGATTCATTACTGAAGAAATTGCTGAATGATTAAACTGTTGAGAAACTCTGAAATTGTTGAGAGTTTTTCTGATTTATGAAAATTATTGGGAGACAACCAATCTTGTAATAGGATAAACTGAAACCTGAGTATAGGTTATTTGTTTGTAACAAGATAGGTTTTGGCATCATCAAAAAGGGGGAAATTGTTGGGAGATGAATTTTAATAAAGGTTTATGATTTTGATTAGATCCCAAAACCCCCGAGTATGACATGTTCGTAATGATCTTGATAGTTGAGTCGATTCGCTTTTTAGAATATTCGGGATGTTATCTCGCAAAATGTATAGTCAACAGATATAGTTCGGGATAATTCTATCAAGACTCGAAGAGATATCTTGAAAATCAAGACTCAAAGACATCGGTCAAGATAAACTACAAAGATTCAGAAGACCCTGAAGACTCAGAAGACTCAAGACACAAAGATTGAAGACTGAGAAACTAAAGATCAAGAATATCAAGGCACAAAGAATTATCAAGAATCGGTGAGGTATGAATGCTCGAAGATGAACCTCGAATGTTCCGAGGCACCTTGAATATATCTATCTAAAGGATTTAACATCGAGAAGATCGCGATTCCTTAGAAAATAGATATTTGCCAAGACATTCAAATGCAGACAAAAGGAACTAAGTCAGAAGTGTTGTTAAGGTTATATCAAACTCAGAGTTTGTAACCAAAAAGAGCCGTTGAAGGTGTTTACCTTTAACTAGAGACAAAAGTCAAAAAGAGGAAGACAACATGCCACTATACATCGATAATCGACAAAGGATGTGTCTCGAAAAAAAGGATGTCGATGTACAAAAGTTCCAGATCGCAAAAAGTGAAGACTGGCTACATGAAAGGCTATTGTTTAGAATGTGTTGGGGAGTTTCAAACCCTAAATATAGCCGCTTTCACACACCCAAAGCTGAACTCACGGTTGTCTCTCCAACTGATAGTTTTCAAGAGTGACCTTGGTGTATGCCTATAAATACTGGTGACCCTCTACATTGTAAGGGTACGGGAAATTTATACGCAACTTAAGAGCTCAAGCTTATTCTTGTAAAAGTTAAAAGCACTCAAAAAACTTAGAATTTCCCAAGTGCTTCAATATTGAAGAGAGCTCACTATACTAAGCCTAGCTTGATAAGAATTATCCAAAGTTTTAGTCGAGATATCCTAACCCTTGCATTGTGCTTCATTGTAAAGGATATCTCATCCTAGTTGAAACCAACCAAGAAACCCCAAACCCTGTGAAGGTAGTTGGAGTGTGTTTGTTGGTGAGAAGTGTTGTAAAGAGTTAGTAAACCACGGCGGAGTAGTCGTAAAAACTCTAGAGGAGAAGTTAGTAAGCTGAGGGGTAGTCCGAAAAGTTGTGTGTGATTGAGTAAGTAAACCACGGAGGTAGTCGTAAAGCTCAATGTCGGGGTTGAGTAAAGTAAACCACGTGGAGTAGTCGAAAAACTCGTACGAAGTTGAGTAAGTAAACTACAAGGTAGTCGTAAAGCTCGAAGTTGATAGTGAATTTCTCGAAGAGTCGGGGAGAGTGGACGAGAAGCTTGAGTCTCTGAACCACTATAATTGTTGTGTTCTTTATTGCTTTCCTTATCTGTGCTTATCTGTTGCATTGACTTGATTTTTGAAAGCATACTTTTCACTGATATTCAGTTGGAATCAATCCACTGAAGTTGCATAAGTGAATCACAGCCTAATCACTATTTCATAAAGGGAAGGTTTTCAGCAAAGTTTAAATCGAGTATAAACTAAGGGCCAACCATTCAAGACAACCGAGTAGCTAGCTAGAACAGATAGTTATCAAACCGAACGCATTTCTCCGAGGGTTCAAGAAGTTAGTTATCCGATCCAAGCAACTCAGGATCTCTGACACTCAGGACTCAGTTGGGATTATTTGAGGTTTCTGAAAGCAGCTCAGGATCATTGTCTCAGTAGACTTTGACTCAGAGCGATCTGTGCTTCTCAGAACCTAATCTTCAGGATTATCTGACCCAAGCTGACCTCAGTAAGAAAAAGTTTTAAAAACACTGAACACGTGTATTCCCCCCCATACATGTGTAAGACTCGTTTGCACCGGGACCAACAATTATCCATATCGGAAACTAGTTCCACTTGCAAGATTTGGTATGATAAATCTTATGAACCTCCCAAGGGGGTAAATCTAATCAAACCGCGTGCTTTACCCATTCTTCAGATAAATCTTAGCAATCGCATGTGACCAATAATATTGCCCAAGATATAAAGTATTGAATCTCATTGATTCTCTACCCGTCATAAGTCAAAGCAATAATTACTAACCACACATGATCCTATTTAAGGGACGAAGATTAAGAAATAACGAACCACTGAGGTCTAATTCTTCCTAGTTCAGTGCTGAAGAATTTATCCTCCCAGAGGTCCTATTCAAAGGCATCGGTCATGCACTAGTGTAATCTCTTGGTCAAGACAAGTCAATCTGAGCCTTACACTTCAACCTTTCACGATGGATTGTTCATTTCCATCTAGGTCATAAATGACGTACTTTTAGTTACAAGGGACTGCTAATTTAATCTTCTGTGATCTGGTATCACTAAATTAACTACAATATAACACGTACTATTTATTGAACAATTATGCAGTAAATATATGTAACATTCAATGATATTTAAAGCATCAGTGATAAATAACTTATTTCAGTAAATAAGACAGAAATTCAGTTTGGTTATACAAAGTAAAAGCATACTTTCCAGTATAACCCCAATAGGAACATCCATGAGAACTTGGTTATATAGTCACCCTACAAGTCAAATTGTGGGAGAATTATCTTAAGGAGTTAAAACTAGAAGGTTCCATGGAGAAAGTTCTTTGTTCTGTTGCTTCCTATCTGAGAAAGAACCTATAGAGATTAAAGAAGCTCTTTTAGATTCCTTCTGGATTATTGCTATGCAAGAGGAGCTGAATCAGTTTACTAGGAATGAAGTCTGGGAGTTAGTAGATAGACCTAAGAAGCACAATGTGATTGGAACTAAGTGGGTATTCAAGAATAAGAGAGATGAGAATAATATCATTGAAAGAAACAAGGCAAGGCTAGTTGCACAAGGTTATTCCAAGAAGAATGCTTGGATTATGAAGAAATCTTTGCACCAGTTGCAAGACTAGAAACCATTAGATTGTTTCTTGCATATGTTGCTCACATGAAATTTAAGGTATATCAAATGGATGTAAAGAGTGCATTTCTGAATGGTGTGCTTAAAGAAGAGGTTTATGTGGAACAACCTCCTGGCTTCTGTCAGAATGACCAAGTTTACAGGCTCAGGAAAGCCTTGTATGGTCTGAAGCAAGCACCCAGAGCATGGTATGATACTCTATCTCAATTTCTTACTGACCATGGTTTTACCAAAGGTACTGTTGATAGAACCTTGTTCAGGATAGAAGATGGAAAAGATATCTTACTTGTTCAGATATATGTGGATGATATTATCTTTGGATCCCCAAATCATCAGTTGTGTGAGAAGTTTTTTACACTGATGAAAGGTAAGTTTGAGATGTCAATGATGGGGGAGATGAATTTCTTTCTAGGACTTCAGGTGAAACAGTCTAAAGAAGGAATTTTCATCAATCAGGCAAAATATACCAGAGGTCTGATTGCCAAGTATGGTATTCAGAATTTCAATGCAGTTAGAATCCCCATGAATACTAACTACAAGATGGATCCTGATCCTGAAGGCAAGTCAGTTAACCATACTGATTATAGAGGGATCATTGGATCATTGCTCTATCTCACAGCAAGTAGGTCTGACATTAATTTTGCTGTTGGGATATGTGCAAGATACCTTTTAATCCTAAGACTAGTCACATGGAAGCCGCCAAAAAAGATAACCGAGATATCTAAAGGGCACAAATGAATAGAGGATTATGGTATCCAGCTGATGATAACCTTGAATTAACTGGTTATTCAGATGCTGATTATGGTGGTTGCAGAATTGACAGGAAGTCCACTTCAGGAACTTGTCAATTTCTCTGAAGCAAACTGATATCCTGGTTTTCTAAGAAGTAAACCTCAGTAGCAACTAGTACTATCAAGTTCGAGTACATGTCAGAAGGAAGTTCGCGCGGCATGATTCTTTGGCTAAGGCAACAATTGAGAGATTATAAGATTATGGACAATGAAGTTCCCATATTCTGTGACAACAACAGTGCAATTTCAATATCTCAAAATCCTGTACTGCACACTAGATGTAAGCATGTGGATATCAGGCACCATTTCATTAGAGACCATGTAGAGAAGAAAGACATCAGGATGGAGAAAATTCATACTGATAAACAAAGAGCTGATATTCTTCCTAAGCCTTTGGCTGAGTCAAGATTTCAGGAACTATCAGTTGAATTAGTGATATTGGATCTAGGTGAGTAATTTATCCTGGAGAGAGAAGTTCTTCAGATGCATGAAGTTTTTCAGCAAGAAAAACTCAGGACAAATACCTCTCAGGATGGAAACTAAGAATCAGGATGGTTTTGTCACGGTCAGTGTTCAGTAAGGTTAAATATTCAATTAATCCTGAAACACCCTTGGCACATGCATTTACTCACAAGCATTTATTTCAGTCAGTAATCATTTCAAATAAATACAAAAGACCTGAACGTTTAGCGGGAATGTTTGAAGAATTCTTATTGGTGAAAATTTTGGCAGGATGCCAAGGGTTTACCTCGATTAGAGTAAAACATCATTTTGTCACCCTAATTGCTGCCATCAAAACTACTCTTCTGCTTATTTGCTATTAATAGCAAATAAATCTTGAGATTATTTCAAACCTAGATTAAATCACAACCGTTCTTTCAAATTTAATCTTAGCCATTGATCTAATTCATTCGATCATATATAAACCACAGAGTACCGCATTTACAAACACTTTACACTCTGTTTTACTCAAACACTCCAGATTTTCAAAACCAAAACCTAACAATGGAGTTCCAAGCTATGCCATGATTAAAAATCTTGCAGAAACTGAGAAACCGTACTTCGAGCACGTCGTTTCTATGGTGGAGAACAAAACGACACTGATAGAAGAAGAAGCTCTCAACATGTTTCGGATAGCCCGGTTGGATAAACTTGTAAGCAACACACCGGAGTTAGAGTTGCCACAAGAAGTTCTACAATTTGTGGTGAATCTTAAAGAAGGAGACAACGGCTCCTCGCCTCATTAACCGTGCCGCACACACATGCCAAGTCCAAAGTCAAGTGGTTATTACAAGAGAGGTACAATTTTCGCTTCAAAACATTAACAGTATTTTTGAACTAAATGATAGAGGTGATGACCCTGCTACTTATATGATTGGGCATGAGCAAGAAATTCTTGATAGATTTGCAACATCCAGAGTAGAGTTGAAAGGGGCATTAAACAAAAAGTGTCTAAAACCTGTCTATAGGGTATTGATAGTGTTGGTCCCGGTGCTAACAAGTCTCACACGTGTATGGGGGGGAATACACGTGTTCAGTGATTTTTAAAACTTTTCTTCAACTGAGGTCGATGGGTCAAGTTATCCCGATGATTTTGCCCTCGAGAAGCACGGATTGCCCCGAGTCAAAGTCTCATCGAGACAATGATCCCGAAGCCGCTTTGAAGCTTTCAGATAAATAGCCCAACCGAGCTCGGGTTTATCAGAGATCCCGAGGCGCTTGGATCGATAATTATCTTATCAACCCTCAAAGAGAAATAGTTCAGCTTTTGGTAACTATCTCGTTTCTAAAGCTACTCAAGTGTGCGGAATGGTTGGCCCTAAGTTTATACTCATTTTAGCTTTTTCAAAAAATCTTCCTTCAATAAAAACAAAGGATTAAGGTCAGGATCAATTTGATGCAAGTTCAAGTGATTGGTTTGGTTCCAAATGAATATCGATGAACTATGCTTTCAATGAAAAACATGCAACATATAATAATGCAAAGATGTAAAGCAAAAACAACACAACAATTATAGTGGTTCGTAGACTCAAGCTCCTACGCCCACTCTCTCCGATCTTCGAGAGAAATTCTTAACCACTTCCTAAAAGCTTTCTGGCTAACTCCATCGTAGCTTACTCACTTTTCTACCTTGAGTTTTTTGGCCGACTCACCGCAGCTTTACTAACTCAAACATACACAAGTGTTCGGACTACCACAAGTAGCTTACTAACTTCTTCTCTAGAGTTTTCTCGCTAACTCTTTGTAGCTTACTAACTCTTTACAACTCTAACTCACAAAAAAAAAACACACACAAACTACCTTAACAAAGGGTTTGGGTTTTGGGTTGGTTTCAACTAGGGTGAGATATCCTTTACAATAAGAACTAATGCAAAAGGCTAGGATATCTCTTCTAAGCTTTGGATATATCTATCACTCTAGGCTTAGAATAGTGAGTTCTCTCCAATGTGAAACACTTGGGAAATTCTAGGTTTTTCAAGTGCTTCAATTTGCAATAATCTGAATGAGCTCTTGAGTTGTTTTTTTAAAATTTCCGTGATCCTCTCAATGTAAAGGGTCACCGGGTATTTATAGGCAACTTCACCAAGGTCACTCTTTGAAAACTATCCATTGGAAGAGACAATTTTATGAGTTTCCTCTTCTGGTGTTTGATGAACGGCTATATTTAAGGTTTGAACACTCCCTTGCATGTTTTAGGAAATATGCAGTCATGTAGCCAATCACCAATTTTTGCAAATTCGAACTTAGTACCACCGACATGATTCTGTGGTTCTGGCCGCTTTCAAAGGTAAGTAAAGTACTGTGTTGTCTTCTTCTGATTGGTTCTTGTCTTCAGTGAATGTAGACAAACAAAACGGCTCTTTTTTTGGTCAATATCTCTGATTGAGACAACCTTAAGCAACAATTAGACTTAGTTCCTTTTTTCTGTATATGAATGTTTTGGGCAACATCTACTTTTCTGAATATTTGCATTTTTTTCAGTTTTTGTAGTCTTCAAATAAATTATATTCAGTGCCTCTGAACATTCAAAGTTATATCGAGTATTCAAGATTCATCGAAGTCTTCAAGAACTACCGGGTCTTCTTGAGATCTTCCGAGTCTTTGATGTCTTCAAATGACATAATCGAGTCTTCAATGTCTTGATGACATCGAGTCTTTAGTGTCTTCAGTGACATACTGAGTCTTCAGTGTCTTTAGTTACTTACTGAGTCTTCAGTGTCTTCAAAATCTAACCTGATCTATATCTGCTGACTATACATGGTGCAGATAACTTCCTGAACAATCTATACTGAAACCTGACTCAGTCTATCAAGATTATCCTTAACATGTCATACTCAGGGTTTTTGGGATCTAATCAAAACTTCTTTATTAAATTCATCTCCCAACAATTTCCCCCTTTTTGATGATGTCAAAACCATCTTGTCACATTTAAGAAAACCTAACCTATCCTCAGGTTTCAGTTTATCTATTACAACCAAAATGGTATTTCTCCAATCAAGTTCTTTAACAATCTGGCATATCAAGACATGTAAAAAGATAATGAGATATTATCTTTGAGCATAAAGATAAAATTTTCATTGATGTAGGATAAGGGTTACAGATTACAATGAAAATCAAAAAAAAAATTCAGAAGTATAAAGTCTTCAGTCTTCTTCCACTTCATCCTCTGGCACTTCCAGGTTGAACATCTCGTAGTATCTCTTCTTCAGTTCATCTCTTGTCTTGATGATTTCAGGGTTGTTTCCTGTTAGACCTAGCTGGATGGCATACTGGGCTATTTCCTGAGAAATGGCTGCCTCATTTACATAGCCATTCTCAAACCTAGGAGCTGGGTACATGTTTTGGACCAGGAGCTACTATATTGAGTGTTTCCTTCATCTGCCAAGTTGATCCAACTTTGCAGGTACTCAATAAAGGCTTCATTCTTATCCGAGCTGCTCCCCCTCCATTCTCTCAGAATCTCATAATAGAACCAGAAGGTTCTCTTGATCTCTTCCCATGCATCATTGAACTGTATAGGCATCCACTTGTCAATGTGCGGCCACTTCTGAGTCTTTTTTGTACCTCTCCTTTTGCTTAGAAACTTTTTGAATCCACCTCTTATTTTCTGTTCTTCTTCTTTCTTCTTTCTGATCAGAGGAGCACCAGATACTGAAACAACAGTTCTTTTCTCCTTTTCAATCTACAGGGCTTTCAGAGTCTTCTTGGTATCAAAAGTCTCTGGTTCTGATTCTTCAAAATCCATAATCAGCTTCCTCTGAGTAGGTTTAGCTACCTTTGCTCTTTTCTTCTTTTCAGTTTCAACAAAGGCAACTGCTTTTCTCTTTTCTGGTCTGGCTTGTTCTTCTTCTTCCTTGCTTGTTTTAACCATCCTTCTATCACTCAATTTCTCAGAAATTACTTCCTGAACGGTTTGCTCAGATGTTTGAGTGAAGATAGGTTTCTCAGATTCTTTGAACTTTAGTTTCTCAGTGGATTCAATTTCTCTTAAGGCATCAACAATTTTCTTTCCTTCAGCTTCTTTTTGAGCCTTTCTCTCCAAGTTTTGTGCCAACAACTCACTTAATTTGCCACCAGGCCTTTCCCCCTTTTTGGCACCATACCTTGGGAGTAGTTGAGTCAGTGCAGTATCCATATAGTATTGCTCCTTACTCATACTGTGCACTTCTCCTGCCAATTGATTATGCTAATCTTCTAGCCTTATCATGTAATTCTTGGCCATTGAGAACTCATCCGAAAGAGGAGCAAACTGTTTTGAGAAGACATCATGCATTATCTCTGTCATCTTGGTCATGAGCAGAGAGCCCATTTCCTCAACAGCTATTTTGATCATCAGATCATTCTTTTCAATCAGCTTGGCTTCAAGATAGGCAGTTCTTTCTTGATACATCTGCTTCATGTTGGCATTAAGCTCTGTATGTAATCCATCAATCTTTCCATCTAATGTAGCTAATTTACTTGATAGAGTTGTTTGAAGCGTATCAGATGATGAACTCAGGTTCTCCATTTTCTGATTTTGAGCAGCCAGAACTAACTCCATCTGAGTCATCTTGTCTGTGAGAATTGTTTGCCGCATGCTTGATGAAGATCTTAGATTCTCAAGCTTTTGAGATTGACCTGCCAGTATCTCTGCCATCCTTGGCTCTATCTTCTTTAACTCATCCAGGATTGGTGTGAAATCAACCAGTGGAGTTTGTACAACATTTTCCAACTGAGCTGGGTGCTCCAACTCGAGCCTCGATCAAGATATCATAAACATCGATTTAAAGCTAGGTACTTCAAGAATAACTTGGCATAATGTATAATGAAGGCTAAAAGGTACCAAGAATTCTAACTTCGATCCCGAGGTTGTCCGATATCGATTGGTTCAAGATCGAGATCTGTCCCCATCCGACTCTCGGTTTCCTTCTCTTTCTCGATTACCCTATCCGAGGTTCCTTCTCCTTTCGATTTCTTTTTCTGCATCATCTCCCTTATCCTTATCATTATTTTGATCATGGGAGTCGGAAGCATCAACTCTTTCAGTAGCTTTCTTTTCAGCTAGCTTCTTTTTCACCAATTCATCAAAATCAATGAACTTTCATTCTCAAATTTTGGATTTTTCAAACCTCGAGAATTTGGTCAGGCGGTATCTCTGCATTCCACCACTCTTCTCCTCTGATGAAGTAATGTTCAAGCATCTCGGAGTGTTTGATTGAATATGACCGTGGTTCCGAGCTCAAGAAGAACATATCCTGAAGTTCGGGATAGGCATTATTTCGGGGGTATCTGCCTAAGATGAACCGTTTCCCTTGCTTCGCCATTCGTCTCTTCGCTTCCCTTCTTCAATCTTGGGCTTTGAGCGAGACTCAGAGTGTATGAGTTCTAGAGCCGATGGATCTAGAAATGGTTCATTTCGAAAGCGCATCCAAGTTGGGCAATTCGAGGTTCAGATCGATCCGAGTCCGAATGTGTCTTTCTTCAAGAGGGATTTGAGGTCCCTTGAAGATTTCCTGAGAGATTTTATCTGAGCTCAGAGAGGTTTCGTACCTCGGAAAAAACTCGTTTCTTCGTTTCTTGCTCCCGCACATTTGCCACTACCCGAGCAAGAACACAGAGTTGAGATTTCAACCCTTCTGCCGGCCTTGAGTTGAGTTTCTTTGATTTCATCGGCCTCCTTCAAAGAATAGATTGAAGCCTTCAAGGCTTCCGAGGAGCCAATGCCTTTTCTTCTTCAGTTTCTCTCCTTTCTCTTTTAATTTGCATCGGGCTTTTCCCCTAGCATGCAGCTTCTTCATCGATTTCTTCTTCATCAGTCTCCTCCCGAGACTCGGAGTTTTCTCTTTCTTTCCTCTCAAAGTCTTCTTTGTTGGTTTGAACATGATTTTTGACTTTGTAAAGGAAGTGGAATCCAAGAAAGATGTCCTCCTCTTCTCTCAAGACGTTTCCAAGATAAATGCAATCTTGGTTGCATGTAGAATCTTTCCTTTGATAACTACAAAGCCATTCACCTACGAATTTGTTTGGCTTGATCACTCACCACCTTGATCAAATAGTGCAACCAATTGAATGCCGTGGAAGGTGAATCTTCAATCGCCGCCATTATCCTTAACTTAGGCGTGCTTATCCATTCAAACTACCAGATCTACTCATGATGCATTTGCTTACAATATCCAACAATACTCGATATTTAGGCTTCAAATGCCTATTATTCAGAGTAGCTTCAAACTTTAATGGATGCTCAGTAATTTTATCCAAATATTCTTGTTCCCTACCCATCATGTATACCGTAGGGTCTTCACCTCTATCACTTAACTCATATATGGCATTTAGATTCTTAGGAATAATATATAATTCCCTAACAAAATCCACATATTTTAACCATGCTCCAAATCTAGATCGTAATTTGAGATTCTATGCAATTCTCATCATCTAACTGCATATTAGAGATAAACTCAATTACCTCTTTCTCATATTCGGCCTCTGGTTGATTCGCGACCAGGCATGTAAGCTTTGCCAAACGAATCATATGCAACGCCTCCTCCTCGTGAGTTGCATTGGACGAGCTTTCTAGAGAAATGACATATTCGTACCAAGGTTTATTGGAAATGGCGAGTTTGCCGTATACAGAAAGTGTCATTTTTGGAGAATTTCTGGTGAAGGGTTTTGAGATAGGAGAAAATTTCTGGGCAATCGAGGGTTTCGAAGCAGATTGTTTGTGAGATGAAGGCTTTTTGGAATAGGGCTTTGAAAGAAATTTTTCCAATGGATATGGGATTTTGATTTATGGAAAAATCGCGTAGATGAAGAAATCGACAGTTGAGATTAAAAACCGACTAAAACGGGTATATGAAAGGACAATTTCGCAAATACTAAGCCACCAATTTATCCCTATTGGTGATTAATGAACAATGCATTTAATTACTGTTCATGCAGACCATTGACTTTCCTCGTGGATTTCAAAGGTCCCGCCCAATTATTTCTTCAGGTGTTTTGTCATTTATTGCCAATGATTACTGAAATGTGTTGCATGAGTCAATACTTCTTTAGACTAATTTTTCCATCGCCTCTTATCGAAGTTTTGACCTTGATAAAATATCAAGATAATATCGAGTAATCGATCTTCGTGATAACCGAGTTTCCCAAGACTCGGTGTTCAAGATTTCAATTTTATCCTGAGTTTTTCAAAGAAAAACACGAGAAAACTTCATGCATCCGAAAACCTTCAATTTTTCGGTTTTTGCTTTATTCACCGGATCAACATACCTAATTCAATCGATAGTTCACGAAATCTTGATTCAACCAAAGGTTTAGTCAAGATATCAGCTCTCTGTTTATCAGTATGAATTTTCTCCATTCGGATGTCTTTCTTCTCAACATGATCTCTGATGAAGTGATGTCTGATATCAACATGCTTACATCAGGTGTGCAATACAGGATTTTGTGTAATAGCAATTGCACTATTATTATCACAAAATATAGGTACTTCATTGGCTATAATCTTATAATCCCTCAATTGTTGTTTGAGCAAAAGAATCTGTGCACAAAAGCTTCCTGCAGCTATGTATTCAGCTTCAGTAGTATTGGTTGCTACTGAGGTTTGTTTCTTTGAAAACCATGATATCAGTTTACTTCCAAGAAATTGACAAGTTCCCTGTGGTAGACTTCTCATCAATTCTACATCCTCCATAATCGACATCTCGAATAACCGGTTAATTCAAGGTTATCATCAGTTGGATACCATAATCCTCTATTCACAAAGGCCTTTAAGATATTTCGAATCTTTTGGCGCCTCCATGTGACTAGCCTTAGGATTAGCTTGGTATCTTGCACATATCCTAACAGCAAATGCTATATCAGGCCTACTTGCTGTGAGATATAGCAGTGATTCAATGATCCCTCTATAATCAGTGTGATTTACTGATTTTCCTTCAGGATCAGGATCCATCTTGTAGTTAGTATTCATAGGAATTCTAAGCAGATTGCAATCATACACCATACTTTTGCAATCGGATCTACGGTGTATTTTACTTGATTGATGAAAATTCCTTCTTTAGTTTGTTTCACCTGAAGTCCAAGAAAGAAATTCATCTCCCCCATCATTGAAATCTCAAACTTTACTTTCATCAGTGTAGAAAACTTTTCACACAGCTGATGATTTGGAGATCCAAATATGATGTCATCTACATAAATCTGAACAAGTAAGATGTCTTTCCCATCTTCTATCCTGAACAGAGTCTTATCAACAGTTCCTTTGATAAAACCATGGTCAGTAAGAAACTGAGAAAGGGTATCATACCATGCTCGGGGTGCTTGCTTAAGACCATACAAGGCTTTCCTGAGCCTGTAAACTTGGTCATTTTGTCTGAAACCAGGAGGTTGTTCCACATAAACCTCTTCCTTAAGCACAACATTCAGAAATGCACTTTTCACACCCATCTGATAGACTGTGAATTTCATGTGAATAAAGATATGCAAGAAACAACTGATGGCTTCTAGTCTTGCAACAAAAGTGCAAAGGTTTCATCATAATCCAAGCCTTCTTCTTGGGAATAACCTTGTGCAACTAGCCTTGCCTTGTTTCTCGTAATGTTGTTGTTTTCATCTCTCTTATTCTTGAACACCCACTTAGTTCCAATCACATTGTGCCACTTAGGTCTATCCACTAGCTCTCAAACTTCATTCCTTGAGAACTGATTCAGCTCTTCTTGCATAGCAGTAATCCAAAATGAATCTTGTAGAGCTTCTTCAATCTCAGTAGGTTCTTTTTCAAATAGGAAGCAGCAGAACAAAGCACTTTCTCCATGGAACCTTCTTGTTTTGACACCATCTGATAGATCACCCACAATCTGACTTGTAGGATGACTATCCAACCATTTTCTCCTGGATGTTCCCCCTTCAAAGAGTATCCTCAACATCGAAATGTTAGGTTCGGTGTAGTTCATTAAATTGGGGAACAATGGAAAAGGAGAAAGAGAATCATCTTCCTCAGGGAAATTCCATTTAGAACATTGTTAGAGACATTTGTTCCCCATTGATTGATAGATTCAGAGTTTGCCTCAGCTGTGACCACATCTTCATCGGCATTACATACCTGAGTCTGAACTGGTGTATGCTTAGATTGGTCAGCTTCAGTGTGTCGGCTTTCCTTCAGTGGAGAATTTCCATCCCGAGTCTCACCATCCTGAGTTTTTCCATCCTGAACTTCTTTGTCTGAGACTGATTCACTCCATTCATAGAAAGTGACCGATTTCTTTTTCGGAGTTCGAGAGGATGTTTTATCATTCTTTTTCAAAGTTAAGTCCGGTGATTCTCTTTATCGGTTCTCTCTGAAGTCATGTTCCTTTTTTCCGAACACAAGTAGATTCATCAAAAACAACATGAGGTGTTTCTTCAACAATAAGAGTCCTACAAGTTGTAAACTCAAGGCTTTATCGACTTCGTAATATCCTAAGAATATCCCTTCATCAGCTTTGCTATCAAAAGATTTCAATCGATCTTTACCATTATTGTGTATGAAACACTTGCAACCAAACACACGAAAAAGAAAGAAACAAGAGGCTTTTTTTCATTCCACAAACCTCATATGGAGTTTTTTCTTGGTTCTTGGTCACCATGGATCTGTTTCCGAGAGTAGCATGCGGTGTTGATAACAAATTTCAAAATCTCTTAGGAATATCACCAAAGAATCATTGTCCTTCGCAGCCTTCTTTTCGAGTCCTATTTCTTCTTTCAAAGAACACCATTCATTGTGGGGTCCTAGCGGTGATGTTTCATGAGCTATTCCATTTCTTCGCACAATAATCGGATATGATATGATTGATACACTCGGCCTTTATCCGATCCGATTTTGACCACACTTTCAGATTCTTTTTCAAAGATCTTGAGCCTTTTCAAGAGTTCGTAGTTTTTTTCTCGAGTCTCTTTCTTACTGAGTAAGAATATGACCCATGTGTATCTAGAGTAGTCATCAACTACCACAAGTGTGTATTTTCTGCCATTACTGCTCACAGGTGTTACTGGACCAAAGAGATCCATATGTAATAGTTGTAGTATTCTATTAGTAGAAACATCTACTTGTCTTTTGAAAGATGCTCTGATTTGTTTTCCTTTCTGACAAGCATCACATACATGATCTTTACTGAACACTTCATTGGGTAACTCCCTTACAAGTGCTAATCTTGAAAGTTTGTTCAGGGTTTTCAAGTTTAAGTGATTCATTCTTTTGTGCCACAACCAACTGGTATCAGTGGAACTTTTTGCAACCAAACATGTATCTTTAGGAGTTTAACTCCAATCAGCAAGATACACATTTCCTTTTCTAGTACCAGTCAGTAAAATTTTCTGTGAAGTATTGTCTTTTACATAACATAAGTTCTTTGAGAACTTAACACTGAATCCTTTGTCACAGAATTGACTGATAGAAAGCAAGTTATGCTTTAGACCAGACACATATGAAACACAATGGATATGAACAGAGTCAACTTCAAGAGTTCCATATCCTTCAGTTTGTCCTTTGGAATTGTCTCCAAATGTAATCCGAGGGCCTTTTTGCTCAACATAGTCAGTGATTAGTTGCTTATATCCTGTCATATGTCTTGAACATCCACTGTCCAGATACCATACAACAGGAGCCAATTCATTTCCACTCATCAGTGCTATGTTGTTTTCATTCAGCTCAGTGCCCTTTTCCTTCACCTGAAAAACAGATCAGTTCTTAGGTACCCATTTGGTGTAGGGTCCTACCAGGTTAGTTGTACCTTTTGGAACCCTAATCTGCCTAACAACTCTAATTACTTTAGAGTGGCTGATTTGTCTCCCATAAACATCTACATACACATTCACCACCTTAGGAGCCTTGGCAGTATCCTGTGCATGAGTGCCAACCTTAGCATGAACATGAGCCTTAGAGTTCTTCTTGGGTTCAGGCCTTTTGTTCAAGTGCCTTAGCTTTTGTGCAGCTGGTCTCTGTCTCTGCTGACTTGGGTTCAGGAAACCTTTACCCTTAGACAAGTGGGGTTTAGGTTGCCTGTACTGAAATTGGGGTCTTTCAGTAATCTGAGGACTTGGTCTTTTCAGTTGAGAATGTCTCTACTAAGTGTTTCTCTTCTGAAAATTCCTCTGATGGTTTAGTGCAGATCTCTTTAGGTTGGTATTCTTAGCCTGAGGCTTTGAAGTACTGGCCTGAAAATTTCCTACTGAGTGTTCAGGTTTTATAGCCTTTTCCTGAGGTTTGGACTTTCTTCCCTGAATCTTCAGTTTTTCTGAAACCATAGGTCCTTTACCCTTGTCTAAAAACTCGCGTTCTTCAAGAAGAAGATTATATGCCACCGGGTTTAACAAAGAGATCTTGGTGCTACTACTAAAGATTCGTTGAAGATCTTGTGAGGTTCCCCCTGGAATGTATCTCAATCCAGCTTTTATAGTTGCAGGTCTTTGATAACTCTGAATTTCATCTATCACTTTAGATGCAGAATTCAATAGAGCTAACTTTCTCTGTGCACTATCCTCACATTTCTTTAGAGTTTCATGCTTCTCAAAGAGGTCATTGAACTCAGTTCTGATAAGCTGAATCTCTTTAGTGGATTTCTCTAATTTTCCATTCAGGATCTCTATCACCTTTTTCTTTTTTTCTCGAGAGTTGTACTTTCGAACATCCGATTCATCAAGAGTTCCCATCAATTGAGAAGTGATCTCAGCATTTTTAGAGTCTTTCCACTTCAGATTCTCAGCAGTCAGTTCCTTGTTCTGCTCTTGAGTTTCAGTGAGTAGTTCTTGTAACACAGAATAGTCCTTCATAAGATTCTCAAACGAATCCATCAGGTCAAAGTTACTGTTTACAGTTGAACTTGAGAACTCATGTGCTTGTGTAGGAGGAACAACAAAGATAGAAGAATTTACCTCCTCCACAGCCATAAGACAGACATCATCACTGTCACTGTCTGAGAAAATTTCATCTGAGGAACTGGAACCTTCTTCAGAATGTTCTTCCTCTTCTGCAATCATAGCTTTCTTGTTGGAGATCTTCCTGTCTCTCTTGGCTTGTCTCTCCTTTCTTTCTTTTAGCTTTTCATTTCAGCGGTCATATTGAAAGTGACCTTTCTTCTGACAGTTGTAGCATCTGTTGGTATCATCATCCTGATCACTTTCCTCCTTGGTCTTGGAGTCCTTCTTCTTGGATGAGGATCCTTCATCTTTCTGGTCCATCCTTTTCTCAGTGTATATGTCCTCAGCTTCTGAGTCTCTCTTGTACCTATGATTCCTGTAATATTTCTTATATTTCCCATATCTGCTATTGAGTCTTTCAAACATCCTTGCCATCAGTACTAGCTTATCCTCCTCATCATCCTGATTTTTGGCAAGTGAGTTCTCAGACTCTCTATGTTGGGATATTTTAGTTTTGATGAATTATGCCAAAACATTATCAACTTGTGTTATTGAAGCTAATTTACAGATAACAAGTTGATGGGGAACAAGAGAACAAATTGAGGGGGAACTCACGAAATCAGACGTAGATGATCGAGATCAGACGAGGCTACAGACGAGACTGATCGAGATCAGATGAGTAAGATGAGTTCCGGAGTTAACTGATGAGCTGAGCAAAATCAGAAGAGAAGATACGCTTAAGCCACCGATCGTAAGATCGATGACCAGATGACCCGATCGATAACCGTAATGCACCCTAATCGATGATCGGAAGATGCATTTGAGCTAATCCGTGATCGAAGAGCGCAAAAGCCGATCGGAAAGAAACCTACCGTAAGATCGTAAGAGAAGGTTGCAGATCGTAAGAGGAGAGCAGATGAGATCGACGAGATCGACGCGTGATCGAGATCGAGATATGAAGATGAGCAGATGATCAAGATCGACGTGATTGAGATCGACAATGTGCTAAACCGATATGCTAACCTAATATGCTAACTTGATGTACTAATCGATGCGAGATAAACCGATATGCCGACTGATCTTTAATCGATCCGATCATGTGAGCCGACGATCAAAGTAGAAGAAATCGATATCGAAAACCGTAAATCTGCATACCGGATCAGGTTAAGTCATCCAAGTCATATTCACCGAGAATCGAACGCTGGCGATGATTAGTTAGCTGAAAGTGCTAGTGACTTGAGGGGGATGTCCGATTCCAGAAGAGCCGAACTCAAGAAGCTCGAAAGTGTCAAGATGCCTGATCGCATAAGGTCCGCCAAAGAAGTCCATTGAATCAAGAATCCTGAGTCCAAGGAAGCCTGAGTTTGAAGAACCTGAGGATCAGACAAACCATGAAGACTCAGAAGATCCTGAAGAATATAGCCGTTAGATTCAGCTGACGTGGACCAATGAGAGGAAGACAACATGCCTGAAAAAGCTACAGAATAGTATGGATTTGAATGTGACTCCTTCCAACGGTAATATTCAAATCCACACTATAAATACAAGTTCTTCCCTCATTATCAGGTGTGGAAGGTGTGAGAAATGCGTGAAAAACACCATTGAAGCTACAGAGCCAAATCATCTAGCCTTTCCACCATAGAACACAGAGCAAGAAATACAAGCATATATTTAAGAGTGTTCTACCCTAGATCTAAGCACAACTGTAATATCCTAAGCTTAGAGAGATTTTCCCATCCTTAGCATTGAGGCTAAACAAATGTAAGGGAAAATCTCAAACTAGTTGGAAACCAAACAAACCTTACCCAAATGAGTCGGTTAAGTTTGTAGGTGAGTGTGAACTCGGTAAACATCTAGCAATCCCAAAGGGAGGGTAGGTAATCCCGTGAGGGTGATAAGTCCCGTTTGAGTGTGAACTCGTAGAACATCATTGGGTGTTGGACTAACACATTAAACTAAGTCCAGTCGGTTAAGTTGGTGCCCCTGATGATAGGGAAGAGTGGATGTAGGAGTTGGACACCGAACCACTATAAAATCGTGTGTTCTTTACTACTTTATGTTTTTACTTGTCTACGCATTCGATTATAAGCAAAACAACACACATGAGCTTAAAACGCAAAAATTGGAATCACTCTGCCCTCACCCCTATTTTATATGCATCGCTTTTAAAATGTTTGCTTCCTCACGCGCAAAATGGGTTTTCAAACCGGGACCATCAAATGGTATACTTACAGGATTTCTCTTTGGCTTTGAAAGCCACATTCTTGCTAGATGAAGAATCATCTTTGCTGTCAGATTTCTTAGTTTTCTTGTCAATCACAAACTCATAAGCTTTCAGTTCCGAGAAAACTGGTTGATATGGCATGGAATCAATATTTTTTGTGTTTTCAATCACCACAGCATGTATATCCCATTTCTTAGATAATCCTCTAAGAATTTTCAGTGCCACTTCTCTCTGTGGGTATCTTTTCCCAAGAGCACTCAGATCATTCATTATCTTTAGTGAATCGACCTCAAGTTTGTCAATGGATTCACTATCTTCCATTTCAAAGCTATCAAACTTTCCAATAAAGAATGTAAAAGTTTATTTTCCTTAATATGATATGTGCCTTGACACATAACAGCAAGTGTGTTCCATATTTCTTTTGCAGTTTCCCAGTGAGAAATCATCCCCATAACACCATCATCAATAATGCTATGCAAAGTATATTTAGCAATGTAGTCCAGATTGACTAACTTTCTCTTATCAGGAGTAAGTTGATCATCAGGCTTTGGAATTTCATCTCTGGGATCATTCCTCTCAGTATCAGTGATTCTTAGATTCACAACAGTAAATTTGAATGGTCCTTCAGAAACCACCTCCACATTCTTTCATGTTTTTGAATGAGATGAGCCTGCATTCTCAATCTCCATAGGTCATAGCTCTCAACAGAGAACATAGGAAGTTTCTTAGAAGGCATGATGACAGAGCCTTGTAAGATATCAGCAAACAGATCTATTCAGTAGACCACCAAAGTCTTTCAGCAAAATAGACTATGGCTACCAAAGCAAGTGGTAAAAAAGAACCACTCCTCTGATACCACTTGTTGGTCCCGGTGCTAGCGAGTCTCACACGTGTATGGGGGGGAATACATGTGTTCAGTGATTTTTAAAACTTTTCTTCTATCGAGGTCGGATGGGTAAAGTTATCCCGATGATTTTGCCTCGAGAAGCACGGATTGCCTTCGAGTCAAAGTCTATCGAGACAATGATCTGAAAGCCGCTTTTGAAGCTTCAGATTAGCCCAACTGAGCCTGAGTTTATCAGAGATCCTGAGGCGCTTGGATCAGATAATTATCTTACTGAACCCTCAGTAGAAATAGTTCTGTTTGGTAACTATACATTCTAAAGCTACTCAAAATTGTGCTAAATGGTTGGCCCTAAGTTTATACTCGCTTTTAAAGCATTTGAAAATCATCCTTCAATAAAAACGGTGATTAAGGTGTGATCAATTTGATGCAAGTTCAGTGGATTGGTTCCAACTGAATATCAAATGAACTATGCTTTCAAAGGAAAAACATGCAATGTATAATAATGCAAAGATGAAAAGTAAAACAACACAAAGAATTATAGTGGTTCGAGACTCAAGCTCCTACGCCCCTCTCTCTCGATCTTAGAGAAATTCCTTAACCACATCCTAAAGCTTTCTGGCTAACTCACTGTAGCTTACTCACTTTTCTACCTTGAGTTTTCTGGCTGACTCACTGCAGCTTACTAACTCAAACACACACAAGTGTTCAGACTACCACAAGTAGCTTACTAACTTCTTCTTTAGAGTTTTCTGGCTAACTCACTGTAGCTTACTAACTCTTTACAACTCTAACTCACCAACAAAACACACACAAACTACCTTAACAAAGGGTTTGGGTTTTGGGTTGGTTTCCAACTAGGGTGAGATATCCTTTAGAATAAGAACTAATGCAAAGGCTAGGATATCTCTTCTAAGCTTTGGATATATCTATCACTATAGGCTTAGAATAGTGAGCTCTCTCCAATGTGAAACACTTGAGAAATTCTAGGGTTTTTCGAGTGCTTCAATTTGCAATAATACGAATGAGCTCTTGAGTTGATTTGAAATTTCCTGTATCCTCTCAATGTAAAGGGTCACTGGTATTTATAGGCAACTTCACCAAGGTCACTCTTTGAAAACTATCCGTTGGAAGAGATAATTTTATGAGTTTCCTCTTCTGGTGTTTGATGAACGGCTATATTTAAGGTTTGAACACTCCCTTGCATGTTTTAGGAAATATGCGGTCATGTAGCCAATCACCAACTTGATCTAGAACTTAGTACATCGACATGATTCAGGGTCCTGTGCGCTTTTAAATGTCGATTGTTGTCTTCTTCTCGATTGGTTCTTGTCTTGATGAATGTAGACAAACAAAACGGCTCTTTTTTGGTCAATCTCTCGAATGAGACAACCTTAAACAATAGTTAGACTTAGTTCCTTTTTATGCGATATGAATGTTTTGGGCAACATCTACTTTTTCGAATATTTACGTTTTTCTCGGTTTTTTGTAGTCTTGGATAGATTATATTGGTGCCTCCGAACATTCGGGTTATCTTGAGTATTCAAGATCTTCATCGAGTCTTGAAAGAACTCTTGGGTCTTGATATCTTCCGAGTCTTGATGTCTTGATGACATCTCGAGTCTTCAATGTCTTGATGACATCCGAGTCTTGATGTCTTGATGACATCCGAGTCTTCGGTGTCTTTAGTTACTTACTGAGTCTTCAGTGTCTTCAAAATCTAACGTGATCTATATCTACTGATTATACATGGTGCAGATAACTTCCTGAACAATCTATACTGAAACTTGACTCAGTCTATCAAGATTATCCTGAACATGTCATACTTAGGGTTTTTGGGATCTAATCAAAACTTCTTTATTAAATTCATCTCCCAACAGATAGATATTGTAGCCAAGTGCTTAATGAGCACCTCTGGTAGTCTAGAACAAGTGAGCCGGAACAAGTTGAGACTCATGGCTGCAATAGAGGACTCACCATCCAGGGATTTCAATTGGCTGATGTTTTTAGTTGATTGTATTCTAAGTCAAAGCCCGAAATTGAAGTATGCAAAAGGGGCATTTACAAAGTCTGGAAGGGTTTTATTCGGAACAAAGATATGTTTCCTGATAGAAACATTGCCAAGGAAGAAAATGTTCTTGTTGTCAGGGACTGTGTTTTCCCGGAACAGGATCATGTTCAGGAAACCGAAGTCTCAGAAAAGAGCACTGACTACTTCAGAGAGAGCAGAGCTCAACAAATTTCGAGATGAGCTCAAGAAAGCAGTCATCCAAAGTGAGCCTGAAGAACAAATAGAGCAAGTTGAAATTGAAAGCTCGGAATCTGATCAGGATAGGTTAACTATTGATGATATCACCAGAACCAAGGGCAATAAGGTGATTGAAAAACTGTGGAGGAGCCTGGGAGGAGAAAGAAGGCTCTTGAGCACTTAAGAGTCAAGAGAGAGGTTGGTGAACAGAAGAAGTGTTTGTCCCGGTGAAAAACCCATGAAATGCGGAAAAATCATGAAATGCATATAAAAAAGGGGTGAAGGAATGGTGATTCCAGATTTTTGCGTTTTAAGCCCATTTGATGTGTTTTGCTTATAACCGAATGCATATGAAAAGATAAGAACATAAAACAATAAATAACACAACAAAGTATAGTGGTTCGGAGACTCAAGCTCCTAAATCCACTCTCCCTGTTCCTAGGGAAATTCCTTCAAACTGGACTTATCACCCTCTCGGGCTCGCCTCGGGACTTATCACCCTCCAGGGATTGCCTACAAGCTTTCAGGCTGACTCGCTACAGCTTACTCACTTTTCTACCTTGAGTTTTCTGGCTGACTCACTGCAGCTTACTAACTCTTTACAAATCCAACAATCACACAAACTACCTAACAATAGGGTTTGGGTTTGGTTGGTGTCTCCAACTAGGTTGAGATTTTCCCTTACATTTGTTTAGCCTCAATGCTAAGGTTGGGAAAATCTCTCTAAGCTTAGGATATATCGTGGGTTGCTTAGATTGGGTTTAAGAACACTCTTGAACATATTTGTATATCTACAGACTTGTGTTCTATGGTGGGAATGCTTGAGTATATGGATCTTGGCTCTGTAGCATCTTTTGCCACATTCTCCACACTCTCCACACTTTATAATTATGAAAGACCTTGTATTTATAGTGTGGATTTGAATGTTACCATTGGAGAGAATCACATTCAAATCCATACTATTCTGTAAGTTCTGCAGCTTCTTCAGGCTGGTTGTCTTCCTCTCATTGGTCCACGTCAGCTGAATCTAACGGCTATATTCTTCAGTAACTTATGAGTCTTCAGGTTTCTTCTGAGTCTTCAGGATTCTCTGAGTCTCAGGTTTCTTGATTCAGCAGACTTCTCTTCAGCGGACCTTGTCTGATCAGGCATACTGACACTCAGGCTGACTGAGTTCAGTTCTTTTGACTCCAGACATCCTGACCCTCAGGTCACTTTTACTCACTGACCCTCAGGTCACTTGACTCAGGCTATCTGATTTCTTCTTGCCTGATCTGATCATCTCGACTGATCAGATCAACACATCTTCAGGTCAACATATCAGGATAGCATCAGGTCAGTACATCAGGTTAACATATCTGATCTCAATCATGTCTGATCTCGATCAGTCTCATCTGCTCCTCTTCTGATCAGCTTGTCTGCTCTTCTGATCACCATATCAACTCGATTGTTCTTCTGATCATCTGATCAGGTCTGTTCTGGTCATCTAATCTTCTGATCAGCTGGCTTAACTTTTCTTCTCTTTTGATTTTGCACAGCTCATCAATTAACTCCGGAACTCATCTCACTCATCTGATCTCGATCCGTCTCGTCTTCAGCCTCGTCTGATCTTGATCATCTACTTCTGATTTCGTGAGTTCCCCCTCAACTTTGTTCTCTCGTTCCCCCTCAACTTGTTTTCTGTAAGTTAGTTTGAATAACACAAGTTGATAATGTTTTGGCATAATTCATCAAAACTAAAATATCCCAACAACAAGGCTCAGGAAGAGCAGAAAAGGAAGAAGCGCCTGAGAAAAACCAGTGAGATGGCTTCAGGGGAGAAATTTCCTTTGGATACACTTGTGAAGGCCATTTCACAAACTGCTGAGACTGAGGCTGCAAATATCCCTGAGATGGAGAGGGAAGAAGATGTGTTTACTAAGATCCTCACCACCAGCATTGGGGATGATAGAATTACTAGAGAAATCTTCACAGGTTCCCAAAAACCTGTTGAAGAAAGCCAAATACAAATCCCGACCACTCACCCCTCAGAGCCAAAAATTCCTACACCTTCAGAGGCACTTTCTAGCTCTGAAGAGGAGTCACCTGTTCCTGAACTCAGGGAAGGTGAGGCTGAAGAGAAGGAATGGAGATTGAAGGCTGGTAGATTTGTCTTGGACAAATTTCTTGAACTTGCAAACTATCCTGACCTTCAGGATATGTTCATTAGACTGAAAACGGCAATGCTGATAGTAAATCAATATTTTTCCATGATGCTGAGAATAGAAAACTTCAGGGGTGAAGATTTCTGGGCAGAAGAAGTGGCTGAACTAGATGCCTTTTCAGGTCTTGGCAAGAAAAGACTCAAGATTAAATCTACTGAGTTTGAAGAGTTGGTTAATAATAAAATTGCTGAGAGGAAGGATAAGGATGAACCTGAGAAAGCTGTTGAAACTCAGGACAAGGACAGGACTGATCAGGACCCTGTTGAGGGTAGTCAAAAATCTGCTAAGGCTGGAGCATCTGCTCAGGGGGAACAAGCTCAGGACGCTCCTGAACTTCAGATGATTACAATAGAAGAAACCCCTCAGGAGCCAGCAGAGAAGCCTACTGAGTCTGTTGAAGTAGGTCTTCAGACTGAAGAAGAGGAAGAGATCCCTATCCCTCTGCAACCAACTGTTGACCTCACACCCATTGTGGAGAAATTAGCCAAGTTCGAGCCAATGATTGATCAGATGGCAAAGCTTGAACCTCTGGTTGGTGAAGTGTCTAAACTTGCTGAGGCACAAATTTCTCAGGGTGAATCCATCAAGGCATTCAGCACATCTATGATCACTTCAGATCAAGTAAATTTACTATCTACCTCTATTGATAGCAAATTTACTTCATTCAATGCAAAAATAAATGTTGTTGCTAAGGAGATGAAGAATGCGATGGAGAGACAGTTTGACTTGAGATCAAAAGCTCTTGAGGATTTCCTGAAATCCAAGACTGATGTGATGATCAAGTCTACTGTTGAGGAAATGAGCACCTCACTGATGGAAAAGATGAAGGCAACATATGGAGGTCTTGCTGAAGACACTAGTACTTGTCTGAATGTGCTGAAGAGGATTCAGGATGAGCACTTCCACGTGGCGGCAGAGGTTAGATCAATTGGTAGAGAACAACTTCATATGGACAGAACCCTCTCTGAACTGATTGCCAATTATGATGCCAAAAAGTGGGAAAGTTATGACAAGCTTGCTGCCCTGCCACCTCTAGAAAAGCAATTAGAACAATTTCCTACTGAGATCCACAGAGGGAAGAGGAAAGATGCTGAAGTTCTGATTCATCCTGAGGCTGCCATGGAAGTTATAGAGCAAAGGACAAAGAGGCAGAGGAAGCAAGAAACTAGTAAGCAAGGAGAGGCTTATGAAATCTTGAACCCTCAGAAGAAAACTATTGTTGCATTTGTTGAGAAGCCACTGAAGACCAAGCAATTGGCTAAGCTAGCAAGTAGGAAGCCCACTCAAAGGAAATTGGTTGCTGATTTTGAAGAGTATGTGGAAGAGGTTGCTCAGGAAGTTACTGAAAAGGATGAAGAGTCAGAAATTGATGATCTCTTCAAAGAAGGATTTGGTGAATATGATGTATCCACCAAGAGACTGAACTGGGATTGGCACAATACTGTGAAGGCAATTGAGGCTGAGAAAAGAAGGAAAGTTGCCACCTCAGTGTCAGGATCAGAGATGACAAGGAAAGAAAGGGAGGAAGCTAAGAGAAAGCTTGGATGCTTTCAAAGAATGATCAAGAGGAGGAGAGGCACCAAACCAAGGAAGAGGCAGTGGCCACACATAGACAAATGGATGCCAATATAAATGAATGGCAGATGGGAGACGGCCAAGAGAGAGTTTGTGTTCAACAATGATATACTGCTGAACTGGTCTGAACCCAATACTAATAAAGATGAAGCATCCATTGCCTACCTGCTGCAAAATTACACTGACATTTGCCAGAAGTGGTTTGATATATTTGACACCTTGGGATATCAGCCTAAAGCTCCAGGACAGATCAAGTACCCTCCACCAAGATACAAAAATGGGATGATCAACGATGATTTTATTCATGCTGACTTTTTGGATCAGGCTGAGTATCTGGGACTGATAGGAGATGATGCAGAGACTCTACAAAAGAGAGAAGAGCTGAAGATCAGATATTATGACCTTTTCAACCTGAAGCCACCAGCTGATGAAATTGATTCTGATAAAGACTGATGTATCTTGTTTCCTTTGTTTTGTTTCAGTAGATAAATTAAAAAAAAAAAAAAAACTTTGTAATCTTGTACTGATGGTTTTTTGGACATTAATGAAAAATCTACTGATTTGTTGTTGATCAAAAGATAATATCTCATTATCTTACTGATTACTTGATGGTTGCCTTATTTTTTTACTTGCTTTATGAATTGAAACCTGAATAGATGTTAGGTTTATTTATGTTTGCAAGCTTGTAACAAGATGGTTTTGGCATCATCAAAAGGGGGGAAATTGTTGGGAGATGAATTTAATAAAGATTTTGATTAGATCCCAAAACCCCTGAGTATGACATGTTTCAGGACAAACTTGATAGTATAGGATCGGGGTTTCAAACTGTTGTTAAAGATTCAGGATTATCTGCACCATGTATAGTCAGCGGATATAGTTCAGGTTAGAATAGGTTTCAGAGTTTGTCTGAAGATCTCAGAAGATCCTTGAAGACTAAAATATACTGAAGACCTAAATCATACTGAAGGATCAGTAGGGCTTGAAGACTGGAAGATCCTGAAGACCAGAAGATCCTGAAGATCAGAAGACCCTGAAGACTCTTGTGTACTGAACCAAAAGGCCCTGAAACAAGACACTTCTAGTTAAATAGTGTTTGTTTATTCTTAGTACATGCAAAGAGAATGTTATACGTTCGTGGAGACTAAGGAAAATATCAACTCAGTGTTGGTTGACTAAAAGAGCCATTTTTGTTGCATCTGTTCAAAGGAAGATGTCGACCAATGAGGAGGCGACAACATCGTACTTTACTGACACTGAAAGCGATATTTCTCTGAAGAATGTCAGCATAGATATTTGTCTTGTTCACATAAATTGGTGATTGGCTGCTTGTCTGGATATTTCCTAAAGCATGCAAGGGCTCGTTCAAACCCTAACAAAGTCGTTCATCAATTACTCAAAGAAGAAACCCTAGATGCTATCTCTCCAACGGATAGTTTTTCAAAGGAAGACTTCTTGAGAGTTGCCTATAAATACCAGAGGCCTTGAACACTTCAAAGTTACGGGAAATCAAATCAACTCACAGAGCTCATTCGTATTCAAGCATTCTTTTGAAGCACTCGAAACCCTTAGAATTTCCCAAATGTTTCAGCATTGAAGAGAGCTCATTTACTAAGCCTAGATTCAAGATCTTATCCAAAGCTTAGTTCGAGATATCCTAGCCTTGTTACTTGTGTTTGATTGTAAAAGGATATCTCACCCTAGTTGGAAACCAACCAAAACTCAAACCCTTTGATTAGGTAGTTTGTGTGTGTAGTAGTTTGAAGTGAGAGTTGTAAAGAGAAAGTAAGCTGTTGTGTTCAGTCTGAAAACTCTAGAGAAGAAGTTAGTAAGCTGATTGTTCAGTCTGAACGCTTGTGTTTGTGTTGAGTTAGTAAGCTGCAGTAGTTCAGCCTAAAAACTCGTAGCAGAAAGTTAGTAAGCTGCTGAGTTCAGTCTGAAAGCTTGAGGTAGTCGAAGTAGTGAGTTAAGGAATTTCTTTGAGGATCAGAGAGAGTGGACGTAGGAGCTTGAGCCTCTGAACCACTATAACTTGCTGTGCTATTTGCTTTCTGCTTTGTATTATTACTCGTTGCATATTTCAGTGAAAGCATTTCTGATATTCAGTTGCAATCAATCCACTGAACTTGTATTAAACTGATCACAGCCTTATCCACTGTTTCATTAAGAAAAGATTTTCAGCAAAGTAAAACGAGTATAAACTTAGGGCCTACACTTTCCGCACTCTAGATAAGCTAGTATAGATAGTTGTCAAACTGATAAACTCTCCTGAGTAGTCAATAAGATTATTATATACTCCAAGCTTATTTGGACTCTATTGTAGAAACTCAGAATCAGTTGAGCTAATCTGAAGTCTCTGAAAGCCGCTCAGTGTTATTGTCTCAGTAAACTTTGACTCAGGGCAATTTGTGCTTCTCAGGACTAAAACTCAGGATAACCTGACTCACTGATTTCTGTAAAGTTTTAAAAGTTGAAAAATCACTATACACGTGTACCCCCCCTACACGTATGAGACTCGTTTACACCGGGACCAACAAGGACAAATGATAAAATATAGTTAATTAAAAAAAATTAGTAAAATTTAAAATCTGAAATATGCAATTTTGTTGGCTAATACTTTATTTCTGAAAAATAAATTTAACATCCAAAATCTACACACTATTTTATATATAAGGGCAATTTAGAAATTTTGGTCCAATTTTAGCACCTTAGAGTAAAAACTAAAAGATAATGTATCTTAGAGTAATGGTACTTTATAAATGACACCTAATAGTAATTGCCCCTAAAAAAAAAAGAGCTCTTCTTCCGTCAAATAATTGTTTCAAAACACTACCTTAATCTATTAGTAATATATGTAACAAAATGTTCTATAAGCAATTTCATTTATTAAATTTATTATTTCAGCATATGTCATGCAATTGAAATCTATATTAATATTATATATTATTATGTTTCTAAAATATTATTTAGAAAAAATTATATGACAATGAGACGAAGTGCAATTTAGCACAATCAAACACTCACTCTTTCTAAAGTGTTAAAACCTCAATGCTCAAATTAGACTTCGTCTCACCGTATATACCATTGTTGTAAGAAACAGATTTCGAAATCTGATTGGGACACAAAATATAAATATAGAATATATTAAGAATTTTATTACTACATAACAATTCAAATCCATTGGAGGCGTGTGCCTCTTCCTAAGTGTTATAGGTAGTCACTGATTGTTGCTTAACGTCGTCGCCCAATCATTCTTTAGCTAAGGAGGGTTAAGAATATTCGGGCTTTGAGCCAGACTTTGATATATCGAAATACAAAGCAAAGCAAGGAAATTATAATACATCTATATCTATATCTATATTTATTTATCTAATAATAAATTATTATGCGAATAAATTATTACTCCCTCCGTCCTAATCTTAATTGCATTCTTTCCATTTTGGGCGTCTCAATTTAACTGCACATTTTCTTAAATTAAAATACTCACTTTATCACTTTATAATATAAAATACTAACAAACAACTCTTTCTACCCTCAACACTTTATCACATAAAATACTAATAAATATTTTTTTCTTAAACTTCGAGCACATAGTAAACCACCAAACAAGATTGAGACGGAGAGACTATTAATTTTATTATAAAATTTTAAAAACATTAATAAAAATGATGTAGTTTAGATGGTAGAGAAAAAATTATTTTGTCTTTTTTGCATGAAAGGTATGAAAGGTACAAGGTTCAATTCTCTATATCTACAACACATATATGCTAATTTTCTTTTAAATATTTTCTAAATTATTACTATTTTTAAAATAATAGAATTAATTTATACATATTCAATAACATAATATGAGAGCAAACATAGTGATAAAAGTTTTCAAAAAAAAAATAAATTATAAATTTATCATGAAATTTTAAAAGTTACATATTAATGAAAAAGATTTGTATTTAATATAGATACATTTTTTTTTTTTAAATTATTTACTATCTCCGTCCTTTTTCACACATCTCATTTGACTTTGACATAGTTTTTAATAAGAGGATTGTTCATTGACATTTGAAGGAAATAAATGAGTTTCTTTTTTTATAAAGACGTTTTACTCAATTTAAATGAACGAGACAAAAAGATGTTGATTTTGGGAATAATATATAGTAGACTCTCATTCAAATTTTAGAGAAAACGAATTTTCTACCAATGATATATAGTATGATTATTAACAAGAGATAGGACCTAGGACAATCTCTTAAAAACATTGAGTTTTCTTCAAGAGGACAATTTTAATTATGGACAATTATATATTATCATATCTGATTTGGAAATTTTGATATGCTATAGGAATGACAACAATATGTGATAATCAACATGGTTTATAAGAAAATAATTCAAAATCGAAAGAAAAAATAATATCTTTCAAAACTTGCATTATTTAACAATGCAAACTTTTTCAATATTGAGTAACACTCCTGTAAACTAAGTTTATGCATGAACTCTATCAATGTTATGGGTAAAACCTATTACTGTTTTGCACAAAATGATTCATTGTTTAAAAATATACAACATTTTCTAAACAGTGATTGTTTCTTTGCATAACAGTGATAATTTTTATGCATAACAGTGACAGTTTTTGTACATAACAGTGATAATAAAATAACCGAGTTCACAGTGAACTCGGGTTCACACAAGTTTTTGTCTTCAATATTTTGATATCAACTCGTTTTTACACTAAATTTTGAAAGCAAAAAATGCTCACAAAAATTGTGCATTGCATCGGTAGAAAAAAAAAATTGATCATGTAATATATAAAAGAAAATTAAGATTATAAAGAAAAATATTATGATACAGATTAAATACTTTTTTATTCCATTTAATATGAAAATAATATATTTCGCATCAAATTCATTTTATACTTATAAACCGTGTATCGCACAGGTGATATAGTAGTATATTTAAGAGGGAATAAGTCAGAAACTGAAAGATGAGTATGTTTTATTGAGTTAAAAACATCAGTACTGTAACTTCCATCTTTTTTTGCAAATTGTTCAATAATAGTTAAAATAATTCATTTTAGTTCAATAATTTTATACATTGTTCAATTTACATCCATTACTTATAAAACATCGTTTTGGAACATATCTTGGGACAATTTTGCGAAAAGGTAAAAGTTACGGGATAAAAAATGAGCTAAAACTTCAAAAGTAAGAATTACGAGACCAAAAATATTTTTAATGCAAATTTTTATCCAACAATTAGTCCCACAAAAAGAAAATTAGAAAAAACAATTAGAAGGATTGCTCCACAATATGAACATCCCTTTCAATATTTCAGAACTTATAGTACTACAAAATGGAGGAACAACAACTAATCCAAACAAAAAATCAAATCAATTCATACACAATTAGAACCAATTGTTGAAACCTCATATATAGTAATTAGCATCAAATCTTTTTAGGAAAGGGTAATTAGCACGAAATTAATAACACTAGCAACTTGGTGCTTTTCGGTGCACTCCCTTCCTCCGATGGTTGCTCTTCTCCTCATTTGCCGCCGTTTCTTCTTCTTGTTCTTCTTCTACCGGTGCACCTGCAGGAATATTATTTGACTGAACCTATAAAATAAAAGACATATGTAGTTGCACATATTAAATTAACTTCATATTAATTATTTAATAGTAATTTCTAATATATGAATATGTTAAACTCATGAATTTAGTGCTACTAATTATCTGTACCACTAGATATGATGTTTTGTTTAAAACCTGGTTTTGTGCTAAATATATACATCAATTAATTGTGGTAGTTTTTTATAATTATTACAAGTAATGGAATTAGTCAAATTTAAATTACGTACCTTGCATGTAATAGAGCAAAAATGATATCGTTTAGCATCTCTGAGCTTCCTTTTACAAACATGGCAATCTCCATTGCCATCATCAGAGCCTCTACGTGGAAGGCCAGTGAAAGATACAACCCAATGTTTGTTACATTTGTACCGCTGCAATATCAAATAATTGTCTCATGTAATGTGTACTTCATGAGATGAAGAAAAAAGTAAACATTTTCTAATAAAATATGTACTAACCATAGGCTAGGCACTGTATGCACCCAGGTGCACCATGCACTCATAGTGCATCATAAAACGTGAGACTTGTTATATGGAAAAGTGCAACTTATTTACACTGAAGCGTGCAACTATTAAAATTGAAAAATAGTTGCACGTTTCAGTGCAAATAAATTGCACTTTTCAATATAACAATTAGTACGTTTCAAAAATACACTATGAGTGCACGGTGCACTTGAGTGTACATGAGACCATTTACAACTATATATGTAGTTGAAAATTAAGTAATAACTGATTGGAACCATTAGAAAACATTTTTTATTTATTATTCTATTTTCATAATTTGAGATCAAAATAAATAATTAATAACAAAATTGAATGGAATGAATAAATTACCTGAATGCTGTGACAATCGAAATGATTCTTCATCTCAATTAGAGGAACAGCATTTGTGTAAAAATGCCTATAAATTGTGAGTATATGATGATGTTGATGAGCACCGGATGTGATACAATTCGTGCAAGCTGAGACATTGCAGTTTATGCAGTATCGGTTGTTTTTACGATCATCATGAATCGAACATTTATCCGAAAAATTCATTTCCAAGAACCGATTGATCCAATCTGCTGGAAAATTGGCTTCTCCAATTGCACCACCACCCTATAAAAAATTAAGGATACTGTGACAAAATTTTAACAGAAATGTGAAATTAGATTTTATATGTTACACACTTTCAATAATGTTGATCAAACTTTTCTGTGGCTGTGAAGATCAAGCAAGCAATATTGTGGGTCGGAGCATAAACATATGTAATATCTAAGGGCATGGGAAAAATAAATTATTTTAAAAAAGTTGCTATTATTGTATAATCAAGAAAACTAGATTATATTTTTCTAGTCAGAATCATTTTTTACTAGGAATTTTTTTTAATTAATAAACAGAATTATATCTATGTTTTTCTGAAAGATTTGGCGAGCTAGCATGGAATATAATATTATATAACTCATCTTTAAATAAAAAATATAATTAGAAGAGTATATTGGAAGAAGTTATTTTTTGAATCTTTTGATGGTACGTAATACAATAAATCCGATTTCAACAACCAAATTTAATTTCTTATAAACAAATTTCATTCCTCACAGTGGAAACTGAAGTATTATAAACAAGAACGACAACACATTTTCATCTAATTACAAATCAAAAACACAATTAATCTGAAAAAATAATCTGAAATTATGCCAAAAAAAAAACACAAATGTAAAGATAATACGGCAAATGTAAATTAGATAATACACAAATGTAAAAACAGGGAAAGAAAAATAAACTGAAAAAATGAACAATTTTAGACATTTTGACTTGTGCATCTTTCTCATTATTCTACAAGAAATTATGCAGCTGATTTTGAAAAAAAGAAAAGAAAAGAAATTATGGTAATTAATTTTAATAAAAGAGATTCGTCATGAATTGCACTACAAATATTTATTTTTGAAATTTAAACATTCATACCTGTTGCATAACTTCGTTCATCTTCTAAGAATAATTGATAACTCCGAGTTTTAATTTGCAGAATTTTTCGTATGCGTGAATTGTTGAAAAACTACTCCACCCCAAAATTAAAATTAAATGCGTATATAATATTGATGAAAGTGGTGAAGTTAGCTCATGATTCTCAGTTATTTAGAGTTTATAATGATAACCGGTTTTGCTAACTGCCACAAAAGTTTGTTAACACCCCAACTTAATTTACCTTCTAGAAGATATATTAACCTCTAAAACAAAATCGTGTTTTACAAAACTGAAAGTCACATATCAATGAAATACAAAGATCGATGACATTGTTTAGGGTTTCAAGCTGTGACAAGTGGCAAATGTCTTGTATGAAGACGATTAAAAAATATTGAAAACTCTCCGGTGGCAATTAACGATTAAAATTTTATATAATATAACCATCTCCAATATGTAAACACTCCAAGAATGAGAGGAAGATTTTTATCTCATTTTTTAACTAGTGCTTTTTCCTTCATGCATGCATATTTAATTTAATTAGTTTCATTCGGTGGTGTATTTGTTTCTATTTGTAGATTTTATTTTAGATTTTTAAACAAATACATAATAATGTTTAAAGAAAAAAATAAAAATTCATATGAAACGATCTTATACATGAGATAACCTATAAATTAGCCCAAATCAATACACCCCTTTCATGTCACTGAGAAACTATGCAAGTTGTTAATGGAATTTGAATTTAAAGTTGTCCACAGTTTATTCCCTTAAAAAAAAAAAAAATGTACCGTGCAAATTTTATTACAATAATCTTGCCGAAAAGCTTTTTCAAGAATAATTGATGCAGTAGTCAAGTATTATAAAACAACCACTTCATATAATGACAAGTGAGTGCGTGTGAAATCAGCCTAGTATGATATATCACCTACCGACTGCTTAAACGCTTGTCAATTGCACGCCTATCAAATTAATTGATGCGCAGAAGCTTAACTTGTGTAGAATTTTTTTTATGAAATCAGCTCGGTCTTCAACTAAGATCAAACAACTTGAGGTCCAGTTGATCTGATGAGCTATTCACTACAAAAAAGACGCGTTTTAATGACGGAAATTAGCGACGGTTAACCAGACCGTCGCTATTAGCGACGGTTTTAGTCAAACCGTCAAAATTTCAACATTTAGCGACAGAATATAAAACCGTCGGCGTCAGCGATGGTTTACCGACGGTACATCGACTGAGAGTCCGAATCGAGATTATTAGCGACGGTCTTAGCGACGGTTTTTTGAAAACCATCGCTATACTTTGCAGAAAACGAAGAGATACGCCCGTTGGGAGGCGGTGTCATAAATTTTGATAGACTTTAGCGACGGTTTTTTGAAAACCGTCTCTAAATCCAAATCTATATATACACGGTCAGCCTGCCCATTTGTTTCATCAACCAAATCAGAAAGCAATACAAAAAAGCCTCGTTCATCTGTATTTTTCGATATTCACGGTACTACTTTAATTATTTTTTTGTATATTTATTTATATTTAATTTAATTTTATATAATATAATTAATATATAAAATTTATATTTTATTTAGATGGCTGTTGAAAGTGGTGACGTTCCTGCTTCATCCAGAAGGCCTACTACTGGTTTGTTAATCAATATTGTTAATGGAGCGTAAGTGTTGTTGTTTTATACGATAATAATTGTATAATTAATTAATTTAATACAATAATTATTAATTATGTATTTATTTTTTAATGTGTTATAGTATTGTACCTGGTCACGAGGCTTCCCGTATAGCCAACGACGTCATTATGCGGGTGGGAATTGCTGTCAACGCTGATCGTTGGAAAAATGTGTCAACTGATCAGCATCAATTGTATTTTGAGGAGTTTAAGGTATAAAATGTACTTAAAATATTTTATTTTAATATATATTGTTAAAATTAATTTATTTAATTATTGTATTATTTTTTAAATATAGAAACAAACTACGTGGAGTCCCGAGCTTGAGACCGATCAAGTTTACAAGGCATTTTGTAAAGTTGCTCGACCGCGTTACCAAGACATAATGTACAGGTGGCGTACACAGTGGAGGGAAGACGGAGTGGATTTATCAGAAGAAATTGGGCATGAAGTTTGGGAGTCACTTGTAGCTGTTTGGAGGGCAATTCCCTAGGATGTTATTTTAATTATGTTATGAACAATTTTTTATTTTATGTTTTTGTTTTTAATTTTTAATTATCATTGAACAATTTTAATTTTTGTTTTTTTTTTTTAAAAAATCGTGTATTTAGCGACGGGTTTCGCGACGGTTATTTAAAATTCCGTCGCTAAACCGTCGCTATTAACAACGGATGTATCCGTCGCTAGACTGTCGCTACTAGCGATGGTTTCTAGTGACCGTCGCTGAATCCGTAGCTAAAATTTAAAACAAACCAGCCAACTTAGTCTGCAGAATAGTCGAAAATAAACAAAAACTTTCGAAAACCAACACCAAATTTTGTGTAGATAGAGGCGAAAAGCGTTTTTTGAAGTGCATATTGTGTAGAGGAAATATATCTACTCCTCGAGGACTATTTTACGGTAAGTTTTCACATTTCTACCGTTTAAAAATATATATAGTGTAATGTAAATATATAATTGATAAGTTTGGTATTGACATATATTTTATTGATATTTTATGTTAAATGAATGTTGTGACATAGCTAGATGAATATTAGGTAGATAGTTTATGTTAAATGAATGTATTTGATGTTATTTGATAGAAGAATATATTTGGATATTTACATATACAAACGAAACTCTGTCAAATTTTTACATATACAGACGAAACTCTGTCTATTTTTTTGTAGAATTAACATGTTGATAATGATTTGAAACAGATGGAATATCCGAATCGTCAGTGGATGTATTCAACTCCTCGACTTATCAACGGATGTATAAATATGGAGTTCTTGAATTAAGTTAATAACTTCATTCAGTTTGCAATTAATCATGGTGCAACAAATTCAGAAGGTCGTATAAGATGTCCGTGTAGTGCAAAAAAATGTCAAAACAAGTCATACAGAGATACTGTGGATGTTCAGACACATATAATAATGAATGGTTTTGTTCCATATTACTACAATTGGAAACATCATGGTGAAGAGCGGTGGAATGTTGATTTCAATGACCTTGAAGTGTATTATAATACTCTCGAATACAATGAGACACACGATGATCATGGATTTGATGATCCTGGAGTACAGTTCGAGCCACCTACAGTGGATACACCGGATATGTATCGTACAATGATCAGGGAAGCTGGTGGGATTCAAGATGAGGCTATGGAGGAGGAACCAAATGAGGAAGCATCTAACTTTTACAGAATACTCAAAGCAGCTGACAAAGATCTGTATGATGGATGTCAAACTCACTCTTTGTTGTCATTCAATGCTCGACTCATGGCTATCAAGGCTGAGAACAAACTTTCTAAAAGAGCCTATAACCAGATTAGTAAGTTGATCAATGAGGTATATCCTCCCGGTAATAAGGTGCCTATTATAGAATATCAAGCCAAAAATATGTTGAAGAGTATGGGTCTACCAGTAGAGAGTATTGATTGTTGTATCAATAACTGCATGTTATTCTGGGGTAACGAAGAAGACGCAAATCTAGATAAGTGCAGAGTTTGTAGGCACTCTCGGTAAAAACTACCGCGACAGAACTGGATTGACGGTGGAGGGAAGCAGAAAACGAAGAAGAAAGTGGCAAATAAAATAATGTATTACCTCCCGATCATTCCTCGTCTTCAGAGACTGTATCAATCTAATGCCACAGCCAAAGATATGACATGGCATCATACAGGGACTAATCCTGATACCTTAAAGATGAGACAACCTACTGACTCGATGGCCAAAAGGTTGTTAAATCAAATTAATCAGAAGGGATTTAGGAAAACAATAGAAGAACATGCAGAGGAGCATAATAAAATGGTACCGGGTGGTTGGAAGAAGAAGAGCATTTTCTAGGACTTGCCCTACTGGAGTTCACTTTTGATTCGGCACAACTTAGATGTGATGCACATCGAAAAGAATGTGTTCGATAACTTGTTCCACACAATCATTAACATAGAGGGCAAGACAAGAGACCTGCAAAGTCGCGTGATGAGCTGAACGAGATATGAAAACGTGATCACTTGAAGAGGGATGAACGTACCGGAAGATATCCCCAAGCCAATTACACACTTGATAAGAGACAGAAAGTGGCTTTGTGTAATTGGATTGAAGATCTGAGATTTTCAGATGACTATGTCTCCAATCTGAGTCGTTGTGTAAACACATCAAACGAGAAGGTGTCCGGGATGAAAAGCCACGATTGTCACGTGTTTATGCAACGGCTATTGGCCCCCGCATTCTGGGAATTTCTACCGAACAATACCTGGAGGGCTGTAACTGAGTTGAGTTTATTCTTCAAAGATTTAATGTCTACAATGATTACGTGAGACGACATGGTCCGTTTGGAGAAAGACATTCCATTTATTTTATGCAAGTTGGAGCGCATTTTCCCTCCAAGCTTCTTTGATTCGATGGATCACTTGCCGGTGCACTTAGCATACGAAGCCAAAATTGCCGGTCCGGTGCAATACAGGTGGATGTATCCATTTGAGAGGTAAACCTTCACTTCACAACTATTTATACAAATATTAATATATTTATGTTTTGATCTTATAATTGTTTTTTTATTATATATCTATAGGTATCTACATAACTTGAAGCTCAATGCTAAACAAAAGGCAAAAGTTGAAGCATCAATTGTTAATGCCTACTTGTGTGAGGAGGTTACAACATTTTATTCTTACTATTTCGAGGATCATGTTAGAACAAGGTTGAGATATGAGTCTCGTAATTATGACGGTAGAGGCACAGACAATGTTGCTGATGATATTGAGGGTATGTTGTTCGTGTTTAAGTTTCCAGGTCGATGTTTGGGTAAGACAAATGAACGGCCATGGTTGAACCGACAAGAGATTGTCGCACATAAATATGTGTTATTCAATTGTGAGGAAGTCCAACTGTACATTGAGTAAGTATTTCATATACGTATCATTTACATAATTAGAATATTAATTTATTATATAATAGTTGATTAATATAATATATTGCTTTCAATTAGGATCTTTACTAAAGAGCTACACCATATACATCCAAACATCTCAGATGCACAAGTAGGTGAATATATTACTCGTGGTTTTGCAGAGTGGTTCCAAAACTATGTGAGTGGTTCTAAACCGTTGTTTATTAATAAATTCATATTAAATGTTTACAATTATATATTTAACCTCAAATCATCGCGTCACAGGGCTATAATGGTGGAATTGTGAACCCATTCATGCGGGATCTCAGTAGAGGACCACTACGTGTGGTCAACACGTACCAAGGATACTATCTAAATGGTTACAAATTTCATACAGTGGATTATGCATCAATCAAATCTACTGTGAACAGTGGTGTTTGCATTAACAGTGCAATGCTCGATGGAGAAAGTCGTGACTACTTCGGACACCTGCAAGAAGCCGTTGAAGTAGGATATCCGGTGTTCCCGAAGAAGACTGTTGTGTTGTTCATGTGTGATTGGTATGATCCATATGCTTCAAGAACAAGGATTCATCCTGAATACAAACTTGTCGATGTTCATAGAAGAAGAAGATATCCGGGGTATGATTCGTTTGTGTTTGCTACTCAGGTATCCCAAGTATACTACTGCATGTATCCAGGTTCGAGAACAAATAATGAATGGATGGTTGTTTTCAAAGTAAAGGCGAGATCACTGGTGCAAGTTCCTAAACCAGATTCAACTGCCGTAGTTGACGACGCTCCGTTCCAAACGGAAACAGTTGCCACTCAAACTGAAGTGCATATAGGAGATTTCAATCTTTTCGTAGACTTAACAACTGCAAATCCAGATTTGATAGAGATTGACAGCGGCGGGGAAGAGAATGAAGATGGTGAGGAAGAGGAGAATGAAGATGGTGATGAGGAAGTGGAGGACGAGGAGGAGGATGAGGAGGACGAGGTGAAGGAGGATGAGGAGGATGATAATACAGATGTGGGCAACGATGAGGATGACGAATAATAATTATATTTTATTTCATTGTAATATTTCACGTTGACGACGCTCTATTATGATATTACTAGTTATTTAATTTTGTTCTAAACATAATTTATTTTTTGGTAATTATCCAATATAAATTTAAAAAACTATAATCATTGTAAATATAAAAATAACTAAATTATTATATTAAAATGTAATTGAATCATTAATTAATTTAAGATAATTGAAAAAAAAAAATTAATTGTAAATTAATATAGAATTAATTTTATTAAAAATAAGTTAAAAAATATGATTTTAATTTAATTAATTTAATTATAAATTATAATTTAAAAATATAAATTATTATATTAAAATGTAATTGAATTATTAAATATGATAATTGAAATAATTTTTTTTTTAAAATTGTAAATTAATATAGAATTAATTTTATTAAAAATAAGTTAAAAAAATACGATTTTGATTTTAATTAATTTAATTATAAATTATAAATTAAAAATATAAATTGATATATTAAAATGTAATTTAATTATTAAATAAGATAATTGAAATAAAAAATTTTATAAAAAAATTAATTGTAAATTATTATTGAATTAATTTTATTAAAAATAAGTTAAAAAATACGATTTTAATTTAATTAATTTAATTATAAATTATAAATTAAAATTGTAAATTATTATATTAAAATGTAATTGAATTATTAAATAAGATAATTGAAATAAAAAATTTTAAAAAAATTAATTGTAAATTAATATTGAATTAATTTTATTAAAAATAAGTTAAAAAAATACGATTTTAATTTAATTAATTTAAATATAAGTTATAAATAAAAAAATATAAATTATTAGTAAACTATAAAAATTAGACAAACAATCAAGCATTTCCGCAAGAACACTCAAGCATACACTTAGTGTTCATCCAAACCCTAACTTAGAAAGAAATACTTCTCATCCCTACTTTAAGGCTGATCATTCTAAGAAAGTATTCACTAGTTGAAACACACAAACAAACCTTTCATTAAAATCGATAGGAAGTTTGTAAGCAAGTCTAGGAGTTAGTTATGAAACTAGCTTGTAGATTGGGATAGAGGTTAAATCTCTGTAAAAATCTAGTGTACTGATCTTATTGAAAATCTAGTTGTAAGTGTGTCTAATGCTGTAAATATTGTGTGCTTTTATTGCTCTGATAACTTGCGATATATTTATCTGCATTTTAAAACAATATACAATCACTACAAAAAAGGCGGTGATTTACGACGGTTTTAGTGACGGTATAAACCGTCTCTGTAGCGACGGTTTCAGCGACGGTTTCCTGACCGTCGAGAAATGAGTGTCGTTAAAATATAGCGACGGTTTTTTCCAAGACCGTCGCTACTAACGACGGCATTAAATCCGTCTCTACTTATCGACGATTTTTTACCGCCGCAATATAGCGACGGTTTTGTAGACGGAAAAGTGATCCCGGTTCCCGGGCAAAATAAGCATCGCTAAAAACGTCGCTAAACCGTCGATATATTATCGACGGTTATGACATCATAATACCGTCGCAAACAACGATGAAAATTTATCGTTATTAGCGACGACATATACCGTCGACATTTGCGACGAAAATATTTCGTCTCTCTTAGCGACAGTATTTTCCGTCTCTGAAACCGTCGCTAAATCGGGAATTTTTGAAAAAAATGGCTCACGGTGGTTCGAACCCTGGCCCGGGGAGCGCCCAGGTGGGCACCGAAACACCCGAGCTACGGACCATCTCAAACCTAACCACCAAACATCTCATATATAAGCCACCTAGCCTCCCAATTAAATGAGACATTTATTCTCTCCCGTGGGGGTCCGAACACGGGACCTTGGGCGCCCGAGCGGGGATCAATTCCGCTCGGGCACTTGCTTCTTTGCGTTTACTTAATTAATTTAATTGTATATGTCCTAAAATTCATTTTTTTTCAAATTTTTTTTAAAATTCTTTATTTAAATTATCTTATTTAATAATTCAATTTCATCCATATTTGCAGGGAGAGACTCAAAATAGCCGTTGTAGAGAAATTCGAATTTCGGTCTACTTTAGGTATAAGTCAGGTTATAGAGTTGATGTAGTAGGGCAACTTCCTATTAGTCGATAGATTTGATCTAACCTTTGTCTTTTATAGATGTTTACCTTGATACTCCATATCTTGCTCATCGAAATTCATACATACGTGTTGATCTCTCATTAGTTGAGAAGTACTAGTTAATAGTACAACATCAGACCTTTCTTTACATTCTCTTTGTCTGATCTGGTATACCTTGATGTATATTCTTCAAGGTATCTGACTTGAGCAGGCTATAAACAACCTTCTGACTTGTACCATGTTAGCATCAGAATCGACTGATGTCATAACAGATGAGTCTGATTGGTGTATTCAATTGAGATTTTTTTTTGGATTGTTTTGGACTCTAAAAGGTCTGTGGATTTAGAAAATCTATAGACTCCATGCAGAGTTTGATTGACTTTTTTTATTGATTTACATATATTTTCATAGACTTGATAGGATTGTTGAATACACTTTTTTTATTGATTTACATGGATTTTCAGACTCCTACCCAAAGCAGAAAACAAAGGCTTGCCGTCTGGACAAATCCTTTTTCGTTTCGAAGATAAGCAATCTGTGTACAATTGAGAAAGAAACTATTAGGAACAAAAGAAGGGTCAGATGCAAGTTAATTAACTCTATCAGTAATCAATTTCTACAGGCCTGTTTCGTCAACAGAATTTACTCAAAGACTTGCATACAGAACCTTTGAGATACATCTTATTAATACCAAACTTGTACAAGTGATGGAATAAGGAACTACTCTTTCTTCCCCATAGATGAAAACACCTCCCTAATGAACTTAATTATCAATATTCCTCACATATTTCAATTGCTAATTCTTATGATTTACAACAGGCAAGTAAAGTTCTTCCATTTCTCAATTCTGATTATTAAACAATTAAAACGTTCATTATCTGTAAGCACCCACAATCTTTGTTGGAGAATATGCTAATTTCTGTGAATTAAAATTATGGAGAGGTAACGACTCTGTACATATGCATATGACTCCTATATTATTCAATTAAAATGATAAGAATTGGAATTCTCGGTCAAGAAATTCTTTTAGTGTTATTTTGATTGAATAATATAGGAGTCATATGATTATGGGCAGAGGAGGCAGCGATGGCAGGAGAACAATGAAGATTTTTTTCTTGAGACGTTTTGTCTTCAGAGTTCTCTAAGAAAATCTGTAGAAATCTCTGGTTGTTAGAAGAGATTTTGGAGAGTGAAATCTATTTATATTTTTGGAAGAGAATCAAAGAAAATCCATAGACTATTAAAATCCATGGATTGTTAAATACTTAAAGATTTTTTAAGACTTTTTAAAATCCATATTGAATACCTCAGGATTTTCAAAGACTTTTGAAAATACGGATTGAATACCCCCGGACATTGAAAGTCCAAAAAAATCCTACAAACTCCACAACCAATACACCCCCCTAAGATTGACTCAGAAACAATCTTGGGACTCTTCTTGACTTAACTTAGAGCTGGTATTCTGATCTTCAGTGTCTTGAATCTTCGTATCTTCAACAGACTTAACAGATATATTGAGTTCCCCCAGCAAAGCTTGGGGGGGGCGGGGAATTCCCCATGAGGAAACGCCCCGAATGGGGTGGGGAATCACGAAAAATTCGTACAGGGAGGATGGGGATTTCTTTTCCCCCGAAGGCGGGGCCGGGGATAACATTCCCCGCCCCTTTTCCCGGCGGGGCCCCGATTTTTATTAATTAAATTAATATATATAATTATATTATATATATATATATATATATATATGTAAATGAATAATATAATAGGTATTAAAAATTTAAAGTCTAAACCCTAATCTCAATTTCTCTCCAGTTCACTCTCAAATTTTGCATTGAAATTGTGAAAATCAAATTTAAAGTCTAAACCCTATACTTTTGTATTGAAATTGTGAAAATTAAATTTATTAAAAAAAAAAGGGGGCGGGGCTAGGATTCCCCGAATCCCCGCGGGGATGAAAATCCCCGGCTTGGCGGGGAATGGGGCCGGTTTATTCCCCTAATGGTTCGCGGGGATATTTTCCGTCCCCGCCCCGAGTTTCGCGGGGACGGGGATTGGGAGTTGTTCCCCGGCCCCTCCCCGCCCCGTTGCCAAGCCTAGTTCCCCCTCAGTATATGATCTAGAAAAACCTAAGTCTAAGTTACTCAGCAATATAACATGTTCAGTTGGTTTCCTGTCAAATGCATCAGTCGACTAACAGACTTACATGTATTTTGAAACTTTCATCAAAACTATAAAATTTCCCAACAAATGTATTATGCATTCAATATATGTATTGCTAGTGCTTAGTCCCGTGTACTACGCGGGATTAAGTAAAATTATATTATTAAATTGGGGTAATTCTACAAAAAATACACGACATTTATGGTCAGTATCAATTTAATCACGACTTCTAATATTTTTATAAAAAAACCCCAACCTTTTATTGTGTTTCAATCTGATACCTATTTTTTTAAAACCTGGCAGAAAGAAGTGGCATGGTTCGTCGGAACTTGTGTCTGGGCGCTACATCGGATGCCACATAATATTTTTTTTAAATTCCACATCAACAATAACTCTTTCAATTTTTCTAAAGTAACACTTTCCGTATTGCACTATGCTTTTATAAACGTTTTTTTTCTCTTCAGGATTACAAAAAAAAACTAACACTTGTATTTTCAAAATTTTAATAAATAAAAAATGGTTTCAAAATTAATAAACCAAAATCCCACACTCACCCTTTGAAGAACAAGAACCCTAGTTAGCTAACACTCACTCAACAAATCACTTGTCCTTCAAACGCACAATGCCCAAGTAAAATTTTCACTACTTATTAGCTAACAAATATGTAAATTAACCACTAGTAACACATAGGCAATCGTTCATACTTCAAAAAAAAATCCAATATTAATTGGACTGAATAGATTCTGACCTATTACTACCTCCACTATTCGAAGCCAACGTTTACCAACTACTCACTAATACAGATTTGACTTTGGACAACCCTTAAAAAGGGCCTTGGACAGCAGTTATAAGGGCTGTCCAAGTGAAAGTTGTCCAAGTAAAGTAACCACTTAGACAGCGGTTCAAAATCGCTGTCCAAAGTAACCACTTAGACAACGGTTTTGAACCGCTTTCCAAAGACTCAACTTAGACAGCGATTTTAAACCGCTGTCTAAGCTCTTCTACTTGGACAGCGGTTTCCAACCGCTGTCTATTTTTTTTTTTTTATATTTTTCGTATAATAAATGTTAGACAGCGGTTTGAAACCGCTGTCTAAAGGTTTTTTTTTAATTATATAATTTTTTTATATTTTTAAATTCATGTATATACAAAACCAAAACCAACACAAAAAACCAAAAGATATATATACAACTATAATATATATACGTCCAACGCCAAAACATCAAATAAATAAAAATATGCATACACATAGTCGTCCCTAGTATCAGCGGAAAACATAGCATCAGCGGCACTATTTTCACAGCTTCCTCCGCTCGAGGACACCCTATGACTCGTTCTTCTCTCGGCCCTCAATGAGGCAACCTCTTTAGCCAATGAGGCAACATGTTCCGATAGTGTACCAAACATTTTCATGGCTGCAATACCAGGTGCCATTGCCAACGATGTCTTCGTCACCCCAAATCCAGTACTTCGTAACCGGCCGGAATGCGCCTGCCGACCTATAGCCCGTGCAAGGAGATCATCTGTACCGATAGTATGGAGGTCATCGGGCGTCATTGTCTGAGATATGCGCTCCTGTATCACAAAAGATTATTAATTAATTATTTGTTTAGAAATAATAGTTTCTAATTCAAAGATAAATTAATAGATAGAATATTACCGCTTCTTCAATGATACGTTGTGCACTGGAATCGGGTATATTACCGTTAGGAGTCTTTCTGGTAGTCTGAAATAAGTCGAAACGTGTAACAATAGGCGCACTCTCCCCAACATTCTTTTTTTCTTCGATCTACGATATTTATGAGCGTGTCCCTTTATTAGATATACTAAAAGTGAATATATAAAAAAAATTAATAGTTAGGATTTTGATCTCACCATATCTTCCCTTATACGTGCATAACCTTTGGAAGATCCACGTTAACGCGCCTCCATGGCCTTAGCTTGTTCACGGTTTTCTTACTCCGTGTCTAAAGTGTAATCGAAATATAAGATAAACATTGAAAACATCGTGCATAGAGGAAATGACTTTTATCAATTTTACCTGGAAATCATCCTCCTTAGCTCTACGTATAAACTCCTGCCAGTACGGGGCCACACTTGGACAATCTTTATAGTGCTCAGGCGGCGTAGGCGAGTAATCACCAGTCACAGGGTCTCGGGTTTGTTTTCTCAGCCAAGCCTAAAATTCTTCGCCAATACACCAGCTTGACTTAGTAATTGCTTCTTGTTTGAGGTGCCAATGCCCACGAATGTATTCTATACGTATATAACATAACAATTTAGTAAATTCAGTAGTCATAAAACAACTTTCAAAAGCATATAATTATCATACCACAATCTCATCCCATAACGTGTCCTTCACATCCTTCAGTTCGTTGCTACGCCAGTTATTAGTTGGGAGCACGATAGGGACAACTCTCCTGACCACAATCCCATTATAGAAGGACAACTTCTCACTCGGTTTTTCAATCGGCTACCCATACTCATTGAATGATACCTGCAATAACATAGTATTTAATTAGGTTCAGGATCAATCAATATAATTACAATTTCAATTGTTCAATTGTAATAAAATTACCTCTATTGTTTTCTCCTTTCTACGAGCTCTCTTCAAAGCAGTCATCGTGATTATACCCCTCGAGAGCTTCTCCCCAGAACTGCTAGTGGTGGGAGCATCAATATCTCCCTGTCCCAAGTCATCTACGAAATCATCTCCATGATGATGTCCATCATCTCCATGATGAAGTCCATCATCTCCCTGTCCCAAGTCATCATCTCCATCATCTCCGGGATAAGGCAACCAATTAGACATGATCCTGTAAGCAAAAATAAACAACATTTAATAAGCGAAAATAAACAACATTCAATAAATTCGAATTAACAACATTCAATAAAGTAGAAGAAATAACATTCAATAAAGTCGTACATTTCTTTTTAGAACTTGTTTTTCTTTTTCATTTTTTGGTTAACTTTTCTCGTTCATGACCATAAATGTTAACAAGATCCGAATTTTCATATTCATCCTCATCTCTAATTATTCTCTGGTACGGGCATGGGTTTGCAAGATCATCGAACGAGGGTACAGAACGAGTGAATTTCTCAAAAGGATCATCGATTGTGTCAACACCTTCATCGACGTGGTCGCTAATCTGGTAACTATTGTTAAATTTGTTTGACAGAACCACAATGGACCATTTCTCATTAACTGGGTCGGGGACATATAAAATTTGTTGAGCTTAACTGGCCATTATGTAAGGATCATCTCTGTATCCCACATTCTACAAATCAACGCGTACGAACCCAGAACTTTCAACTTGGACCCTGTTAGGGATCCTCACCCAACTACACTCGAAGATTGGTTGGCGGTGTACAACATAGTCGAGTTCCCAAATGTTGACAATCTGTCCAAAGTAAGTAGTATTCGACTGATTCTCTACAGTTGCAGTAATGGACACACCACTATTCTGCATTGTACTTGTGGCATCTGGTATAAAATGTGTATCCGTTCATAAGATAAAACTTGTATGAATACACATTTCTATCAAGCATTCTAGATAACCACTTAACTCTTTCTGTCACTGATTCTTTATTTTGTGAGAACATATCTGCTACATAACGTTTGAACCAGTCAACAAACGTGCGATTGTGCTCAACTTCAATCCATGATCTATCTATGGTGGGAAATGTATCAGAAAGTGTTTGAATGTGCAGATCAATAAATGGAACCACGTCGACCGTGTTGTGAAGTACGCACAAGTGCATCCGTGTTAGTTCATTCATACTCACACTTACATATTGACCACCGGTAATGCCTTCGCCATCTGTCCTATTGGTGTAGCTGGTAATTGGAAGTCCAATTGCATCGACATTTGGAATAAATTCAGACTAGTACTCGACTGCTCCTTCCACTAAATAGCGCTCTGCAATGCATCCCTCCGACCTGAACATATTCTTCACATATCCTTTGAGAATTTTCATATATCTCTCTACATCATACATCCATCGCATACGAGCAGGACAACACAACCTTGTCTCTTGTACCAAATGAACGGTTAGGTGAACCATTATATCAAAAAATGATGGAGGGAAATACATTTCAAGCTCACAGAGAGTCCATACGATCTGTATCTGAAAACCAAGCAATTTTATAGGATCTATGACTTTGCTACTCATTGCCTTGAAGAACCAACACAACTTTGTTATGGTTATGCGCACATTTTCAGGCAAGATCGAACGTATTGGAATGGGCAAGAAAGTCTCCATGATGACATGATAGTCATGGGATTTCAAATTCATCAGTCTCACACCATCATCAGATACAAGTCTCTGTATGTTGGACGAATAATCCTCTGGTACTTTCACATTTTTTAGTGTCTGAAGTAACACTTTTCTCTCATTGTTGGACAAGGTGTGTGCAGCAGGAGGTAAGAATGGTGTTCGTCTTTCTCTAGGCACAGGTTTTAGTTCTGGTATTATTCCCATATTAATCATATCCATTCTTTTATTGTAACCATCCTTGGACTTCTTATCACCAAGCAGAGTATTGAGCAAGCTGGCACAAATGTTCTTCTCAACGTGCATTAGATCAATGAAGTGTCTAACATATAGCTCTTCCCAATAGGGAAATTGAAAGAAAATTGATTCCTTCTTCCAACCGCTAGTGGGGACACTTTTTGCGAAGTGTTTCCTGTACTGTGTGTTGAGGGTCTTCATCTCATTTAATATATCGGAACCTGACAATAAACATGGTGCTTCATCTTCCTCGATTGTGCCATCGAATGCATCGGCCATTGTTCTGTACTTATGCGTTGGGTCCAACCACCTCCTATGTCCCATATAAACGGACTTCTTACAATGACTCAAGCGAATGTGATGTGTCTTGTTGGTACAACAAGGACATGCATCGGGCCCCTTCGCACTATATCGAGATAGATTCCCGTAAGCGGGAAAGTCATTGATAGTTCCGAACAACATGGCCTTCAACTTGAAATTCTTCTTTCTACAAGCATCATACACATAGACACCCGCATCCCACATGAGCTTCAAGTCCTCTATCAAAGGAGCCAGATATACATCTATGTCGTTACCAGGTAGTTTGGGTCCTGATATCAACATAGACAACATCATGTAAGTGCGTTTCATGCACAAGTCGGGTGAAAGGTTATAAACTAATAGAATCACTGGCCATATACTGTGATTGGTACTTTGGATACCGAATGGATTCATTCCGTCAGTTGAGAGTGCAAGACGCAAGTGTCGTGGCTCGTTGCCAAATTCTAAATGCCTGACATCGAATGTCTTCCGCTGGGGTGAATCAACAGGGTGTCTTAGCATTCCATCCTTGATCCTATCATCATGATGCCATGTTAAATGTCTAGCATCCACAACGCTACTATACATTCTTCTGAATCTTGGTATTATTGGAAAATACCACATCACCTTCGCGGGAGTTTATTTTTCTTATAACGCTTCTGACCACACTTGGGACATTCATCGAGGTCTTTATACTCCTTCCGAAATAAGATACAATCACCGGGACAAGCATGAATTTTCTGATGTGTTAACCCGATGGACTTGATGTTGGTCCCGGTGCTAACGAGTCTTACACGTGTATGGGGGGAGAAATACATGTGTTCAATGATTTTTAAAACTTTTCTTTCACTGAGGTCAGATGGGTCAGGTTATCTTGATGATTTTGCCCTGAGAAGCACGGATTGCCCTGAGTCAAAGTCTACTGAGACAATGATCCTGAGCTGCTTTCAGAAGCTTCAGATTAGCCCAACTGATCCTGAATTTATCAGAGATCCTGAGGAGCTTGGATCAGATAATTATCTTACTGAACACTCAATAGAGTTAGTTCAGTTTGGTAACTATTTGTTCTAGCCACTCAAGTGTGTGGAATGGTTGGCCCTAAGTTTATACTCGTTTTAGCTTTGCTGAAATATCTTCCCTTCAATAAAACAGTGATTAAGGCTGTGATCAATTTGATGCAAGTTCAGTGGATTGGTTCTGGCGAATATCGGTGAAATATGCTTTTCGATGAAAAACATGCAAATGAATAATAATGCAAAGATGAAAAAGAAAATAACACAACAATTATAGTGGTTCAGAGACTCAAGCTCCTACGTCCACTCTCTCTGATCTTCAGAAAAATTCCTTAACCACTTCCTAAAGCTTTCAGGCTAACTCACTGTAGCTTACTCACTTTTCTACCTTGAGTTTTTCAGGTCGACTCACTGCAGGCTTACTAACTCAAACACACACAAGTGTTCGGGACTACCACAAGTAGCTTACTAACTTCTTCTCTAGAGTTTTTCTCGCTAACTCATTTGTAGCTTACTAACTCTTTACAACTCTAACTCACCAACAAAAACACACACAAACTACCTTAACAAAGGGTTTGAGTTTTGGGTTGGTTTCCAACTAGGGTGAGATATCCTTTACAATAAGAACTAATGCAAAGGCTAGGATATCTCTTCTAAGCTTTGGATATATCTATCACTCTAGGCTTAGAATAGTGAGCTCTCTCCAATGTGAAACACTTGGGAAATTCTATGGTTTTCGAGTGCTTCAATTTGTAATAATACGAATGAGCTCTTGAGTTGCTTTTGAAATTTCCGTGCCTCTCAATGTAAAGGGTCTTTGGTATTTATAAAGTAACTTCACCAAGGTCACTCTTTTGAAAACTATCCGTTGGAAGAGATAGCTTTATGAGTTTCCTCTTCTGGTGTTTGATGAACGACTATTTTTAGGGTTTGAACACTCCCTTGCATGTTTTAGGAAATATGCAGTCATGTAACCAATCACCAATTTTTGCAGTATGGAACTTAGTACTACTGACCGAATTCGTGGTCCTTGCCGCTTTCAATTGTCGGTGAAGTACGATGTTGTCTTTCTTTCGATTGGTTCTTGTCTTGATGAATGTAAACAAACAAAGCGACTCTTTTTGGTCAATCTCTCGAATGAGATAACCCGAAACAACACTTAGACTTAGTTCCTTTTTATGCACTAGAATGTTTTGGGCAATATCTATTTTTTTACGAACATGTGCGTTTTTCGCTTTTGTAGTCTTGGATAGATATTATTATTGCCTGCCTCGAACATTCGGGTTATCTTGAGTATTTAGTATCATTGAGTCTTGATGTCTTGACAATTCATTGAGTCTTGATGTCTTGGCATCTTATTGAGTCTTCAGTTACTTACTGAGTCTTTAGTGTCTTCAGTTACTTACTGAGTCTTCAGTGTCTTAAGTAACTTACTGAGTCTTCGGTGTCTTTAGTTACTTATTGAGCCTTCAGTGTCTTCAGCTACTTACTGAGTTTTCAGTGTCTTAAGTAACTTACTGAGTCTTCAGTGTCTTCAGAATATAACCTGATCTATATCTGCTGACTATACATGGTGCAAATAACTTCCTGAACAATCTATAATGAAACCTGACTCAGTCTATCAAGATTATCCTGAACATGTCATACTCATGGGTTTTGGGATCTAACCAAAACTTCTTTATTAAATTCATCTTCCAACAATTTCCCCCTTTTTGATGATGCCAAAACCATCTTTTTACATTTAAGAAAACCTAACCTATACTCAGGTTTCAGTTTATCTATTACAAACCAAAATGTCAATTTTTCCCAACAATTTCCTTAACAATCAGGCATATCAAGACATGTAAAAAGATAATGAGATATTATCTTTTGAGCATAAAGATAAAATTTTTATTGATGTAGGATAAGAGTTACTGATTACAATGAAAATAAAAAACAACTTAATTTAAAACAGAAGTACATAGTCTTCAGTCGTCTTCCACTTCATCCTCTGGCACTTCCAGGTTGAACATCCCGTAGTATCTCTTATTCAGTTCATCTCTTGCCTTGATGATATCAGGGTTGTTTCCTGTTAGGCCTAGCTGGATGGCATACTGGGCTATTTCCTGAGAAATGACTGTTTCATTCACATAGCCATTCTCAAACCTAGGAGCTGGGTACATCTATGGACCAGGGGCTACTATCTGCGTGTTTCCTTCATCTGCCATGTTGATCCAACTTTGCAGGTACTTAGGATAGAATGTCAGTAAGTACTCAATGAAGGCTTCATTCTTATCCGAGCTGCTCCCCCTCCATTCTCTCAGAATCTCATAATAGAACCAGAAGGTTCTCTTGATCCGTTCCCATGCATCATTGAACTGAATTGGCATCCACTTGTCAATGTGCGGCCACTTCTGAGTCTTTTCTGTACCTCTCTTTTTGCTTAGAAACTTTTTGAATCCACCTCTTCTCTTCTGTTCTTATTCTTTCTTCTTTCTGATCAGAGGAACACCAGATACTGAAGCAGCAGTTCTTTTTTCCTTTTCAACCTGCAGGGCCTTCAGATTCTTCTTGTTATCAAAAGTCTCTGGTTGAGTTTTAGTTTCCTTTTCTGGTTCTCTATCTGATTCTTCAAAATGCATAATCAGCTTCTTCTGAGTAGGTTTAACTACCTTTGCTCTTTTCTTCTTTTCAATTTCAACAAAGGCAACTGCTTTTCTCTTTTCTGGTCTGGCTTGTTCTTCTTCTGCCTTGCTTATTTCAACCATCCTTCTATCACTCAATTTCTCAGAAATTACTTCCTAAATGGTTTTCGGATGTTTGAGTGAAGATAGGTTTCTCGGCTTCTTTGAACTTCGGTTTCTCAATTGGCTTCAATCTCTTAAGGCATCAACAATTTTCTTTCCTTCACTTCTTTTTTGAGCCTTTTCTCCAAGGTTTGTGCCAACAACTCACTTAATTTACCACCAGGTCTTTCCCCCTTTTTGGCACTGTTGGGAGATGAATTTAATAAAGATATGATTTTGATTAGATCCCAAAACCCCTGAGTATGACATGTTCAGGATAATCTTGATAGTTGAGTCGATTCGGTTTTTAGAGTATTCGGGATGTTATCTACAAAATGTATAGTCACAGATATAGATCAAGGTTAGGATCTCAAGATTTCGAAGAACTCAAGTAAGTTTCAAGAAACCGCAAAGTTTCGAAGATGAAACCGAAGTTTGAAGATTCAAGATGAAATCGAGAATCAAGACTCGATTGTGAAACTAAGATATCAAGACTCAATAAGATGAAATCGAGAATCAAGACTCAAGCAGAAATCGAGATATCAAGACTCAAGATGAAACCGAGAAAACGTAAGACTCAAAGATGAAGACTCAAGATATCACCAAGATATCCGTGAAGACTCGATGACGTCAAGACTCGTAAGACCTCAAGACTCGTAAGACCTCAAGACTCGAAGACATGTAAGATCAAGATCAAGATCAAGAATATCAAGGCAAAGTAATTATCAAGACTCGTGAATGTATCAATGCTCAAGATAAACTCGAATGTTCCGAGGCAATCGAAAAATATCTATCCGAGGGATGCAACATCGAGGAGAACGCGATTCCTTAGAAAAATAGATATTGCCCAAGACATTCTCATGCAGACAAAAGGAACTAAGACAAAGTGTTGTTAAGGTTATATCACTCAGAGATTGTAACCAAAAAGAGCCGTTGTGTGTCTACCTATAACTGGAGACAAAAGTCAAAAAGAGGAAGACAAAGATCGCACCATATCGACAATCGACAAATGACAGTCATTGAAAAAGATGTCGGAAGTACTAAGTTCCGCATCGCAAAAAAGTGATAACCGGCTACATGAAAGGCTATTGCCTAAAACGTGTTAGGGAGTGTCAAACCCTAAATATAGCCATTTCTCACACACCATAAGAGGAAACTCACGAAGCTATCTCTTCCAACGGATAGTTTTCAGGAGTGACCTTGGTGTATGCCTATAAATACTGTGACCCTCTACATTGTAAGGTTACGGGAAATTTGTAAGCAACTCAAGAGCTCAAACTTATTATTGCAAGTTGAAGCACTCGAAAACCCAAGAATTTCCCAAGTGCTTTAAATCGAAGAGAGCTCATTCCACTAAGCCTAGCTTGATAAGATATATCCAAAGCTTAGTTGAGATATCCTAGCCTTTGCATTGTTCTTTATTGTAAAGGATATCTCATCCTAGTTGGAAACCAACCAAGAAACCCCCAAACCCTTTGTAAGGTAGTTTGAGTGTGATTGTTGGTGAGATTGGAGTTGTAAAGAGTTAGTAAACTACATTGAGGTAGTCAGAAAGCTCTAGAGAAGAAGTGAGTAATCTATCTTGGATAGACAGAAAGCTTGTGTGAGTTTTGAGTTAGTAAACTACAGAGGTAGTCAGAAAGCTCAAAGTAGAAAGGTTAGTAAACTACAGAGGTAGTCAGAAATCCACTGAAAGTTGCATATAATTGAATCACAGCCTAATCACTATTCCATTAAAGGAAGGTTTTCAGCAAAAGCTTAAAACGAGTATAAACTAAGGGCCAACCATTCCGCACATCTGAGTAGCTAGAACAGATAGTTATCAAACTGAACCTACTCTTCTGAGGGTTCAGTAAGTTAGTTATCTGATCCAAGCAACTCAGGATCTCTGAAAGCTCAGGACTCAGTTGGGATTATCTGAGGTATCTGAAAGTAGCTCAGGATCACTGTCTCAGGTAGACTTTGACTCAGAGCGATTTGTGCTTCTCAGGACCAAATCATCAGGACAACCTGACCCAAGCTGGCCTCAGTAAAAGAAAAAGTTTTAAAATCACTGAACACAAGTATTCCCCCCCCATACACGTGTAAGACTCGTTTGCACCGGGACCAATAAGTGGTATCATAGCAGTGGTTCAACTTGACCACCTGCTTTGTTGACCAAAGTTTTATTTGCTAAATTACTTGTGGTCTATCTGAACTGATCTTATTTGCTGAATTCTTAAAAGACTCAGATAAAATGTCTTCGAAGAAACTTCCCATGTTCTCAGTAGAGAACTATGATTTATGGAGACTAAGAATGCAGGCTCACCTGTATTCTAAACATGAACGTATGTGGAGAGTGGTCTCTGAAGGGCCATTCCAATTTACTGTGGTGAATCCTAGAGGAACAGAAAATGAGAGAAACGATCCCAGAATAGAATTTCCTAAGTCTGATGACCAACTGACTCCTGAGGAGAGGAAGTTAGTCAATCTAGACTATATTGCTAAAGACACACTATACAGTACAATTGACGATGGTGTGATGGGAATGATCTCTCACTGTAATACTGCAAAAGAAATTTGGGATACACTAGCTGTAATGTGCCAAGGCACAGATCATATCAAGGAAAACAAACTTTCAGTTGCAATTGGAAAGTTTAATAGTTTTGAAATGGAAGAAGGTGAATCTATAGACAAATTGGAAGTCAGATTCACTAGCATTATGAATGATCTAAATGCACTTGGAAGGAAATATCCACAGAGAGAAGTTGCATTGAAAATTCTTAGACGTCTTTCTAAGAAATGGGATATACATGCCGTGGTGATTGAAAACACCAAAAACGTTAATTCAATGCCATATCAACAAGTCTTCTCTGAGCTGAAGGCCTATGAGTTCGTAATTGATAAGAAATCTAAAAAGGTTGACAGCAAGGATGATTCATCATCTAGTAAAAATGTGGCTTTCAAAGCCAAAAATAAAACCTGTAAAACTAGAGAGTCTGAGAACTCCCTTGCTAAAAATCAGGATGAGCTTGAGGATAAGCTAGCACTGACGGCAAGGAGGTTTGAAAGACTTAATAGTCGATATGGAAAATACAAAAACTATTACAGGAATCACAGGTACCAGAAGAAAGCTGAGGATAAATCAACTGAGAAGAAGAAGGACCTGAAAGCTGAAGGATCTTCATCTAAAAGGAAGGACTCCAAGTCCAAAGAAGAAAGTGATCAGGATGATGATGCTAACAGATGCTACAATTGCCAAAAGAAAGGTCACTTCCAGTATGATTGTCCAGATCTGAGTGCTAAGGAGAGAAGAGAAAGACAAGCTAAAAGAGACAAGAAGTTCTCTAGCAAAAAGGCCATGGTTGCAGAAGAAGAACATTCTGAGGAAGGATCTAGCTCTTCAGATGAAATCTTCTCAGACAGTGAAAGTGATGATCTCTGTCTAATGGCTATTGAGGAGGTAAACTCTTTCTCTGTTGTTGCTCCTACACTAGCACAAGAGTTATCAAGTTCCACTGTAAACAGTCAGTTTGACCTGATGGATTCTTTTGAGAGTCTGATGAAGGACTATGCTGTTTTACAAGAATTGCTAAATGAAACTCAAAAGCAGAATAAAGAACTGAAGGCTGAAAATCTTAAGTGGAAAGACTCTAGCAATACTGAAATCACTTCTCAATTAATGGGAGCTACTGATAAACTAGATGTTCTGAAAGTACAACTCTCAGAGAAAGAGAAGTTGGTAGTGAACCTAACTGAAAAGCTAGAGAAATCCACTGAAGAGATTCAGCTGATCAGAACTAAGTTCAATGACCCCTCTGAGAAGCATGAAACTCTACAAAAATGTGAGGATAGTGCGCAGAAGAAGCTAACTCTATTGAATACTGCATCTAAAGTAATAGATGAAATTCAGAGTTACCAGAGATCTGCCACTATAAAATCTGGATTGGGATACATTCCAGGGGGAACCTCACAAGGTCATCTGAATGCTGCATCAAGTAGCAAGAAGACAATCTTTGTAAAACCAGTGGCACCTACATTTCAAACTGAAGAATTGCCCAAGGTGTTAGACAAGGGAAAAGGACATATGGTTCCAGTAAAACTGAATGATCAGGTAAGAAAGCCCAAACCTCAGGTGAAGGCTAGAAAACCTGAGCACTCAGTATGAAAATTTCAGGCAAGTACTTCGAAGCCTCAGGCTAAGAATGCAAACCTGAAAGGATCTCCACTGAACCATCAGAGGAATCTTCATAAGAGAAACACTCAGCAGGGACATTCTCAACTGAAGAGACCAAATCCTCAGTATACTGAAAGACCCAAATTTCAGTACAGGCAGCCTGAACCCCACTTGCCTAAGGGTAAAGGTTACCTGAACCCGAGTCAACAAAGATTCAGACCAGCTGCACAGAAGCCAAAGCAAATGAACAAAAGGCCTGAACCAAAGAAAAATTCAAAAGCTCATGTTCATGCTAAGGCTAGCACTCATACACAGGAAACTGCTAAGGTACCCAGAGTAGTAAATGTGTATGTAGATGTTTATGGAAGACAGATCAACCACTCTAAAGTGATTAGAGTTGTCAGGAAGATTTGGATTCCGAAAGGTACAGCTAACCTTGTAGGACCCTACACAAATTGGGTACCTAAGAATTGATCTGTTTTTTAGGAGGAAAACAAGGGCACTGAGCTGATTGAAGATCACATAGCACTGATGAGTAGAGATGAAACGGCCCCTGTTGTATGGTATCTTGACAGTGGATGCTCAAGACATATGACAGGATTAAAGAAGATACTCAGTGACTATGTTGAACAAAAAGGCCCTCAGATCACTTTTGGAGATAACTCCAAGGGACAGACTTAAGGATATGGAACTTTGGAAATCGACTCAGTTCATATCCATGGAGTTTCATATGTATCTGGATTGAAGCATAACTTGCTTTCAATAAGCCAATTCTGTGATATGGGTTTTAATGTTGAGTTCTCAAAGAACTTATGTTATGTGAAAGGTAATACATCACAGAAAATATTACTGACTGGTACTAGAAAAGGAAATGTTTATCTTGCTGATTGGAGTTCAACTCCTAAAGATACATGTTTGGTTGCAAAAAGTTCCACAGATACCAGTTGGTTATGGCATAAAAGAATGAATCACCTGAATTTCAAAACCCTGAATAAACTTGCAAGATTAGCTCTTGTGAGAGGGTTGCCAAATGAAGTGTTCAGTAAGGAACATATTTGTGATGCGTGCCAAAAAGGAAAACAAATTAGAGCATCATTTAAAAGCAAAGTAGATGTTTCTACTGAAAGAATACTTCAGTTGTTGCATATGGATCTTTTTGGTCCAATAACACCAGTGAGCACTAATGGCAGGAAATATACACTCGTAGTAGTTGATGACTACTCAAGATATACTTGGGTCATATTCTTACTCAGTAAGAAAGAGACTCAGATAAAGCTGCCTGATTTACTGAAAAGGCTCAGTATTGAGAAAAATCTGAGTGTGGTCAAAATCAGATCTGACAAGGGAACTGAATTTATAAACCATATTATATCTAATTATTGTGCAGCAAATGGAATTACTCATGAAATATCAGCTGCAAGGACCCCTCAACAAAATGGTGTTGCTGAAAGAAGGAACAGGACTCTGAAAGAAACTACAAGGACAATGATAGCTGAAGCTGATATTCCTAATAGATTTTGGGCCGAAGCTATCAACACTGTATGCTATTCACAGAACAGATCCATGCTGACCAAGAGTCAAGGCAAAACACCATACGAGCTTTGGAATGAAAGGAAGCCTCTTGTTTCTTTCTTTCGTGTGTTTGGTTGCAAGTGTTTCATACACAATAATGGTAAAGATCAGTTGAAAACATTTGATAGCAAAGCTGATGAAGGAATATTCTTAGGATATTCTGAAGTCAGTAAAACTTTCAGAGTTTACAACTGTAGGACTCTATTGTGGAGGAAACACCTCATGTTGTTTTTGATGAATCTACTTGTGTTCAGAAGAAACAGGAACATGACTCAGGAGAACTGACCAAGAGGATCACCAGATTAAGCCTGAAAAAGAATGACAAAACATCCACTGAACCTGAAAAGAAGAAGTCAGCCACTTCCTATGAATGGAGTGACTCAGACTCAGAGAAAGAAGTTCAGGATGGAAATTCTCAACTGAAGGAAAACCAACACACTGAAGCTGACCAATCTGAACAGACACCAGTTTAGACTCAGGTATGTGATGCCAATGAAGATGTGGTCACAGCTGAGGCAAATTCTGAATCTATCAACCAAAGGGGAACAAATGTCTCTGACAATGTTCTGAATAGAATCTCCCCTGAGGAAGATGATTCCCTTTCTCCTTTTCTGTTATTCCCTGAGTTTATTGAACTAACTTAACCTAACATTTCAAATGTTGAGGATACTATTGAAGGGGGAACATCTAGAAGAAAATGGTTAGATAGTCATCCTACAAGTCAGATTGTGGGTGATCTAACTGAAGGTGTTAAAACAAGAAGGTTCCATGGTGAGAGTGCACTATTCTGCTGCTTCCTATCAGAGAAAGAGCCTACTGAGATTGGTGAAGCTCTACAAGATTCTCATTGGATTACTGCTATGCAAGATGAGCTAAATCAATTCTCAAGAAATGAAGTATGGGAGCTAGTAGATAGACCTGAAAGGCACAATGTTATTGGAACCAAGTGAGTATTCAAGAATAAAAGAGGTGAAAACAACAACATTGTAAGAAACAAGGCAAGGCTAGTTGCACAAGGTTATTCCCAAGAAGAAGGCTTGGATTATGATGAAACCTTTGCACCTGTTGCAAGACTAGAAGCCATCAGATTGTTTCTTGCATATGCTGCCCACAGGAAGTTCACAGTCTATCAAATGGATGTGAAAAGTGCATTTCTGAATGGTGTGCTTAAAGAAGAGGTTTATGTAGAACAACCTCCTGGTTTCAGACAGAATGACCAAGTTTACAGGCTCAGAAAAGCTTTGTATGGTCTTAAGCAAGCACCCAGAGCATGGTATGATACTCTTTCTCAGTTTCTTACTGACCATGGTTTTGTCAAAGGAACTGTTGATAGAACTCTGTTCAGGATAGAAGATGGGGAAGATATCTTACTAGTTCAGATATATGTTGATGACATCATTTTTGGATATCCAAACCATCGGTTGTGTGAAAAGTTTTCAACACTGATGAAAGGCAAATTTGAGATGTCTATGATGGGGGTGATGAATTTCTTTCTAGGTCTTCAAGTGAAACAATCAAAGGAAAGAATCTTCATCAACCAAGCAAAGTACACCAGGGATCTGATTGCCAATTATGGTGTACAGAATTGCAATACAGTTAGGATTCCCATGAATACTAACTACAAGATGGATCCTGATTCTGAAGGCAAATCAGTAAGTCATACTGATTATAGAGGAATCATTGGATCATTGCTCTATCTCACAGTAAGTAGGCCTGATATAACATTTGTTGTTGGGATATGTGCAAGATACCAAGCTAATCCTAAGGCTAGTCACATGGAGGCTGCCAAAAAGATACTGAAGTATCTTAAAGGCACAGTGAATAGAGGATTATGGTATCCAGCTGATGATAACCTTGAATTAACTGGTTATTCAGATGCTGATTATGGAGGTTGCAGAATTGACAGGAAGTCCACTACAGGAACTTGTCAATTTCTTGGAAGTAAGCTGATATCTTGGTTTTCAAAGAAACAAACCTCAGTAGCAACCAGTACTACTGAAGCTGAATACATGGCTGCAGGAAGCTGCTGTGCTCAGATTCTTTGGCTCAGATAACAATTAAGGGATTATAAAGTTATAGCCAATGAAGTACCAATATTTTGTGATAATAATAGTGCCATTGCTATTTCACAAAATCCGGTATTGCACACCAGATGCAAGCATGTGGATATCAGACATCACTTCATCAGAGATCATGTCGAGAAAAAGGACATCAGGATGGAGAAAATTCATACTGATAAACAGAGAGCTGATATCTTGACTAAACCTTTGGCTGAATCAAGATTTCAGGAACTATCAGTTGAATTAGGGATGTTGGATCCAGGTGTTTAGAGTAAAATCTGAAAAAATGAAGGTTTTCAGATGCATGAAGTTTTCTCAGGATTCTATTGAGAAACTCAGGATAAAATGAAAATACTGAACTGAGTCTTGAAGAAACTCAGGTTTACTGAAGGTCAGTACTCAGTGTTATACTGAACCCTTTCAGTACTCAGTATCATACTGACATTTTATCAAGGTCAAATATTCAGTAAGACTGATAAAGGGAAATTAGTCTGAAGAAGTAATGACTCATGCGACTCATTTATTGTTTAAGTGAAACTCAGTAATCATTTGCAATAAATACAAAACACCTGAAGAATATTTTTGGGCGGGATCTTTGAAATTCCAAGGAAGGTCAACAGTCATTAAATGCTCTGTTACTTTTAATCACCAATGAGGTTATTTTGGCGGCTTACTTTTCGGAAGATCGACCTTTCGCATACCCGATTAATCGTGGATTAATCTTAACCGTTGTTTTTTACCAAACCAGTACGACTTCCCACGATCTTGAACTATATATTCTTTGAGAATCCATTCAAACCAATTTTATTAAACCCTTCGTTCCCAAAATCCTCTGCAAAATAAAATCCCTCTTTTGCCCAGAAAAGCTTCATCGCTCCAAACCCTAAATCTTCAAATCTCAAAATGACTCCTACCATATTCGACAGATTGGCCGAAACAAATAAGCCATGGTATGAATACGCGGTGTCTCTGGAGAGTACTTCAAACGCCAAGCATGAAGAAGAGGCGCTCCATTTGATTCGTCTAGCAAAATTGATGAATCTAGTCGCGAACCGACCGGAGGCGGAGTATTCTAGCGAGGTAATAGAGTTCATCTCTAATATGGAAATAGATGAGGATGATTGTATTGAGTCCAAGATTTCTGTTTCGCATCTTGAACATTCATTGAAGTATATGGATTTTGTTCGAGAGCTGTATATTATTCCCAAGAATTTGAACGACGTTTTTGAGTTGTGCGATAGGGGAGATGATCCCTCATTGTATATGTTGGGACGGGAGTAAGAGTATCTTGATGGGATTACTGAGAATCCTATTAAGTTTGAAGCAACTCTGCATAAGCGGCATTTAAAGCCGAAATACAGAGTGTTGATGGATATTGTGAGTAAATGCATCATGAGTAGATCGGGGAGCTTTGAGAAAATTAGCACTCCCAAACTCCGATTAATGGCGGCGATTGAGGACTCACCCACCAAGGAGTTCAACTGGCTGAAGTATTTGATCAAGGTGGTGAGTGAGCAAGCCAAGGTCATAAAAAGGGAGGATGGTGTAATATCGATCAAAGGCAGGATACTCCATGCCACCAAAATATCATTTATTTTGGAAATGTGGCGAGAGGATGAGGATATCTTTGCCAACTCTACTCCATTCCCTAAGTCCAAAGTAATGTTCAAGCCCATTGCTGCAAAGAGGACTATCAAAGGGAAGAAAGAGAAAAAGGTGGAATCACCAGTTGCGGCTGCTGGTGAAGAAAGCCAACAAACCAGGGGGAAGGTTTTGTTGGAAGCCAAGAAGGAGCAGGGTGAAAAATTGAAGAAGCAAAAGACCCTTGCTCCAAAGCGCAAAAGAATGGTGGTTCTCACTGATGATGATGACGAGGAGGAGAGTGAATCTGAGGAGATTCAACCTGAGAGCCAAGAAGCTCAGAAATAGCCTTTGCAAGTGCTGGCTCAGGTTATCTCGAAGGCACAGGAGCAAACCGAGGAGCAAGCTCAGAGTTATACTGAGGAAGCAACAACTCAGACCTCAGAACCAGTTCAGATTCAAACTGAGGAGCTGCCTGCCCAACCCTCAGAAATTGCTGAGCCTCAGGAGCCGATGAACGTTGATGAGCTCCTGAGTGATCTTTTATTTGATCTTTCAGCAGATCTTTCCACTGAACCTGAGAGGCCGATGCTCAAGAAAGATGAAGCTGAAGAGACCGAATGGTGAAGCAAGGGGGAACGGTTCATTCTAGACCGCTACCCTGAGCTTAGCTCATTCCCTTACCTCCAAGATATCTTCTTCAAATTGAGTTCAACGGTCTACATCCTCAACCTGACTCTTCCGGAAATGCTCAACATTGCTTCATTCAGAGGCGAAGACTGGTGGAACGAGGAAACAACTTTTCTCACTGAATTCTCAGGATTCAGGAAAACCAAGCTCAGAATGAAAATCTCTGACTTTGATGAGTTGGTTAAGAGGAAGGTTGCTGAGAGGAGGATTGCTGAAGTTGGTGCCCCGAGCTCCAAAGACAAATCTCAGAATGGGGACCAACAAGGGGATGATGAGAGTCAATCTCAGAAGGAGAAAGACTCAACTGATGCTGAAGAGGCTGCTGTCGAACATCCTCAGACTGAAGTTAGCCTTCAGGTAACTTTTGGCACTATTAACAATTATGCCAGGATTACTGAAGTACCTATCTTTAAATCTGTAATGTCTGATATGCAGACTGAGGCTCAGGTGGACACCCAAGCTCAGGTTGAATCCCAGACTCAGATCGAGCTCAAGCCCCAGTCAGATGAAGCTCGTGTTCGGGGACCGAGACTCAGGATGAACAGCCAGCTCAGGAGTCACAGCAGATCAGATATGCTCCTGAGATTGATCTCACCCCGGTGATGGAGAAGTTGGAGAAGGTTGAGCCAATCCTGAACAAAATTGCTCAGATGGAGGAGGTATTGGCCAACCAAAGTCAGAAGATAGAAAGCTTGAGTTCTTCGGACACTGTGCTATTTCGAATACTCGATCGAAAAAGTCGACCACCATTGAAGGAAAGATTGAGGAGAAAATGGAAGGGGTCAAAGCTGAGATTAATGCAGAGCTGAAGCAGAAGCATCAGGAACAGACTCAAATTCTTGAAGCAAAGTTGGTAGAGAAGAATGAGATGCTGGTAAAGAATGTTGTTGAGGAGATGAACTCAATGCTCATGGCCAAGATGACAGACATGTTCAAGGAAGCTCTCTCTAGCCAATTTATGATATGTCTCAAGAATTCTCAAGAGCTTAAGAACCACCTTAGAAGGCTCGAGGATGAGCAAGATCAGTTGGCAGAGGAGGTGCGGAGTGTCAGTAAAGAGCAATACCATATGGACACAGCACTCTCCAGGCTTCTGCCAAAGTATGGTTCCAAGAAGGGGGAAATACCCGTAGCTGATCTCAGGAATTTATTGGATCATACTTTGAAAGGCAAGATTGTTAAGGATGCTGAAAAGAAAATCATTGCCGAAGCCATGAAGGAAATTGAGGCCACTGAGAAGCTAAAGTTCAAGAAGGTGGAGAAGCCAATCTACACTTAGGTTTCAGAGGAAACAATGCAAGAAGTTGCTACAGAGAAACTGAGTGGTGGAGGAAGAATTGGAACAAGCCAAGCTGGTGCTGAAATGCCCATCAAAAGAAAAGCTGTGGCGTTTGAGGAGCCTGAGGGAAAAAGAGCTAAGGCTTCTAAGCCAATTCAGAGAAAGCTGATTCAGGATATTGAAGAATCTGAGGTTGAGCCACAGAAGAAGGTCTTCAATACCAGAAGTGCTCTGAAAACACTCCAAGTTGAACAAGCTAAAAAGACTGCTGCTTCTGTTTCTGGTGTACCAGTGTTCAGAAAGAAGGTAGAAGAAGAGCAGAAGAGAAGGAGTGGTTTCAAAAAGTTCGCAAGCAAGAGGAGAGGGAACACAAAAGCACAAAAATGGCCGCATGTTGACAAATGGATGCCAGTCCAGTACAACGATACATGGGAAGAAATCAAGAGAACTTTCTGGTTCTACTATGATGTGCTTAGAGAATGGAGAGGGGAAAGCTCAGATCCTAATGAGGCTTTCATTGACTATCTCCTGACCTTTTATCCGAAGTATCTTCAAAGCTGGTTAAATCTTGCGGATGAAGGAAAGGTGCAGATAACCGCCCCTGGTCCATACTCGTACCCTCCTCCCCGGCTAGAGAATGGCTGTGTAAATGAGAAAGCCATTGCTCAAGAAATTTCTCTTTACGCCATTCAGTTGGGCCTGACAGGGAACAATCCTGATATCATTAAAGAGAGAGATGCGTTGAAAAGAAGATATTACGGAATATTCAACCTCAAGTCGGTGATGAGGTGGAAGAAGATCGAATCAAGAGCCGAAATAAGAGCGAAGAAGATCAAGATGAAGACTCAGAAGATTCATGTAATCCTTTATCTTTTTTGTCTTTTTGATTTTGTTTGTTCAGATAAGATTCATTGTAACTTGTAACTGTCTACCAATCATCAATGAAACCTTATCATTTATGCTCAAAAGATAATATCTCATTATCTTAATTTACATGTTTTACTTTTGATATGCCTGAATGTTGTCTCTGAATTAATTGTTGGGAAATTAATTGGTTGGTGATGAATCCTTTGAGAGATTTGTTACTGAATTAATTGTTGGGAGATTCTCTGTTTTGGAAAATGTTGGGAGATAAACCAATCTTGTAATAGGATAAACTGAAACCTAAGTTTAGGTTAATGTTTTGTAAGAAGATAGGTTTTGGCATCATCAAAAAGGGGGAAATTGTTGGGAGATGAATTTAATAAAGATATGATTTTGATTAGATCCCAAAACCCCTGAGTATGACATGTTCAGGATAATCTTGATAGTTGAGTCGAGATTAGGTTTTTAGAGTATTCGAGGATGTTATCGCGCAAAATGTATAGTCGCCAGAGATATAGATCAAAGTTAGATCCAAGATTACGAAGAACTTCGATGATAAGTTTCTGAAGAAACCGAAGTTTCAAGATGAAATCAAGTTTCAAGATTGAAGATGAAATCGAGAATCAAGACTCGAGCCAGAAACTAAGATATCAAGACTCAAGATGAAATCGAGAATCAAGACTCGATGCAGAAATCGAGATATCAAGACTCAAGATGAAATCGAGAAACAAAAGACTCAGCATGAAGACTCAAAGATATCGGTCAAGATATCCGTGAAGACTCGTAAGACGTCAAGACTCGGAAGACCCTCAAGACTCGGAAGACCACAAGACTCGGAAGACACGGAAGATGTAAGATCAAGATCGAAGATCAAGAATACTGAAGGCAAAGTAATTATCAAGACTTCAAGAATGTCTTGAATGCTCAAGATAAACACAATGTTTTGAGGCACTGAAAATATCTATTTGAGGGATGCAATACTGAGGAGAACGCGGTTCCTTAGAAAAATAGATATTGCCCAAGATATTCTCATGCAGACAAAAGGAACTAAGACAAAGTGTTGTTAAGGTTATATCACTCAGAGATTGTAACCAAAAAGAGCCGTTATTGTGTCTACCTTTAATCGGAGACAAAAAGTCAAAAAGAGGAAGACAACATCGCACCATATCGACATCGACAAATGACAAGTCAACGAAAAAGATGTCAAGTACTAAGTTCCATCGCAAAAAGTGATAACCGGCTACATGAAAGGCTATTGCCTAAAACGTGTAAGGGAGTGTCAAACCCTAAATATAACCATTTCTCACACACCATAAGAGGAAACTCACGAAGCTATCTCTTCCAACGGATAGTTTTCAGGAGTGACCTTGGTGTATGCCTATAAATATTGTGACCCTCTACATTGTAAGGTTACGCGAAATTTGTAAGCAACTCAAGAGCTCAAACTTATTATTGCAAGTTGAAGCACTCGAAAACCCAAGAATTTCACAAGTGCTTTAAATCGAAGAGAGCTCATTCCACTAAGCGTAGCTTGATAAGATATATCCAAAGCTTAGTCGAGATATCCTAGCCTTTGCATTGTTCTTTATTGTAAAGGATATCTCATCCTAGTTGGAAACCAACCAAGAAACCCCCAAACCCTTTGTAAGGTAGTTTGAGTGTGATTATTGGTGAGATTGGAGTTGTAAAGAGTTAGTAAACTACATTGAGGTAGTCAGAAAGCTCTAGAGAAGAAGTGAGTAATTTATCTTGAATAGACAGAAAGCTTGTGTGAGTTTTGAGTTAGTAAACTACAGAGGTAGTCAGAAAGCTCAAAATAGAAAGGTTAGTAAACTACAAAGGTAGTCAGAAAGCCTTAGGAAGTGTTTAGTGAATTTCTCTGAAGAGATAGGGGAGAGTGGACGTAGGATCTTGAGTCTCTGAACCACTATAACTTGCTGTGTTCTTTGCTTTCTGTTTTGCTTGATTTATCTGTTGCATTACTTTGTTTTGAAAGCATATTTTCACTGATATTTAAGTTGGAATCAATCCACTGAAAGTTGCATATAATTGAATCACAGCCTAATCACTATTCCATTAAAGGAAGGTTTTCAGTAAAAGCTTAAAACGAGTATAAACTAAGGGCCAACCATTCCGTACATCTAAGTAGCTAGAACAGATAGTTATCAAACTTAACCTACTCTTCTGAGGGTTCAGTAAGTTAGTTATCTGATCCAAGCAACTCAGGATCTCTGAAAGCTCAGGACTCAGTTGGGATTATCTGAGGTATCTGAAAGCAGCTCAGGATCACTGTCTCAGGTAGACTTTGACAAAGAGCGATTTGTGCTTCTCAGGACCAAATCATCAGGACAATCTGCCCCAAGCTGACCTCAGTAAAAGAAAAAGTTTTAAAATCACTGAACACGTGTATTCCCCCCCATACACGTGTAAGACTCGTTTGCACCGGGACCAACAGGCACCATACGTTGGGAGTAGTTGAGTCAGTGCAGTATCCATATAGTATTGCTCCTTGCTCATACTGCGCACTTCTCCTGCCAACTGATCATGCTCATCTTCTAGCCTTATCATGTAATTCTTGGCCATTGAGAACTCATCCGAAAGAGGAGCAAACTGCTTTGAGAAGACATTTCCTCAACAGTTGTTTTGATCATCAGATCATTCTTCTCAACCAGCTTGGCTTCAAGATAGGCAGTTCTTTCTTGATACATCTGCTTCATGTTGGCATTAAGCTCTGTATGTACTCCATCAATCTTTCCATCTGATAGAGTTGTTTGAAGCGTATCACATGATGAACTCAGGTTCTCCAATTTCTGATTTTGAGCAGCCAGGACTAACTCCATCTGAGTCACTTTGTCTGTAAGAATTTTTTACAGCATGCCTGAAGAAGAGCTTAGATTCTCAAGCTTTTGAGATTGACTTGCCAGTATCTCTTCCATCCTTGGCTCTATCTTCTTTAACTCATCCAGGATTGGTGTGAAATCAACCACTGGAGTTTGTTCAACATTTTCCAACTGAGCTGGGTGCTCCAACTGAGCCTCAGTCTGCATATCATAAACATCAGATTTAAAGCTAGGCACTTCAGTAACTTCGGCATAATGTATAACAGTGCCAAAAGGTACCTGAAGAATACTAACTTCAGTCTGAGGTTGTCTGATATCAGTTGGTTCAACATCAGTATATGTCCCCATCTGACTCTCAGTTTCCTTCTCTTTCTCAGTATCTGTCTGAGATTCCTTCTCCTTCTCAGATTTCTTTTCTGCATCATCTCCCTTATCCTTATCTTTATTTTGATCATGAGAGCTGGAACCATCTACTCCTTCAGTAGCTTTCTTTTCAGCTAGCTTCTTTTTCACCAATTCATCAAAATCAACAGCTTTCATTCTCAGCTTGGTTTTCCTGAAACCTGAGAATTCAGTTAGAGCAGCTGTCTCAGCATTCCACCACTCTTCTCCTCTATATGAAGCAATGTTCAGCATCTCCGGGAGTGTTTGATTCAGAATATACACTGTCGTTCTGAGCCTGAAGAACATATCCTGAAGTTCAGGATAGGCATTCAGCTCAGGGTATCTGTCCAAGATGAACCGTTCCCCCTTGCTTCACCATTAAGTCTCTTTGGCTTCTCCCTTCAGGCTTTCAGAAGCAGTAGGTTCAGAGTGTATAAGTTTCAGAGCTGATGGATCAAAAAATGGTTCATTCAGAAGTGCATCCAAGTTCAACAATTCCTGAGGTTTAGACTGATCTGACGTCTGAACAGGTCTTTCTTCAGTAGGGATCTGAGGTCCCTTGATGATTTCCTGAGAGATTTTATCTGAGCTTAGAGAGGTTTCAAGTACCTCAGAGAAAACTTGTTCCTCAGTTTCTTGCTCCTGCACATTTGTCACTACCTGAGCAAGAACCTGAAGTGGAGATTTCAACCCTTGCTGGCCTTCAGGTTGAGATTCTTCAGTTTCACTGGCCTTCTTCTCAGCAATAGATTGAAGCCTTCTGCGCTTCTGAGGAGCCAGTGCTTTCTTCTTCAGTTTCTCTCCTTTCTCTCTTTTAATTTGCATCAGGGCTTTCCCCCTAGCTTGTTTGGCTTCTTCATCAGTTTCTTCTTCAGCAGTCTCCTCCTGAAACTCAGAGTTTTTCTCTTTCTTTCCTCTCAAAGTCTTCTTTGTTGGTTTGAACATGATTTTTGACTTTGGAATCGGTAAAGTTGTCCTCCTCTTCTCTGCACGTTTCCAAGATAAATGCAATCTTGGTTGCATGTAGAATCTTTCCTTTGATAACTACCGAGCCATTCACCTTCTGAATTTGTTTGGCTTGATCACTCACCACTTTGATAAAATAGTGCAACCAATTGAATGCCGTGGAAGGTGAATCTTCAATCGCCGTCATTAGCCTTAACTTAGGCGTTCTTATCTATTCGAAACTACCAGATCTACTCATGATGCATTTGCTTACAATATCCAACAATAATCGATATTTAGACTTCAAATGCTTCTTATTCAGAGTAGCTTCAAACTTTACTGGATGCTCAGTAATTTTATCCAAATACTCTTGTTCCCTACCCATCATGTATACCGTAGGGTCTTCACCTCTATCACTTAACTCATATATGGCATTCAGATTCTTAGGAATAATATAAAATTCCCTAACAAAATCCACATATTTCGAACCATGCTCCAGATGCGAGACTTTAATCTGAGACTCTATGCAATTCTCATCATCTAGCTTAATATTAGAGATAAACTCAATTACCTCTTTCGCATATTCAACCTCTTGTTTCGCGACCACGCATGTAAGCTTTACCAAACGAATCATATGCAACGCCTCCTTCTCGTGAGTTGCATTGGACGTGATTTCTAGAGAAACGACATATTCATACCAAGGTTTATTGGAAATGGCGAGTTTGTCGTATACAGAAAGTGTCATTTTTAGTGAATTTCTGGTGAAGGGTTTTGAGGTAAAAATTTCTGGGCAATCGAAGGTTTTGAAGCAGAGTGTTTGTGAAGATGAAGGCTTTTCTTTTTGAAATAGGGCTTGAATGGAGTTTTTCAATGGATATCGAATTTTTGATTTATGGAAAATCGCGTAGATGAAGGTTTTGACGGTCAAGATTAAAAACCAACTAAAACGGATATTTGAAAGGACAATTTCACAAATACTAAGCCGCCAATTTATCCCTATTGGTGATTTGTGAACAGTGCATTTAATTACTGTTCCTGCAGACCATTGACCTTCCTCGTGGATTTCAAAGGTCCCGCTCAATTATTTCTTCAGGTGTTTTGTCATTTATTGCCAATGATTACTGAGATTCAGATAGACAATAAATGTGGTGCATGAGTAAATACTTCTCAGACTAATTTTCTCCATCAGTCTTACTGAGTTTTGACATTGATAAAATGTCAGTATAATATTGAGTACTGAACTTCAGGTTAACTGAGTTTCCCAAGACTCAGTGTTCAATACTCTCAATTTTATCCTGAGTTTTTTCAGTAAAAACCTGAGAAAACTTCATGCATCTGAAAACCTTGAATTTTTCAGATTTGCTTTATTAACCTGGATCCAACATACCTAATTCAACTGATAGTTCCTAAAATCTTGATCCAGCCAAAGGTTTAGTCAAGATATCAACTCTCTGTTTATCAGTATGAATTTTCTCCATTCTGATGTCTTTTTTCTCAACATGATCTCTGATGAAGTGATGTCTAATACCAACATGCTTACATTTGGTGTGCAATACAGGATTTTGTGTAATAGCAGTTGCACTATTATTATCACAAAATATATGTACTTCATTGGCTATAATCTTATAATCCCTTAATTGTTTTCTGAGCCAAAGAATTTGTGCACAACAGCTTCCTACAGCCATGTATTCAGCTTCAGTAGTACTGATTGCTACTGAGTTTTGTTTCTTTGAAAACCATGATATCAGTTTACTTCCAAGAAATTGACAAGTTCCTGTGGTAGACTTCCTGTCAATTCAACATCCTCCATAATCAGCATCTGAATAACCAGTTAATTCAAGGTTATCATCAGTTGGATACCATAATCCTCTATTCACAGTGCCTTTAAGATATTTCAGAATCTTTTTGGCAGCCTCCATGTGACTAGCCTTAGGATTAGCTTGGTATCTTGCACATATCCCAACAGCAAATGTTATATCAGGCCTACTTGCTGTGAGATATAGCAGTGATCGAATGATCCCTCTATAATCAGTGTGATTTACTGATTTTCCTTCAGGATCAGGATCCATCTTATAGTTAGTGTTCATGGGAATTCTAACTTGTGGTCCCGAATTTTGGTGTTGAAAGCAAACATGTGATGTGATGCATATAAAAAAGGGGTGAGGGAAAGGTCAATACTATTTTTTTTGCGTTTTAAACCAATTGGTGTTGTTTTGCTTATATTTAAATGCATATGACAAGTATAAAAATAAAGCAGTAAAGAACACACGATTTTATAGTGGTTCGGACGAAACCTGCCCTACATCCATTCTTCCCTTTCGGGGCACCAACTTAACCGACTTAACCAACTGGACTTAGTTTAACGTGTTAGTCCAACACCCAACAGATGTTTACCTAGTTCACACTCAAACGGGACTTATCACCCTCACGGGATTGCCTACCCTCCCTTGCGGGATTGCTAGATGTTTACCGAGTTCACACTCAACCGAGCCCAGAAATCAGAAACTAGAATCCCTAGTCTGAAATCTTGCGGTAAAACAAACTTAACCTAACTTTTGGGTTTGGGTAAAGATTTGTTTGGTTTCCAACTAGGTTGAGATTTTCCCTTACATTTGTTTAGCCTCAATGCTAAGGATGGAAAATTTTCTCTAAGCCTAGGATATGGCATTTGTGCTTAGATCTAGGGTAGAACACTCTTTGAATATATGCATGTATTTCTTGCTCTGTGTTCTATGGTGGAAATGCTACATGATTTGGCTCTGTAGCTTCAATGGTGTTTTCACGCATTTCTCCACACTTCCACACGTAATAATGAAGGAAGAACTTGTATTTATAGAGTGGATTTAAATGTTACCGTTGGAGAGAATCTCATTCAAATCCATACTACTCTGTAGCTTTTTGCAGCTTTTTCAGGCTTTTCGTCTTCCTCTCATTGGTCCACGTCAGCTGAATCTAACGGCTATATTTTTCAGTTTCTTCTGAGTCTCAGGATCTTCAGTTCTATCTGAGCCTTCAGTTTATCTGAGCCTTCAGGTTATCTGAGCTATCTGAGCCTTCAGGTTATCTGAACCTTCAGGTTATCTGAACCTTCAGGTTATCTGAGCCTTCAGGTTCTCTGAGCCTTCAGGTTCTCTGAGTCTCAGGTTTCTTGATTCAGCAAACTTCTCTTCAGCGGACCTTGTCTGATCAGGTATACTGACACTCAGGCTAACTGAGTTCAGCTCTTCTGAATTCAGACATCCTGACACTCAGGTCACATTGACTCAGGCTATCTGATTTCTTCTTTGCCTGATCTGATCAGCTCGACTGATCAGATCAACACTTCTTCAGTTCAGCATCTTAGGATAGCATCAGGTCATCTGCATCAGGTTAGCATATCAGTTTATCATATTTGATCTCGATCACGTCTGATCTCGATCAGACTCATCTGCTCATCTTCATATCTGATCTCGATCACGTCTGATCTTGATCAGTCTCTTTTGCTCATCTTCTGATCTGCAACCTTCTCTTCTGATTTGCTGACTTTAGCTTTTCTTCACATCTGATTTGCACAGCTCATAAGTTGACTCCGGAACTCATCTTTACTCATCTGATCTCGATCATTCTCGTCTATAGCCTCTTCTGATCTCGATCATCTTCTTCTGATTTCATGAGTACCCCCTCAATTTGTTCTTTCGTTTCCCCTTAACTTGTTATCTGTAAATTAGCTTGAATAACACAAGTTAATAATGTTTTGACATAATTCATCAAAACTAAAATATCCCAACATAACTGCATTGCAATTCTGTACTCCATACTTTGCAAATAGATCTCTGGAGTATTTTGCTTGATTGATGAAAATTCCTTCCTTAGTTTGTTTCACCTGAAGTCCAAGAATGAAATTCATCTCCCCCATCATTGACATCTCAAACTTTCCTTTCATCAGAGTAGAAAACTTTTCACACAACTGATGATTTAGAGATCCAAATA